>WNGS01163947.1:17841273-17852929 GCA_020271785.1 Procambarus virginalis | reverse complement strand
TTGTGCGTCAGCAGCATCTGGCCGAGCCATGTGGCACCGCATGGCACCACATGAACAAAGACCCTCAACATCGAGGAATTTTCCATCACCGTCCCTGCCCGCCCCTACTGTTCCTAGACTGCTTCGGTTCCTGGTACACGGTTTCCTCGCCGTGGTATTGCTATTGGCTCTAGAAAGACACCCGGTGTTTTTGTGTGGAGTGATGGGACAGATTTTGTTCCACAAATTCCTGTTTTTGATAATTCGGATGTTGGAATTAGACATTTTCCCTGATAAAGGTGCAGATATGTGTGAAATGGACTATTTTACTGCATATTTTGATGAGCCGCTAATGGAACATCTTGTTCATGAGACGAACAAATATGCGAGTGATCTCATTGATGAGGAGGAGTTATCCAATTTTTCACGTTTGCAGCGATGGAAAGATACGACTGTAGGTGAAATGTATGTGTTTTTGGCACTGTGTATGTTGATGAAACATTGTGTCAAACACGTAATCGACCATTACTGGAGCAAAGACCATACTGTTCCAACACCAATGTTCGGCAAATATATGTCTCGAGACCGATTTGCGATAATCCTCAGGTGTCTTCACTTTGCAAATGATGAAGACAGGAATGATGATGATAGGCTTTGGAAGGTAAGGCACGTCCTGAATGAACTTATCGAAAAGTACAGGGATTTCTACGTACCAGCTCAGAAGCTTGTGATTGACGAATCCCTTGTGCTTTTCAAAGGACGTCTTGCCTTCAAGCAGTATATTCCCTCCAAACGCCACCGATTTGGATTGAAATTCTTTGTCCTCTGTGACTGTGAAACAGGAATTGTGTTACATATGATAATGTATAAGAGTACAAATGTAGACATTCCTGCTAATGACCAACATGGCTTCTCAGGTAGTGTTGTGAAGTCACTGCTTGCACCATATCTGAACAAGGGCCACATATTATACACAGATAACTAGTATACCAGTCCCTTGCTAACTAGGTTCTTGCTTGATAATAGAACTGGAGTGTGTGGCACAGTGAAGGCAAAACGAAGGGAAATGCCAGTGTTTCCAGGTGCTATGCAGGTTGGTGATTGCGAGCTCAGAAAAACAGGTGGAATACTTTCAGTGCGGTGGAAAGACAGGCGTGAAGTGAACATGTTGACCACCATTCATGCTGGAACAATGCTGGACAGTGGCAAGGTGAACAGAACCACCAGAGAAATAATCTATAAGCCAGATTATGTCTTGGACTATAACATCAACATGCGTTTGGTGGATAAATGTGATATGATGGTGGGGGCAGTGGAGTGTGTACGGAAAACAGTGAAGTGGACCAAGAAAATGTTTTTCCACTTCGTTGACGTAACAATGCTGAACAGTTACAATATGTATCTTGTCAAAACAGGTGGTAAACATAATTTCCGTGCATTCAATTTTACTGTAGTAACACAATTACTACAGAAGTTTGGCAAAGTAATTCCTGGTGTACAGAGGCCCATTCTGAACCCGGTATTGCATCATGCTCCAACACCCAGGCTCGCTTACAGGGATGCCTTTTTGACACACAATCTCAGGTTTTTACCACCAACTGGAAAGCGTGCAGTAGGCCAGCGTGCATGTGTAGTATGCTGGTCAACAACCAAGAGGGAAAGAAAAGAAAAATGGTGATGACTTGGTGCCAAGCGTGTCAGGTCCCTCTGTGCCATGTCCGATGTTTCAACGAGTATCACAGTCTTGATGACTTCTAAATGTCCAAGACTGGTGCCAAAACATGTAAATACAGAATAAGTGAGTGTATATAGTGGAAATAAATCATAAGAAATTGTATATTTTATTGTGAAATAAGACATTTCTGGGGGGAGCCCCGTCGGCTCCCCGGAGCTATCCCAGGCTGATATGCTAATGTCAAACTTTGGCATCAGTCATGTGTATGGAGTTCTTAGACCTACTGGGGACCACGGGCAGAACCGGGCCCCCTCAGAGAGGCAAGGGGAGCAATGGCCTATAGAAGCTCCCGTGTGGTTGGAAGCATTCTATGTCTGCCATCGACCGGGACAGGCACCCAGAAAGGTAAGCGCCTCAAAACAAACCCCTATTCTGGTTAAAATTGCCACCAAAAGCCAAACTAGTGGATAGAACTCCCTAACAGAAAAACAAGCAAACTAGTATGACGTCACACGTCACCGCGCCGCTGTCTGCGCAGCTCCTCCCTCCCCGGGAGGGGGAAGGGGGAGCCCCAGACCTCCCACGCCGGCTATCCACCCATCAGTTCTTCGGCTGATGCTATAGGCACCGGTTATGTGCTCCGGCTCCAGTGGTTGTTTCAGCACTGTACCTAGAGTGTGGTGTCTGTTTTCTAGGTGGTGCGTGAGCCGGGAGTGATTCTCCAGTACTCGGGCTGCATGCGCCAAGGGTTCCCTTCCCTAGGTGCCCTGTAAGTACTGCCCTTGGGACTTGGGGCGACCTTCCACAAGTTCCTTGGGGTCTGCCCCTGCTAGGCCGTTTACTGCTTGGTTTTCGGCCGCTCTTTGTGTGCTCGGGTGTTCTGTCTCCCTTGTTCGCCTTAGGGTAAGGGGCAGTTTTGCCCTGGTGGGGCGCAGGGTACTGTGCAGCTTGTCTTTCCCAATCATGGCGGCCGGCTCTGTTCCGCTTGGGTACGCTGTCCTCTTGCGGGGTTTTCTTTTTCTTTTTGTTTATCTACCTGGTGGGGGGTCTGCCTTCACTTTTGCCCCTTGTGTCCCTTCTGTTCTGAGTATTTCTGGTGGTACCCCCTGCTAGGTCCCCGCGAGTGTACACGTCCCAGGGGTTCAGCTCTTAGAAAGTTGTTTAGTAGCTTTGAGCGCCGGTTAGCAGTACCCTGCCTGGGATTACCTGAGCGCGAGTCCTCTTATAGTAAACGCTCGGGACCCTGGGAAACCCCTGGGGGCGCGTGGGTCTGATGGATGTGACCCCAGAGTCCCCCCTCGCTTCCAGCGAGTTTGAGGGTTGCTCACCCCTTGTCTCTGGGTGACTCTCTGTTTTGCCTCCGTCTGCTGCCTGTGGGGTCGGTGACACCTTTGACCCGGAGTCCTGTGAGTTTGTTGCTCGTTGTGGCTCGGTTACCCAGTTGTGCTGACTAAGCGGGTGCGGGCAGCAGGGGCATTGCACTTGTGCCTTGGTGGTGGCAACGCTCTCGTGGTTACTCCCCGGGAGTCCCGGGGCTGCCCCGTTTTGGTTCTTGTTTTTCCCCTGGATTCCCCTTCCTGCCTGCATCCAGTTCCTTACCGTCTGTAGGTTCAGGGCGGGGTTTGATGGTGTTGAACTCTGGCAGTCTCGGGGAATTCCCCTTCCGGGGTAGTGACGGGGGCATTTGAGCCTGTTCCTCCAGCCGTGTTGTAAGAGTCTGCCAGTGGGCTCCCTTCCTTAGTGTTTTCACGGCTGCCCTGGTTTTCTGGTACGGCCGGGGATTTGGGGGGACGGCTCAGCCCCGGGGCCTGTCGTGTAGGTTCCCGGGGCTGGGGAGGGGCTGACTTGGGGGGCCTTGGCCCCGTACGATCCCGTGGGGATTTTTATCCCCCTCTAGGCGGGGCTTGTGGTTACGCGGAGTGGGGTTTTTCCTCCCCACTCGCCGTACGTGCTGTTGGGCGTCGGCCCCTCCCCAGGCTCGGTTCCTTGGCCTTTGAGTCGGTTGGTTCCGTCCTGTGGGTGGATGTTTCCCCCCACCCTTTTTTTGGGACGGTGTTTTCGTCATGTTTCCCCGTCCTTGGGGGGTTCTACGTGACTTCTGGTCTCGAGTGCGCCTGCGCCTTTGTGTGCCTTCGGGACTGGTTTTGGCTTCCGTGTTCTCGAGGGTTCGGGAAGGTTTTTCGCTACTTCCCGCGTTATTGGAACGTCTGTCGGCTCCTCGTCCTTGTCGCCGTTTTGGGCTACTTGCGGTTGGGCTGCTTGTGGCCAGTGGCCCGGTTGGGCTATTTATGGGCCGGTTGGGCTACTTGTAGCCCTGTTGGGCTACTTGTAGCCCTGTTGGGCTACTTGTAGCCTTGTTGGGCTGCTTGTGGCCCGGTTGGGTACCTTTTGGGCTGTCTTCGCTTCGTTGGCCGGTTTTATTGTTCCTGCTTCCTCTTTTGGCTACTTTTCTAGTGCAGTAGTCCTGGTTGGAGCCTTCCCGCAGAGAGAGTTGTGCGGTTCGGCCAGCGTGTCATGCGCATGCGCCGTGGAGTTTGTTTTGGTCTGGGCGGTGTGTTTCAGTGCTGTTGTTTTGCGCCCTTTTTGCTCAAGTGCTTCGCCTCTCGCTCTTCTCCCTTGCTGCGGTATGTGCCCCTTCGCTCCAGGGGTGTCCTGGTTTCCAGTTGTGGGGAGGCCGCCGAGGTTTTCCCTGTGTCATGGGTGTGGGCCGCCTTCTTCGCCTCTACCCTGCTCTCCTGCAGGTCCGGCTCTGGCGTCTTCACCTGGCGGTGCTCCCAGGTTCTTCTGGGCACGGTTGAGTCGTGTCACGTTCGTGCCACCGTTCGCCAGGTGAGTTTCTGCGGTCTGGCGTCTTTTGGCAGGGCGCTGGATGCGGTGTTGTTTATATACCTGTCTTTATTTAGGTATCTTTTTGTACGACTGAGACCGTTCGCACACCAGTGACTGTCCCTTTTTCACCCCTTCCTGTCCCACTCTTGTGCATGTCCAACCCATGCTAGGGTCATTCAGGGGACCCGCCTTTTTTAGTGTTTTGAGGTGTGGGGGTTGTGGTGTTGGTTCTGTACTCACCTGGTAGGGCTCCTGGCTGTGCTTGCAAGGTTTTTGAGCTCTGGCTCTTGGGTCCCGCCTATCTGGTAGAACTTGCGGGATAGTACCAGTGGAGTGCAGTGGTGCTATAGGCACAATCGGGGAACACTGTATATCCATCAGAGGACTGCAGTTGTTACATGACCTACTTGCGAGCATACGCCTTATTGCTGGTACGTCCGTGGACTTCCGGGGCACACTAGCTTGCTTTCGAATAGAAGTTCTGGCCCATCCTGGTTGTGGGGGTATGTGGGCCTGCGGGCCGCTCCATGCGGCTGCCTGGTGGGCCACCCTCTGGCCGGTCTAGCCTGGCCTCGGGCCGGGCTTGGGGTGTAAATGAGCTCCCAGTACCCCATCCAGCAGGTTTTGAGCGGGGTTTCTCCGCCGTCGGTCGCCTGGTGTGCGGGTTCCTGGGCCTGCTGGGTTCTGTCGTGTCTCCGTGGGCCCTGTCTGGGGTCTGTCTACTCTGTTCTCTGCCTTTGCAGAAGTGAGTTGCTATTTACCTGTGGCATGTTGCGGTGGTGCCTGTTGCTGCTACTGCACGTGTGCATTGGTACCGTGTTTCGCGGTGGCGTGTCCTTATTCCTCCAAACCATGGAAGGTCCATGGTTTGTTGGTGTTTCGTTGGTCGGGCCGGGGGTGTGTTGTGTTTTTTGTTCAGTGGCGGCCCTCCGCTATTGTTTGTGTGCCACGGCATCTGTGTTCGGATCGCGTTTTGCGATCCGATTCGTGATTTTTTTTTTTGTTGCGCGTGTGGGTGTTAATTCCATTTGGACCCCTAGCGGTTTGAGGGTTAAGGGTGCAGGGCTTGGAGGACGGCTCTGCCCCGGGACCTCTGTTACTGGTTCCCGGGCTGTGGGGGATGCCTGCTAGCAGTTCTGTGGCGGTTTGCCCCTGCCTGGGTTTTCTGCTTTTGGGCGGAGTTTTTTCGCCCATCCTGTCTGCTTGCTTCCCACTTTTGCTGGCGTGTTTTCGTGTATTCAGCGTCGGTCACAGCCTCTGTCTGGCGGCCATTTTCGTCTGCAGGTTTCCCAGCGTGGCCACCAGGGCGGCATTGCGGTTTGTTAATATGCGTCTGGGTGTGCGAGCGAGCTTCTTGGGTGAGTTTTCACCTTTTTCAGGGTTTTATTCTCCTGTTGTCGTTTCTTTGCTTTCTGGTGTTTTCTGCCCATTTCCTGTTCCTCTGGGAACGTTGGGTGTTGATTTTACACCGGTTTTCCCTTTTTTGTCTGTTTTGGGTCTGGCCCTTGGGTTTGGGCTCAGTGTCCCCGCTGTTATGCTTCCTTCCCACACTTGTCCCTCGTTTTCGGTCTGTTATGACCGTTTCCCTGGGGTCTGTCTGGGGGCAGTGCTTTGCCTTTCTGTGGGTGTTCTCCCGCCAGCAAATGTGGTGGTTTGGGCTCCCCCTGGTTCGATTCTGGGTTCCTTTGAGTTCTTTGGTTTCATTCAGAAGGTTTCTTCTTCTTCGGCCCCTTTTGTGGGCTCGGGGCTTTGTTTCCTCATGTGACCCGGTCTGCCTTCTGGAGTTCCGGCTTCTTCCTGGGTTGCAGACTGATCTTTTTGGGTCTTGGCACATGTTGTGGTCGTGTTGGACTTTGAGGTTTGTTGTCGAGGTGGGCCTTTTGATGCAGTTTGTGCCTTCTTTGCCTGGCCGGCGTGTGCTCCTCTGCCCTGGTCAGCAACTTGTACTTTTCTTTTAAAGTGTGTATGTGTACGCTGTGTGTGTGTGCANGGGTGGTTTGATGCTTGGTTGTCAGGCCGGGGTGCATCATGTTTTGTGTCCGGTTGCGGCGCTTCGCCGTTATTTGCGCGCCACGGGTTCTGTGTCCGGGGACGCGCTCTGGGTTGATCCGGTTTCCCTTCTTCCCTGTTCGCGGGTGCGGGTCTCTCAGGTCGTCCGCAGGGTTATTAAGTCTAGCCAGCCTGCGGTCTATCCCCGTGCCCATGACGTTCGGAAGTTCGCGGCGCTTGCTGCCATCTTTGGGAATATGTTTTGGTCTGATATTCGGGCGCGGGGTTTTTGGCGGTCGAACAGGGTCCTGCTGCTCGTTACCTTGTCAATGTCCCTGGGCCCCGGCGGGCCTGTGTTGCGTTGGGTCGGCGTTGCAGCTCGTTGTCTCGGCTTCAAGTTGAGGAGTGAGCGACGACCGCCTCCCGGGTAAGTCCCTCTCTTTTTTCCGTCTGTGGGTAGTTAGCTCCGGGGAGCCGACGGGGCTCCCCCCAGAAATCCAGCGTTGAATGTAATGAAACGCCATTTTCTGGGTGAGTCCCGGAGGTTCCCCGGCATCCCTCCCTCCCTCCGGTCGGCGGTTTTTTCGCGTTTTGACATCCAGCCTCAAGAACTGAGGGTGGGTAGCCGGCGCGGAGGGTCTGGGGCTCCCCCTTCCCCTCCCGGGGAGGGGGAGCTGCGCAGACAGCGGCGCGGCAGCGTGTGACGTCACACTAGTTTGCTCGTTTTTCTTTTGGGAGTTCTATCCACTAGTTCGGCTTTTGGTAGCAATTTTAACCAGAATAGGGGTTTGTTTTGGGCGCTTACCTTTCTGGGTGCCTGTCCCGGTCGATGGCAGACATAGAATGCTTCCAACCACACGGGGGCTTCTATAGGCCATTGCTCCCCTTGCCTCTCTGAGGGGCCCGGTTCTGGCCGTGGTTCCCGGTAGGCCTAAGAACTCCATACACATGACTGATGCCAAAGTCTGACATTAGCATATCAGCCTGGGATAGCTCCGGGGAGCCTCCGGGACTCACCCAGAAAATGGCGTTTCATTACATTCAACGCTGGATTTTTGTGCTTTTATCATATATTTCACAAAACTTGACATACATCTCATTCACTTCCTTGCCTAGCAACAAGTCTGTCCAATTATACTCCCTAAAAAAAATTCTAAGGTTGCCATAATGTCCTCTCCTAAAGTCATGTTTTTTCATTGCATCGACCGTCATATTTTCTTCCAGATTATAACGCATCGCATACTTTATTCCCAAAAAGACATGGTCACTTTTACCCATGGGAGGAAGGTACTGAATGTCAAATATTTCTTCCTCCTTCCTGGTAAATATCAAATCTAGCATAGAGGGAACGTCCCCTTCCCTCGTCCTCGTAGCTTGTTTAACATGTTGATACAAGAATGTTTCCAGGATGAGGTCTACAAATTTACAGGTCCAGAAATGGGGTGGAAGACAGCTCGGCCCCAGTTCCTCGGGGTGAGGTTTCCAGGGCGAGGGAGAGGTTGACTTGGGGGCCTTGGTCCCCATTGGACACCGCCTGGGTTTTTATACCCTCGGAGCAGGGCTTGATGTTACAAGGAGAGGGAGTTCTCTTTCGCTCTCTTCTCGTATGAATTGGATTTGGGTTTTACCCCTCCCCGGGTTCGGTTCCATGATCCTGTCTTTCCGGAGGTTTTCGGCTTTCGTGTCCCATCTCATGTGGTGTGGGAAGTCCTCGCAGCTTGCCTCCTGTGCGACCTAGATTATGCTTTCATAATGGAACCGCGTTCCTTCATGTATGGATCTTCGTGTCCTTACTGGGTTTGTTATGAAGTTCCGGAGTCTTCCTGTTAGCAGACTGCCCTCATTTCTCATTGGAAGTTTGGCATACATTCTGTCGATCTCGCACGCTTGAGTATTGGGAGGCTCGGACAGCGTTGCAGGTTTTTCTGGGAGAGGGGCGAATTTGAGCATCTCAATGCATGCTTGTTTGTCTCCTGCCCTTTCACGGGATGTTGGTGTGATGCTGCTTCATGTGCAGGTTCCTTCCTTTCGGCTGCCTTGGTCACAGAGGAATTGCGTACACGTGGCCTGTTGGCTTCGGCCCTGCATTTTTCTCCCTCCTCGAGCTGTCCTCGGACTGGCTTGAGGTGGATGTGGAGGTGCTTGGGGCTGCCTCTGAGTCTGGTGCGTTACTCTCACAGGTGCATGCATTGTCTGCACTGTCTTCGCCCTTTTGTCCGTTGCTGTTTGCTGAGTCTAGAGGTGTGCAGTATCTGCAGGCTGCTTCCGCTAGTTGCTAGTCCGCTATGTTGGACTTGTTAGTCCTTGGGGGGGGGGGTCTTGTGAGGGGCCTTCCCGGCAGCATCGTGCCAGGGCTTGGGGTTCTTCCCATCATGGTAGGCCAGTGGTGCCAGATTCGGCGCCAGTGCAGCCTTCAGTACCGTCTGTTTCTGTTTGGCACAATGTTTGCCCTATGCATCACTTGGTGCTCGTAAAGTGCGTCGGCCCTTTCGTGGTTCGTCCCATTGATGGGGGGGGGGGAAGGCTCACTCGGTTTGCTTGCACCTGGTCCCACAATTTGTGGGCATTTTGGGTCTTCTGTGCAACCTGTGGTGGCGTTGGGTGGCCCCCTCCTCCTTCGGGGTGTTTGGGGCAGGCCTCTTCTCAAGTGCTCTGTCAGGTCATCTTGGAGTGGGTTTGCTTGGGCGTGGTCGAATCGATCTCGTCCTTCAAGTGGGTTTCGCACCTGCTTCCGGTCCCGAAACGGGACCCGTCTGAACCCGTGGGTTTATTGCGCCTCCTTTTGGATGACTACTCTATCCCAGCTCCGTCTTCTGTTGGAGCTGGACGCTTGGATAATATCCCTGGACCTCCAGGATGCGTATTGGCACGTCCCGATTCATCCGAGGTTCAGAGACTGGCTCGGTTTTGTTGTGGGGCGTCGGAGTTACCACTTTCGTTGCCTTCCGTTCGGAGTTACCGCTTCCGTTCCTCACATTTTTTACACGCCTTACTTGGGTCGTGATGGCCCACCTACGTCTGTTAGGTGTTCGGGATCTGGCCAACGACTGGCTGGTGTGGGCTCCCAGCCAATCCATGTGTCTGCTTGCCAGGGATTTGGTTTTTTCCCAGCTCGCCAAATATGGATTCCTGGTGAACAAGCAGAGTCCCATCTGGTTCCCTCTCGGGTTCGGTCTTGGCTGGGTCTTGTGTGGGACATTTGAACCACTTCCTTGTGTCTCCCTCAGGCGGTTCTGGTTTGGCTGTGTTTCCCGCCTTCGTTGTTTTTGAGGGGCTCCCGGGTCATGCGTGGTTGCTTGGGGGTTTGTGCGGGAGCCTGAACTTTGCCATGATAGTCTACCCGCCAGGTCACGTATGGCTTCATTGGCTGTTCTGGTTCCTTCGGGGATGTCTCTTCCACCTCTCTCGTGACTGCTGGGTTCGGAACCCCTGGTGGCTTTGCATGGGTCACTGTGTCACCGGCTTCCTTGGTGGCCTGCCCAACCCAGCTTTGGTGTCAGGCGCTGCTTGCTCGGTGTCCGAACCCAAGGGTCTTCCTGCGGCTCCGCCTCTTTCAGTAGATCGGTCCAACCCGGTACGAGGCTGGTTTGTTTTTCTCCTCAAGTCTTCGTGTCTGGAGTTAATAATTTGGGTCTATCATCTCTTGTATGGAGCGCAGGTGGCTTCATTGTTGGTCTCACACCTGCTTGCCTCGTCTTGGCGGCAGTATGAAGTTTCCTGGCAGTCCTTCCTGTTTTTCCTATCACTGCGTAGGTGTACTTCAGTCTCTGATAGGGTTGTCTTGTCCTTCCTTTCGTGGTTGTTCCTGGACCGTCATCTTATGCCGAATTCTGTTGTCTTGTTTCGTGCGGCGCTGGCAGAGCCACTGCAGCTTGCGTTCGGTATTGATGTTATTTCTGCTCCGTTCCACAAGCTGTCTCATGCGTTGTTTCACCTCTGGCCTGCTCATGCGCCGCCTGAGCTGTCTTGGTCGTTGGACCGAGTGCTCTCTCTTTTCCTCGGTTTGTTATGGCCCCTTCGGTTCTGGATTGTTTTTCTAAGGCTTTTTTTTCTTGTTGGCATTCACCTCTGGGGGTCAGGTCGGTGAGCTTTGTGTTCTTCTCCGGCGCAGGAGTTTCTGCTCTTTTGGTCCTGGTGGTAGGTTTGTTCGTCTGCAGCATCTTCTTTTCTGTCGAAGAATGAGTCTGCTGCTTTCCCGAAGGGTCCTTGGGTTGTTGATGCTTGGTTGGTTAGGCTGGGGTGCATCATGTGTTTTGTCCAGTTGCTGTTCTCCACGGTTATTTGCTTATCTCCCAGGTCGTCCGCAGGGTTATCAAGTCTAGCCAGCCTGTGGGCTATCCTCGTGCCCACAACGTTCGTAAGTTTGCTGCCTTCGCTGCCGTCTTTAGAAACATGTTTTGGGTTGACATTCGGATGTGTTGTTTTTAGAGGTCGAACAGGGTCCTGATCGCTCGCTACCTTGTTGGTGTTCCTGGACCTCATAGGGCCTGCGTTACATTGGGTCGGGGTTGCAGCCCTACCCAATGCTTTTGAGTTGAGGAGTGAGGACCACCTCCCAGGTAAGTTGCTGTTTTCCGTTATATTTGGGTAGTTAGCTCCAGGAGCCGATGGAGCTTTCCCCCAGAAAACCCCATTTTTTGGGCGAGACCCGGAGGCTCTTCCAGTCGGTGGTGTTTTTCGCGTGTTTTGACATCCTGCCTCAAAACTGAAGGGTGGATTGCCGATGTGAGGGTCTGGGGCTCCTCTTTCCCCTCCTGGGGAGGGGGGGTTGCTTAGACAGCGGAGCGGCAACGTGATGACGTCCTTCTAGTTTGCTAATTTTCATTTGGGAAGTTCGGTTTTTGGTAGCAATATTTCACCAGAATAGGGTTTTGTTTTGGGCGCTTACCTTTCTAAGTGCCAGATCAGGTCGATGGCAGACATAGAATGCTCCCAATCACACGGGGTTTCAATAGGCCATTGCTCCTTGTACCTTTATGAGGGGGCCAGGCTCTGGCTCATAGTCCCCGGTTTTCAAGAACTTCATGCAAATTGGTGCCAGAAAGCTAAACTATCCATATCAGGATAACTCTGGGGAGCCTATTTCTTGCACACTGGGGGGGGTAGCGGGGGTTGTCCATATTTGGAGGCCAGCGCAGTCTAAAGGGTTAAAACTTCTGCAGGCCTTAGATGGGGCAGTCATAT
>WNGS01163947.1:17818330-17837442 GCA_020271785.1 Procambarus virginalis | reverse complement strand
CCGGGTCTCACCCAGAAAATGGCCGTTCATTACATTCAACGCTGGTTTTTACACAGTAACACACTGTATTTACATAACTCAGTACTTACTTCGGAAGTGAGTGATAATCAAAGCAAGCAATCCTTGGGTACACTGCACGACTTCGTACTTAATGCCCCAGGTACAACAGATTTTAATCATCCTGTTTTCTTTCGTTCTGTGTACTTGCAAAAAACGCACTCACGTATACCACTATGACTTTCGTAACCTGTAGGTGGTATGTAGCCAAGCGTGTGAAGTGTAAGGTAGTCTTGGAAAGATGCTGCTCCAGGGTTATAGTAAAAAGCTGCCATCTTCATAAAATCCTGAGCAGGCAGCATTGGTGGCAAGGCCTCATTTGTATCGAGCTACCATGACTAATGCACTCGAGTCCAGCACACAGTGCTGCCATGGGGTGCATGCCACAGTATTGCTTACTGCTGAAAAAATTCATAGGAAACTGCTGGAAACAGACAAGTGACATTGGTGATTCTGACATTGACAAAGACTGTGCACAGGGAACAGGTAAATGATACAGACAGTGATATTGATACACAGGTTGCCGTTCCCAGTGCAGGGCCTATGCCATCACCACTGCCAACATGACCCATCTTAACATCATCACTGCCAGGTTCTGGAGGTCCAATTGTCTCCAGAACCTGAAGGCAATCTCCAGAGTCTATTCAGGCGATGTAGTCACTCCATTGCAGTCCCGGTAGCGTAGTGGTAAGACTATCGCGTGTGATTTGGCCTGGGTTCGTATCCTGGCCAGAGAGGATTTACCGGGTGCCAATTCTTAATTGTAGCCTCTGTTTATCCAATAGTAAAATGGGTGCCTGGTTGTTAAATGATTTGGCGAATCATATTCCAGGGAATATTAGAATTAAGGACTTGCCCGAAATACTATACGGGCTAGCGGCTTTACAAGAATGTAAGTACTCTTGTATATATATATAAGTAAAGTAAAGTAAACATTGCCTCAAAAGGATTTTCATTGATACATCATGCCAGTATGATTTCATTGTGCATTATTATTATTATTTAAATGACTCAATTTAGTTTTCTATTTTCTATGGTTATTGATGTATTGGGGTGCCATTAATAGTATTTGTTGTTCATATATAAAACATACTAATGTACTGTGCAGATATATGTACATTACTGTCTCTATGCAAAATTCACTGTACAGTATTTACTTGCATCATTATTATATGAGTAAGTCTCATAATTGCACTTCACTGTAATATTACAAGCTTATACTGTGTATTCATAAATATCACTTATTTGCTGTCTTCAGGGTTTCTTGAGAGTGGCAGTCTTGGAAACTGCTGATGATTCACAGCACAACACCACACTCCATACATATGGCAATTCTTGCCAATTTGCATTTCTGTTTTCTGCATGGTTACCACAATGAAAGAAAGAGGTGGAAGAACTGCCAAACCAAATCATACTGTGGTGGCAAAGAAAGTTGCAACAGATGTAAATATGAATCCATGAGACCCATTATCAGACTCCCATACATGTGACTATGCACTAGACCTAGAAAGTCCACATACAAAGATTGGTGGAGAGTCTTGAACCATTTATGAAGGTCGTGTTGCCAATCCTGTAGGAGAGTAGTAGTTTTGGAACAGGAAGGGGAGTTGGGATAATATTTGAGAAAAGCCAATAACCAATGCTGAGTAAGCAACATGGGAGCCAACAGAAATTCTGGCTTATGAAAAGGTGTTTGAGTTCCTGTTAAGAAAGCCAAGACCCAGCTGGAACAGGACTGACTGAGGAAGTGAAAGGGAAGTCATTCCAATACCCCATACTAGGCCTAGCCAAGTCAGAACATGTAAAGACACCAATGAGGATTTCTGCTAGGTGACTAAAATTGGAAGCAAGCCAACTAAGGAAGGAACTAGATCCCTGGCAAGCAGACAATTTGAATGACTTCGAGCCCAAACCAGCCAGTTATTATGGCAGGCCAGAATGCAGATTCCTAGAAGACAAAGACAATAAAAAAAAAACATGTTAGTCAATCTGGTGATGATCCTGGGAGTCAGCACTACACCATCGCCAGGGCATATCACAAAAGGATGGGAGGGAAAAATCTCAGCCAACTACCAAACCCAAGTGAATGCTGACATTGAGCCCTACCTATGGTGCTGCCTGGTGTTTGAGGTTTGGCCTGTGTCTAACACGGGCCAAAACTAAACTCTTTGCTAAACTACCACCACCAGTGCCTCAGATTGTAACTGGCAGCTGGTCAGGACTTGTAATGACCTGGGGGTCACCCATAGTAGCAATCAGTTGCTGTATTTGCCTCAGAGTTCATTTCTTTCTTTCAAGTAATTGCTCGTTTTGTTTTGCCTAACTTTTAGATTGGATTCGTCTCAGTTTCGGGTAGATCTGTGATGCCCAAGCTGCCCCTCACCTCATCGAGAGTGCTAAATTTTGGTCCTGGCTCAATGAAGGTCAGCATGGGTCTCTGAGGTCTAGTGTGATTCTGAAGGCTTGACTATGCCTGTGCCTAAGTTGCTGGGAGACACTGAGGGCCCACTTGACAAGAGCACTTTATTATATTATAAGCTTGACTTATGCTTTGATTACCATTTTACACCTGTATTCTTTCACATGTTGAACTAGTGTGTTAAAATGTCCATTTCCTTTTCAGGTTTAATCAGCAGCACCAAGGTCTTCGTTTTGGAGCATTTGTATTTGGACCAGTGGTAATGCGAATGTATTATTACCTAAACCAACCTGATGCAGCTTTGGCGGTAGGTGTTAAATGATGAAGATTCATTTGTATGTTAGCAAGTTAACACTTTAGCTGAAGCAGTTGATGATTGTACCAAGATTCATGACATTTTCCTTACTCTTTAGATACATAGAATGTATACAGTTTTAATGCATTGATACAGTCTGGAGAATTTAGCTTTGTGCTTTGAGTTGAAAGATGAGCTTATTGTAAAGGTAAAATAAGTGTTGATCACTAATTAATTGGTTAAACTGATAACATGTTTCATCATGTTTTAGATATTAGTGAGTATTAGATGGCTGTGGTTCAAGGTGCAACTCATTCTTAAAACAGCTCAAATTTATTCAGTGTGGTAGTCATTTCCCTTTTTTTATGCAAAATGTAGTTCTTATGACACAAGTTAAACAACTACATTCAAGCTTCTCGAAAATAGCTTGTCTTACTTTCAAGTAATCAAAATGTATTCTTCAGAATGATTAACACTTCAGACATGTAATTATGCAGCTTGAAATGAGGCTATGGTCAAAGGCACCTCTCTCCATGTGTGTAAAAAAAATAACGGCATTGAATGTAATGAAACACCTCTCTCTGGTCAAGCCAAGATGGCTTCATACTACTGGGTCACATCAGTTGCTGGAGTCCTATTTGGTCTACTGGAGAGCAGAGCCAGAACCTAGCACCCTCAAAGGTACAGAGAAAATCATTATAATAATTATTATAATATATCATTATTATAATCAGGATTATAATAAACTGGATTATTATAATCAGCCTCACCATGAAAGCATCCAGAAAGTCAGCAAAGCACGACAGACAACTGCAAGATTCATAGAAAACAAAGCATCAGTTTTTAGTCAAAATACTCAACAAACAATTCAAAATAATCTGTTCACTTGAAACTAGCTGAGACTCATTAGTACCAATGACCACCACTTGGCAGCCTAAAGCCATTGACCTACAGCTAACTCCCAGTTAGTTCAGAGCTGATGCATGATGAACCAATGAATCTAATAGGGAGGGAGGGAGTCAGGGAGCCACTGGGGCTCAACCAGAAAGAGGTACAGTACAACCTCGATTCAACGTACTCTATGGGACCAACCCCAGTTCGTTGGAGCGTTGGATTCGTTACAAGAGGTGACCTTCAGGAGGCGTTTGCGACAGTGTCTTTTTTTTTCTTGTACACAATAAAAATGCATTATCATATTACATACTGTACCTATATTTTACTACTCTACTAAAAAATACTGTAATTCATGTATTTACCTTATTGTTGGAGTTATGTCCATCTTGAAGTTTTGTAAAGTTGTGAATGCTCTATAGTAAATACGTACTGCAGTGCATTATGCCGTTAGCACTGTTATTAAAAGTAGTTTTGCTGTATGTTGAGTACTACAATACAGTTCATGAAAACTATTGTACACTAGAATTACTGCAACTTTAATTGTAACACTATGTACACACTTAAATTTAACACTTGTTCTAATCGTTCACTTCACACACGATGTTTTTAGATGTTTGCATCAGCTTTGCTGGTGCTCGCTGCTGCTGTGTTGGCTTCAGCTGCTTTTGTGCTGGTGCTGGGTACGGCTGTGCTGGTGCTGGGTACGGCTGTGCTGGTGCTGGGTACGGCTGTGCTGGTGCTGGGTATGGCTGTGCTGGTGCTGGGTATGGCTGTGTTGGTGCTGGGTGCGGCTGTGCTGGTGCTGGGTGCGGCTGTGCTGGTGCTGGGTACGGCTGTGCTGGTGCTGGGTACGGCTGTGCTGGTGCTGGGTACGGCTGTGCTGGTGCTGGGTACGGCTGTGCTGGTGCTGGGTACGGCTGTGCTGGTGCTGGGTACGGCTGTGCTGGTGCTGGGTACGGCTGTGCTGGTGCTGGGTACGGCTGTGCTGGTGCTGGGAACGGCTGTGCTGGTGCTGGGAACGGCTGTGCTGATGCTGGGAACGGCTGTGCTGGTGCTGGGTAATTACCTAAGTGTAATTACCTAAGTATAGTTACAGGATGAGTGTCTCAGGGCGACACTCATTGTTTTTGCCTCCGTCATGCTGCCTGTTGGGTTGGTGACACAGTCGACCCTGAGTCCTGCGAGCTGTGTTGCTTGTTCATGACTCAATTCACCCAGACTGACAATGATTTGCTTTAGGTGCAGCCAGGAGCACATTACAGGTAGGTTTAGATTATTGCAATGTGCTTGGGTTGTCGCTTCCCCGAATGCCCAGAGGCTGCCCCGCTTTGCCTATAGGGACTCGGACTTGGGGGTGTTGTTGCTTTGGCCTTGGTTCTGTCCTCGCCCCCTTGTTCTTCCCCTTCAGTGGTTCATTCGGCCCCCTCTCTGCTTCCGGCCCCCTAAGCGTCTGAGGGCTTCGGGGTCGGGGCAGGGTTTAGAGGCTTCTGAGACTCGGGCAGTTTAGGGGGTTGCCCCATCCAGGGTGGCTGCAGAGGCATTCGAGTCTGTTCCTCTTGCCGATGCTCCTGGGTCTGACCAGTGGGCCCCTTCCCTTCCGGCTCTTTCGGCTGCCCGGCTTTTTCTTGTGAGGCTGGGGCTTTGGAGGATGACTCAGCCCCTGGGCCTGGAGTGGAGGTTCCCGGGGTTAGGGAGGAGCTGCCTTGGGCTTTGGGCTCCATTGGACCCTGCCTGGATTTTCCATCCTTCTGAGCGGGGCTTACTGTTGCAAGAAGTGGTGTTTTCTTCCCCCCCCACCCACCTCTGCGTGCGATTTGGACTTGGGCTCTGCTCCTCCCCGGGTTCAGTTCCGTGTCCCTGTGGATTCTTCGGTTCCGTCTTTCTGGAGGTTTTCGGCTTCCCGCATCTCACCGCCTGAGGTGCGGTCGGCCATTGCGGCTTACCTCCTGTGTGACCCGGAGTACGCCTCCATAATGGATCTTCTTCTTTCAGGTTTGGATCATTGTGTTCTTACTGGGTGCGTTATGAGGCTAAGGGATCGTCTTGGCTTGTGGACTGCCCCTTGTTTTGTTGGATGCTTGGGACTTGTTCTGTCGAACCCGCCGTTTGAGTGGTGTGAGGCGTTGACGGTGGTCCAGGTTTACCTGGGGGGCGATTTTGAGCATCTTAACCCTCAAACCGCACATATCATATATAAATGATATCAGTGACAAAACCGAAACCTCGCACATCATTTATACAGGCATACCTCATTTTAAGAGTTTAATTGGTTCCTGGAGACGCCTCGTATTCCGAAAACTCGTATTCCGAAGCTAATTTCCCCATAAGAAATAATGGGAAAAGAATTAATCCGTTCCTGACTACCCCAAAAACCCCATATCAAACTAAATTTTTATACCTAATTCATCTAAATAAACCTACAAAACTATGTTCAA
The DNA here is from genome assembly GCA_020271785.1 of Procambarus virginalis. NCBI lineage: Eukaryota > Metazoa > Arthropoda > Malacostraca > Decapoda > Cambaridae > Procambarus > Procambarus virginalis. The sequence goes on along the minus strand of WNGS01163947.1, from coordinate 17,831,342 downwards.
GTTATTACTTACCTTGTTGAATGCTGTAGGCGTATGGAAGATGGTGAGGAGGGGGCAGGAGGAGAGGAGTTACTGTTTGGAAGGGGAGTCCCCTTCCATTATCACATCAGGCAGTGAGGACCTTTCTGGTGTGCTCTCCCTGGCACGTTTTATCTGAGTGCCACTAGGTCCTGGTTGAGGCTCACTGCTCAATTTTCTCACCACAAATCTGTCCATGGAAGCTTGCTTTTCCCTTCCGAATTATCTCTTGTTTCTCCTCTATTGTCATCCTCACATGGGCTTTCTGGCCTTTATCCTTACCACTGGCTTTCTTGGGACCCATGGTGAGATATATAATAACAAATTGTATAGTCAGATCACAAAAAATCCAACAAAACACTGAAAATCCGCGAGAAGAATTGATGTAGGGTAGTCACTGAGCGCGAGACAATGGTAAACTGAGGGGCGGAGGGGCGACGATCTCCGAACCACCACGCGCTAGGTCGGCCTGTACGCGTATCAACAAACTCGCGTCCCGAGGTAACCCTCGCTTTCCGAGACATATTTTCCAAGGAAATCCTGCTCGTCTTCCGAAAAACTCGCATACAGGGACACTCGTGTTCCGAGGTACCACTGTATATGATTTCGTGTCTAGCGCTATAATTTAAACGCCCCGCCTGGGATAGGGGCAGCTATAGTACAGCCACGACTGATAGTTGCCAGATGCCACCTAGAAAAAAAATCCAGGCCAACATTCTTGGGTGTTAGAGTGTCAGTATTGAGCACGCCACCAAGGCTGGCACACGCAGCACGAGCTCACAGCACCGCTGTTCAGCTCGTGACCACAGCATCGCCTACAAATGCCAAAATATAAGTGATACTGCTATTATTTAGCAGTGATAGTATTACTGAAGCCCCCTGACTGTGAGAAAACTGACCAGGATTCTGATAACAGCATGATTGTGGTGATATTTAGCGCTGTGCTCGATGGAGGGAGGAGTAAGGCTGTGGAGGGATGGTTGTGGCGTCGTCTTCTGACTGTGTGTGGCCACCATTTATTGACTGCACTCACCATACCAGCTTAGTGGTTCGCTATGGTGAACACAAATGTAGATACTTATATATAACGTGTGTATAGTGTGAGATAACAGTGAGAGGAGTAGGTTGGGAGCCGCCATTTTGGTGAAGGAGGAGCGTCGTCTGCACGACTTGGCATGTTGTTTACTGATGGCTACTATGGTCTTTGGGCACCATATCAGCTTATTTGTACAGGTATGGTAAATAAAACAGGTAGATACTTATATATAATGTGTGTACATAGCGTAATAACACCACAACCAATATTGTTGGAGGAGAAATATCAGTGCGTCTGGCCTTGAGGGCGGCCGCCGATCAGCTGACTGTGTGAGTAGCTACGTCTTTGTGCCTTTACTCACCATACAAGCTTAGATGTACAGTTATGGTGAACAAAACATGTAAATACGTATATATAACGTCTGTGTATAGTTAATAAATGCAAAAACAGTATTGTGGGAGGTGAATGAGGGTGAGTGAGGTGGTGATGAGTGAGGGAGTGGCAGTGAGTGGCTCGCTGGTGTTTGGCGGTCACTCCTCGTTGCTTTTTGACTCACAAGACCAACTTAGTAGTTCGTTATGGTGAACAAAACATGCAAATACTTATATATAACCTGTGTATATAGTGTAACAACAGCAAAACTATTTGTTTATTATTTTATGAACATAATAATTGAATCACTTACATGCACACCATAATTTTGAGTACAGCGATGGTTCACACATTTTATAATATAAATATACCACAATTCACTGTATGGAATAATATTACTGCAAAGAAACTAAGAAAAAATCAATCAGAGACACTGAAATAATTAGGTAATAATATATTTGTGGCAGCTGCCGTCTGACAGCTCGGGCGGAGTAGACCTCATCTGGCGAAGGCTCTGCCAACGCTGGCTTTTTGCCACACTTCCCTACCCTATTGCGGCTAAAATATGGCACATACGATTTTTTTGTTATTTTTTCCGTGATCAGGGAACAAAAATGAACACTTCTATAAGACGAAAGAATTTTTTGGAATTTTTTTTTTTGTTGCGCCTGTGGGTGTGAATTCCATTTGGGCCCCTAGCGGTTTCAGGGTTAATGAGTGCCTTTTCGCTCCTGCCCTTTTGCGGGATGTTGGTGCGGTTCAGCTTCATGTGCAGGTTCCTTCCCTGTCAGCTGCGCTTGTGGCTGAGGACTTCCGCGCTCGTGACTTTTTGTTCTTTTTTGGTCCTGCATTTCTTTTCCCTCCTGGAGCTGTCTTCGGATTGGCTTGCAGATTATGTGGAGGCGCTTGGGGGCCGTTCCTGGGTCTGGCGCCTTAGTCTCGGCTGCTCGTGCGTCATCTGCTCTTTTGAAGCTGTTTGCACTGATCCTGCGAGAGGCATTGCTGCGGTTTTTCACAGTGTTTTTCACGTGTCAACAGGCGGTCCTCGCTTCCTCCTTGGAATCCGCTTGGGCCCTGGTTCTTAGATTGTCTTCTCCTTTTTGTCCTCTGGTTTTTGAGGCCTCTGCGGTTGAGCATTATATTCAGGCAGCTTCTTCCACTTGCGGCCATATGTCTGAATTGTTGGTGCTCCAGGGGAATCAGGGGGTTCCTTCGCCTGAGCTCACTTGGGCTTGCTTGGAGACTTACCAGGGGAGAGTAGTCCTCTTGGCCCCATGGTGGCTGGCCCAGCCGTGGTTTCAGGCGCTGCTTGCCCGGTGTCCGAACCCGGAGGTTTTTCCGTGGCTCCGCTTCTTTCAGGAGATCGGCCCGGTCCGGTATGAGACTTCTTCGCTCCTCTCCTCGAGTCTTCGCGTTTGGTGTTTTTGACTCGTGTTTATCACCATCTCTATGGTGATCAGGTGGCTTCCTTGCTTTTTTCCCACATGCGGGCTTCCTCTCGGTGGCAGTATGTGGTTTCCTGGCAGTCCTTTCAGCTCTTTTTGTCCCTTCGTAGTTTCTCTTCGCTTTCAGTTCGGGTGGTGTTGTCCTTTCTTTCTTGGTTGTTCCAGGACCGTCATCTTATGCCTAATGCTGTCGCCGTGTATTGTGCGGTGCAGGGGGAGTCGCTGCAGCTTGCTTTCAGTATCGATGTTACTCCTGCGCCGTTTCACAAGCTGACTCGTACATTATTTCACCTCCGGCCTGCTCATGCTCCGCCTGAGCCGTCCTGGTCTTTGGACAGAGTGCTCTCCTATCTTTCTTCTCCTTGGTTTGTTGTGGCCCCTTCCATTCAGGATTGTTTTGCTAAGGCTCTCTTTCTGTTGGCATTAGCCTCTGATGGTCGTGTGGTGGAGCTTCATGCTCTTCTCCGGCGCAGGGGATTTTGCTCTTTTGGTCGTGGTCACATGTATGTCCGTCTACAGCTATCTCCTCCTTTTCTGGCGAAGAATGAGACTGCTGCCTTCCGGAGGGGTCCTTGGGCTTGGTTGGTCAGGCCGGGGGTTCATCATGTGTTGTGTCTGGTTGCGGCCCTCCGCCGTTATATGCGCGCCACTGCTTCTGTGTCCGGGGATGCGCTTTGGGTTGATCTGGTTTCCCTTTTTCCCTGTTCGCGGGTTTGGGTCTCTCAGGTTGTCCGCCGGGTAATTAATTTAAATCCAGCCAGCCTGCGGCCTATCCCTGTGCCCATGATGTTTGTAAGTTTACTGCTCTTGCTGCCATCTTTGGCAATATGTCTTGGGCTGACATTCGGGCACAGAGTTTTTGGCGGTCGTACAGGGTCCTGGCAGCACGCTACCTTGTGAATGTTCCTGGACCCAGTCAGGCCTGTGTTGCTTTGGGTCAGCGGTTGCAGCCCGTTGTCTCGACTTCGAGTTGTGGAGTGGAGTACCGACTGCCTCCAGGGTAAGTCCCGTTTTTTCTTTTGTTGTCTTTAGTAAATTAGCTCCGGGGAGCCGTAGGGGCTTCCCCCAGAAAATCAGTGTTGAATGTAATGAAACATCATTTTCTGGGTGAGTCCCGGAGGCTTCCCGGCAACCCTCCTTCCCTCCAGTCTGCATTTTTTTGCTGTTTTTGATACCCAGCCTCAGAACTGGGGTGGGGATCGCCGGCGCAAGGGGTCTGGGGCTTCCCCTTCCCACTCTCTGGGAAGGGGAAGCTGCGCAGACATGCAGCGCGGCTCGTGTGACGTCATGCTTGTTTGCTCGTTTTTCTTTTGGGGAGTTCTGGTCACTAATTTGACGATTTTCATTGTTAACCAGAATAGGGGTTTGTTTTGTGGCGCTTACCTTTCTGGGTGCCTGTCCCGGTCGATGGCAGATATAGAATGTTCCAAATCACATGTGCATTTCTATGGGCCATTACTCCTCGTGCCTCTGTGAGGCAGCCAGGCTCTGGGTCGTGGTCCCCGGTAGGCCTAGAACTCCACCCACATCGACTGATGCAAAATAGTTAGGGTATCCTATCAGCCATGGATAGCTCCGGGAGCCTCCAGGACTCGCCCAGAAAATGGCGTTTCATTATATACAACGCTGGTTTTTTCGGTTGGCGCAGTAATGGGCAAACGAGTTTTCTCAGCCAGCGCAGCACAGTGGTTAAGAGGCGACAGTATTAGGCATAAAAGGCTGATTCTAAAATAACCAAGAAAAAAATTATGAAATGACTAGAACAAACACTGAAGAGACAGAAAGTGACAGAAAGAGGCGAAATGAGTGCCAAGCAACTTCGTTCTGCTGCTGCTGTGAAGTAGGATGCAGGTGGGACACCGATAAACCAGCCACCTGCTCTACGGAAGAGAGAATGAAAACATAGAGAATGTAACGATAAATGGGGAACAAAACCAGACAAAACATTTGCTGAAATAACTTAAGAATTAGAGTAAAAGCAAATCATTAAAGCAACAGTAATAGATGTATAAAAACCCAGTTGTTGTTAATTAAATGTACAAGTCAGGAGTTGGAGAGGGTAATAGCAGTAATAATCTATAATTAGCTAGAGTCAGAGGGGAAAACATGGCAAACTATTGGGGAATTTGATCCATCAAGAAGTTCCCATCTCTTGAGAAAAAATGGGGACAAGAAGATTACAGATTTGAGATTACAGGAATTCTCTGCTAAATACAGGCTAGTGAGGCAACCAGGGAAATTGAACATTACTGAAGGCTTATGTCCCAAATGGGATGGAATTAACCAGTGAGTTATCTTTCAGAACATTACTCCAGTGAAATACATGCCGGCTGAAAGGTGGAAATTGAACGTGGCCTTTTCAAATATGTCTTGGGCTGATATTCAGGCTCATGGGCTTTGGAGGCCTATCAGGGTCCTATTGGGTCATTTCATGATCCACTAGGGTTTTCGAATGACTTGTTTGTGAGGTCATTCTGTTTTGCCTACATTCTGGATGTTTCCTTGGCAAGGGTGATCATAATTGTCCCCTGTTCCCTGCAAATCTGTGTGAGGGTAAGACCAGGTTTTGGCTCTGGTCTCTGGTAAACAATCCAGACTCTTAGGGCTGATGTGACTCATGTTTGTAGAGCTAGCTCAGCAAGCTAGCTTCACGGCAGCCATCGAGGCCCAACCAGAAAGAGGCATTTCATAACATTGAGTGCTGTCAATGTCTGATGTCTGGAAGCCATCTGAGGCTGGATTGAGACATCTGCACTATCTATCTAGCATCAGAATGACTCGGTGACAGTTTGAAGACCTTCCTACTGTGCTGGTGCAAATTGTTAATGCACCATAACTAAGTCCATAACTAAGTTTAGACCTGTCCTGGGGCCAGGAGGTTCTTTGGCTTTATTGTTTTCTATTAACTGTATTACTATATTTTTCAGGCATTACAAGCCAAGGAAATGGAAGGCTTTTTTGACCAGATGGCATCTTACCAAATTGCAATGAGTCTGTTGTACAAGAATGAGAAATACCAGGAGGTATTGGATGTGTTTGAATTACTACAAGAAAAACGAATTGGAGGTATAAGATACCCCAAGAATTGCTTCACTATTGCCGTAGCCACTTTATACAAGTTGGTAAGTATTTATCAGACATGTGATGCAGTCCTAACTAGAAGGCTAAATATCGTTAGTGTAAATTATTCATTGTTTGAAATTTAAAGATCAATGTTGTAAATAAAGCATCATTGATGTTACTCACAATCCTGTGTGGGTGTTTATCCAAGTATACCCCCACATAGGTTTGTGCAAAATAGAATCTTCTAGGAAAAATTCAACTCTTTGCTCAACTAAGAATTTGATTGCATGAAAAATATGATATATTTTGTAAAATAAAAATGCTCTCAGCTCTTACCAATACCCTTCATCCACTTGATGTAAAACCAGTGTTGAATGTAATGAAACGCCAATTTCTGGGTGAGCCCCGGAGGCCCCCTGGAGAAATCGAACTGATATATGCTATATTAGTCTGGGGCATCAGTCAATGTAGTTTTGCCTACTGGGGACCACTAGCGAGAACCTGGCCCTCTCAGAGAGGCACAGGGAGCAATGGCCTATGGAAACCCCCATGGGTTTGGGAGCATTCCATGTCTGCTATCGACCAGGGTTAGGCACCCAGAAAGGTAGGCATAACAAAGCAGACCCCACCTGGTAAGAAATTGCAACTGAAGACAAACAGACAGAACTCCCCCTCCCCCCCCCCTAAAAAAAAACATAAGGAAAGAAGTAAACAAGCAAACGTCATTTCCTGCTGCAGCTCTGCTTGTCCGTACAGCCCTCCCCTCTCCTGGAGGGGGAGAGGGGATCCCCGGATCCCCAGTGCCGGCTACTCACACCTTCAGTTCGGAGGCTGAGCATCAAAAGCAAAATGAAACCACTGATCGGAAGGTGTCAGGGAGTCAGGGAGTTCCGGGGCTCGGAAAATAGCATTTTATTACATTCAACAGTGGTTTTCTGTGGGGAGCCCCTTCGGCTCCCTGGAGCTACCTAGCCAAAGACAAGTAAAAGAGGGACTCACCCGGGAGGCGGTTGCCATGCACACATCAACTTCAAGACGAGACAACTGGCTGCAACCTGCGACTCAAAGCCCCACACAAACTAACAGGACCAGGAAGATTGACCAGACAACAGGCAGCCAGGACCCTGTTTGACCTCCAAAACTCCCATGCCTGAATGTCAGCCCGAGACATGTTGCCAAACACAGCAGCCAAAGCAGCAAACTTACGAACATCATGGGCATGAGGGTAGACTGCAGGCTGGCTAGATTTAATAACCCTGCAGACAACCTGGGAGATCCGAGCCATGGAACAGGGGAAAGAGGGAAATCGGATCAACACAAAGCGCGGAGATAACGGCGAAGAGCTGCAACCAGACACAACACAATATGCACTCCCTGGCCTGACCAACCAAACAACAATGACACAAGGGCCTTTCCAGAAGACCGCCGTCTCGTTCTTTGCCAGAATATGAACTCCCTGGATATGAACCGCGCAGTGTGCCAAACCCCAAGAATTCAGCAGACGAGTCACTCAAAGAGACCAACCCCAAAGAGCCAAGGACCGAAGAGAATACCCATGGTTCAGACAATGAATCACCGCAGAGCAGTCCGAATGCTCTGATGAGGCCGCTTGTAGAAACTGAGTGCCAGAAGGTTATGCAAACAGCAATGGACAAAAAAGGGGACGAAAACCGAAGAGCCAGGTCCCAAGCGGATTCTAAGGAGAGAGCAAGCACGACCTGGCAGCACGCGAGGCGAGAAGCAAAGAACAGAGCCATCGCCTCCCTGAGAATAAGCGTAAATAGCTTCAACAGGGCGGGCGACGCTCCAGCCTCTGAGGCCAGCACCCCAGCCGCCAAGGCCAGTGCTTCAGCCGCCGAGGCCAGAGCCCCAGATGAAGGCCCGGCATTCAATGCCTCCACATCCTCCACAAGCCAGTTCATAGACAACTCAAGAAGGGAAAAGAAATGCAAGACCAAGGCCAAATGCCCGCGAGCTCACAAGTCGCCGCCAAGGACGCTGAAAGGGTAAGATCCAGCACATGTAGCTGTACAAGGTCAAAATCTCAAGGAAGCACAGAGGCAGACAAGCACATGTGAAGGCGCTCAAACTTGCCCCCACAGGTAAACCTGCAAAATGGTAGGAGCCTTTCACCAATCAAGCATGTGGATCCGACATAACCCATGCAACGCTTAGGATGCCATGCATCCTTAGGTAGGATGCGAAAGACAGGAGGAGGAGCCGAGGAACCCAAGGGAGCCCGGAACTGAACCCAGGGAGTAGCCAACCCGAAATCATACTCATACAGGGAAGGAAGGGGGAGGGGGTAAAAAACCTTCCCCTGCAACTACAAACCCTGTGAAGAGGGCACCAAAACCCAAGCGGGATCAAAGGAGGCCCAAGCCCCATATCTGCATCTGAACAGAGCCAAAGAACTCACCCCAAAAGAAAACAAATAAATAAGCATATTGTCATTCAACTAGCACTCCCACTCGTTAGTATCCCCCCTCCCCGACAGAGGGAAGAGGGGGCCCGCTCAGGTGAGCTGGCAGCTCACCACTCCAGTTCTTGACTGATGTGCACTGGGGGGCACACGTTACCTCTGGCCTCTCTTTCCTGTCTGGATTTTTGCCCTGTGTGGTTGTACCAGCTGTGTGGGGTGGTTGTGGTGGCCAGGTGTTCTGTACGCAGCACTGCATGCATCTAGGGCTAGCTTTCCTAGATGCCCTGTAAGTACTACCCTTGCGTATTCAGAATTCTCTTCCCTGGGACGTTCGAGACTCTCCCGTTGGGTTCTCCGTCGCTTGGCAATGACCTCATACTTGGGGTTGAGCTGGGGGTCATAGTGCTTTCCATCTTGCCCTGAGTAGGGAGTGATTGCTGTTGAGTGGGGCACAGTGTGTGGTCAGTGCAGCCTGCACACACTCAGCGGATGCGATTCTCTCTGGCTACCGCATTGTTTGTTTGTGGGATTTTGGGGGGTTTTGCTTTATTTCTTGTTTGGCTGGAGGAGGTCTGCCTAGCTTCCCATTAGGTCTGCCTAGGTTGTGTTTGGTGGTCCTCCTCTGGTGCCCAGGAGGTTTTACAACTGCTACTGGGGGGTCAGTTTGCCTGGTAATAGACAGGGTTCAACCGGCTTTGCTGGCCCCAGTGCCTGGGTTCCTTGTAGGGTTACTGACCCCTGCGGGCCCTGGAAAACCCCTTAAGGCTCAAGGTGACCGAGTGTGTGTCTTCCGAGTCCTCTCTCGCCTTGTGCGAGATTGAAGGTTGCTCGTTGCCCCTGTCTCAGGGTGATTATCATCTGTGCTGCCACCGTCATGTTGCCTGTTGGGTCGATGACACCTTCAACCCAGAGTCTTGTGAGACTTGTTCTCCACTCATGATCCAGTTTACCCATTCTTTGTCTGAATATCTTAGGGGTCAGGCAGCAGCTGCATTGCATGCTAGGTATTTTTCTTGCAATGAGCTAGGTAGGTTGCCTGGTTGGAAGCCCCAGAGCTGCCCGCTTGGGTTTTAGGGACCAGGATTTGGGGGCGTTAGTCGCATCGACTTTTCTGTGGGGAGCCCCTACGGCTCTCTGGAGCTTATCGGGCTAATGTATGTTATATTAGACCGGGACATTAGCTAAGGAGTTCAAACCTACCAGGGACCAGTGCCAGAACCTGGCCCCTTCAAGAGAGGTTTCAGGGAGCAATGGCCCTGGAAAACCCCTTTGTGGTTGGGGTTTTCCTTATCTGCCATCAACCGGGGTTAGGCACCCAGAAAGGTAGGCATAACAAAACAAACCCCACATGATAAAAAACTAAAACAAAAAAACGAAGAGAGAGGTAGAAACTCCCTACAATCACAAGGAAACAAGCAAACATCACACTTTACTGCCGCGCCGATCGTCTGCGCAGCCCTTCCCGCCCCGAGAGGGGGAGGGAGGAGCCCCGGACCTACCGCGCCGGCTGCCAAGCTTCAGTTCGTAAGCTAATGTCAACCAGGATAGACGCTTCTCTGGCCTCGGTTTCCTAGGCGGTGTTTGCCTTGTGTGGCATTCACTGCTGTGTGTTGTGTTGTGCGGTGGCCAGGAGTACCTCATCAGTGCCGGAGCTGCATGCGCTTAGTGGCTGACTTCCCTAAGCGCCCTGTGAGTACTGCCCTTGCGTAACAGGGTTATCTTCCCTGGGGCGTTCGGGAACCATTCCCGTAGAGGTTCTTGCTGCTCGGCATTTGCCTCGCCCTTGGGGCCAGCTGGGACTGGGGGCCCTTGTTTGGCCCTGGGTAGGGATTGGTATTGTGCTGGTTAGGGCGTCAAGGTGTTGCACAGCCTGCCACCTAAGCGGCAACCGGTTCCTGTTGCCTCTGGAGACGGTGTACTTTTGCGGGGTTTTTCTTGTGTTTTTATTTTCATGCCTGGTGGGGATCTGCCTAGTGTGGCTATAGTTCCACTGGTAGTGTTTGGTGGCCCTCTGCTAGGCCCCCGTGATTGTACACGTCGCAGGGGTTTTCAGTGCTATCCTCTACCCTCTTGTTATGTTTGGGAATCTTAACCGGTTAGCAACACCTTGCCCGGGCTTCCCGTAGCAGTCAGCATACGGGCCCTGGAAACCTCCGTCTGGGCTCGGGGGACCATTGAATGTGTCTTCCGGGTTCCAACCCGTCTTGTACAGGATTGTTGGTTGCTGTACCCTTGTCTCCGGGTGACAGTCGCCACTTTTACCTCCGTCTTGCTGCCTGCTGGGTCACTGACACCTTGACCCGGAGTCTTGCGAGAGAGATTCTCTGCTTGTTCTCCAGTACTCTCCTGATGTTATTACAGTTCAGAGTACAGGCGGCATCCGTGTTGCAAGCTAGGTTAGGCTGCTGCAACATGCTAGGTTGGTTTCCCACTCGGATGCCCCGAGGCCGCCCCGTTTTGGTTAGGTGCTGTTCGCCCCTTTCCCTCCCTGTTCCCGGCTCCTGACCGTCTGCGGGTTTCGGGGTTGAGGCCGAGACTTGGGGGATGAAGGTTTTCGAGCCTGTTCCTCCTGCCAAGGCTTCTGGGTCTTACCAGCAGCCCTTTCTTGCTGCCTTTCCCATGGACTCTTGCTTTTCTTTAACCCTCAAACTACACATATCATATATAAATGATATCAGTGACAAAACCGAAACCACGCACATCATTTATATATGATTTCGTGTCTAGTGCTATAATTTAAACGCCTCGTGTGGGATAGGGGTAGTCATCGGCGAGCCTTGACCGACCATAGACAAACCCCGCCTGGGAAAAAAATCCAGCGTGGGTCCCCTTTGTGTACAGAGCTCAGTTATCCGGCGGACACCATGGCGAGCGCATCAAGTTCCAACGACCGACCCCGCTCAGCGAGACGTTCCTCGCGACCTCTGACCGAGGAGGAAATTACTCGGAATTTGTTCCCGGATGGTGATGAGTCTGATATAGACGACTCAGACTTTGATCATAACTACACACAGCCCTCAGAGGTGGATACGACCGACGACGAGTGTGAACATGCTGGCTCCACCAGGGATAGGCCTAGCATCTCGCCCATGCCTCCTCGCCCTCACTCGACCCCAATTTGTGCAAGACCACACAGTTCATGTGCTCCCTTGCAAGATATTGATGTTTTGCTCGACGATTCTGAAGAAGGTGAATCATTTTCTGCTTTTAGTGACTTAGAATCAGAAAATAGTTTCGCTAGTGCCAGTGGAGGAGGCTGTGGATGTTGTGCGTCAGCAGCATCTGGCCAAGCCATGTGGCACCGCATGGCACCACATGAACAAAGACCCTCAACATCGAGGAATTTTCCATCACCGTCCCTGCCCGCCCCTACTGTTCCTAGATCTGCTTCGGTTCCTGGTACACGGTTTCCTCGCCGTGGTATTGCTATTGGCTCTAGAAAGACACCCGGTGTTTTTGTGTGGAGTGATGGGACAGATTTTGTTCCACAAATTCCTGTTTTTGATAATTCGGATGTTGGAATTAGACATTTTCCCTGATAAAGGTGCAGATATGTGTGAAATGGACTATTTTACTGTATATTTTGATGAGCCGCTAATGGAACATCTTGTTCATGAGACGAACAAATATGCGAGTGATCTCATTGATGAGGAGGAGTTATCCAATTTTTCACGTTTGCAGCGATGGAAAGATACGACTGTAGGTGAAATGTATGTGTTTTTGGCACTGTGTATGTTGATGAAACATTGTGTCAACACGTCATCGACCATTACTGGAGCAAAGACCATACTGTTCCAACACCAATGTTCGGCAAATATATGTCTCGAGACCGATTTGCGATAATCCTCAGGTGTCTTCACTTTGCAAATGATGAAGACAGGAATGATGATGATAGGCTTTGGAAGGTAAGGCACGTCCTGAATGAACTTATCGAAAAGTACAGGGATTTCTGCGTACCAGCTCAGAAGCTTGTGATTGACGAATCCCTTGTGCTTTTCAAAGGACGTCTTGCCTTCAAGCAGTATATTCCCTCCAAACACCACCGATTTGGATTGAAATTCTTTGTTCTCTGTGACTGTGAAACAGGAATTGTGTTACATATGATAATGTATAAGAGTACAAATGTAGACATTCCTGCTAATGACCAACATGGCTTCTCAGGTAGTGTTGTGAAGTCACTGCTTGCACCATATCTGAACAAGGGCCACATATTATACACAGATAACTAGTATACCAGTCCCTTGCTAACTAGGTTCTTGCTTGATAATAGAACTGGAGTGTGTGGCACAGTGAAGGCAAAACGAAGGGAAATGCCAGTGTTTCCAGGTGCTATACAGGTTGTGATTGCGAGCTCAGAAAAACAGGTGGAATACTTTCAGTGCGGTGGAAAGACATGCGTGAGTGAACATGTTGACCACCATTCATGCTGGAACAATGCTGGACAGTGGCAAGGTGAACAGAACCACCAGAGAAATAATCTATAAGCCAGATTGTGTCTTGGACTATAACATCAACATGCGTTGGTGGATAAATGTGATATGATGGTGGGGGCAGTGGAGTGTGTACGGAAAACAGTGAAGTGGACCAAGAAAATGTTTTTCCACTTCGTTGACGTAACAATGCTGAACAGTTACAATATGTATCTTGTCAAAAACA
>WNGS01163947.1:17794709-17805877 GCA_020271785.1 Procambarus virginalis | reverse complement strand
CTCTCTCCTCACTGCTGATGTGAGGTTGTTATGTAGTGTAGTGGTGTTGGTGTAGTGTGTGTGTTGTAGGTGTGTGTAGTGTGTGTGTAGTAGTTGTGTGTGTATGTGTGGTGTGTGTAGTTTGTGTGGTGTGTGTGTAGTGTGTGGTGTTCAGTGTGTGTGTGTAGTGGTGTGGTGGTGTGTGGTAGTGTTGTAGTGTGTGGGGGTGTAGTGCTGTGGTGTGCATGTGGTGTGTGGTGTATGTGGTGTGTAGTGTGTAGTTGTGTGTGTGTGTGTGTAGTGTGTGTGTGTGTGTAGTGTGTGTGTGTGTAGTGTGTGTTGTAGGGTGGTGTGTGTAATGGTGTGTGTGTGTGTCTGTGTGTGGATTGTGTGTGTGTGTGTATGTTGGTGTGTTGTGTGTGTAGTGGTGTGTGTGTGGAGTGTGTGTGTGTGTGTAGTGTGTGTGTGTGTTGTGTAGTGTTCGTGTGTGTGTGTGAGTGTTGTGTGTAGTGTGTAGGGGTGTGGTGTGTGTAGTGTGTAGGTGTGTGTGTGTAGTGTGTGTGTGTGTGTGTAGTGTGTGTGTGTGTGTAGTGTGTGTGTGTGTGTGTGTAGTGTGTAGTGTGTAGTGTGTGTAGTGTGTAGTGTGTGTAGTGTGTAGGTGTGTGTGTGTGTGTGTGTGTATGTGTGTAGTGTGTAGTGTGTGTGTAGTGTGGGGAAAAAAATAGTAGTAGTAGAAACAGTTGATTGACAGTTGAGAGGTGGGCCGCAGGAGCAGAGCCCACCCCCCGCAAGAACAACTAGGTGAATACATATTCTGTTGGTCCCGCGCGCTTGACTGGCGGGAGACTCAGACGGCATTTCAGGTTTTCCTGCGGGGGCAACTTCGAGCCCCTCAATGCTTGTTTGTTTGCCCCTGCCCTTCCGCGGGATGTTGGTGTTGTGCAGCTTCACATGCAGCTTCCTTCCCTTTGGCTGCCTTGGTTGCAGAGGATTTGCGTACTCGTGGCCTGCTTGTTTCGGCCCTGCACTTCTTTTTCCCCTCCTTGAGCTGTCCTCGGATTGGCTTGAGTTGGATGTGGCGGAGCTTGGAGCCGCAGCCGGGTCTGGGGCGCTGCCCTCTGCGATGCAGGCGTTGTCTGCTTTGTTGAAGCTCTTCACCAATCCTGCGGGATGCGATTTCACGGTTCTATGCTTCTCGCCTCGTGTGTCAGCAGGCGGTGCTTGCTTCTTCCTTGGAATCCGCTTGGGCTCTGGCTCTTTGCTTGTCTTCGGCTTTTTGTCCTTTGCTATTTGCGGAGTCTGCGGTGGTGCAGTACCTGCAGGCGGCTTCGGTTAGTTGTCAACCTATGTCCAACTTGTTGGTGCTCCGGGGGGCTCGTGGGGTTCCTTTCCGGAAGGGTCGTGCCAGGGTTCAGGGTTCCGTTCGTCGTAGTAGGCCAATGGTGCCAGATTCTGGGCAGGTGCAGCCTTCGGTTCTGTCTGTTTCTGGTCGGCGCGGGGTTCACCCTGTCCACCGCTCAGGTTCTCGTAAGGTGCGTTGGCCCTTTTGCGGTTCGTCCCACTTACGGGGCAATGGGGGGGGGGGAAGGCTTGCCCTATTTGCTCGCAGTTCCCATGATTTGTGGGCCTTTGTAATTACCTAAATGTACAGTAATTACCTAAGTGTAGTTACAGGATGAGAGCTACGCTCGTGGTGTCCCGTCTTCCCAGCACTCTTTGTCGTATAACGCTTTGAAACTACTGACGGTCTTGGCCTCCACCACCTTTAAAAGTACCGAATCACCTTCTGTGGTTGATTGTTCAATAAATTCCTGAACTATATGTTTAACTGATCTCTAACCCTGTCCATGGAGGACAGAAGAAAATGTATACAGTATATGCTGGTTAGCATTGTAAATGTGTGGCCACGTCTGTGGTTGAAAATAATAAAAAAAAAAAAAAAAAAATAAAAAAAAAAAAAAAAAAAAAAAAAAACTTCTCCCCTAACTTGTTCCAACCGTCTACCACTCTGTTTGCGAAAGTGAATTTTCTTATATTTCTTCAGCATCTGTGTTTAGCTAGTTTATATCTATGACCTCTTGTTCTTAAAGTTCCAGGTCTCAGGAAATCTTCCCTATCGATTTTATCAATTCCTGTTACTATTTTGTATGTAGTGATCATATCACCTCTTTTTCTTCTGTCTTCTAGTTTTGGCATATTTAATGCCTCTAACCTCTCCTCGTAGCTCTTGCCCTTCAGTTCTGGGAGCCACTTAGTAGCATGTCTTTGCACCTTTTCCAGTTTGTTGATGTGCTTCTTAAGATATGGGCACCACACAACCGCTGCATATTCTAGCTTTGGCCTAACAAAAGTCGTGAACAATTTCTTTAGTATATCGCCATCCATGTATTTAAACGCAATTCTGAAGTTGGAAAGCGTGGCATAGGCTCCTCGCACAATATTCTTTATGTGGTCCTCAGGTGATAGTTTTCTATCTAGAACCACCCCTAGATCTCTTTCTTTATCAGAATTCTTTAAAGATTTCTCACATAATATATAGGTTGTGTGGGGTCTATGTTCTCCTATTCCACATTCCATAACATGGCATTTATTAACATTGAATTCCATTTGCCAAGTGGCGCTCCATGTACTTATTTTGTCCAGGTCATCTTGAAGGGCATGACAATCATCTAAGTTTCTTATCCTTCCTATTATCTTAGCATCATCAGCAAACATGTTCATATAATTCTGTATACCAACTGGTAGATCATTTATGTAGACAATAAACATCACTGGTGCAAGAACTGAACCCTGTGGTACTCCGCTTGTGACATTTCTCCAGTCCGATACATTGCCTCTGATCACTGCCCTCATTTTTCTATCAGTCAGAAAATTTTTCATCCATGTTAGAAGCTTACCTGTCACCCCTCCAATATTTTCCAGTTTCCAGAACAACCTCTTATGTGGAACTCTGTCGAAAGCCTTTTTTAGGTCCAGATAGATGCAGTCAACCCAACCATCTCTTTCCTGTAATATCTCTGTTGCTCGGTCATAGAAACTGAGTAAATTCGATACACAGGATCTTCCAGATCGAAAACCATACTGTCTGTCTGATATTATATCATTTCTCTCCAGGTGTTCTACCCATTTAGTTTTAATTATTTTTTCCAATATTTTGACTATTACACTTGTCAATGATACCGGTCTATAGTTAAGGGGGTCTTCCCTGCTTCCACTTTTGTAGATTGGAACTATGTTAGCCTTTTTCCACACATCAGCTACAACTCCTGTAAACAGGGATGCCTGAAAAATCAGTTGAAGAGGAATGCTGAGCTCAGGTGCACATTCTCTCAGAACCCATGGCGAAACTCCATCTGGACCAACTGCTTTGTTCTTATTTAGCTCCTTGAGCATTTTTTCCACTTCGTCTCTAGACACCTCTATGTGCTCTATGTTGTTCTCTGGAATTCTTATTGTATCTGGTTCCCTGAAGATTTCATTTTGTACAAACACACTTTGGAACTTTTCGTTTAATGTTTCACACATTTCCTTTTCATTTTCCGTGAATCTATTTCCCATTTTCAACCTCTGAATATTATCCTTTACCTGCAATTTGTTGTTTATGAATTTATAGAATAGACCTGGTTCTGTTTTACATTTGTCTGCAATCCCTTTTTCAAAATTTCTTTCTGCCTCTCTCCTCACTGCCGTGTAGTTGTTTCTCGCATCTTTGTATCACTGGTATGTTTGGGGGTTTGGCCTCTTCCTGTATTGATTCCATTTTTGTGACTTTTGGTCTCTGGCCCTCTCGCACTTTCTGTTGAACCAATCCTGTTTCCTAGTTCTGCTTCTCTGTTTTGGTATAAATTTTTTTGTTCCTTTATCATATATTTCACAAAACTTGACATACATCTCATTCACTTCCTTGCCTAGCAACAAGTCTGTCCAATTATACTCACTAAAAAATTTTCTAAGGTTGCCATAATGTCCTCTCCTCCTTTGTTTCATGCAGCCTGTGGTGGCGGTTCAGGGACTGACTTGGTTTTGTTGTGGGGCGTCCAGTTTACCCTTTCGTTGTCTTCCCTTCGGGTTGAATCTGGCGCCTCGCATTTTCACACGCCTTACTCGGGTCGTGGTGTCCCGCCTGTGTCTGTTAGATGTTTGGGTTCTGGCCTACCTCGACGACTGGCTGGTTTGAGCTCCCAGCCAGTCTGCATGTCTGCTCGGCAGGGATTTGGTTGGATCTGGTTTGGGACGCTTGCACCACTTCCTCGTCTTTGCCTCCGGCGGCTCTGCTCCGTCTGCGTTCCCGCCTTCGTCTGTTCCTGAGGGGCTTCTGGGTCACGAGGCGGTTGCTCGAGAGTTTGTGCAGAAGCCTGAACTTTGCCATGATCGGATGTGGCTTCGTCATCTGTTCTGGTTCCTTCAGAGACGGCCCTTCCACTTCTCTCGAGATCGTTGGGTTCGGCCTCCGGGGCTTTGTGTCGGTTGCTGTGTCGCCGTCTTCCTCATCGGGTTTTTAGGGGTTCAATGCCTTGGTGCCTACCCGAGCCCTCGCTTGATGTTACACGGATGTGTCATCTCTTGGCTGGGGCTTTGTGACCAGTGCTCACAGGCCGGCCAGGGGCTTTGGACCAGTGCTCACCAAGCTGGCCAGGGGCGGTGAGATCCATCTTCCGTCAGGTGGATCTATCCTTCAGTCCGGATCGTCACGGACGACGATCCGGACTGCTTCCCAGTTGTTCATTGCTGAACCGAGGTGAGTTCAGTGCAATCCTTGGCTTTTTCGGGCTGGTCGCTTCGGGTTGACTCGTCTGCTGAGTTCTCGGGGTTTGTTCTCCTGGAAAATTCATGTCCGGGGGGTGTCCAACAGCCTCTCTCATTTCCTTCCCTTTTCACGGAGAATGGACGGTCGACGCCGACTCCTTCAGTTGGCTGTGCCAGACGTTGGGACTTCGGACATAGATCTCTTCATATCCAAACATCCTAGCAGACAGTCAGTCACACTTTCATCCTCTTTCCACGAAGGTGGACGTTTGTGACGCCTCCTTCCTTTGGCTTTGCTGGACGTTTAGGTGCCTGGAGGGGAACCTCTTTGTGTCGGCGTAGTCCCGGCGTCTCCCATTATACGTGGCGCCGTTCCCCGACTGTGAGGCCGTCATGGTGGGCCCTTTACGGCAGTATTGGTTGAGGTGGGGGGTTCCGTACCTTTATCCCCTGGTCCAGCTGTTGCTCCGGGTGTTGGCTTGGCTGGAATCCTACAGGGGCGAGTGCTTCTCCTGGCCCCATGGTGCCGGCCCAGCCTTGGTTTTAGGCGATGCTTGCTCGGTGTCTGAACTAGAGAGTTTTTCTACGGCTCTTTCAGCAGGTTGGGCGGTAAGGTACTTCACTGGTTGTTCTACTCTTCCGCTCTTTGCATCTGGTCTTTTTCATGTATGGTGATCAGGTTGTTTCCTTGATGTGTCCCACCTGCGGTCTTCCTCTCAGCGACAGTATGAAGTCTCCTGGCGGTCATTCTGCCATTTCCTTTTCTTCTTCGGGTCTCGTCGGTTTTGGTTGGGTTGTTTTTGTTCTTTCTTCTAGCTTTTTCAGGATCGGCATCTTATGCTGAATACTGTCTCACTCGATCATCCGGACTATATGGGAAGGACCCCCAACCGGATTATCACGTTTTTCGATAATGGTACTTTTTCACCTACGAGTCCAAAAGTGACCATTTCCAACAATTTTTATACTACAAACAACATAATTTGAATTGCCTTGCCACATATAATTATTAGATATTCAACTAGAAACCTCAACTTACCTTGTTGGTGTTCGTCTCTTGATTGATGCCACACATCTTGAAGTTAAGAATTGTTAACAATTTACGTAACCTATACTAACACAACACTAAAATTAACACTTAAAATTACTGTACAGTTCATTAAGCAAAGTAAGTTTTGACTGCCAGCTGCTGAAGCCTCACTGGTTGAAGGTGCGTGGCTTGCCTGTGGCACCTCACTTGTTGAAGGCATTTGGCTGCTGTGACGCCTCACTGGTTGAACAACATGTAACTTGTCTTTAATTGCCAGGACAACCTTCTCCTCTTAACACCTCCAGAATGATTGATGCTGATACCAGACATAGTCTGGGCCAAAAATGTTTAAAGTTACTATGAAAATAAAAAAAGATATTTCAAAAAATATTTCACTAATGGCGCAGCACTGTGACGCTCACTCGTTGAGGTGTATAACAGTAACTTGTCTTTAATTGTTAGGACAACTTTCTTCTCTTAACACACTACAGAACGATTGATGCTCCTACCAGACATAGTCTTGGCCAAAAATGTTCAAAGTTACTATGAAAATAAAAAAGTTATTTAAAAAAATATTTCACTAATGGCGCAGCACTGTGTATAACACGANAACTCCATCTGGACCAACTGCTTTGTTCTTATTTAGCTCTTTGAGCATTTTTTCCACTTCGTCTCTAGACACCTCTATGTGCTCTATGTTGTTCTCTGGAATTCTTATTGTATCTGGTTCCCTGAAGATTTCATTTTGTACAAACACACTTTGGAACTTTTCGTTTAATGTTTCACACATTTCCTTTTCATTTTCCGTGAATCTATTTCCCATTTTCAACCTCTGAATATTATCCTTTACCTGCAATTTGTTGTTTATGAATTTATAGAATAGACCTGGTTCTGTTTTACATTTGTCTGCAATCCCTTTTTCAAAATTTCTTTCTGCCTCTCTCCTCACTGCCGTGTAGTTGTTTCTCGCATCTTTGTATCGCTGGTATGATTGGGGGTTTGGCCTCTTCCTGTATTGATTCCATTTTTGTGTCTTTTGGTCTCTGGCCCTCTCGCACTTTCTGTCGAACCAATCCTGTTTCCTAGTTCTGCTTCTCTGTTTTGGTATAAATTTTTTGTGCCTTTATCATATATTTCACAAAACTTGACATACATCTCATTCACTTCCTCCCTAGCAACAAGTCTGTCCAATTATACTCCCTAAAAATTTTTCTAAGGTTGCCATACTGTCCTCTCCTAAACATACACATACTGTGTGTGTGTGCACTTGTGTATACACATGTGTGTAATTACCTAAGTGTAATTACCTAAGTGTAGTTACAGGATGAGAGCTACGCTCGTGGTGTCGTCCCGTCTTCCCAGCATTCTTTGTCGTATAACGCTTTGAAACTACTGACGGTCTTGGCCTCCACCACCTTCTCCTCTAACTTGTTTCAACCGTCTGCCACTCTGTTTGCGAAAGTGAATTTTCTTATATTTCTTCGGCATCTGTGTTTAGCTAGTTTATATCTATGACCTCTTGTTCTTAAAGTTCCAGGTCTCAGGAAATCTTCCCTATCGATTTTATAAATTCCTGTTACTATTTTGTATGTAGTGATCATATCACCTCTTTTTCTTCTGTCTTCTAGTTTTGGCATATTTAATGCCTCTAACCTCTCCTCGTAGCTCTTGCCCTTCAGTTCTGGGAGCCACTTAGTAGCATGTCTTTGCACCTTTTCCAGTTTGTTGATGTGCTTCTTAAGATATGGGCACCACACAACCGCTGCATATTCTAGCTTTGGCCTAACAAAAGTCATGAACAATTTCTTTAGTATATCGCCATCCATGTATTTAAAAGCAGTTCTGAAGTTAGACAGTGTGGCATAAGTGCCTCACATATGTATGTGTAACATACCTTGTGTGTATGTGTATATGTATGTGTATATACATAATGTGTATGTGTACTTTTTCTTTTGCAAGGGGCTCTGTTCCTTCTCTGTTGATGGGGCGCTGGGGGAGCAGCTTGCTCTGTTGACTCTCGCATGGTCAAGCTGTTGGTGGGTGCTTTTGGTTGTCTTCCGACCTCTGGTGGTGTCGGTGGACGGCTTCTCCCCCTTTGGGGGGGTTCAGAGCTGGCTGGGTGGGCTTCTTCCCCTGCGCTTCGTCATGTCATCTTGTTGGGCGTAGTCGATCCGCCCCATCCCTCTGGGGTTCCCGTCTGCTCTTTGCAGTCATGGGCCTTTCGCATCTGTGGTTCTTCTGGACTTCTTCAGTCTGCGCCCTGGTTTCTATGCCCTCCTCGGAGGACTGTTGTCTCCTGTCCGGCTTCTGTTGGGGCCGGGTGCCTGGATGGTGGCCCTGGACCTCCAGGTCAATTCTTGGCACGTTCCTCTTCAGTTTCCGGGACTGGCACAGTTGGTGGTGGGGCTTCAGGCTTGCTGCTTTTGTTGCCTTCCCTATTTTGTAATTGGCACTTGGTGTATTTTTGCATCTTTACTGGATCTTAGTGCCCTGTCTGAGTCTGCTTGAGATTCGGTGTCTGGCCTACTTCGACGACTGGCTGGTGTGGGCTCCCACTCAGTCTGCTTGTCTGCTCGCCAGGGGTGTGGTTCTTTCCAGATCGCCGGGTTTGGTTTCTTGGTGATCTGGAGGCCATTCCATCTGTTTCCGTCACGGGTTCGGACCTGGGCCTTATTTAGGGCTATTGGGCCACTCCTTGTCTTTCCCTCCAGAAGTGTTACTGCGGCTGTGGTCCCGCCTTCGGCTGTTCATGAGGGGGTCACGGGTTGCTCAGCTATTGCTTGAGCAGTTGTGCTAGAGTCTGAACTTCGACGTGCTGGTCTGCCCGCGGGGTCGGGTTTGGCTTCGGCGTCTATTTGGTTCCTTTGGAGACTCCCCTTCCGCCTCTTGCAATCGTTGGGTTCGTTCCTCCGGGGATCTTGTGTTGGTGCTACGTCACCAGCTTCCTCTTTGGGGTTTTCGGGGTTGCATGCCTTGGCACCTCCCCGAGCCTTCACTCGATATGTTCAGGGACGGGCCATCTCTCGGCTGGGGCTTTGTGACCAGTGCTCACCAAGTCGGCCGGGGATGGTGGAGTCTGTCCATCTGTCGGGCTCACAGCACGGTTCGAAAATTCGTGGCTGTCTGGTTTGCGCTTCAGAGGGTTTGGGTCACTCGGTGCTCTACCATTCGGCTTCGTTCGGACTGTTCTCTGGCGGTACTTGCCGGAACAACAGGGTTTCTCTTAGGTGTTGACCTTTGGGGTTGGTTCCTTAAAGTGGCTCATTTGCTGGATTCTTGGGGTTTGGCTAACCGTGAGGTTCATGTCCAGGGTGTGTCCTGCGTCCTGGCGGACAGCTGTCTTGGTTCATTCCTCTGTTCGCGTATTGGCCAGTCGTCGCTGACTCGTTTTGTTGGCTCTGCCAGATGTATTGACTCCTGGCCATGGACGTCTTCAAGTCGGCGTGGTCTAGGCGTCGCCAATTTTATGTGGCGCCCTTACGCACCTGCGAGGCGTTCACAGTGGATGCTTTTCGGCACGACTGGTCGAGGTGGGGGTACCTGTTCCTCTTCTCCTGGTCCAGCTGTTGCTTCAAGTTCTGGCTCAGTTGCAGCCCATCCCACGAGAGCAGTCCTTATGGTTTCTTGGTGGCCGGCCCAGCTTTATTTTCAGACGCTGCTTGATAGGTGTCCGAACCCGGGGCGTTTTCCCGCGGCTCCGCCTCTTTCGGCAGGTCGGATCGGTCCTGTACGTGACTGGTTCGGCCTTCCCCTCGGCTCTTCGCGTCTGGTATTTTCACGCAGGTATCGCCATCTCTGGTATTCAGGTGGTTTTGTTGACGGTGTCCCGCCTGCGAGCTTCGTCTTGGCAAAAGTATGAGGTTCTTGGTGTTTCTATGCACTTTTTCTTGCTCTTCGTAGGTTGTCGTCTCTTTCGCATCGGGTTGTCAAGTCCAGTTGTGCTTTTTGCCGTTACCTGCGTACCATGTCTGGGGATGCGCTGTGGTTGATCCGGTTCCCCTCGTTCCCTGTTTTCAGGGCTCGGGGTCTCCCAGGTCGTCTGCAGAGTTTTTCAGTCTTCCAACCTGCGGTCTGTCTTTGCGCCCGTGCTGTTCAGACATTTGCAGCTTTTGCTGCTGTGTTGGTGACGTCTAGGGCTCATTTCGGGCGCAGGGATTTGAGGGTCGCACAGGGTCTTGGCCGCCCATTCTTTATGCGCGTCTGCTCCTGTGCGTTCTTTTTGCCTTGGGTTGCAGGTTGCACCCTGCTGTTTCGGCTTCGCATTGCGCAGTTTGTGGCGGCCGCCTCCCGGGTTAGCCCTTTCTTTTCCTTTTCTTTGGGTATGAAGCTCCATGGAGCTGTAGGGGCTCCCCACAGAAAACCAGCGTTGAATGTAATGAAATGCCATTTTCTGGGTGAGCCCCGGAGGCTCCCTGGCAACCCTCCCTCCCACCGGTCGGCATTTTTTTTTGCGTTGGTTGAAGCTTAGCTTCCGAACTGAAGCTTGGCAGCCGCGCAGTAGGTCCGGGGCTCCCCCCTCCCCCTCTCGGGGCGGGGAGGGCTGCGTGGATGATCGGCGCGTCAGTAAAGTGTGATGTTTGCTTGTTTCCTTGTGATTGTAGGGAGTTTCTACCTCTGTTCGGTTTTTTGTTTTAGTTTTTTACCATGTGGGGTTTTTGTTATGCCTACCTTTCTGGGTTTCTAACCCCGGTCGATGGCAGATAAGGAAAACCCAACCACAGGGGTTTTCCAGGGCCATTGCTCCCTGAAACCTCTCTGAAGGGGCCAGGTTCTGGCACTAGTCCCTGGTCTGAACGGTCAGACCTGGTAGTCTGAACTCCTTAGCTATTGTCCCGGTCTAATATAACATACATTAGCCCGATAAGCTCCAGGGAGCCTCCGGGGCTTACCCAGAAAATGGCGTTTCATTACATTCAACGCTGGTTTTTTCAAGAGAATTTATTTCTTGCACACTGGGGGGGGGGGGGGGGTGTCATATTTGGAGGCAGCGCAGTTAAAGGGTTAAAACTCCTGCAGGTTAGATGGGGCAGTCATATGCTGCTCCAGGGTTATAGTAAAAAGCTGCCATCTTCATAAAATCCTGAGCAGGCAGCATTGGTGGCAAGGCCTCAGTTTGTATCGAGCTACCATGACTAATGCACTCGAGTCCAGCACACAGTGCTGCCATGGGGTGCGTGCCACAGTATTGCTTACTGCTGAAAAAATTCATAGGAAACTGCTGGAAACAGACAAGTGACATTGGTGATTCTGACATTGACAAAGACTGTGCACAGGGAACAGGTAAATGATACAGACAGTGATATTGATGCACAGGTTGCCGTTCCCAGTGCAAGGCCTATGCCATCACCACTGCCAACATGACCCATCTTAACATCATCACTGCCAGGTTCTGGAGGTCCAATTATCTCCAGAA
>WNGS01163947.1:17732064-17756446 GCA_020271785.1 Procambarus virginalis | reverse complement strand
CGGACCTGGTTGGGTCTTGGGTGGGACTCTCGGACCTGGCTGGGTCTTGAGTGGGACTCTCGGACCGCTACCTTGTCTCTTCCTCTGGAGTCTCTCCTTCGGCTGTGGTCCCGCATGCGCTTGTTTTTGGAGGGTTCCTGGGTCACCCGACGGTTGCTCGAGGGTCTGTGCAGGAGCCTGAACTTTGCGATGATGGTTTAGGCGCCGGGTCGGGTTTGGCTTCGTCGGCTATTCTGGTTCCTTTTGGGACGTTCCTTCCACCTCTCTCTCGCGATTGCTGGGTTAGACCACCGAGGGCCTTACGTCTGCTGTTGCGTCGCCGGCTTCCTCTAAGGGGTTTTCGGGGTTTAGTGCCTTGGCGCCTATCTGAGCTCTCGCTCAATGTGTTCATGGACGCGTCATCTCTTGGCTGGGGCTTTGTGACCAGTGCTCACCAGGCCGGCCAGGGACAGTGGGATCTGTCCTTCCGTTGGGCCCACAGCACGGTTCAGGAGTTTGCGGCAGTGTGGTTTGCACTTCGGATGGATCGGGTCGCCCACGGATCGATGATCCAGCACCATTTAGACTGCTTCCTGGTGGTTCATTGCCTGAACTGAGGGGTTTCGATGTGGTCCTTGGCTCTTTGGGGCTGGTCGCTTCGGGTGACTCGTCAGCTGAGTTCTCGGGGTTTGGCTCTCCTGGCCATTCATATCCGGAGATTGTCCAACTTCCTGGCAGACAGCCTGTCCCAGTTCGTTCCCCCGTCCACAGGGTGGATGGTCGACGCCGACTTGTTCAGTTGGCTCTGCCAGATGTTCGGACGCCCGAAGGTGGACCTCTTGGCGTCGGCATGGTCGAGGTGTCTTCTAGTATATGTGGCGCCCTTCCCCGACCGTGAGGCCTTCCTGCAGGCCTGGTTGAGGTGGGGGTTCCTGTACCTCTCCCCATCTTCCTGATTCAGCTGCTGCTCCAGGTCCTGGCTCGCTTGGAGACTTATCAGGGGCGAGTAGTCCTCTTGGCCCCATGGTGGCTGGCCCAGCCATGGTTTCAGTCGCTGCTTGCCCGGTGTCCGAACCTGGAGGTTTTTCTGCGGTTCTGCCTCTTTCAATAGATCGGCCCGGTTCGTTATGAGACTGGTTCGCTCTTCTCCTCGCATCTTCGCATTAAGTATTTTTTAGTCAAGTGTATCACCATCTATATAGTGATCAGGTGGCTTCTTTGATGATGTCTCAACTGCAGGCTTCGTCTCGGCGGCAATATGAAGTTTCCTGGCGGTCCTTCCATTTCTTTTTTTATTCTTCATCATTGTACTTTGCTTTTGGTTCAGGTGGTGTTGTCCTTTCTCTCGTTGTTGTTCCAGGACCATCATCTTATGTCTAATACTGTCGCCTTGAATCGTGCGGCACTGGTGGAGCCACTGCAGCTTATTTTTGGTATAGATGTCACTTCTGCACCGTTTCACAAGCTGTCTCATACGTTGTTTCACTTCCGGCCTGCTCATGCCTGAGCTGTCCTGGTCTTTAGACAGAGTGCTCTCCTACCTCTCTTCTCCTCGGTTTGTTGTGGCCCCATCGGTTTAGTATTGTTTTTCTAAGGTTCTTTTCCTGTTGGCATTGGCCTCTGGGGGGGGTCGGGTTGCGGAACTTCATGCTCTTCTCCGGCACAGGGCTTTCTGCTCTTTTGGTCGTGGCGATAGGTTTGTTCGTCTGCAGCCGTCTCCTCCTTTTCTGGCGAAGAATGACACTGCTGCTTTCCAGAGGGATCCTTGGGTTCTTGATGCTTGGTTGGTCAGGCCGGGGATGCATCATGTGTTGTGTCCAGTTGTGGCCCTCCTCCGTTATTTGCGTGCCACGGCTCCTGTGTCCCAGGACACGCTTTGGGTTGATCAGGTTTCCCTTCTTCCCTGTTCATGGGTATGGGTCTCTCAGGTCGTCTGCAGGGTTATCAAGTCTAGCCAGCCTGCGGTCTATCCCTGTGTTCATGACATTCATAAGTTTCCTGCTCTTGCTGCCGTCTTTGTTAACATGTCTTGGTTTGACATTCAGGCACGAGGTTTTTGGCTGTTGAACAGGGTGCTGGCTGCACGCTACATCATGAATGTTCCTGGGCCAAGTCGGGCCTGTGTCGCTTTGGGTCGGCAGTTGCAGCCAGTTGTCTCGATTTCAAGTTGAGATGTGAGCACCGGGGAGCCATAGGGGTTCCCCCCATTAAACCAGCATTGAATGTAATGAAACGCCATTTTCTGGGCGAGTCCCGGAGGCTCCCCGGCAACCCTCCCTCCCTCCGGTCGGAGGTTTTTCACGTATAGATATCCAGCCTCAGAACTGGGATGTGGATCGCCGGCACGGGGGTCTTGGGCTCCCACTTCCCCCTCCCGGGGACGGGGGAGCTGGGTAGACGTGCGGCGTGGCTCGTGTGACATAATGCTTGTTTGCTTGTTTTCATTTGGGGAGTTCTGTCCACTCATTTATCTATTTTCGTCGTTTTCACTAGAATAGGAGTTTGTTTTGGGGCGCTTACCTTTCTCGGTGCCTGGCCCAGTCGATGGCAGATATAGAATGCTCCAAAGTCACAAGTGCATTCTATAGGCCATTGCTCCTTGTGCCTCTCTGAGAGGGCTAGGTTCTGGCTCGTGGTCCCCGGTAGACCTAGAACTTCACCCACATCGGCTGATGCCAAAAGTTAGGGATATCCCTAACTTTCAAGTTAGGTTCAAGATATCCCTAACCCAAGGATCCCTATCCCCAGCTCATGCGCTATGGAAAAAATGAAAATATAAAAACGGAAACCACGTACAAAACTCAGGCAAATCATAACATAGCATGAAAAGGCAATGTAAAGGATTTGGGTGTACTCATGTCGGAAGACCTTACCTTTAAAGAACACAATAAAGTGGCCGTCACAACTGCACGAAAAATGACGGGTTGGATAACAAGAACTTTTCACACTAGAGATGCTATACCGATGATGATACTTTTCAAAACGCTGGTGCTATCTAGAGTGGAGTACTGCTGCACAATGACAGCCCCTTTCAAAGCTGGAGAAATTGCTGACCTGGAGAGCGTGCAGAGATCCTTTACTGCTAGAATCCACTCGGTAAAATATCTAAACTATTGGGACCGACTAAAGAGCCTAAATCTGTACTCTCTTGAGTGCAGGCGGGAGAGATACATAATAATTTACACATGGAAAATATTAGAGGGGCTGGTCCCAAACCTGCACACAGAAATAACATCACATGCGACCGGAAGACATGGCAGGATGTGCAGAATACCCCCGTTGAAAAACAGAGGTGCAACTGGTACTCCGAGAGAGAACTCCATCAACATCAGGGGCCCGAGACTGTTCAACACGCTCCTGCTACACATAAGGGGCATAACTGGCAAACCCCTCACAGTGTTCAAGAGAGAACTGGATAAGCACCTCCAAAGGATACCTGATCATCCAGGCTGTGACTCGTACGTCAGGCTGCGAGCAGCCGCGTCCAACAGCCTGGTTGATCAGTCCAGCAACCAGGAGGCCTGGTCGATGACCGGGCCGCGGGGACGCTAAGCCCCGAAGCACCTCAAGGTATACTCAAGGTAAGGTATCCCTATCAGCCTGGATAGCTCCAGGGAGCCTCAGGGACTCGCCCAGAAAATGGCATTTCATTACATTCAACGCTGGGTTTTTTGGCAGTCTAGGAAGTTTACCCATTATTCCTTCTCGTCTTATTATGGAAACCGTC
Source organism: Procambarus virginalis (assembly GCA_020271785.1). Taxonomy (NCBI): domain Eukaryota; kingdom Metazoa; phylum Arthropoda; class Malacostraca; order Decapoda; family Cambaridae; genus Procambarus; species Procambarus virginalis. The sequence goes on along the minus strand of WNGS01163947.1, from coordinate 17,752,740 downwards.
TTGGAATCCAATCAAGTTTGTTAAACATGATTTTCTCAGATACCATCTTGTGCCTTTGTTATAAAATTTACTCTTAGTAATGTACTGTACTACAATCCTTTTCTAGATGACTTTTTTCAGGTGGGTAGCATTTTATTACATTCACCACTGGATTTATATATAAATAAACATGTATCATTTCCTTTGAAATCGCTAAAAAATGATAACTATCCAAAAAAAGGCCAGTGTTTTGGAAGTCAGTATTTGTGTGAATCTAAATTAGGCCCAGGAACAATATGATAGCTTTTGAGGGTTCCACTGTACAGTAAACTTTACCATATCTAAGATACACAAGTTTATCAAAATATGGTTTATGGAAATTTGAGACATGAGAAAATACTAAATTGTGGAAGCTTATTGACAAGGCTTTTGTTTTATTTTCACAGAAGTTAGACATGATAGTGTTGGAGCCCATTGAATTGTTCAAGAAACAGGAGTTCAGGAAACAAGATAAGGCTACATTAGCTGCTTCGTTTTATGGCAAACATCAAAGAAGGGAATCGGCATCCTACCATTCGCACAGGAGACAAGGGTTGGCCGATCTGGAGTGATATTTTATAGTCAGAGCTATGTATACTGGTCTAAAATAGTTATAAAACTTTTTACTCTGCATTTGAGCAATAATTAGCCTCTCAATATTTAGTTTGTTAATGAGTATGTAATGGACACTTGGAGGTATGCATATATGGTAGCAATTAAGTGGTTTAGCTACACTATATGACTGAGAATGTGCTGAGCATGTACTGCCTGCATACACAATACTGTACAGATATTTATACCACATCCACACGAGTTGAGCCCAAGAGCAAATGGATAACTGATTTTTGTGGGTACTATGTGTACATCTAAAAAACTGAATTAATTTAATAAAATAATATGACTTTGCAGGTCTTTCAATCATCATAAGGTGGTGGCATTTTTGTATATTGTAAGTAGGAAGAAGTGTTACTAGTGAGCTATTAAAAAAGTACCAGTACTAAGTTCACTAGAGCCCAAGTGTTGAACTTTGTACACCAAGCTGTAGCTTTCTACCTAATGCAACTATGGGGTATAATCACAATGTAATAATGTTACTACACTGTAATGCATGTGTTTTAAGGGCCATGTGAAGGCATTCTCCAGATATCTCACGGACACCACAAATGTAAAAATTGCCTGTGAAAATCATAAGGTATCCTTATTGAGAATTCCTGAGAAACCAGCATAGAACGTAATGAAATGCCCCTTTCTGGGTGAGCCTTGGTGGCTCCCTAGAGTTATGTTGACGATAAAGCTTCCGAATACTTAGACTCATCAATCACAGGAGTTTCATTGGCCTACCGAAGTCCAGAGCCAGAACCTGGCCGTCTTGAAGAGGCACAGGGAAGAGGGGAATCTTATGATCACTCTTGCCAAGAGAGCAGATGAAGCAACACAAAATAAGTGCTTGGTTCATGAAATCAAAGCACCGAAACAACCAACACACACTGCAAAAGAATCACTCGACACGAAATGGTTCATATGAAATCACTACCACAAAGTGCATGCACCAAGTCGCTTGCCGACAGCCAAAATGGTGTCCCCTACCCCACTTTCAGTCCATTAATGATGGACCAGGAACCGTTACACCTGTCGCACGAAGCAGTTATGCAAGTACTTACAAACGTGTACATCTTTCTTCAATCTTTGACGGCTTTAGTTACATTTATTAAACAGTTTACAAGCATGAAAACTTCCCAATCAACTTTTGTTATTGTTATAAACAGTCTCCTGGTGCTTCCGAGCTCATAAACTGTTTAATAATTGTAAACAAAGCCAACAAAGATTGAGAAAAGATGTACAGGTTCGTAAGTGCTTGCGTAACTGCTTCGTGACTCTGGCCCCTGGGTTCTCCAAGAATGGGACATTTCATTACCTTCAATGCAGGTTTTTCTGGGGAAGCACCTTGGTGGCTCCCTGAAGCTAATAACAGAGAAGGAAAAAGGGACTTACGAGGAGGAGGAGGTGGCAGCTACAAGGTTGCAAAAACACCAGGCTGAGAAACCTGGCCCAGAACAACAAAAGTCTTACTGGGACCACGAACACTGACCAAATTCCTAGCTGCCAGGTCCTTATTAGATCTCTAATTCCCAAAAGCCTGACTATCAGCACACGACATACCAAAGATGAACATCTTGGACCCGAGGGAAGACTGCAGACTGGCTAGCTTTGATGACACCAAGGACAAACATGCCCAGAACAGGGAACTAAGGCGACCAGATTGACAAACAGCATATCCACCAAAGCAGAACTGGTGGTGCACAGGTAGTGACAAACTGCTGTTACTGGACACAACAAATGATGCACATCTAGCCGGAGAAACCAAGCATCATATACCAAGAGATTATCAGTTTAATTTTTGCCAAAAAAAAGACAGGGACAGCTACAGGTGAAGAAACTGCCCACCAGGGCCAAAAAAAAACAGAATCCATGCCTCCTGAGGAGAGCGTAAAGTTCCCCAACCTGACAGATGGAGTCAGGAGACAATAAAAACAATGCCATAAGAAAAACATCACAGACTGAAGGGGTATCTGTTAACAGACTCAGAGGGAGCACGAGCCAGCTGAACATGAAGGAAAGACAATAACTTGCAAACTGGCACTGAGGAAAATATTGACACCGAACACCTATCTTGAAGTTATCTCGGGATGATTTCGGGGCTTTTTAGTGTCCCCGCGGCCCGGTCCTCGACCAGGCCTCCACCCCAAGGAAGCAGCCCGTGACAGCTGACTAACACCCAGGTACCTATTTTACTGCTAGGTAACAGGGGCATAGGGTGAAAGAAACTGCCCATTGTTTCTCGCCGGCGCCTGGGATCGAACCCAGGACCACAGGATCACAACTCCAGCGTGCTGTCCGCTCGGCCGACCGGCTCCCATGAAAGAAGACCTATGAAAGAAGTTCTGTGAAAACTGCACAAGTGACCATCAGTTTAATTTTTTGCCAAAAAAGACATGAAGTAATGATCAACAAACATCCAGGACATAAAGGAAAGACCCACTAGAGCTGACAGACAAAACATGATGAAAAAGAATCGGAGGCAAAAAAGAGCATCATGAAATATCATCCTGTTGCCATGATGAAAGATGCAAGTGGTGCACTAACAAATCAGCTACCTGCACACCATAGAAATGGTTGTAAACCTGACTCTACAGACATTCATCAGAGGAGGTTAAACCAGCAAGATAAGTCATTGGGCTGATCTGCTGAAAGAGGTGGAGCCACAAAAAAAATAAAACTGGTTTGGACACTGGGCTAAAAGAGCCAGAAACCAAGGGGCTAGAAGGATGACCTTGCCCAAGTACAGCTTCAACCTGGAAAGCACCTGGAGCATCAACTTAACTAGATGAAAGAGGTAAATGAATACCCACCTCAACTCCACTCCGGCCTGTTCACTTTCGGACTATTCCTACTCCTTGGGAATAGGGTGAAAGGGAATAAGCCATCTGCGGCAACTTTGAACAAACCCGATTGATGGGGTTCTGAGAGTTCTACTCCCCATGCCAGATTAGTGAGAGCTTGGTCCAACAGGTTGTTGCTTGGTGTGATCCATAGGCCCATATCCACTACAGCCTGGTTGGTCTGGCACTTCTTAAAGAAAACAATTCAATTTTCTCTTAATTTTCCACGGTTTTCCTGCAATATTTTTTATAATTGCTGGAAGTATGTTTAACAACCGTGGACTATAAACATCACGGAACAACTGTGATGTTTATAATGTGTTCTCCGAGTGTGCCAATGGCACCCCTGCTCTTCACTGGTTCTATTCTGCATTTTCTTCCATATTGTTCACTCCAGTATGTTATTTTACCGTGTACATCTGGGACCTGGCTCTTCAGTATTTTCAACGTGTATATTATTTGGTATCTCTCTCATCTCCTTTCTAGCGACTACCTTTGGAGAACTTTGAGGCAATCCCAATGATTTAGGTGCTTTATCGCATCTATGTATGCTGTATATTTTTTCTGTATTCCCTCTATTTCAGCAATCTCTCCTGCTCTGAAGGTGGGAAGCGAGTACTGCCGAGTACTCAAGATGGGACAGCACAAGTGATTTGAATAGTACAGTACAACCATTGTGATGGGATCCCTGGATAATGTCTTCAGTAAAGGTAATTTTCATGCTGATTTTTGTGTTATCCAGAAAGGATGATATAAAGCTGTAACTTTTACTTTTGTCCATATCTGATATGAGAATAAGGAAAAGCAGTGGTGTAAGGATTGTACCCCCCAAGGTAGAGAGCTTTTAACTGCACTTGGACTCGCTATTTGGTTGACTGTTACTGTGTTCTGTTCAACTGAAAACCGAGTATTCACTGCCCTACCTTACCAGTTATTCTCATTGACCTCATTTTGTGTGCTATTACTCCATGGTCACATTTATCTAATGCCTTTGCAAAGTCCACATATACCACATCTGCATTCTGTTTTTCTTCTAATGCCAAAAAAAACACTACAACAAAATCTGTGATTTTGTCGTAGTGATCAAGTAGCTGTAAGAGGCATGATTTTCCCACTCTAAAAACATGTTGGCCTGGGTTGTGGAAGTGATTGGTCTCCATGTCCGTGAAGCAAGATACTGTACCAAAAACTTGGAATGATATGCCAGCAATAAAAATAACCCCCAAAGGATAAAGTCCTAAGGATGGCCAGCACTTATCTTAAAGCAGAACTTGATTGATTACCAGGCTATGGGGGGCTAGGAAAGGCAAGAAGTTAACCGATGCACATTAGCAACAAGACTGAACATGGGTTAGGGGATGCTGGCTTGGCCTTCTTGGGTAGGGAATGCCATAGAGAACATGTGTGTTGGGGTTTTGTATGAACCTCTCTGTTTTGAGTGATTCTTATTTGGTGTCTATTGGCTATTTTGGTGCATTGTTTCATAAGCCAAGCAGTTGTTTTGTATGGTTTCGTCTGCTTTCGTGACCAAGGGAACGTCGTTTCCTCCATAGGCGAAGAAAACGAATCACGGAACAACTTGAGTCACGCACAATCTCAAGAACGGCGAAGGTGGTTAGGTAGAGAAATAGAAATAATTGAACTAAAGCTACAAGAATCATACGCTACCAAGGAGAGGCAAAGAGAGCAAAAGGCCATCAGTGAAATAGAGAAATATGAAATATTTTTTCTCCTATGCAAAATCAAGATCAAAAACCACTTCTAGTATCGGGCCCCTGCGAAAGGGAGATGGAACTTTTACAGATGACAACAAAGAAATGAGCGAAATACTGAGGAATCAGTACGACTCTGTTTTCAGCGAGCCACTAAACACACTGAAGATTGATAACCCTAATGAATTTTTCATGGATATGATACCAACATCAAATCATATATCAGACGTCACCCTATCCCCACTAGATTTTGAAGAAGCTATAGACAGTATGCCTATGCACTCTGCACCAGGCCCTGATTCTTGGAACTCTATAATCATCAAGAACTGTAACAAAAAATGCTATCGCAGGCCCTTCACATTTTTTAAGAGACAAAGCCTAGATACTGGCATTATCAATGACATTAAAAACAGCAGATAGCACCACTCCATAAAGGGGGAAATAAGGAACAGGCAAAAAGATTACAGACCGATGGCACTAACATCACACCATAAAAATCTTTGAGTGCGCGCTAAGAAGTAAGATCACAAAATACATGGAATCGCAGCATCTCCATAACCCCGGACAACATGGTTTCAGATCAGAACGCTGGACCACTATCACTATCATGACCACTATGATATGACATTAGATGCCATGGAAGACAAACAAAACGCTGATGTAATTTACACAGATTTCGCAAAAGCTTTTGACAAATGTGACCATGGTGTTAATGCACATAAAATGCGTTCAAAAGGAATTACCGGAAAAATAGGCAGATGGATCTACAATTTCTTGACTAATAGAAGCCAATGTGTAATAGTCAACAAAATAATATCTGGACCATCATCCATAAAGAGCTGTCCCCCCAGGGTACTGTGCTTGCTCCAGTACATTTTCTCATCCTCATATTGGACATAGACAAGGACACAATCTATAGCACTGTATCATCCTTTGCAGATGACACTAGGATTTTTATGAGAGTAGACAACATAGAGGACACGGCAAACCTCCAATCAGATGTAAATCGGGTCTTTCTATGGGCTACAGAAACTAATATGGTGTTTAAGATCAGTTTCAGCTCATGTGCTACAAAAAAATGAAAATATAAAAACGGAAACCATGTACAAAACGCAGTCAAATCATAACATAGAACGGAAAGGCAATGTAAAGGATTTGGGTGTACTGATGTCGGAAGACCTTGCATTTAAAGAACACAATAAAGTAGTCATCACAACTGCAAGAAAAGTGACAGGTTGGATAACAAGAACCTTTCACACTAGAGATGCTACACCAATGATGATACTTTTCAAGATGCTAGTGCTCTCTAGTGGAATACCGCTGCACAATGACAGCCCCTTTCAAAGCTGAAGAAACGTACATACAGCAATGAAGTGCGTCAATGACTGGGCAAGTACAATTCAAACCGAACTTGCAGGCATATACTGTACCTTGCTACTGAATTTTTAAAAGACAAAGGCAGTGGACTTATATACTGTGACTCGCAGAGTGCACTCCTGGCACTGAACGCACATACAGTAGTAGTGACACCCAGAAAATAGTAAAGTGATATTCGAATGAATGTTTTAGCTGCTAAAGAAAACAGATTTTAAATTAAATTCCTATGGATACCATCACATGTTGGCATCTCAAGGCATGACACTGTTGATATGCTTGCAAAGACAGCCTGTAGAAAACCAGTGGTAGAAATTGATATGGGTGTTTCATTAGCAGTGACAAAGAGAATACTTAAACAAATATCTAATGAAGATCTCACAGACCTAACAAATTCACAAAGACCGGAAAGTTGTAGCATTAAATATTATGATAGATATCGTGAGGAGACATTCACATATGGGACTAACAGAACAAGAACCCGGCAATGTGATGTTATAGTGGCCAGAATACGCCTGGGATATAGACGTATCTGGCAGCTTTCTCAAAACCCAAATGTCGAGTACACAATGTGTCAACTTTGTGAAAGAGAAAACATGCACTCTTGAACATTATATTGTAGAATGTCCCATATTGACTGACTTTTGCCCTCCTGGGCTAAGGTATGCTGAACTGTGTAATTACTATATGAGTACTGGAACACTTGATGATATATTGGACTTGTACCCAAGATTAACCATGTAATGTATCAATTATACAATGTATGTATGTGATGTAACTATATAACCTGAGCTTGTAAAAGCGCCTTCATCACCTTCAGTGATTAAGTGCTTAATTGCACACTAGTTTCTCTATCAGCTATCTCACCCTGTCAGAGTAAGAGAGACAAATGTATGTGAATGCATGTGTGTATATATGTATGTATACATGTATGTATATATGTATATGTACGTATATATGTGTGTGTGTGTATAAAGTATATATGGAAGCTGATCAGAATTACATTTCACCTTTGTAAATGCACATAAATGACACTATGTAAAAGACACATCGAACACTTCATGTAGGGCATACGTAAATCTGTGTATCTATGTATTTACATATGTAGGTTAGCTTAGCATTTTAAAAGCACCGAATCACCGTCTGTGGTTGATTGTTCAATAAATCCCTGAACTATATGTTTAACACATTTCTAACCCTGTCCATGGAGGACAGAAGAAAATGTATATATGCTGGTTAGCATTGTAAAATGTGTGGCCACGTCTGTGGTAGAAAATAATAAAAATAAAAAAAAAGAAACTGCTTAAATAGACTCAATCCCAATAGTTTAGATGTTTTACTGACTAAAGAGCCTAAATCTGTATTCTCTTGAGTGTAGGCGGGAGAGATACATAATAATTTACACATGGAAAATAGTAGAGGGGCTGGTCCCAAACCTGCACACAGAAATAACAGCACATGAGACCAGAAGGCATGGCAGGATGTGCAGAATACCCCCGTTGAAGAGCAGAGGTGCAACAGGTACTCTGAGAGAGAACTATCAACATCAGAGGCCCGAGACTGTTCAACATGCTTCCACTACACATAAGGTACATAACTGGCCGACCCCTCACAGTGTTTAAGAGAGAACTTGACAAACACCTCCAGAGGATACCTGATCAACCAGGCTGTGACTCATACGTCAGGCTGCGAGCAGCCGCGTCCAACAGCCTGGTTGACCAGTCCAGCAACGAGGTGGCCTGGTCGACAATGGGGCCGTGGGGTCGCTGAGCTCCGGAATCACCTCAAGGTAACCTCAAGGTAAGGTAATTCTAACAATCCCCAGCTCCCTGTGCCTCTTTGAGGAGACCAGGTTCTGTCTCTGGTTTCCAGTAGGCCAATAAGACTCCTGTAGTTGATGTGGCTAAGTATTAGAAAACATCAGCAACATAGCTTCAGGAAGCCAAGAGGCTTCCCCAGAAGAACCTACTGCAAATTAAGAGAACTGGTAAAGTATACCTTTAAAAACAACAAATGTAATAAAAGTAATAAATGGTTTTTGTGGTTAATCAAACAATATTTCAAGGTGAATCTTTTTACATATTATTACTTATGATTTATTTATTAACAGAAGTACAGATTGTGTCTGGCTAAAAAGTGTCCGTGAAGCAATGGTACTGTTAGACCAAAACACTCACTCATTATCTTGCTCACCTATAGAGGCATTGAAGCATGTTCTGTAAAACTTTTAATATGGACACCCGTAAAATAAAACTAAATATATCAACTGTACAGAATATGAAAGCCTAGAAATATAGGGGAGGATTAAAAGGTAAACTTTACCTAGTGGCAGATCCGTTCCTCGTGGTGGTAGTGCGGTAGTGCCCCTCTGTTCTGGCTCCCCAATACAGCAGTTTGCATGCAGGTAGCTGACAAGAAGCCAGCCTTGCCATTTACAGTATGCCTTTACCTAGACTTACATCATGGGAGGCACCATTAATGTTCTGCCATTTACGCATCCAACAGTTGGAATGCAGCTGTATGTGGGTAAATACAGTGTACTACTTGTATAAAATAATTTTGCATCGAGTGCACCAATAAGGAATTAAATAAAATATTCACAAAGTCAGATGCTTTGTTCATGATGTCCACAGGAGTCAACATCCTTAAATGAGGCAACAGTTACACTTAACCATTCACAGTTGTCACAAATCCTGTAACAGCATGGGTCATGTAAAGTACTGTACAAAATTATTATCTAACAACATCAACTGTAGTAATTTACATACTCACTAAACTTCCAGTTTATAATTAAATACCAAATTTGGAGTAAAATCTAAAATTAAAGAAAATAATAGCGTTTAAGATACTATTTCATTACAAACGTTAAATATGAATTTCTGTCTACAACTGTACAATCCTCATGCTGCATAAAATGTGGGTTGAAGTATTACTTGACTGATCCATTAACAGTGAAAACCAAAGTGCAACTGGTGCCTGGTACAGAATGGATCACTGCCGGAGTAGTATCACAGTCACAGTGCAGAGGGAAACTTGTGGGTGGCGGTGGTGGTGGTGTGCTGGTGTGAGGTCCTCCATATTCACTGATGCAGTGCTCCCAGCCCTCTAACCTACCATAAACTGTCTTTCTAATATATATACTCCATATTTATAAGATATACAACTGGACTTTTTTTTTGTTTTTTTTAGACAAATATAGTAGCGTGCACATTTTATACACATCTTAAAAAAAAACTGAAGCTTATTACAAATAAATAAATTATATATATATCAGTATAATTTTTCTCATTTACTTTACCATGCTTGACCATATACAAAATATAATGTACATAAAACATATTTTGCAACAAATCTCTACCATTTCAAAGATGCACAGGAATTTGTTATAGATAGCAATCATATACTGTACTATAGTAACTCATAAATCAAGCTCACTAAGCATTTGTATTAACTTCTGAGAATAAATAAGGCAACACTACCCCATTCTGAACAAAATTAGTGCAAAACATTATTACTTATCTTAACAAGAATATCATCAAATGTGAAGATACCAGTACAACATTCTCAACTAAACATATTTAGCGAGTGAAGCTGTCTCAAGAGTACTGTATAGTATAAAACCTAAATGACATGATAAACTTGATGACTTAGTGGTAGTGCCATTTTGTCACAGAGATCTTGGCAAGTGAGAATACAACAGCTTATTTAATGCCAAATGGCTGGGTATGACAATACACAAGGTCATGAAGGATGCATATAAAGCTTCCCCTAGTATAACACTTGAGAGGGTATAGTAGTATATCTCATAGGCTTTGAAACAAGGTAAGAATATATCCACTCCAGAAAACACACCAAGTACACAAGTCACCAATCAATAAAAGCCCTATGTAAACCACTGCCCCTTAACTTTACTTATGATTCAGGCCACTATTTTTTGGTTACAAACTCAGGTTCTAGAAAAGTTGTGTTTTATCAAAAGTACCTGGTACGACTTGTAACACCAGCTTGGAGTTTGGTGGCAAAGTTGCTGCTCCTTTTAGGGGATCAGTTAAGCTTGTGAGCTGCAGTTTGCATCACACTTGAGCTGTTCACTGCATTGTATCATCTTCAGCCACCTCCTTTGTTACTACTACCTTATCACAGACTTATAAAACAACGTGGCTATAAGTCAAATAATGCCTTCAAGCACATTCAGATACCTAAACAATCTAAAATGTCAGACAACAACCATTAAGAAATGCTTTCATTTTTCAGCGACTAACTGTACAGCAATGCTCCACAATGCATATAATAATGCTCATATTCTTGTCTATTCAGTGTTTCCTCTCTAAAATATAAATAATTAAAAAAAAAACACTTAGCCTCCGACAATGCCCACTTGTACCACTTTTTGGCAAACAAAGCACTGTTTTGTCTAGCCTCGTTGTCATCCACACTGGTGCTGTACACACACAGACCATTGTAGTCTATCACATGATACCAGTCACATGTGCATATGCCTATCTGGATCACTGTTAAGACCTGCTAATAGAGGATGAAAGTTGAAAGATGACAGACCGACTGTAAGTGGGGCACGGCACAGAGCAGCAGCAACAACACACACAGGAACAAGGAAGCCACCACCCACTTCCTGCTTTCCTACTGACTCCACATGAAATGCTCTCGTTCCAGTAACTTGACTTTCAGTTGTATATCTTGATGGCTTTCTCCAGATAGTTGTACCGGGAGCGTTTTGGAGCCTTGTTGACGTGTTCCAGACCCAACCATGGTTTTGCAGGTGTAGAAGCTGCTAACATTAGTAATATAATTAAAATGGGCATAGCATACATTACACAAATGTGTTTGCCTACAGTATTGAGATAATGAATATAGTTATGACATATTTCATTTGAATAATTTTTAAGTTATAATTTTGTTCTTCCAGTTTATAAGCAGTATTTCTTTAACCCTTAGACCGCACATATTACCGTGAATATAGGGGGGCCTGGTAGCGAAAAATATTCAAATTATGTAAAATAACTTAAAAATGTTAAACAAATCTCCAACTAATTGGCTTCAGTGTCGTGAAACTTTCATCAAAATATTGTCAGAAATTGATTTTAGACGAATTTTTGAAAAGTAAGAACGTTTTATTGATAAGGAGAACAGCTCCTAATAACTGGAACTGAAGGATTATGCAGTAATAAAGAGATGCAAGCACCTGTCCTATGCTCAAAGAAGAAGAATAGCAGTAAGAAGTGTCCACAAAGTGGATATGCAGTTGGTGCCTTTATATCATTGCTGAGTAACACAAATAATAACACAAATAGTAATGAATAACTATGTTAATATGATCCATTTTGTTATATCTCATATAAATACATTGTCCAATGTTAATATATGTTACTTTCGTCAATGTTCCAAAAATATTTTTTTAGGGAATTTTTTTTTTTAAGATTTTAGTTTTTTCTCCTTTGTTTATTATCTGATTTTGTTGTAACTTTCACATCCTGGAGAACGCATATGTTTTAATAACTATGTGAAAATAGAATGAAATCAGTCAACAAATAAATCAGTCACAACTCGCAAAACTTGGAACTTTTTAATTTTTTGGGGCTGATATTTTCTCTGATTTCAAACTCTATTTTCTTTGTCTATTTAGGTTGTTTTGATGATTAGGGACCATATTATGACTTTTTCACTTATATAAAGTATACCCTAAATATATCCCCTAAATCATTATATTATAATTATCCCTATATTTTGTGTGTTTTTTTTTTGGGGGGGTTATTTTTTCTTGACTTCATTTCAACATACATTGACCCACAACTTTCACATATCCGAGTATGAATGCCAAACAATGTTTATTAAAACATACAAGTGAATTAACGAATTAAAACTACCTTTATTCATTGTTGATAACTTCAACTTCAATTATCTCTGAAACCTGTTTCAACTTTTGAGTGGTTTCTAAAATTCCAGTTATTAACCGATTCTCACTATTTTGACATATTGTGTGCTCAGCTGCCTGTTCTACAATCCCATCAAAATGGATTTTTCATAAACTTTATACATTTGGAGTTATAATTTGCTTTGGTCTAAATTTGCCACATATTTCAAATGCCCTATTGACGATTTTTTTTTATAGTAAACTATAATGAAAACCTATATTCTAATTTGATGAAAATGAAGATCATTTGCTATTCTGAGAGAATAACAACATTAAATGAACAATTAATGATAGTTCATATTTTTATTCTGAATTGAAAATCTGAAGTTTTCAATGTTCAATTTTAAAATTAATTTTGATTCTCTTGTTTTTCAAGTTACACTTTGGTCATTTAGACAAAGTTGGAGTATTTGCCTAGTTAATTATGCAAAAAAAAAAAATGGAAAGTGATTGTGCAAGTTTTAAAAACTTATGTTAAATTATTTTTATCAAATCATGTATGTATTGCGCGGTCTAAGGATTAAACTTTATTATTAAAGATTTTAACATGACATTGAATAACTTTACAATACAGGTAAATTAAATAATATAATATCTTCAATTGTTTTATAACATGCCATTGCAATTGTTTTCATGTCCTATGTTCCCTTCAATGGACATCAAATTAAAAAATATTAAATATCAAAATGAACCTGAGTAAATATCAATTCACGTACCCTGATACAGGGTACATGAATATCTAAAGGAGGTAGGGGTAATTATCAGGAAAAAGTGCCTAACCATTATGGCCGAGACCCTCGGGTTGCCAGGGTGGCCACCAGGTGGCAAGAGAGTGATATGTACTAGCGGGTGAACCTAGACAACTAGTGTGCGCACACTTCAAATCAGGGGTTGCAAATGTGATCCAAGCAGCTGCTTTTGGTACGTTTTACATTCTGGTGATCTTTTATTCCAAGACTCTTCTATGCCTCTAATGAGGCGCCACATTCTTGTCCTGGTCTCCAGTAAGCACCTGTGATTTGATAAAGCCAAGTGTGATACCAAAGGTTTGGGGGAGTTCCAGGGGAAATAACTCTGCAGGCTACCAAGGGTAGCTTTCCCAGACACTAATATGGTGAAGACAAGAGTATTTAAAGTAACAACAAAATTATATAGATGCATCAAATTCAGTGAGACAAGATAAGACATTGCCAGATACTAAAAGCAGCAGCAGGAAATATAATACTGTAATAAGAATAAAAAAACATTAAGCAGAGTGATTACTCAAACTTTAGAATGGAGAGAACTTCCAGAAATTAAAAATACTGTAAGTATATTTAAGTATAAGTGTAAATATTATAAGCATTTATAATACTCGTCTATAAGATGGGCATTAAATAACAAGCCAGTATCCAAAATATTTATTCCTGTAAGGTGGTCAAGAAATAAATCTAATCAATAAAACTCTCACAAGAAAAATGAATATACAGTATAAGATACAAACTTATACAAGATACAAACTGGGTTCAGGGAATGATATCCTGCCTTAAAACCCTAATTCTATTTTATGATCTTCCAAGAATGATATGTGACCTCTGGCAGTGTCCCACAAAAGAACAAAGAAATGAGCTGGGATAAAGAGGAAGGCTCAAAACTACAAACAAAGCTACCTGACAGATAGTCAATACTATCTACATAGTACGAGGACCTCTATTGGTTTTGGTACAAGTGATCTACCAGATCGAGAAGTTTCATTCATGTTACTGTTTGCGAATAATGTTAAAACTGATAGAGAATATAAAAACGAGAGGACTACAAAATGCTGTGGAAGGACGACAACAAGCCACAGTGGATGAATGAATGAAAAACAAGAGCTACGAGTGGCTGAAGGAATTAAATATGCCAAAACTAGTAGACAAAAGAAAAATGGTGATGTGATCCCCATGTACAAAACTGACAAGACTCAAGATAATTGATTAGGAAAATATTTAGAAATCTGAATCAGAACAATAGGTTAAAGATACAAATTATGAAAACTGTTAGAAAATATGTATGCAAATTATCTTTTACAAACAGACATAAGCAGATGGAATAAATTAAGCATGTGTAATGCATACTTTAAAAAAAACAATAAGACAAAAATATAGGGAAGACGGGAAAACCATGAGCAAAGGTGGAAACTGAGAGCAAAGGTAAATCTGTAGGGCACAAGAAATTGGTCTTCTAGTGTACAAGAAGATTGAGCTAGAGGAGGTAGGGAAGACTTACTCCACTCCATCATTGTTGCCTTAAAATCCCCTTTCATAAGATCATGAGGCATCAGGGAACAGTATAGGAAAATAAAGCTAAAGACATTGACAAATTACATTGTTGTTTTCACATAACCTTATGTTCTCTTTTGCAAACAGAACAAGTTGGTTGGAACAAGTTAAGGCGATAGATGGCAAAACTGTCAGTAGTTTCAAAATGTCATATGACAGAGTACTGGGAAGACGGGGACACCACAAGCGTAGCTCTCATCCTGTAACTACACTTAGGTAATTACTCACTCACAAACCCACTTGCTTGTTCATACACACAGATACACACAAGAAAGGAATTGATAGAACTGACAAAGAGAGAAATTTTTTAAACATACAACTTCAAGACCAAGAGGCCATAGATACAAGCTAAGGAAACAATAATGCCAAAAATATATGCAAGTTCTCTTTTGTGAGCAGAGTTGTAAGCAGTTGGAACAATTTAAGTGGTGGATGCCAAAACCATCAATAGTTTCAAAGCATCATATAATAAAGATTACAGGGAATGTCGGACACCATAAGCATAGCTTTCATCCTGGAACTACAATTATGCAACTACATACAAATACACACACATGCATGCACACACATAAGAAAATAAAGACTTAAATGACTGTTGTGATCTTCAAGATGACCTAGACAAAGCAAGTGAATGGAGCAACACTTGGCTGGTGAATAGAACGAGGAGTAGGAGATAATAACCACACAACCTACAAATTATGCAAGAGGACATTAAAGAATTCTAACAAAGGAAGAGCTCTAGGCCTGATTCAAGACAGCAGTAAACTGTCACCAGAGGACTACATAAAGGACATTATGTGAGCAGCCTATGCTACACTTTCCAAGTTAAGAATAATTTTTAAATTACATGCACAGTGAAATATTAAAGAAACTGATCACAACTTTTACGAAACCAAAATTGGAACATGCAGTGTTTGTATGGTGCCCATATTTCAAGAAGCCCATCAATAAACTGGAAAAGGTGCAAAGACATTGTGAGAGAATGGTTTCTCATATCTAGACTTTCATCTATGGTTGCTGAGCACCTCTGCACAGTCTGTGTATTGAGCATTGGTTTCACCTATCTATGGACACAAATACCATCCCGTTGGTTGTCTGTGGACCAGGAATCATGCCAGCAGCTCAGAATTCATGTGTTTGTTGACATGTGATGCCTGGTTATACTAGGACAGTTATACAACTGGCCTGTGTGTTCATGGATGGGGTACATATCCCCTCCCCCACCAAGTAGCTGTTAGTGTGGCAGGTACCCGCTTTGGCTCGCTTGGGTAACTCCAGAAGTCAACTGTCGCTGTAGGCCTGATTCCCCATCTCTCGGCCCCACTCAAGTAGCATTCAGAGCTCAACCAATTAGGAGGCCTATGTGTAGTTCACACTGCATTCTGATTGATGGGCTGGTCTGTAAGCATTGACATGAAGGAGGAGGGTAAGAGTCAGCTCTTAGCTAGTTCCCCTCGGCCCTCACTCCTCAGGAAGCCTTGGTAAGGATAAAACGGGTGCTCTAGTGAGCACCATCATGCAAAGTTACAAGTCACGACTCCAGGATACCAATTGGTTGAAGAAGACTCCCCCATTCACTGACTACGAAGAGTGCGCTGTATGAATGTGGGCCCTGTAAGAGTGAGTACTTGTAATTGTGATCACATTGACTTGCACTCATGGTGCTTAACACTTTCGTCCGGTGATGACGCAATGCTGCGTCGTCAGTTTACTGTCGGTAATCTCGGTAATGACGCAATGCTGCGTCGTCCACTAAAATAATTGCCAAAAATCAGGTTTTTATCCGATTTTTGGGGGGACTGGTTTTAAAATGCGGCCAGTGTCTTCCCATTTTCTTTGTTGGGCCCCATGTCATGTTCAACACACAACACTGAAGTGGTAAGTACAAAAAGTTGTATTATTTTGTATATTTTTTTTCATACTTTCGCATATTGTACTGGCAATATTGTTTTTCAATTGGCCCTTATATGCACATATCCATCTAAAGCATTCTATTAGGAACAATTTCATACCTAAATGAGCGCTGTAACACGAAAACTGAGATTAGCAACCGGTAATAATACTAAACATTTGTGGGCAGGAATTGGGAGTGTAGCTGGAAGGCGTCTGGGCGCTCACTCGCGGCTAACGCGTGGCCCGTCTTCAACTCGTCGGAGGTTGGAGCGTGACTAGGTTTTTTATTTTATATGTTAATATTCCTCTAGAGAATTCTATTGCGAACCCATTGATACCAAAATGAAAGACCTAGGACGAAAATTGAGGTGACCAGAGTGAAAAGAGTGAACACATTTTATCGCTTTTGCGCGCTCCTGGGTAACTCGTTCGCACTTTCTCTGTTTGCTGTGGGTAATTAGCCGGGCTTTTGGAATTTATATGCATTTAGTGCTGTAGAGAATTCTATTGCGAACACAATGATACCAAATTTAATCTCGTAGGACGAGAATTGAGGTGACAAAGTTGAAGAGAGTATACACTTTTCAGAATTAACACCACCCCACTACGCATAGTTGAGGGGTGGCGGGCATGGTGCGCGAAAGTGTTAGTTGCAACCCAGAGTCTGGTGGGTAGTCTTGACTCCAGTTGGTGAGCCCATTGAAGCGAGATGTCACACACAATGTCTGTCTGGAGCATGTAAGTGTTTGTGAATGAGTATTCCAATACATGTTAGTCTATGTTATCTTGAGATATCTTGAGGTTATCTTGAGATGATTTCGGGGCTTTTTAGTGTCCCCACGGCCTGGTCCTCGACCAGGCCTCCAACCCCAGGAAGCAGCCCGTGACAGCTGACTGACACCCAGGTACCTATTTTACTGCTAGGTAACAGGGGCATAGGGTGAAAGAAACTTTCCCCATTGTTTCTCGCCGGCGCCCGGGATCGAACCCGGGACCACAGGATCACAAGTCCAGCGTGCTGTCCGCTCGGCCGACCGGCTCCCATGTTACTGTGCATGCAATTTAATGTCCTGAGCATCAATTTTAAGCTAGAAAGTGTCCCTGTTGCATACGGCAGCCATTATTGCCGAGGTGGTCATTATACCAGTGTTAAGGTTAGGTTGCATCATGTCACCTGAGTACTGTCAGCAAGAGATAGTCCTGTGAGCAGATTTGCCCATGACCCCTCATAAAGTAGACAATTATCCCATTTTCATGTGTAGATATATTTTCATTTTATGTGTAAGAAATAGATGTTTATTTAAGCACATTGTGTTTCAGGAAACACTTCCTTCATCATTAAACAAACTATTGTTGTAGATTCGGTCCCATAAAGGTTACCTCCTATTATCTAGCACTAAATCTTACAAATTCAATGAACCGACCTGTTATTCCCTGCATCTCCAGGTGAGAATCAGACACAACTTATATCTGGAAAAATCTCCTCAGGATCTTATGCAGTTGCTCTAGGCATTTTATGTTGTTGATAATTACTGGGAGCGGCTTGCACACCAGTCCTAGCCTAGCTGCGTACAGTGGTGATCCAACCGTAAAGTAAACTCGAACAGACTTAGAAATGACTTCTGTAATTGAAAAACAAGAGCTACAAGGAGAAGCTAGAGGCATTAACACTTTCCCTGAATGATGATGTTCTCAGTAATCAAAACAATACACACAGTTCGGGGCACAATGTCAACACCGGCATCTGATATTTTTGCTTATTCTTATTATTGGCTACAAAAATTGTGTGAAAGAGTTTACATTGAGTTATGTGTTCACCGGCAACCCCCGGCTTACCTTGTGGTGTGATACGGGTGGCCCGCCGGCCCGGCCAGTGTTAAATATGCCAAAGCTAGACGATAGAAAGAAAAGAGGTGATATGATCCCTCTTGTGATATGAAAGAGGATTTTTTTAAACCTGCAATTTCAAAAACAGGAGGTCATAGATTCAAGCTAAGGAACCAAAGGTGTGGAGCACTTTGTTTGCAAATAGTAGTAGACGGTTAGAACAAGTTAGGTGAGAAAGCAGAAACGATCAGAAGTTTCAAGGTGTCATATGACAAGAGTACTGAGAAGATAGGTCACCACGAGCATTGCTCTCATCCCGTAACTTAGATAATTACACACGTCTGACTATCATGGCCTTATCCTCATAGACTCAGATACACTTTCTCCCCTAAACATCTTCCTTCCATTAATATGTGAATATATATGACCTCTCATAGTGTGTTTTTACTGACATGTACTTATTGGTTACTCTTGTGGCTACTTAATTAATTGTACACTTATCATATATGAATTACTGTACTAAATTTGCAATAATGACAAACCAGACTTCTTTTGGTGTCATTCATGAACCATTTGAATGATTAACCCTTAAGCTGCTAAGGGGTTCCGAGGAGATTTACACCACTGTGCTCAAGAAAAAAGAAAATCTAAAAAAAAATTTCATCTTCTAAGAATGTTAGTGTTCCCCAAGCACGGGAAAAAAATCTTAGGCGACATATTTTGGGCACAATAAGCCGAGAAAGTCTGGCAAAATGTGGGTGTTGACAGAGCGGCCGTCAGAGGCAGTCAGCGTCACCCGAGCTGACAGGTGGGAGTTGCCACAAAGATATTATTACCTAATTATTTCAATGTCTTCGATTTATTTTGTCTTAGTTTTTTGCAGTAATATTATTCAATAGTGTGTAGTGTGATAGATTTATATAATAAAATGTGTGAATCATCACTATACCCATAAGTATGTTCATATTAGTGTTTCAATTATTACGTTCATAAAACAATAAACAAATAGTTTTGCAGTTCTTACACTATATACACACATTATATATAAGTATCTACATGTTTTGTTCGCCATAACTGCACAACTAAGCTGATATAGTTATATCAGGAACTAAGAGACATCGCCACACTCACAGTCAGCTGGCGGCTGCCTCCCTCACTCATTCAAGGTCAGGTGCACTAAATTTCTTCTCCAACAACATTGGGGTATTATTACACTATATACACACATTATATATAAGTATCTACATGTTGTATGCACCGTAACTGTACACCTAAGCTTGTAGGGTGCATAGTGGCCACCCTCTACACAGCTAGACAAGTCATGCAGACGACACCACCTCCATCACCCAAATGGCTCCTCCCAACATAATCCTTTTGCTGTTATTACACTAATACACACATTATATATAAGTATCTACATTTGTGTTCACCATAGAGAACCACTGAGCTGGTTCGGTGAATACAGACATAAACAGGTGGCCACACAGTCAATAAACGACACTATCTCCCTCCGTCCCATAGCATTACTACTCCCACACAGCCCTAATTATCAAAACAATCCTGCTATTATCACAATCCTGGTCATTTTTATCACAGTCAGGGGTCATCTGTAATATTGTCATCGCTAAATAATAGCAGTTACATATTTATTTTGACATTTTTAGGCAATGCTGTGGTCACAAGCTGAACAGCAATACTGTTAGCTTCTGCTGCGTGCACCAGCCTTGGTTGCTCCAACAGTACTGTGGCTCTCATACCAGAGAATATTGCCCAGGATTTTTTGTAAACATGACGTGTTTACAGGAGCCCTGAGGAAGCTGATGAGAACCCCGTGTAGCCATGGGCCATTTGAATCGTGCCTGGCACCCTATGGCGTATATGTATGCCATGCACACCGTGGGACATGTTACTCATGGACAGTTTAAGGGTTAAATACTCGGAGTGCAAGCAGTTTCCATTTAACAAGACTTTTTACACTTTCATACCTCAAAAGCTGCGCCTAAGCAAAATTATGAACAAAATTGACTTACCTTGGTTTGGATGTGGTTTGAAGTCTTGCAGATTTACTATCTCGTCGTCAGTAAGAAACGTCGGCCTTGCCATCACAACAATTGCAAAGCGATACTGAAACAAAATGTGAAGAATAAAAGTGAATAAAAGTGAACTGCCAAAAATTTGGAAGA
>WNGS01163947.1:17675760-17686727 GCA_020271785.1 Procambarus virginalis | reverse complement strand
AAAAAATCAGAGACATTGAAATAATTGTAATATATATTTGTGGCAACTGCCGCCTGACAGCTCGAGCGGAGTAGACCTCGTCTGGCAAAGGCTCTGCCAACGCCCCTTTTTTGCCACACTTCCCTACCCTATTGCGGCTAAAATATGCCACCTACGATTTTTTTGTTATTTTTTCTGATCAGGAACAAAAATGACACTTGTATAAGACGAAAGAATTTTTTGGATTTATTTTTTTTGTTGCGCTGTGGGTGTGAATTCCATTTGGGCCCCTAGCGTTTGAGGATTAAATGTAAGTGAAGTACTTGCCAGTTGCTGGCAAATTAAATATTGAAATTTATAAATGTTTCAGCATGAGTGTTCATTGAAAAATAACAAGAAAACAAGGGATGGCAAATAAAGCAAAAACTTTGTGTCGAATGTAATGAAATGCCTCTTTCTGGGTGAGCCCCAGTGGCTTCCTGAGACTAACTAGCTGAGATGACTCCCAAACTAAGTCACACTAGCCAAAGAGTGTGTTTGGTGTGGCCTTGGCCCCCCGTCACAAAGGCACGGAGAGCTGGTGATATTCCACCACACCACCAGGTAAACACCCAGAGTCAGTGAACAAACATACCACTGCTACGTTCAAAAAGACAAAAGCCTTAACACTTTCATGCCTGTAGGCATGCCTGTATGTGTATGTTATTTTTCTCTTGTGTCCGAGCCGGGGACATAGGTCACGTCCCCGGTTAAATATTTGTTAAAATTCTAATTTTATCTGATCATTCTGGGACTGGGTTCAAAAGAGCACCTTTAGATTGTGCACAATTTGACACCATAATGACGACGTATAAAAAAAGTAGCCAAAAATGTAAATATTGGTTAAAACTCCATTTATTATTCTATTATTGTGGGACTAGTTTTAAAGTGTGCGCCTTTAGATTACGAACAATTTGATATCAAAATGAACGACGTTGATTGAAAATTGATGTCAGAACACTGGAAAGATTATAAATACTTTTGTGGTGTTGACCGTCCAAAATTAAAATACAGTACTTTATTTTTGTATTATTATGGGACTACTTTTAAAAATGCACCCTTTATATTGAGAACAATTTGATGCCAAAATGAAAGACGTAACATGAAAATTGATGTAATTAACCTGAAAAAGAGTATACTCATTAGGGTGCGGGTGTTCCCATTGGTGCTCACTCACAGGTAACGGTTGACCGACTTTAGGCTTTGCTGTGGGGGGTCGCTCCGGGCTTTTGCCCTTATATGCATACGTCCATGTAGGGAATTCTATTGCGAACACAATAATACCAAAAGGAACGACGTAGCCAGAGAATTAGGGCGAGAAACTGAAACGAGTCTACACATTTTACTGCTTTTGTGCACTCACGAGTAATGTTCGGCTGACTTTTGGCATGGCAGTGGAGGGTCGTGCCAAGATTTTGGACCTTATATGCATATACCCCTGTAGGGAATTCTATTGTGAACACAATGATACCAAAAGGAACGACGTAGCACGAGAATTAAGGTGAGAAAACTGAAACGAGTATACACATTTCAGTGTCACCGTACAATCGCCCGAAACGTCGGGAGCATTTCGGGAAGTCTGCGGTGCTCACGCACCAAGCGCGAAAGTGTTAAAATGGCCAAACGAACTCCCCCAACAAAGTAAACAAATGACTGAATCTCTCAAAACAAGTGCAAGTTCATTAGCACTCCTCCCCCTAGTTTGGGCGAGGGATGGGGTGGAGAAATGATAGTGAAGGGGCAGCACTCAGGGAAGGGTACCCTGAGCCCATACAGTTCCAAACACACTATAAGCCAGGTCCAGTGAACAATAAAATGAACAATAAATGCTTGTGATGCAACAATAAAATCAAAACCACCCCAGAGGACAAAGTCCAAGGATGGCTGGTACTTAGCTGAAAAACAGCATGACTCGCAACAAGAGTGCTGACAACTCGGGAGCCTCACAATGGACGTGTACTACTAACCACATCTGCGACAGACCTGGCTTCACAGTTCAGTGGGCACTGGAGGCTCTAGGGCCACCCAGCAAGGGAAGGGGTATGCTAACGAGTTTGCACTTGTTTCATTTGATTGTTTCTTTACATTGTTGAGGAGTTAGTTTGACAGTTTTGAGTCTTTGGTCTCTTTGAACCCAGTAATGGCCAGTATTTGTTTCACTAACTTTCTGGATGCTTTTCCAGTGGGGTGACTGAGTGCCATCTGCTCTTTGTGCCTGTGTAAGGGGTTATCTTGAGGTTATCTTGAGACAATTTCGGGGCTTAGCGTCCATGCAGCCTGGTCCTCGACCAGGCCTCCTTTTTTGTTACACATCCCCAGGAAGCAGCCCGTAACAGCTGTCTAACTCCCAGGTACCTATTTACTGCTAGGTAAACAGGGGCATTAGGGTAAAAGAAACTCTACCTATTTGTTTTCACCTCAGCCGGGATCTAACCCGGAACCTTAGGACTACGAATCCCGAGCACTGTTCACTCAGCCGTCAGGGGGGGGGGGTTCTGGTTCTGGTCTCTAGTAACCCAAACAGAACTCCATGGGTGATACAGTAACTGAAATCCATCTTAGTGAGACAGCATTCAGGGAGCCACAAGCTGTCCCCTTCAAAGAAAAGATTGTGGAGAGGGAGAAAATAAAGCATGCCATAATGTAGCAGTGCTGTCAGTATAGTCAAAACTACTTTATCAAAATGATTATTGCATTTAACATATTGTGGGGGCCAAACAATGCTATTTTTTGAGTGTCAGTGTCACATAGTTCCAATCTACAAAAATGGTAGCAGAGACGACCCCTCTAATTTATGAACCCATATCATTAATAAGCATGGTAACCAAAACACACAAAAAGTTAAAATCAAATAGATATAATACCTGGAAAGAAATTATATATTAACAGAGTATGGTTTTTGAACTCGAAGATCCTATGTAACAACTCTACTTAGCTTTTTATGATAGAGCCACAGAGATTCTAGAGGAAAGAGACGGGGAGTTGATTGTATTTGTCTGGATCTAAACAAAAATAAAGGCTTTTAACACCCACAAGTGGTTGATTTGGAAACTGGAACATGCTGATGGTGACATGCAGGCTGCTTACATTGCTGAAAAATATTCTAACTGCCAGAAAGATGAGGGCAGCAATCAGAAGCAATGTTTCAGACAGGAGTAGTATTACTAGCAGAGTACCACAGGTTCACTTCTTGCACCAGTAATGTTCTATATAAATGATTTATCAAAAGGAATACAGAATTATGTAAAGATGTTTGCTGTTGATTACAAGCTACTAGGGAAGGTAAGCTTAGATGATTTGTTGTGTCCTACAAGATTAAATTATCTTGAGATGTTATCTTGAGATGATTTCGGGGCTTTTTTAGTGTCCCCGCGGCCCGGTCCTCGACCAGGCCTCCACCCCCAGGAAGCAGTCCGTGACAGCTGACTAACACCCAGGTACCTATTTTACTGCTAGGTAACAGGGGCATAGGGTGAAAGAAACTCTGCCCATTGTTTCTCGCCGGCGCCTGGGATCGAACCCAGGACCACAGGATCACAAATCCAGCGTGCTGTCCGCTCGGCCGACCGGCTCCAAAGTGGACAAAGTAAGTGTATGAGCAACACTGTCAAATGGAATTGAATGTGAATATATGGCATGTTGTGGAATTGAATGTGATATGCCATGTTATAGAATTGAATGTGCCATGTTATGAAGAAACCAGGCCACAGACAACCTGCAAATTATGTAGAAAGGCATTAAAGAACTCTGACAGAGATTCAGGGGTGGTTCCAAATAGCAGACAGTCACCAGAGGAACATATGAAGGACATTATGCCAGGAGCATATGCAACACTTTCCAACTTCAGAATCCCCTTTAAATACATGGATTGAAAAATATTAAACAAACAGTTAAAGACTTTTGTGAAACCTGCAACTTCAAGAAGAAGAGGTCATTGAGTCAGCTAAGGAAACTAAGGCGTTGAAAAAATATTTAAAATTTTTGTTTGCAAACAGTCGTAGAAGTTGAAACAAGTTAAGCA
Source organism: Procambarus virginalis (assembly GCA_020271785.1). NCBI lineage: Eukaryota > Metazoa > Arthropoda > Malacostraca > Decapoda > Cambaridae > Procambarus > Procambarus virginalis. The sequence goes on along the minus strand of WNGS01163947.1, from coordinate 17,682,688 downwards.
AGAAGGTGACAGTTTCAAAGCATCATATAACAAAATGCACTCGGAAGATGGGACACCATGACCACAGCTCTCATCCTGTAATTACATTTTGGAAATTACAATTAGGCAATACAGGCATGCAACTAACCTCTAATAAGGTTTGTGTAGATCAGTTTCAAGGTCTAGAAGCGTGGGTCTGTTTGTCTGATTTGTCCGAAGATTTAGTGGCCAGGGTCGAATTTGTTCCACAGGATATTTCTGAAAATAAACAAGCCACATTTAATGCACGATCTTAGTACCATATTCTACAACTCTTAATCACTCGAATGCAGACTACTAGATAGTAGCCACCCAATCCACACACCTTTAAATAAAGGAATTGGCAAAGTTTTGGTGCATCCTGGATATTATAACCCGATATTATTTGCAATTCACGAATGGATTTTATTCATAAACAAATGAAATGATCACCTGGATAATGTGATTCAATGTTAATTTGGAAGAGGAGGCTTGTGGTGTGATTATTCCCACGACGCTCTGGCCAATCACCTCTCAGACAGAAAATAAACTACACCACATACAAAAAAGAACAGCACTTGCAAGTACAGTAATATATACTGTGCCCCATGCAACACAGTTGTGTGGTACCTTCAATGGGCCACACAGTAACATATAACATTATATCTACTCACCAAGATCTCATTCACCTGGTGGTATTAGCAGAATCTGAAGGACAAGTGAAATGCCATATGATTTTCTACAAAAATATAATAGCCAGTAAAGCTACCTGGCACTATACAAATAACCTTCAGAATTAACTAGACATCACTCATGATGCTCATACGAGAGCAAAACAACAGAGAGGTACAAATGAAAGTTGTATTCACTGAGAAGTCTTAAGATCCTGAAAATCTTGACATTCTACTAGGTCTAGGACTGCAAACAAAACAAGAATTTGGAAAGAAAGGAATAAGTTTAAATTCCATTAAGTGCATACGAGTTAACATTGTAGTTGATACGTAACTAGGCCTTGGATGCTTCCTCCAATTTCAAATGCAATACCATTATAGGAGAAAGGTCACACTTGATGGCACGGTTTATCTAGGATTTGTTTTGACATGGAACATTGCTGCATGATTTTAAGAGGAAGTCAGATGACATGGGGGCCCAAAAGATGAATTGGAGCTAAGTTTTAATGGCAGCATTCCAGAAGTGATAAGCACACAAAGGGTTCTTAGCTAAGCAATCCAGTGAGATTGCAGCTAAGTTTGCCAAGCGAATCAGAATTGAGGAAAGTCTGTAAAAGTTGTGTGACCCAGAAAATCATGTGCATTACCAGTGTAAAACAGTTTCCCTCTTGCGAACTGATCATGTTATGAATTACCAACCAGTGAAAAAGTTTGATAAAGTACCACTGAATATCTTGGGATAGAATAAAAGCCCTATAAATATGTACCACAATGAGGTTAATGTTTGCAATTTTTCACTTTTAAGTAACAATCTCTACCTTAGGTTAACACACTTTATTAAGGCAATGTTAGTTTCTATAAATCTATGGAGTAAACAAATGTTACTCATATTAGAAAGGTATTCCAAAACATCTTTATCTGACCACAGACAATTCATTTTTTTTCATGTACTATTGATACTACTGTAAACTTAGCTACCCTACTTAGCTCGGCTGACCGGAGCCGGTCGGCCGAGCGGACAGCACGCTGGACTTGTGATCCTGTGGTCCTGGGTTCGATCCCAGGCGCCGGCGAGAAACAATGGGCAGAGTTTCTTTCACCCTATGCCCCTGTTACCTAGCAGTAAATAAGTACCTGGGTGTAAGTCAGCTGTCACGGGCTACTTCCTGGGGGTGGAGGCCTGGTTGAGGACCGGGCCGCGGGGACACTAAAAAGCCCCGAAATCATCTCAAGATAACCCTTCCACTACAAATTATACAGTACCAAGTTATTATTAGTCATGTCTAATATGTATTTATGTCATGTATTTACTGTACTAGCATATATAAAACCCTATCATAAAGAGTTAAAAACTAAGAGCAATGACAGATCCCTTTTTATTTGAAGAACTGATACACAGCATGTTAATGGATTCAGGCAAAATCCTTTCATTTCATTCAAGATATTTCAGGCATCCTAAAGTGTAATTATCAGTGAAAATACATTGGCAATAAATGCAAGAGCTGTTCACATGGGCGAGAACTTACATCAGGGAACGATTATCTTTTCATTCCCCTCTGAAACAGGGAGGGGAGGGGGGGGGCACACACATGGAACAAGAAGGGAGAGCACCCATTGAAGTTACCACTGTAGTAGGGAGGGGAGACCGTAACATAGCTTCCCACTGTAATAGGGTGGAGGAGCACCAGTATGAGTTACCACTATAATAGGATGGAGGAGCACCAATATGGGTTACCACTGTAATAGGGTGAGGGAGCACCTGTATGGGTTACCACTGTAATAGGATGGAGGAGCACCAATATGGGTTACCACTGTAATAGGGTGAGGGAGCACCTGTATGGGTTACCACTGTAATAGGATGGAGGAGCACCAGTATGGGTTACCACTGTAATAGGGTGAGGGAGCACCAGTATGGGTTACCACTGTAATAGGATGGAGGAGCACCAGTATGGGTTACCACTGTAATAGGATGGAGGAGCACCAGTATGAGTTACCACTGTAATAGGATGGAGGAGCACCAGTATGAGTTACCACTGTAATAGGATGGAGGAGCACCAGTATGAGTTACCACTGTAATAGGATGGAGGAGCACCAGTATGGGTTACCACTGTACTTACCTAATTGTGCTTGCGGGGGTTGAGCTCTGGCTCTTTGGTCCCGCCTCTCAACCGTCAATCATCAGGTGTACAGGTTCCTGAGCCTACTGGGCTCTATCATATCTACACTTGAAGCTGTGTATGGAGTCAGCCTCCACCACATAACTTCCTAATGCATTCCATTTGTCTACTACTCTGACACTGAAAAAATTCTTTCTAACGTCTCTATGGCTCATTTGGGAACTCAATTTCCACCTGTGTCCTCTAGTGCGTGTGTCCCTTGTATTAAAAAGTATGTCTTTGTCTACCCTATCAATTCCTCTGAGAATCTTGCATGTGGTGATCATGTCCCCTCTAACTCTTCTGTCTCCCAGTGATGTGAGGTCACTGGGAGATCAACTGTAATAGGGTGAGGGAGCACCAGTATGGGTTACCACTGTAATAGGATGGAGGAGCACCAATATGAGTTACCACTGTAATAGGGGTGAGGGAGCACCCTCATAGATTACTAGTAATAGGGAAGGGGAGCACCCACATTGGTTACTCTTGACAGTTGACATAATTATCAATAATACAAAATAATAAACTCACAAGGCTCTCTGCAACTTGTTCTAAGAAGTCTTGTAACGTGGCAGATTTTTTTACTTTGAATATTCTATAATTGGCTTTATCTGGATCATAGAGGTCATTGCCTTGGTGACCAGAAAATGAGTCTTCCAGGATAACCTGCAAATAAAATGTCAACATTTATAAATGTACAATTTAAAATCAATGTTTTTAAATCAATATATTTTCAGAAAAATACTGAAAATACAGAAAACAAAATAATGGGGGTCCTGACTTACAAATAACCAACTCACGAACATCGAATCTTACAAATGGCCTCAAAATCCCATTTTAGCCCTATGTTCAGTATTTCTATTACTAACAAGTAATTTTAAGAACTTATCTGGATTTATAAAAATAATAAAAATGCCATATATTACTGACAGAAAATAAGGGTAACAAGTAATACAAGCAAGCAAAAGAAATACCAGGTATTAGATAATGTATATAAAAATCCTTGGGAATTCTGGAAACATTCTACATTCTTGGGAACATATTTGGTAAAAGGCAATGTAAAATAAAATGTACTAAAGCAAGTTAGAGATGTGCTGGACATAAGACAACTGAAGATGAAAAATTACCTGGCAACAATTCAAATCTTAAAATTGAAAAGAAGGAAAGCCAAAGACAGGAGTAAAAGTTCAAAAAGGGCTTGAAAATCTTAGCTAGGCAAACATGTGATGATATAATGACTAAACTAAGACAATGACAACAAATGAAGAGCTATAGTGAACAAGAGCCAAGAACATGATAATGAATGGATGTGTAAAATAGAAGACAAATGCATATTGAGAGTACATTTATGAACACATATATATCAATTTGCAACCTGACCTGAATATTCATATATAAGTGTGCTTCATTTCTCTCCTTGCGACGTATCATTTCAATTCGTTTCTCTTCTTGTAATCGGTCAATAAGTTCTTGGGGAATGTCTTCCTCTGTTACTTCCTGCAGAACAGTCCTCAGGCAAGACTCTCTTATGTACACAAGCATATAGGCATTTGTACAGTGTTTTACAGTCAAGTTGAGATCATCCTCATGCCCACCAAAATTGTGATCAATGGCCTCCTGCTTACTACATCTTGACACAACATCGTCATCAAATTTACACCACTGTAAAGAACACAAAATTAATATATAATATTAAATTCCACATCTCTCAAACATGCAAATGAAGACAGTGCCAAGAATTATCTTTTAATATACATGACCACTGTGTGCATGCCATGCTGACAGTCCTAATATCACGGCCAGTGGCAGGAGGCTTACATAATGCATTTAATCAGCACACAACCCATTTTATTGACTTTTTAAATAGTTTCAGATAACAAAGAATGTACTGTACAATGAACGTAGAGACAATACAAATATGTAATGCGGGAGATTAACAAGTGTTCGTACCCGCCCATCGCCTTTAGGGTTGATGAAGACAACATAATGACCGCCATGATTATCACCAGAGTGAACCAGGACTGCATGGAGAACATATGTAGCTGGTGTTGTGTCAGGCTTCTGTAGGAATTGATCCATGTTTAACTTCTCTGGGAACTCGTATCTGGAAAGAAATTTTTTTTATTAAATTAAAAATTTGTAGAGATAAGTATTACCAGAGCATTATTAAATCTGTCAAAGGTTTGTAGGTCAACATGATTTACACATACACTAGCTGCTATTAATTTTTAAATTTTGCCAACAATTAGATACATTTTGATTTAAGATGATTGAGGGCAGTGTCCCCTGTACCTAGGCCATGCACATCTCACAAATCAATGCTGTGAATATTCTTAATACGGCAGCCAATGCACCAGCATATATAGTTGTCCCAACTCATCAACCCACTCTCAGCAATATAATGTGTACAGGTAAAATTGTGAGATATAAATTTTCCACAGCTAATAAGCAAGGTATATTGCAGTACATCCAGCTTTGATTTCACTCCCGTATACACAACCAAGCGTGCAGGGTTCTATTATCTGTCTTGATGGTTATAGACCTGGCATGTGGGACGTGTGTGTGTGTGTACTCATCTAATTGTGCTTGTGGGGGTTGAGCTTTGTCTCTTTGGTCCCGCCTCTCAACTGTCAATCAACTGGTGTACAGATTACTGAGCCTACTGGGCTCTATCATATCTACATTTAAAACTGTGTATGGAGTCAGCCTCCACCACATCGCTGCCTAGTGCATTCCATTTTATTAACTACTCTGACACTGAAAAAATTCTTTCTAACATCTCTGTGGCTCATCTGGGTACTAAGTTTCCACCTGTGTCCCCTTGTTCGTGTCCCACCTGTGCTGAAGAGTTTGTCTTTGTTCACCCTGTCAATTCCCCTGAGAATTTTGTAGGTGGTTATCATGTCTCCCCTTACTCTTCTGCTTTCCTGGGACATGAGGTACAGCTCCTTTAGCCTTTCCTTGTAGCTCATACCTCATGTGTGTGTGTGTGTCTTAATTGCCACAAGCAAAGTTATTACATGATGACCGTTGTGTGCCCATTGTGTCATCGGCAAGGACAAGCTGAAGCATTTACATAGTAAAACAGTGCCAAGGAAGATCAACCATTCTTTGTGCTAGTGTGCATGTTTCCAGTCAAAGGCAGCCCTATGTCAGATAAGGGAACAATCCTCAGGTCAGTTCCCATGGCCACGAGTAGTGACACATTCATGACGTCATACCTCATGCCACCATGCATAGACCTGTGTGATGGGAAAAAGCATACAGCCTTTCCCCTCCTTGACTAATTCATAGTCTTAACTGTTTGCTCTTATGAGGTCCCTGGTAAGGTGCAAGAGTTGCTATTTCTAGCATTCCAGTCAAGGGTTTTGTACTAAGAAGATATGTGTATCTTGTCTCATGACTAAGACTTTATTTATGCCACCAAATCCTCCGACATGCCAAATTAACGCCATGATATTCTTATTTCAATATAACTAATGTATGCCCTGAATCACAACTGTATTTATACTGAAATCAAGTTATCAATGATAACTCAGACACCACAAGGTATAAAGAATGAGTGTATGTGTCCAGTGAGCCATTGTGATCTTCTAAAATCAAACTCATCAGTGATGCTAAATGAGGGAAAGTGTATCAGCGAACACTGCACAAACTGTACGATTGCCACCACATTGTTTGAATGTAGAATTTGCCGCAACACCTGTTCGTGGGAGGCGATTACCACGTGTCACTCATTGTGTCTTGCCACTTCATATCCTGTGTGTACTGATCACCATCGCTTAAATCACCATCTGCCACATTGGCACCAATACGCCACGTAGTGTCATCGGCCACCTGTCCACCTTGCATGATACCACACGCAGTAGTGTTGAGATGATCGCCATACTCCTGTTAACTCCACATGTGCCATGTGCAGACTAACATGAGATACCAGCTGCCAGACCACTTGTGGAGCTGTCTATATGATTTTGGCACAAGTGTAATTACCTAAGTGTAATTACCTAAGTGTAGTTACAGGATGAGAGCTACGCTCGTGGTGTCCCGTCTTCCCAGCACTCTTTGTCATATAACGCTTTGAAACTACTGACGGTCTTGGCCTCC
>WNGS01163947.1:17661298-17674760 GCA_020271785.1 Procambarus virginalis | reverse complement strand
TCTCACATGGATACTAAAGGAAGGTGCAGAAGCACTAAGTGTAGCCACTCTCTATGGTGTATAACAGGTCACTGGAACAGGAGACTTACCAGAAGTTGGAAGACAGCTAACGTGGTCCCAATATACAAAAAGGGTGACAGGCAAGAGGCACTGAATTACAGGCCAGTTTCCTTAACTTGTATACCATGCAAGGTAATGGAGAAGATCGTGAGGAAAAGGCTCGTAGAGCATCTAGAGGGAAATAACTTTGTAACGCACCACCAACATGGGTTCAGGGATGGTAAATCGTGCCTCACAGGTTTAATAGAATTTTATGACCAAGCAACAAAATTAGGCAGGAAAGAGAAGGGTGGGCCGACTGCATTTTCCTGGATTGCCAAAAAGCCTTTGACACAGTACCGCACAAAAGGCTGTTAAAAAAGTTGGAGCAACAGGCAGGAGTAAAAGGGAAGGTGCTCCAGTGGATAAGGGAGTACTTAAGCAACAGGAAACAGCGAGTAACGGTGAGGGGGGAGACATCAGAGTGGCGAGATGTCACCAGCGGAGTCCCACAGGGCTCAGTACTTGGACCCATCCTGTTTCTAATATATGTGAACGATCTTCCGGAGGGTATAGACTCATTCCTCTCAATGTTTGCTGATGATGCAAAAATTATGAGAAGAATCAAGACGGATGAAGATAGACAGAGACTACAGGATGACCTGGATAAACTGGAGGAATGGTCTAGAAAATGGCTGCTAAAGTTCAACTCGGGAAAGTGTAAGGTGATGAAATTAGGAGAAGGGAGCAGGAGGCTGAACACAAGGTATCATTTGGGAGGGGAAATCCTGCAAGAGTCAAATAGAGAGAAAGATCTGGGGGTTGATATCACACCGAACCTGTCCCCAGAAGCCCACATCAAAGAATATCATCAGCGGCATATGCTAGACTGGCCAACATAAGAACTGCCTTTAGAAATTTGTGTAAGGAATCTTTCAGAACCCTGTATACCACTTATGTAAGACCAATCCTGGAGTATGCAGCTCCAGCCTGGAGTCCATACCTAGTTAAACACAAGACAAAGTTAGAGAAGATTCAGCGGTATGCCACCAGGCTCGTCCCGGAACTGAGAGGATTGAGCTACGAGGAAAGGCTAAAGGAGCTGAACCTCACATCCCTGGAAAACAGAAGAGTAAGGGGAGACATGATAACCACCTACAAAATTCTCAGGGGAATTGACAGGGCGGACAAAGACAAACTCTTCACCACGGGTGGGACACGAACAAGGGGGACACAGGTGGAAACTTAGTACCCAGATGAGCCACAGAGACGTTAGAAAGAATTTTTTCAGTGTCAGAGTAGTTAATAAATGGAATGCACTAGGAAGTGATGTGGTGGAGGCAGACTCCATACACAGTTTCAAATGTAGATATGATAGAGCCCATTAGGCTCAGGAATCTGTACACCTGTTGATTGACAGTTGAGAGGCGGGACCAAAGAGCCAAAGCTCAACCCCCGCAAGCACAATTAGGTGAGTACAATTAGGTGAGTACCTAAATGTGTATACTTGTTTCAGCTTTCTCACCTTAATTCTCGTGATACGTCGCTCGTTTTAGTATCATTGTGTTCGCAATTAAATTCCCTACAGGTGTGTATAACTATAATGTCCAAAAGCCTGGCGTGACTCCCAACAGCAAAGCCTAAAGTCGGCAAAAGTTATCCGTGAGCGCACAAAATCAGTAAAATGTGCATACTCGTTACATTTTTCTCACCTTAATTCTCGTGCTACGTTGCTCGTTTTGGTATCATTGTGTTCGCAATTAAATTCCCTACAAATGTGTATGAACATAATGTACAAAAGTTTGGAATGCCTCCCCACAGAAAAGCCTAAAGTTACCAGTGAATGAGCACCAATTTGTACACTGCAACCTAATGTGTATACTCGTTCAGTTTGATAACATCAATTTTCGTGTTACGTCTTTCATTTTGGTATCAAATTGTTTGCAATAAAAAGGCGCGTATTTTAAAACTCATCCCATAAAAATAAGAGCAATAACTGGAATTTTAACAAATATTTTAATTCTGGAAGCTCATCATCACAAAATTATCTATATCTTTCCAGTGTTCCGACATAAATTTTTGTGTTACATCTTTCATTTTGGTATCAAATTATTCGTGACGTAAAGGCGCACATTTTAAAACTAGTCCCAACATAATAGCACAATAAATAGATTTTTAACAAATATTTTAAAATTTTGACTAAAACCTATTTATAATCATATAAGTGTTCGGACATCAAGTGTCATGTTACATCTTTCATTTTGGTATCAAATTGTGTGCATTCTAAAGGCGCTTATTTTGATATTGAATTCAATCCAATCGACATAGGTCGATTGGATAAAAAATGAATTTTATACAAATATTTTTTGTAGTGGACGCAAGTCCGGTCCAAAGTTAGGATTCAAGAGAAAAATAATGGACGCGAGTCCGGTCCAGAGTTACAGATAGTGTTAAGTACCCTGCTGCAGGAAAGAAAGCTAACTTCAAGAATGCCACAACATTTAAAGAATAACGTGCAAAAAATAAAATGTGTACTAAATCACTAACCTCTGTGACTTGAAAAACTGTAATAGATATGGATCCGTATCTAAACGGTGGGCGACTGCTCGAGCCATTTGGTCATAGTTCATCCTTTGAGACAATTCCATAATAAACCCTGGGTCTGTTGGAACTGTCTTATCACAGAAAGTTACCTGTAAGCAACATAAAACTAGTATTAAAAATAATTAAGAATGCTGACATGAATTCACTCATTAGTTAACTCTTGTGCCATTTCCACTTTCCCAAAATTGTAAGTGAGCGCCATGAGTCCATCACCCTGAGATGATGAGCTTCCACAGTACCAAGACAATTTTGAACACATCACATAAATAAGACAGTGGGTTTTTTTTTATTGTAGATATCTCAAAGGTTCTGCCAACCACCTACTATATTAGGCAAAATTCCCTAATGACCAAGTTTCCTTCCTATGCATCAATAGGTAGATGCTCACTATGAAAGAAACAGCCTATTAATGTTGTTGAGCATGCACCACAAGCATGCAATGACCATTTAGGCCACTCAAACCTGCAAAGACTTTACAAGGGCTGGAATATCATTGTCATGATGAAAATATTAAAAGTTAGAAGACTGAATATTATCCATCAGATGAAAAAGTGACAAGGTCCTCCAAGTTCCTCAATTTGAGCAGTCAATATAACACACTACAAGTGTAGATCTCATCCAGTAACTGCAGTTAGCTAACTTCAGGTACAGCATGTAGTATTTACACATTAACTAAAAATACAAGTACACTGAGTAAATCACTAAAGGGAACAGTAATGAAAATTAAAGAAGGCCCTATATAGTGCAAGGAATATGGTGTGACTTTACATTGATGATTTATGCATATTCTTCATGATACATATTAAAAAAAAAAGCATACAAAATGACCAGAAACAAGGCAAAACCAAATACCAGTCCCTACCTCCTGCAAATCATCCATGAATGTCGCTAACCAACATTCTCTTGCAGCATCAATATGCCAACGCAAACTATGGTTACCTGGAAATTATCTCTGTGGATATTGCAACTACAACTTTCATTAAGGAACAATCTCCTTAGATTAATTCCATCAAATTTGCAATAAATCTAATATAACGTTTTCATCCATTGAGAACATCATTAACTCCAAAAAGTGTCCGGAGACTGGGAACTTTACCCAACCACTAGACGTTAACAATCCTCCTTTCCCATACATGGTTATTAAACTATATAACTGTAAAATCTACCACTAAGGGAGATGGGGGCTATATGGCCCAGTAGCTAAAAGAATTTTCTTTGCACCATCATAAGTATTCAAAGTTTTAAGCCAATAACCAAAGTTACTCTCCAGCTATCAAATGGACACTACAAATTGTGCAGTACTGTATATACTTAAAAAAAGTAAACAAAATCCTGTATAAACATAAGCTAAAAAAAACCACTATACCTAATGGCCAGGAGGCCGAGGTGTAGAGCCTTACCTCACTCCCTGTGGGGTACAAACACGTTAGGCAGCACAGTTAAACTCAAAACTACTACTTATTAAACACCAACTTTACACTTGCTACCTTCCATTACACACTGACTCATAGCATTACGTTACAGGTTAACCGAATCATCTTATGTGCATAACACTATTGTTTCATGACTACAGGACAGAGCAAACAGGCAGCAGAAACTGGTAAAAAAAAAAAAGATCCCAGAAGCCTATAACCAGTTGTAATAGTTTGCACTCAAAGCATTGCAACTGTAAATTGCCCACATTTAAAGCCCATCAAAGCCTAACAAATTGCAACACAAATTTAACAACAACCTCAACCCTGAAGAAGAGGTCCCTAAAGTAATCACGGCAGGACGGAAGCTCAAGGCTGGGATCATCAAGAAGGTCGTCACGCTGGAACACAATGATGTCTCCATCCATCAGCTCATCAAGCACCTTACAAGGAAAGAAAAAATGTCAACAATTAGCTTACATTTCTAAAATTCACAAATAATTTATCTTTCAATATCACTATATTGTAAAAATGTAAAACAATTTTCCTGGTATACAACATTTTGCATCCCAGACCCAGTACACTGTATTTGTTTATCTATAACATTATTGTATGATTAGTACAAAATTATCACAGATTTTAATTCATAAACCCTTTATATCATAATATTACAAAAATCCTCGTTGAATGTAAAGAAACACCACTTTCTTGGTATCCGGAGTCTCCCTGAAGCTATCCGAACTGATATAGTGCTACATCAGTTTGGAGCCATTTACCTACCGGGGACCATGAGCCAAAACCTGGACGCCTCAGAGAGGTGCAGGGAGCAATGGCCAATGAGCACTTTACATTTAAATTATGTCATAATTGCCATCGACTGGGAAATAACCCAGAAAGGTAGGTGAATCAAAACAGACCACTGTCTGGTTACACAATGCAAGCTACATCCTCAAAAGAGCAAAACATCTCCCCTCGAAAGAAAATAAACAAGCAACACGTCATAAAAACTAGCCTCCCCCTCCCAAGGAGGAGGGAGCTACCCTGGGTAAGCTGGCAGAGTTCTTGAACGATAAAAGCTGCCGACTGAAAGGAAGGAGGGTGTCAGGGTGCCTCCGGGGCTCACCCAGAAATTGCCGTTTCATTACATTCACCACTGGCTTTCTGTGGGGAGCCCCGTCAGCTACAGATAAGGAAAACAGGGACTTACCCGGGAGGTAGCAGCACTGAAGGTCTCAAGACGAGGAAGAGAGATGGCCATGGCAGGGGTCCCAAGGCTACACAATGACGCAAAGGAACTGGAACATCACAAGACATGTGAAAGTTCCAGTTTGAAAGGGGTCGGACAGGACCCTGTACGACCCCCAAAACCCTCGCGCCCGAATGTCGACCCAAGACATTGCCAAAGACCGCTGCTAGGGTAGCATATGTTCGAACATCTTGGGCACAAGGGTAAACCGCAGGCTAGCTAGACTTAATGACACTGCGGAAAACCTGCGACACAAGAGCCCTGGAACATGGAACCAGGGAAACCAGATCCACCCTGAGCACGTCAACCATCAGAGAACCAGAAAAGTTGGAGAAGGCAGCAAAAACAAGTCTTCCCAAAAACAATCACGTACAGAAGGGGCCACGAGAAACCAAGGAGAAGAATGAAAGGAAGGAACACTGTCCAAAAGCCTGTCCAAGGCACAGGCGGCACAAGAGCAGGCCTGAGGCAAAAAAACACTTAGAGCTTGTGGAACAAAGCAGAAGAAATATCCACCCTGAATGTAAGCAGCAGCGGCTCCACAAATGCCGCACAATAAGAAGCAGCATTATGAAGCATAAGATGCCAATCCAGAAATTGCCAAGGACAAAATAACCCATTCCAAAATCGACAAAAACAAACGAAGAAAAAAATGGGTGGAAAGCCCACCAAGAAATGTCATACTGTCGCTGAGAAGAATGCAGGTGGGACACCAACAAAGAAGCCACCTGATCACTACACAAATGGTGATACACCCGCATCAGAAAAACCAGATGCATAGAGCGGAGGATTAAGTTGAACCAGCAAGGTACCTACTTACCTAGTGTAGCTTCTGGGGATCAATGACCCTGAGGCCCAGTCTCCGACCAGGCCTCCCAGTTGGTCGTCTGGTCAACCAGGCCGTTGAACGCGGCTGCTCGCAGCCTGACATATGAATCACAGCCTGGTTGATCAGGTATACTTCGGAGGGTTTTGTCGAGTTCTTTCTTGAACACTGAGAGGCCAGCCAGTTATGCCCCTTATGTGTAGCGGGAGAGAGTATTGAAAAGTCTTCAGCCCTTGATGTAAATAGTTCTCCCTCAACATACTTATTGCACCTCTGCTTTTTAATGGGGTTCTTTTGCACATCCTGCCCTGCCTACTGGTTTCATGTGATGTAACTCCGCGTTCAGATTTGGAACCAGTCCTCTAATATCTTCTACACGTAGATTATTATATATCTCTCTCACCTGCGTTCTAGAGAATACAGATTTAGAACTTTTAATCGGTACAATAATCAAAATGCACTATAGAGTGGATTCTAGCAGTAAAGACTCAGTGCACACTCTCTAGGTCAGCAATTTCTCCAGCTCTGAATGGGGCTGTTAGTGTGCAACAATATTCCACCCTAGAGAATACTAGTGTCTTGAAAAGTATCATCATTGGTATAGAATCCCTTGTTCGGAAGGTCCTTGTTATCCAATCTGTCATTTTTCTTGCAGTTGTGATGACTACCTTATTGTGTTCTGTAAAGGTAAGGTCTTCCAACATGATTACTCCTAGATCCTTTACATTGTTCGTCCTATAGTGTGATTTGACTGTGTTTTATATATATGGCTTCCATTTTTATATACTGTAACCCCGCAATTATCCGGGATTCGAACATCCGAAAAACGCCTTAATACGGCCAAAATCGCAATCGGATAAAGTTATCACAATATCCGGCCAAAATAGCCACAGGAACCGGATTAACGAGAGTTTGGACAGATAAAATTTTGGGGCCCGGTTAATGTCCTGCCGAAATTACACTATCCGGTCAGTTGCCCGGATGATTGAGTCTTTTTCCGTATATGAAAACATGAGGCGGGCCATACGGTATTAATCCCGTCTGCCCGTGACTCGAGGCGCATGGTGTAGGAGGGGGTGGGGTGGGTGGGTGGTGTCGGGAGGGTGGGAGGAGAGCGTCGGGAGGGACCACCTGTGTACAGGAATTACCATTAATTTTAGAACAAAAACAAATGAAATAAGTACTAGTAATTATGTAATAACAAATAAATAAGTTTTCTAAAAGCAATGTGCACAGGCTGAAGTTTCCTTAAAAAATATTCTCCTGGCAGCCTACGTAAGGTGCTATAGCTGCCCCACGCCAAGTGGACCCGTCCAACACTGGTCAACCCATGTGCGTCCATCCCTCGTGTTATACACAGTGCTGCGCCATTAGTGAAATATTTTTTTAAATAACTTTTTTATTTTCATAGTAACTTTGAACATTTTTGGCCAAGAATATGTCTGGAAGGAGCATCAATCGTTCTGTAGGTGTTAAGAGGAAGAAAGTTGTCCTAACAATTAAAGACAAGTTACTGTTATACACCTCAACGAGTGAGGCGTCACAGTGCTGCGCCATTAGTGAAATATTTTTTGAAATATCTTTTTTATTTTCATAGTAACTTTAAACATTTTTGGCCAAGACTATGTCTGGTATCAGCATCAATCGTTCTGGAGGTGTTAAGAGGAAGAAGGTTGTCCTAGCAATTAAAGACAAGTTACGTGTTGTTCAACCAGTGAGGCGTCACAGGCAGCCAAATGCCTTCAACAAGTGAGGCGCCACAGGGCTAGCCAAGCGCCTTCAACAAGTGAGGCGCCACAGGGCTAGCCAAGCACCTTCAACAAGTGAGGCGCCACAGGGCTAGCCAAGCGCCTTCAACAAGTGAGGCGCCACAGGGCTAGCCAAGCGCCTTCAACAAGTGAGGCGCCACAGGGCTAGCCAAGCGCCTTCAACAAGTGAGGCGCCACAGGCAAGCCAAGCCTCAAGCGCCTTTAACAAGTGAGGCGCCAAAGGCAAGCCACGCACCTTCAACCAGTGAGGCTTCAGCAGCTGGCAGTCAAAACTAACTTTGCTTAATGAACTGTACAGTAATTTTAAGTGTTAATTTTAGTGTTGTGTTAGTATAGGTTACGTAAATTGTTAACAATTCTTAACTTCAAGATGTGTGGCATCAATCAAGAAGACGAACACCAACAAGGTAAGTTGAGGTTTCTAGTTGAATATCTAATAATTATATGTGGCAAGGCAATTCAAATTATGTTGTTTGTAGTATAAAAATTGTTGGAAATGGTCACTTTTGGACTCATAGGTGAAAAAGTACCATTATCCGAAAAACGTGATAATCCGGTTGGGGGTCCTTCCCATATAGTCCGGATGATCGAGTGGAGACAGTACTGTACATGTCTTTTCCATAATGGTAGAACTTATCTGTGGCCCATTGAAAGACCCGATTTACATCAGACTGGAGGTTTGTCGTGTCCTCTATATTGCCGACTCGCATGAAAATCCTAATGTTATCTACAAATGATGTTAAAGTTTGTATCCCTGTAGTTTGTATCCTTGTGTATGTCTGATATTAGGATGAGAAAAAGTACCGAAGCAGGTACAGTACATTGAAGAAGAACTGAACTTTTCACAGTAGATGATCCTGTTTTGACTATTACACACTGCATTCTGTTCATTAGGAAGTTGAAGATCCATCTCACTAATTTGTCAGTAATTCCTTATGCCGCATTTTGGGAGCAATAACACTTAGTCACATTTGTCAAAAGTTTTTGCAAAGTCTTTGGATATTACATCTGCATTTTGCTTCTCTTCCATGGCACCTAAGTAGCAACTGAGTCTCCACAGCCCAAAGTAGAGTAACATGCCTCACAGCCATAAGTAGAGGAACAAGACCTTACAACCCTGGATAGCATACCAATCTTCTTTTAATCCAAAAAAACCAGCGTTGAATGTAATGAAACGCCATTTTCTGGGTGAGTCCCGGAGGCTCCCCGGAGCTATCCATGGCTGATATGGATACCCTAACTATTTTGCATCAGTCGATGTGGATGGAGTTCTAGGCCTACCGGGGACCACGAGCCAGAACCTGGCCCCCTCAGAGAGGCACGGGGAGCAATGGCCCATAGAAATGCACATGTGATTTGGAGCATTCTATATCTGCCATCGACCGGGACAGGCACCCAGAAAGTTAAGCGCCACAAAACAAACCCCTATTCTGGTTAACCACAAAAATTGACAAACGAGTGGACAGAACTCCCCCAGGAAAACGAACTAACAGTATGACGTCACACGAGCCGCGCTGCATGTCTGCGCAGCTCCCCCCTCCCCGGGAGGGGGAAGGGGGAGCCCGAGACCCCCGCGCCGGCTATCCACACCCCAGTTCCGAGGCTGGATATCAAAACCACGAAAAACCGCCAACCGGAGGGCGGGAGGGATGGCGGGAGCCTCCGGGACTCACCCAGAAAATGGCGTTTCATTACATTCAACGCTGGTTTTCTGGGGGGAGCCCCTACGGCTCCCCGGAGCTACCTCACCAAAGACTACCTAAGAAAACAAGGGGACATACCCGGGAGGCGGTCGGTGAACCACTTCTCAACACGAAGTCGAGACAACAACCAAAAGGAGCCCTCCGGAAAGCAGCAGGCACAACATTCGCCAGAAATAGGGAGAACGGCCACAGACGAAGAAAACTATGACCAAGATCACAGGAGCCAAGAAACCACTGCGCCTGAGAAGAGCATGAAGCACTGCCACATGACCCCCAGAGGCCAATGCCAAAAGATAGCCGAGGCAAAGCAAACCTGGCCCCGAGGAGCCACAACCACCAAGGAGAAGAAAAACAGGAGAGCACCCTGTCCAAAGACCTGGACGGCACAGGCAGTGCAGAAACAGGTCGGAGGTGAAACAATGCACGATACAGCCTGCGAAACGGCACACAAGGAACATCGATACCGAAAGCTAGCAGCAAAAACCAAGGTGCAAGACCCAGGAACAGTCCCAAGTGCCTCTACACCTTCTGCAAGCCAATCCTATGACAGCCCCAGGAGGGAAAAGAAAACGCAGGACCAAAACCAAAATGCCACAAGCGTGCAAGGCCACCACCACAAGTGCAGCCGACAGGGAAGGAACCTGCAGAAGGAGCCGCCCCGCACCAACCCCTGGCAGAAGGGCAGGAGCGAAGACTCAGTAAAAGGAGCAAAATCGCCCACAGGAAAACGAGGAGTGCCGAGACAGCGCGAAGCGGAGATATATGCACAAAAGAACCAGAAGGCCAAACATCCAGAAACTGTCGGGAAGAGGACCCACAAGCCCTAGAAAGGACCGGAGGGAAGCTCAACCAAATGACGACAGACGTACCAGAAAATGGGAAAGAGCTGACTGGGGTTAGAAGACAAAGAACTGCACTTTCCCACTCTCTCATTATTCCTGCCCTTTCATTCTCCGCCGCACACGTACATATACGTTTACAGGAGAGTGAAGGAGGAGGGGCCCACTGGGAAGTGTGTCAAGGAAAACCCAGCACAAAGACGCCGCCAGAGTAGCAGGCGCCGGCCCCGTCAACGAGAGGAGCAGCAGTGTCATCGCCGGCTGCATTCTCTCTATGGTGTGGGTGCCAGAAGCCACGGAGCGACCGGGGACAAGGAAGATAGATGTCGTTGACGGGTGTCACGAGCCCCAACAGATGACCAATGCAGTATACGCGCTAGGACTGACCTGCGCCGGTCGGACTGACTGACATGTCAACGTCACACAGTGGGTGTTGAACTCCCCTCTGTTTATCCGCTTTCTCCTTTCCCACGGCAATTGGGTGCAGCTACCAAGGCTACCCCAAAACAGTCCCAAACCTTCGAAAACAAAAGCAGCAAACAAAGAACGAAGGCACAAAAACTCCGTCGCACCCGAGACCAAAAGTCATGCAGAACCCCAAGAAGAGGGGGACATGACTGAGAAGGCCCGTCCTGGAAAAGGTGCGAAGACTGTAGAAAAACACCCCCGACAGGACGGAAACAACGGGCACGCTGGACAAGGAAAACCGAGCCCAGGGAGGGACCGATGCCCACAAAGCACGTGCGGAGCGGGGGGACGGAAAAACCCCCCACCACAAAACCGTAGCTGGCCCAGAGGGGTAGAAAGACCCCGGCGGGGACCAACGGGGCGAAGGCCCCTTACGTTAGCACCACCCCAGCCCCGGAACCCACCCTGCAGGCCCCGGGGCCGAGCTGTCCCCTCAAAGCCCCAGCGTCAAGAAAACCCCGGGGCAGCCGTGAAAAACACCAAGGAAGGGAGCCCACTAGGCTCCGGAACTGAACGGAAACCGGAGGAAAAAGCGAGGGGCGAGACGAAGACCCCAAGCTCATCCCCAACCAGCACAATGAGGCAAGGACAAAACAGAATCCAAGGAACCTGGAAACCAGGCCCAGCACAGCAAGACCGACAAGGAAGGAGGGCCCCAAAAGGAGCACGGAAGGGCCGAACATAATGCCACAACCAACCCCGACACACAGCTGCAGTACCAAAACCGCAGCAAAACGTCCCCACACTCCCGAGGGAGCGACAGAGAAGATAGATAAATCGTACACGAGCGGCACACAAGGGGACACAGGCGGAAACCGAGCACCCAACCGAGCCACAGGGACGGTAGGAGAACGTGTGCAGTGTAACAGGCAACCGAAGGAACACATTGGGCAGCCCAACATGGGCTGATCCCATACACAGCCCCAAGAGCAGAGACGAGAGCGCCCATGAAGCACAGAAACCGCTCAACAGGCAAACGACAGGGGAGAGGCGGAACTAAAGAGCCAGAACCCAACCCCGCAAGCACACAACACCCTCGACACAGGAAACGTACCACCACCAGGCACCCCCACCGTTGCACCGTGGAACAAGGTGGAGGCGGGGCCCCGAACTCAAGCCAGGTGAGACAAGCAAAGGAGAGGGGCAGGAGTACAGGCAGGGGTCGCCTCGAAAGGGCCAAGAGGCCACCCGCAGACACCCGTGAACCGAGGAAGGAATCAGGTGGAGAGAACAAGAGCAGCCCAATATGGGCTAATAGCCCAGCAGCAGGCACCTCGGGCGATACGGACCACTGTCACAAGTACGTACGACACCCATGCCTACGCCCAAAAACAGCGTCAGGACGAAGGAAACGCCAAACCGCACCAACTCACCTGCAGAACTGTTTTAGTGTCAGAGTGGTTGACAAACGGAATGCATGAGGAAGGATGAGGTGGAGGCTGACTCCATACACAGAGTCAAGTGTAGAGATGATAGCCCAATAGGCTCAGGAATCGGTACACCTGTTGATTGACTGTTGAGAGGCAGGACCAGAGAGCCAGAGCTCAACCCCCGCAAACACAACTAGGAGAGTACAGCAGCACCCCAGACACCCCCCCCAAGCAACGGGCACTGATGGGATGAAGAGCGAGAGGCGAAGCCCCCCGAGAAATGGAAGCACAACACATGTGCACACCGCCCGGAACCAAAACAAACTCACGGCGCATGCGCAGGACGCGAAAGAAAAGTAGCCCAACAGGGCGAGAAGTAGCCCAATACTGCTACAAGTAGCCCAATACTACTGCTACAAGTAGCCCATACTGCTACAAGTAGCCCAATACTGCTACAGTAGCCCAATACTGCTACAAGTAGCCCATACTGCTACAGTAGCCCAATACTGCTACAAGTAGCCCAATACTGCTACAAGTAGCCTAAAACTGCTACAAGTTCCGGGACACGCAGGAGGTAAGCCGCAAAGGCCAACGGCACCGCAGACGAAGAGATGCGGTTAGCCGAAAAACTCCGGAAGACGGAACCGAAGGAACCACAGGGACACGGAACCGAACCCGGGAGGAGCAGAACCCAAGCCCAAGTCGTACGCAGAGGGGAAAGAAAAACCCCACTCCTCGCAACAGTAAGCCCCGCTCAGAAGGACGGAATCCAGGCGGGGCGCAATGGAGCACAAAGCCCCCAAGGTCGCTCCTCCCAACCCCAGGAGCCTCTACACTAGGCCCCGGGGCCGAGTCGACCTCCAAAGCCCCGGCCCACAAGAAAAAAGCCGGGGCAGCCGAGAGAGCTGGAAGAGAAGGGGCCCATGGTCAGACCCCGGAGCATCGGCAGGAGGAACAGACTCGAATGCCTCCGCACCACCCCGGACGGGGCAACCCCCGAAACTGCCCAGTCTCAGAACCTCGAACCCCGCCCCGACCCCAAGCCTACAGATGCGTAGGGGCCGGAAGCAGGAGGGGGAAAATCAAGGGGCGTGGAAGAAACCAAGGCCGAAAACGACCAAAACCCCCAATGGGCCCTACACAAGCGGGGCAGCATCGGGGCGTCCGGGGAAGCGACAAACCGAGC
>WNGS01163947.1:17612474-17661198 GCA_020271785.1 Procambarus virginalis | reverse complement strand
ACGGACCACTGTCACAAGTAACGTACGTACACCCATGCCTACGCCCAAAAACAGCGTCAGGACGAAGGAAACGCCAAACCGCACCAACTCACCTGCAGAACTGTTTTAGTGTCAGAGTGGTTGACAAACGGAATGCTGAGGAAGGATGAGGTGGAGGCTGACTCCACAAACACAGTCAAGTGCAGAGATGATAGAGCCCAACAGGCTCAGGAATCGGTACACCTGCTGATTGACTGTCAAGAGGCAGGACCAGAGAGCCAGAGCTCAACCCCCGCAAACACAACGAGGAGAGTACAGCAGCACCCCAGACAACCCCAAGCAACGGGGCACGGATGGGATGAAGAGCGAGAGGCGAAGCCCCCCAAGAAATGGAAGCACAACACATGTGCACACCGTCCGGAACCAAAACAAACTCACAGCGCATGCGCAGGACGCGAAAGAAAAGTAGCCCAACAGGGCGAGAAGTAGCCCAATACTCTACAAGTAGCCCAATACTACAAGTAGCCCAATACTGCTACAAGTAGCCCAATACTGCTACAGTAGCCCAATACTGCTACAAGTAGCCCAATACTGCTACAAGTAGCCCAATACTGCTACAAGTAGCCCAATACTGCTACAAGTAGCCCAATACTGCTACAAGTAGCCTAAAACTGCTACAAGTTCGGGACACGCAGGAGGTAAGCCGCAAAGGCCAACGGCACCGCAGACGAAGAGATGCGGTTAGCCGAAAAAATCCGGAAGACGGAACCGAAGGAACCACAGGGACACGGAACCGAACCCGGGGAAGAGCAGAACCCAAGCCCAAGCGTACGCAGAGGGGGGAAAGAAAAACCCCACTCCTCGCAACAGTAAGCCCCGCTCAGAAGGACGGAATCCAGGCGGGGCGCAATGGAGCACAAAGCCCCCCAAGGTCGCTCCTCCCCAACCCCAGGAGCCTCTACACTAGGCCCCGGGGCCGAGTCGACCTCCAAAGCCCCGGCCCCACAAGAAAAAGCCGGGGCAGCCGAGAGAGCTGGAAGAGAAGGGGCCATTGGTCAGACCCCGGAGCATCGGCAGGAGGAACAGACTCGAATGCCTCCGCAGCCACCCCGGACGGGGCAACCCCGAAACTGCCCAAGTCTCAGAACCTCGAACCCCGCCCGACCCCAAAGCCTACAGATGCGTAGGGGCCGGAAGCAGGAGGGGGAAAATCAAGGGGCGTGGAAGAACCAAGGCCGAAAACTACCAAAACCCCCAAATGGGTCCCTACACAAGCGGGGCAGCATCGGGGCGTCCGGGGAAGCGACAAACCTGAGCGCGTTGCAACCAACCTACCCTGCAACGCGCGAGCTGCCTGCACCCACAGGAATTCATCAGCAAACTGGGTGACGGGAGTCACGAACAAGCAACAAAGCTCGCAGGACTCAGGGTCGAATGTGTCACCGACCCAAAGGCAGCATGACGGAGGCAAAAACAAGGAGAGTCACCCTGAGACAAAGGGACAGAGCAACCCTCAACTCGCACAAAGCGAGAGGGGACGCAAGGGTCTCCACAATCGGACCCGAGAGCCCCGGGGGGTTTTCAAGGCCCCTAGACTGGGTCTGCTAAGGGTTATCCCAGGCAGGGCACTGCTAACCGGCGCCCCAAACTACCAAGCAAACTGCTAAAGCTGAACCCACGGGACGTGTCCACTCGCGAGGGCGAAGCAGGGGGTGCCACCACACAAACGAACCTAACATAAGGGGGATGGGGACAAGGCAGACCCCCCTACCAGGCACAAACAAATATAAAAGAAAAACCACACAAGTGGACAACGTACCCAGAGGGAACAGAGCCGGCCGCTGTCATAGGTGAAAACTAGCTACGCAGTGCCTGGTTGATACCTGGTTGATACCTGGTTGATGGGGTTCTGGGAGTTCTTTACTCCCAAGCCCGGCCCGAGGCCAGGCTCGATTGTGAGGGTTTGATCCACCAGGGGTTGCTTGGAGCGGCCCGCAGAGCCACATACCCACCACAGCCAGGCTGATCCGGGACTTCTCTTGGAAACAGTCCAGTTTCTCTTGAAGATGTCCACGGTGGTCCGGCAATATTTCTTAGTCGCTGGGAGGACGTTGAACAACAGCGGACCTCTGATGTTATACAGTGTTCTCTGATTGTGCCTATGGACCTCTGCTCTTCACCAGTGCTATAACTACCACTTACCCCAAGGTAACAAGGGAGTAAAACTCCCAAACACTCAGGGCGGCCAAACGCCAAGCAGCAAAAAGCCAACAGAGGTAGACCCGAGGTGACTTGTGGAAGATAACCCCAAGCCCCAAGGGCGGTACTTACAGGGCACTCAGGGAAGGTGACCCTAAGCACATGCAGCCCGAGTACCTGAGAATACTACTCCCAGCTCACACGATCACCTAAGAGCAGCACTGAAAACAAGTCACAGCACTGAAACAAGACCGGAGCTGGAGCCACACGACCGTGCAAGATCCCATCAGCCGAGGAACTGGGGTGTGGATAGCCGGCGCGGGGGTCTGGGGTCTCCCCTCCCCCTCCGGGGAGGGGGGAGCTGCGCAGACATGCGGCGCGGCTCGTGTGACGTCATGCTGTTAGTTCATTTCCTGGGGGAGTTCTGTCCACTCGTTTGTCAATTTTTGTGTGGTTAACCAGAATAGGGGTTGTTTTGTGGCGCTTAACTTTCTGGGTGCTGTCCAGTCGATGGCAGATATAGAATGCTCCAAATCACATGTGCATTTCTATGGGCCATTGCTCCTCGTGCCTCTCTGAGGGGGCCAGGTTCTGGCTCGTGGTCCCCGGTAGGCCTAGAACTCCACCCACATCGACTGATGCAAAATAGTTAGGGTATCCATATCAGCCATGGATAGCTCCGGGAGCCGTAGGGGTCCCCCCAGAAAAAATATTTCTTTCCAGTTCCACAGATACTTTTAGCTAAGACCGACAGGAAGAAATGTTTAAACATTGTCTAGTTCACTATTTAACACTTTCGCGCGCGCGGCACTCAGGGAAAAAAAGCACATTGTGCGCGCGGCTTCTGGGCGCTCAAGTGTAAAGACAAAAAAGTGTATAAACTTTTCACGCTCCTAACATCAATTCTCAAGCTACGTATTTCATTTTGGTATCAATGTGTTGGCAATAAAATTCTCTACAAGATCATATGCATAAAATGTCACCAAAGCATTTGCTATCCCACCACGAAATAAATAAACACGAAGATGACTCGCCGTGACACCCAAACAGGAAGTAAATGTTCATACTTTCGTTTGTTGCCAGCTCCACAGTGATCCTACAGCATTGATTTGATATCACTGAACTCGCAATAAATTCCCCACCCAGACATATGCCTATCAATGTATAATTATGATACGGGGTGACCCGCACGAGTGTGGGAAGTGGCCGAAGCGTTAGCCGTGATTTCAGCAGCGATGACACTGTTGTGATGCAGCGCTTTGAAAGTTTATACTTATTTCACTGTCCTGACATTATTTCTGGAGCTACGTATTTCATTTTATAGCAATGTGTTCGCAATAGAAAGTTCTATAAGAACATGGGTAGAATTGGTCAACAGTGTCAAATAAATTTGCGGCGAATAAAATCTTACGCGTTTGTACCCGTGAACGTAAAAAGTTTTTACTTTGTTCATGTTTTTCAAGTTTATACTTGTTTCACACCGTTTTTTTTTTTGTATAGTGTTCGGAATAAAATTCCCTACAGACATATGCCTATCAAGTACAATTCTTGGGAATTCACAGCTGTAGAGACGGCCAAACACACACAACCGGAACCCGCTCTGGATACTCCAACTCACACCCGCAACACCCACAAAAAAGTTTCTGGTGTTTCGTGTATACTTACTTTAGTTTTCGTGCTACAGTTGTCATTTAGGTATCAAAATATTCCTAAGAAAATAGACTACAATACTACAACAACCTAGGACAATTATGTGTACTTACCAAAGGAAAGACGATTGTAGAAAAATAAGTTGAGCATTTTCTCTCCACTCCACCTCCTTCAGGTACCGATTCCTGAAGTTGCTCAACAGATGTTCGTAGGTGGAGTGAAGCTGGTGCTGGTGGTTACTTCTTGTCCACCCAATACACCCTTTTCCTGTGATAAGTGGTGTAACACGGTATGACACAAAGTGGAACATCGCATGTCTTGCATGCTATACTAGTTTCCTTCCTAATACCCGACTTTGAACACACTTGACACCTGCGACGTTTGGGGAGTTTTACAAGTTCATGCGAGTCTCTGATAAAACAACACGTCCCTGTTGTCTCTGTGTTGGTTGTACACTACAGTCTGAATCGTCGCTCTCACCATTGTCTTCAAACAACAGTGTAGCAGATGAAATATCTTCATCAGATTCATGGTCGGCTTCAGCACGAGGTGTAGACGTGAAGAGAGGGCGCCTCACACCCGACGGGCCAGGTGTTGACGGGTCAGCAGCAGGATGCACAGGACCAGTGTCATCATTTATGTCTGGAGCATGAACTAAATGAGGAGATGGTGGTGTTGTTGCAGGCCACTCTTCCTTGTCAAATTTCAATAAAGCCCAAATAGCAACCTCATGAAACTGGAGCAGAGTTAGTTTCTTTCGGTCATCTGTGTTGGCCTTGTACAATGCATAAGCGTTTTGCAAAGCCATTTGCAGGAAATAAAAGGTTATTTTCTTTGTCCACTTGTGACATTTCCTGGCGAAATGGTAATACTTTACCATTTGATCAAAGTGGTCAACACCCTTCATGAACTTATTGTAGTCAATAATTGCCTTTGGTTTGTTCACCACAACCTGCTGTAGTCCTGTTGTTCCATCTGGCCTACGAACTCGTTTGCGTTTTGAACTCTATTTGTGTCTGCATTGTGGAGGTTGGTAATCATAGAGACAACTCGCTTGTCTTTCCACAGCAGAATGAAGGTGTTGTCCTTGCGGCGGTAGACTGTGGTATCCACATCAATCTTAGTCTTCGCTATATGTTGCAGGTCTTTTGGGGCGCCACGTACGAGTCTAATTGTTCCACACGTGTAGACCCCAATGGTGGAATATTGTCCTCAAGCCACACAACACTGGCCCCAGGCTGGCGAGTACGTACCGGACGTGTACGCTTGCGAGAAGGCTGGGGTGCCTCATCTTCCTCACTCGGTTCATCCTCACCTGATAATTCATAGCTTGAATCACTCCTACTATCAACAAATGGGGTTATTTTCAAACGACGAGTAGGAGGTCGTTTCCTTAGCTGGATTTTAGGCATGCACGCACCACGTGTGCGCCTTGTGGTGAGAGGCGGCGGTGCTGGTGCCCCCTCCTCTGTTAGGCCTTCAGTGTCCTCCTCCTGTCGATTCAGCCCCATGGGCTCCAGGCCCCCCAATTCACATTCTTCTTCTAAATCCTCACCTTCTGCCTCACTTCCATCCAAATCCACTTGATCAAAGGCATCCAAGAGATTGGGAATCTTGGTGGGAGTGAGCCTCAATCCAGAGAACCTCCTATAGATGTCGGTAATCTTGTCTTTTTCCAGATGAATCAGAGGCTCCTGTAGCCGAAACACCGCTTGGGCCTGGTGCTGGATCCATTATTGATGAATGTAGTTGGTTACAAACACACAGAAACGGGTAAAAATCCTTGAAACCGTGCGAGTTTGGCGCGCGAGGGGAGAGAGATGCGATCGCTCCACGTGACAACAAAATGGGCCTGTCACGTGACCCAGTAGGCCGACGTGACATTCGGCCTACCTGAGAGAACGGGAATTTCATGGCGCACAGTTTGAAACAAACCCCAAGTAAATCGGATTTAAGATGGATTTTTTACAATTATTTTAATACGGACCCTAAATGTACGACGCGACCGCACAACCGATAGAAATATTGCCGTCGTATATGTACGGGATGGGCGCGCGAAAGTGTTAAATAATTTTCCTTCTGTGAAAAAAGTTGAGCTGTAATAAATAATGCTGAGTTTATAGGATACTAATACTGTAATCAAAATTTGGTATAAGAAAAAAAAAAGTTCCTTACTTTTCCAATGGCCGGTCAAGATCAGCTAACCGCTCCACAAGATTAGGCTTGATTTCTTCAAATAATGCTAATTCCGTGCCCTGTGGCAGTCCCGCACGCTCATTCAGCAATGGTACCAACTCCTCTGCACAAAATATTGAAAACTGTCAACAAATAATATTCATTGAAACATAAAACTCAAAAATTGTATTTGTTTTTACGAGTGTCACAGAAATTATCACAAGGTAGTGGTCATATGTAGTATTCTACATAAACATTTACAACACTGACAATTTCTCACATTTAAGTGCTACAGCTGACTTTACCAAGGTAGACAAAGAACTCGTATACTGTATAAAGGCAAAGATAGCAGGCAGTGTCTAGATAGTGCAGAATACCTCTAGTGAAACTTCCAGGTGTTACTCTCATTGTCAAAGATCTTACGATAAAAATCAGCTTAATTTCACAAGGACCTGAGCCAGGGGGAAGGTGAACATATTAAAGACTATTTAGAATTTAGTTATTATAATGTATATAAATAATTGAATAAATGAAAATTAAATAAATGAGAGGAGGGGAGAAGGGGAGTGTGTCAGGAAGACAAGTATCACAAGTCAAGACTCCTTGACAATGCCAAGGAAGTGAGAGAAGAGAGCAAGATAAGGAGAGAGGGAGACAATAAGAGGGAGAAAGATGTATATATATCTATAAGAGGAAGTACTACCTAATTGTGCTTGCGGGGGTTGAGCTCTGGCTCTTTGGTCCCGCCTCTCAACCGTCTATCATCAGGTGTACAGGTTCCTGGTCCTATTGGGCTCTATCATATCTACACTTGAAGCTGTGTATGGAGTCAGCCTCCACCACATCACTTCCTAACGCATTCCATTTGTCTACTACTCTGACACTGAAAAAATTCTTTCTAACGTCTCTATGGCTCATTTGGGCACTCAATTTCCAACTGTGTCCCCTAGTGCGTGTGCTCCTTGTGTTAAAAAGTCTGTCTTTATCTACCCTATCAATTCCTCTGAGAATCTTGTTTGTGGTGATCATGTCCCCTCTAACTCTTCTGTCTCCCAGTGACGTGAGGTTTAATTCCCGTAGTCTCTCCTCGTAGCTCATACCCCTCAGTTCTGGTACTAGTCTGGTGGCAAACCTTTGAACCTTTTTCAGTTTAGTCTTATGCTTGTCTAGATATGGACTCCATGCTGGAGCTGCATACTCCAGGATTGGTCTGACATGTGGTATATAATGTTCTGAAAAATTCCTTACACAATTTTCTAAAGTGTGTGTGTCCATGTTTGTCCGAGACTAGAGACCAGAGGTTCGCATTTAATCTCTCACAATTTTGCATGATGAATTTGTGATTGTATGGTGAGTGTCATAGGGTAGTAGCGGTAAAACCCAATGCTACTACAGTATTTAAGTAGGACTGGCTCTTAATGCAGCAACCAGTGTCTCCTGTGAAGTCTGACATGTAGGTTTGAGTGTCCACACAGTGCTAACAATAGCCTTTCCAGTTGTTATTGACATTCAATCAACGTCAGTATAGTTAATTCGTTTAAACATTACAAAGTATGTTTTGCCCACTATTGAAGAGGGTGGACTGAAAATTTTCAGTCTACATTTCTTAGTGTTCTAAATACCGTTCTATAGTGGGTTATTATTCCGAATGTACATATGTATGCGTATGAGTGTGAATATATTACATGTGTATATGTATTACACATATATACATCAACTGTAGGGTTTTGATTGGCAATCAAGGCCAACCAGTCAACTACCTATAATTTGTGTAATTAACATACAAGTGGAAGTGTAAAATACTCTCCATAGTACAAAAGACTCTTAAAATCTGACTCTGATATATCAGCATCTTCAATGCTGCACTATACTGTACTATAATGATTAGTTCAATCACTCTGCTGACTAATTCCATGGCCGGGTGAAAAGTTATGGACATTTATATTGAAGAAAATAATTTTTGTAATCTTTAAAATAAAGCCACATAACAACTGCGGCAGGTTTGTGGGTTTGAATAATATAACAAAAATAAACCGACTGCTCAAAAGGTGCCAAAAGAAACTTTGGAGAAAAGGTTGCACACACAATACAGAGCTCCACAGGTCAACTCATGCTAATATATTAGTAATATTTGATTATGCATTTACAAATTTTGAGATCTAACTACTATACTCACGGACATTAAAGGAGATGTGCATATAATGGTGTCCACAATAGTGTAACCGCTTATGGCGTGGGTCGTAATATTTGAAGAAGAGCAGAACATCTGAATCTTTGTCAAAAGCAGTCAGTGCCTTTAAACCTGAATCAGGAGCACAGTCTCAATAAACACTGTCCAAGGATTACTGTTGTCACTTATCTGGGAACAAGAAAAGAAAAATACTTATAATGAATTGATATGAATACTCTCTGTACAGAATATATCTAGCAATAGTTTTAATGTACTGCACCCATTACAAAGCCCATTTCCTTCAGGACAATTTTTAAAATGCTTCAAGTGTCAAAGGCTTTTGAAGGAACTATTTAAACATCAACCAATAAATTCTACAAGTTGATTTGATCTTTTGACCTTAACCCTTAAACCGCGCAAATCATATATATATGATATCAGTGACAAAACCGAAACCGCACACATCATATATATATGATTTCGTGTCTAGCGCTATAATTTAAACGCCCCGCCTGGGATAGGGGCAGCTATAGTACAGCCACGACCGATAGTTGCCAGATGCCACCTAGAAAAAAAATACAGGCCAACATTCTTGGGTGTTAGAGCATCAGTATTGAGCAAGCCACCAAGGCTGGCGCACGGAGCATGAGCTCACAGCACTGCTGTTCAGCTTGTGACCACAGCATCGCCTACAAATGCCATAATGTATATGATACTGCTATTATTTAGCAGTGATAGTATTACTGAAGCCCCCTGACTGTGATAAAACTGACCAGGATTCTGATAATAGCAGGATTGTGGTGATATTTAGCGCTGTGCTCCATGGAGGGAGGAGTAAGGCTGTGGAGGGAGGGTTGTGGCGTCGTTTTCTGACTGTGTGGCCACCATTTATTGACTACACTCACCATACCAGCTTAGTGGTTCGCTATGGTGAACACAAATGTAGATACTTATATATAACGTGTGTATAGAGTGTGATAACAGCGAGAGGAGTAGGTTGGGAGCCGCCATTTTGGTGAGGGAGGAGCGTTGTCTGCACGACTTGTCATGTTGTTTACTGCTGGCCACTATGGTCTTTGGGCACCATACCAGCTTATTTGTACAGGTATGGTGAATAAAACAGGTAGATACTTATATATAATGTGTGTGTATATAGCGTAATAACACCACAAACAATATTGTTGTAGGAGAAATATTAGTGCGTCTGGCCTTGAGGGCGGCCGCCGATCAGCTGACTGTGTGAGTAGCTACGTCTTTGTGCGTTTACTCACCATACAAGCTTAGATGTACAGTTATGGTGAACAAAATATGTAAATACGTATATATAACGTCTGTGTATAGTGAATAAATGCAAAATCAGTATTGTGGGAGGAGAATGAGGGCGAGTGAGGTGGTGTTGAGGGAGTAAGTGGCAGTGAGTGGCTCGCTGGTGTGTGGCGGTCACTCCTCGTTGCTTTTTGACTCACAAGACCAACTTAGTAGTTCGTTATGGTGAACAAAACATGCAGATACTTATACATAACCTGTGTATATAGTGTAACAACAGCAAAACTATTTGTTTATTGTTTTATGAACATAATAATTGAATCTTGATAGTTATCTTGAGGTTATCTTGAGTTGATTTCGAGGCTTTAGTGTCCCCGCGGCCCGGTCCTCGACCAGGCCTCCACCCCCAGGAAGCAGCCGGTGACAGCTGACTAACACCCAGGTACCTATTTTACTGCCAGGTAACAGGGGCATAGGGTGAAAGAAACTCTGCCCATTGTTTCTCGCCGGCGCCTGGGATCGAACCCAGGACCACAGGATCACAAGTCCAGCGTGCTGTCCGCTCGGCCGACCGGCTCCCCTAATCTAATCACTAATCATCTAATACGCACACTAATCATACGGATACGGATCACTAATATGCACACCATAATTTTGAGTACAGCAATGGTTCACACATTTTATTATATAAATATACCACAATTCATTGTATGGAATAATATTACTGCAAAAAAACTAAGAAAAAATCAGAGACATTGAAATAATTAGGTAATAATATATTTGTGGCAACTGCCGCCTGACAGCTCGAGCGGAGTAGACCTCGTCTGGCAAAGGCTCTGCCAACGCCCCTTTTTTGCCACACTTCCCTACCCTATTGCGGCTAAAATATGCCACCTACGATTTTTTTGTTATTTTTTCCGTGATCAGGGAACAAAAATGAACACTTGTATAAGACGAAAGAATTTTTTGGATTTATTTTTTTTTGTTGCGCCTGTGGGTGTGAATTCCATTTGGGCCCCTAGCGGTTTGAGGATTAAATGTAAGTGAAGTACTTGCCAGTTGCTGGCAAATTAAATATTGAAAATTTATAAATGTTTCAGCATGAGTGTTCAATTGAAAAATAACAAGAAAACAAGGGATGGCAAATAAAGCAAAAACTTTGTGTCGAATGTAATGAAATGCCTCTTTCTGGGTGAGCCCCAGTGGCTTCCTGAGACTAACTAGCTGAGATGACTCCCAACTACTAAGTCACACTAGCCAAAGAGTGTGTTTGGTGTGGCCTTGGCCCCCGTCACAAAGGCACGGAGAGCTGGTGATATTCCACCACACCACCAGGTAAACACCCAGAGTCAGTGAACAAAACATACCACTGCTAGGTTCAAAAAGACAAAAGCCTTAACACTTTCATGCCTGTAGGCATGCCTGTATGTGTATGTTATTTTTCTCTTGTGTCCGAGCCGGGGACATAGGTCACGTCCCCGGTTAAAATATTTGTTAAAATTCTAATTTTTATCTGATCATTCTGGGACTGGGTTCAAAATGAGCACCTTTAGATTGTGCACAATTTGACACCATAATGACGACGTATAAAAAAAAGTAGCCAAAAATGTAAATATTGGTTAAAACTCCATTTATTATTCTATTATTGTGGGACTAGTTTTAAAGTGTGCGCCTTTAGATTACGAACAATTTGATATCAAAATGAACGACGTTGATTGAAAATTGATGTCAGAACACTGGAAAGATTATAAATACTTTTGTGGTGTTGACCGTCCAAAATTAAAATACAGTACATTTATTTTTGTATTATTATGGGACTACTTTTAAAATGCACACCTTTATATTGAGAACAATTTGATGCTTAAATGAAAGACGTAACATGAAAATTGATGTTATTAAACTGAAAAAGAGTATACTCATTAGGGTGCGGGTGTGCCAATTGGTGCTCACTCACAGGTAACGGTTGACCGACTTTAGGCTTTGCTGTGGGGGGTCGCTCCGGGCTTTTGGCCCTTATATGCATACGTCCATGTAGGGAATTCTATTGCGAACACAATAATACCAAAAGGAACGACGTAGCCAGAGAATTAGGGCGAGAAAACTGAAACGAGTCTACACATTTTACTGCTTTTGTGCACTCACGAGTAATGTTCGGCTGACTTTTGGCATGGCAGTGGAGGGTCGTGCCAAGATTTTGGACCTTATATGCATATATCCCTGTAGGGAATTCTATTGTGAACACAATGATACCAAAAGGAACGACGTAGCACGAGAATTAAGGTGAGAAAACTGAAACGAGTATACACATTTCAGTGTCACCGTACAATCGCCCGAAACGTCGGGAGCATTTCGGGGAAGTCTGCGGTGCTCACGCACCAAGCGCGAAAGTGTTAAAATGGCCAAACGAACTCCCCCAACAAAGTAAACAAATGACTGAATCTCTCAAAACAAGTGCAAGTTCATTAGCACTCCTCCCCCTAGTTTGGGCGAGGGATGGGGTGGAGAAATGATAGTGAAGGGGCAGCACTCAGGGAAGGGTACCCTGAGCCCATACAGTTCCAAACACACTATAAGCCAGGTCCAGTGAACAATAAAATGAACAATAAATGCTTGTGATGCAACAATAAAATCAAAACCACCCCAGAGGACAAAGTCCAAGGATGGCTGGTACTTAGCTGAAAAACAGCATGACTCGCAACAAGAGTGCTGACAACTCGGGAGCCTCACAATGGACGTGTACTACTAACCACATCTGCGACAGACCTGGCTTCACAGTTCAGTGGGCACTGGAGGCTCTAGGGCCACCCAGCAAGGGAAGAGGGGGTAGTGCTAACGAGTTTGCACTTGTTTCATTTGATTGTTTCTTTACATTGTTGAGGAGTTAGTTTGACAGTTTTGAGTCTTTGGTCTCTTTGAACCCAGTAATGGCCAGTACTTGTTTCACTAACTTTCTGGATGCTTTTCCAGTGGGGTGACTGAGTGCCATCTGCTCTTTGTGCCTGTGTAAGGGGTTATCTTGAGGTTATCTTGAGACAATTTCGGGGCTTAGCATCCATGCAGCCTGGTCCTCGACCAGGCCTCCTTTTTTGTTACACATCCCCAGGAAGCAGCCCGTAACAGCTGTCTAACTCCCAGGTACCTATTTACTGCTAGGTAAACAGGGGCATTAGGGTAAAAGAAACTCTACCTATTTGTTTTCACCTCAGCCGGGGATCGAACCCGGAACCTTAGGACTACGAATCCCGAGCACTGTTCACTCAGCCGTCAGGGGGGGGGGGTTCTGGTTCTGGTCTCTAGTAACCCAAACAGAACTCCATGGGTGATACAGTAACTGAAATCCATCTTAGTGAGACAGCATTCAGGGAGCCACAAGTTGTCCCCTTCAAAGAAAAGATTGTGGAGAGGGAGAAAATAAAGCATGCCATAATGTAGCAGTGCTGTCAGTATAGTCAAAAACTACTTTATCAAAATGATTATTGCATTTAACTTATTGTGGGGCCAAACAATGCTATTTTTTGAGTGTCAGTGTCACATAGTTCCAATCTACAAAAATGGTAGCAGAGACGACCCCTCTAATTTATGAACCCATATCATTAATAAGCATGGTAACCAAAACACACAAAAAGTTAAAATCAAATAGATATAATACCTGGAAAGAAATTATATATTAACAGAGTATGGTTTTTGAACTCGAAGATCCTATGTAACAACTCTACTTAGCTTTTTATGATAGAGCCACAGAGATTCTAGAGGAAAGAGACGGGGAGTTGATTGTATTTGTCTGGATCTAAACAAAAATATAAGGCTTTTAACACCCACAAGTGGTTGATTTGGAAACTGGAACATGCTGATCGGTGACATGCAGGCTGCTTACATTGCTGAAAAATATTCTAACTGCCAGAAAGATGAGGGCAGCAATCAGAAGCAATGTTTCAGACAGGAGTAGTATTACTAGCAGAGTACCACAGGTTCACTTCTTGCACCAGTAATGTTCTATATAAATGATTTATCAAAAGGAATACAGAATTATGTAAAGATGTTTGCTGTTGATTACAAGCTACTAGGGAAGGTAAGCTTAGATGATTTGTTGTGTCCTACAAGATAAAATTATCTTGAGATGTTATCTTGAGATGATTTCGGGGCTTTTTTAGTGTCCCCGCGGCCCGGTCCTCGACCAGGCCTCCACCCCCAGGAAGCAGTCCGTGACAGCTGACTAACACCCAGGTACCTATTTTACTGCTAGGTAACAGGGGCATAGGGTGAAAGAAACTCTGCCCATTGTTTCTCGCCGGCGCCTGGGATCGAACCCAGGACCACAGGATCACAAATCCAGCGTGCTGTCCGCTCGGCCGACCGGCTCCAAAGTGGACAAAGTAAGTGTATGGAGCAACACTGTCAAATGGAATTGAATGTGAATATATGGCATGTTGTGGAATTGAATGTGATATGCCATGTTATGGAATTGAATGTGCCATGTTATGAAGAAACCAGGCCACAGACAACCTGCAAATTATGTAGAAAGGCATTAAAGAACTCTGACAGAGATTCAGGGGTGGTTCCAAATAGTAGACAGTCACCAGAGGAACATATGAAGGACATTATGCCAGGAGCATATGCAACACTTTCCAACTTCAGAATCCCCTTTAAATACATGGATTGAAAAATATTAAACAAACAGTTAAAGACTTTTGTGAAACCTGCAACTTCAAGAACAAGAGGTCATTGAGTCAAGCTAAGGAAACTAAGGCGTTGAAAAAATATTTAAAATTTTTGTTTGCAAACAGTCGTAGATAGTTGAACAAGTTAAGCAAGAAGGTGACAGTTTCAAAGCATCATATAACAAAATGCACTCGGAAGATGGGACACCATGACCACAGCTCTCATCCTGTAATTACATTTTGGAAATTACAATTAGGCAATACAGGCATGCAACTAACCTCTAATAAGGGTTTGTGTAGATCAGTTTCAAGGTCTAGAAGCGTGGGTCTGTTTGTCTGATTTGTCCGAAGATTTAGTGGCCAGGGTCGAATTTGTTCCACAGGATATTTCTGAAAATAAACAAGCCACATTTAATGCACGATCTTAGTACCATATTCTACAATTCTTAATCACTCGAATGCAGACTACTAGATAGTAGCCACCCAATCCACACACCTTTAAATAAAGGAATTGGCAAAGTTTTGGTGCATCCTGGATATTATAACCCGATATTATTTGCAATTCACGAATGGATTTTATTCATAAAACAAATGAAATGATCACCTGGATAATGTGATTCAATGTTAATTTGGAAGAGGAGGCTTGTGGTGTGATTATTCCCACGACGCTCTGGCCAATCACCTCTCAGACAGAAAATAAACTACACCACATACAAAAAAGAACAGCACTTGCAAGTACAGTAATATATACTGTGCCCCATGCAACACAGTTGTGTGGTACCTTCAATGGGCCACACAGTAAATGTAACATATAACATTATATCTACTCACCAAGATCTCATTCACCTGGTGGTATTAGCAGAATCTCAAGGACAAGTGAAATGCCATATGATTTTCTACAAAAATATAATAGCCAGTAAAGCTACCAGGCACTATACAAATAACCTTCAGAATTAACTAGACATCACTCATGATGCTCATACGAGAGCAAAACAATAGAGAGGTACAAATGAAAGTTGTATTCGCTGAGAAGTCTTGAGATCCTGAAAATCTTGACATTCTACTAGGTCTAGGACTGCAAACAAAACAAGAATTTGGAAAGAAAGGAATAAGTTTAAATTCCATTAAGTGCATACGAGTTAACATTGTAGTTGATACGTAACTAGGCCTTGGATGCTTCCTCCAATTTCAAATGCAATACGATTATAGGAGAAAGGTCACACTTGATGGCACGGTTTATCTAGGATTTGTTTTGACATGGAACATTGCTGCATGATTTTAAGAGGAAGTCAGATGACATGGGGGCCCAAAAGATGAATTGGAGCTAAGTTTTAATGGCAGCATTCCAGAAGTGATAAGCAAACAAAGGGGTTCTTAGCTAAGCAATCCAGCTAAGCAATCCAATAAGCAATAAGTTTCCCAAGCGAATCAGAATTGAGGAAAGTCTGTAAAAGTTGTGTGACCCAGAAAATCATGTGCATTACCAGTGTAAAACAGTTTCCCTCTTGCGAACTGATCATGTTATGAATTACCAACCAGTGAAAAAGTTTGATAAAGTACCACTGAATATCTTGGGATAGAATAAAAGCCCTATAAATATGTACCACAATGAGGTTAATGTTTGCAATTTTTCACTTTTAAGTAACAATCTCTACATTAGGTTAACACACTTTATTAAGGCAATGTTAGTTTCTATAAATCTATGGAGTAAACAAATGTTACTCATATTAGAAAGGTATTCCAAAACATCTTTATCTGACCACAGACAATTCATTTTTTTTCATGTACTATTGATACTACTGTAAACTTAGCTACCCTACTTAGCTCGGCCGACCGGGAGCCGGTCGGCCGAGCGGACAGCACGCTGGACTTGTGATCCTGTGGTCCTGGGTTCGATCCCGGGCGCCGGCGAGAAACAATGGGCAGAGTTTCTTTCACCCTATGCCCCTGTTACCTAGCAGTAAATAAGTACCTGGGTGTAAGTCAGCTGTCATGGGCTACTTCCTGGGGGTGGAGGCCTGGTTGAGGACCGGGCCGCGGGGACACTAAAAAGCCCCGAAATCATCTCAAGATAACCCTTCCACTACAAATTATACAGTACCAAGTTATTATTAGTCATGTCTAATATGTATTTATGTCATGTATTTACTGTACTAGCATATATAAAACCCTATCATAAAGAGTTAAAAACTAAGAGCAATGACAGAGATCCCTTTTTATTTGAAGAACTGATACACAGCATGTTAATGGATTCAGTCAAAATCCTTTCATTTCATTCAAGATATTTCAGGCATCCTAAAGTGTAATTATCAGTGAAAATACATTGGCAATAAATGCAAGAGCTGTTCACATGGGCGAGAACTCACATCAGGGAACGATCATCTTTTCATTCCCCTCTGAAACAGGGAGGGGAGGGGGGGGGCACACACATGGAACAAGAAGGGAGAGCACCCATTGAAGTTACCACTGTAGTAGGGAGGGGAGACTGTAACATAGCTTCCCACTGTAATAGGGTGGAGGAGCACCAGTATGGGTTACCACTGTAATAGGATGGAGGATCACCAATATGGGTTACCACTGTAATAGGATGGAGGATCACCAATATGGGTTACCACTGTAATAGGATGGAGGAGCACCAACATGAGTTACCACTGTAAAAGGGGTGAGGGAGCACCTGTATGGGTTACCACTGTAATAGGATGGAGGAGCACCTGTATGGGTTACCACTGTAATAGGATGGAGGAGCACCTGTATGGGTTACCACTGTAATAGGATGGAGGAGCACCTGTATGGGTTACCACTGTAATAGGATGGAGGAGCACCTGTATGGGTTACCACTGTAATAGGATGGAGGAGCACCTGTATGGGTTACCACTGTAATAGGATGGAGGAGCACCAGTATGGGTTACCACTGTAATAGGGTGAGGGAGCACCTGTATGGGTTACCACTGTAATAGGATGGAGGAGCACCAGTATGGGTTACCACTGTAATATTGTGAGGGAGCACCAGTATAGGTTACTACTGTAATAGGGTGAGGGAGCACCAGTATAGGTTACCACTGTAATAGGGTGAGGGAGCACCAGTATAGGTTACTACTGTAATAGGGTGAGGGAGCACCTGTATGGGTTACCACTGTAATAGGATGGAGGAGCACTAGTATGGGTTACCACTGTAATAGGATGGAGGAGCACCAACATGAGTTACCACTGTAAAAGGGGTGAGGGAGCACCCTCATAGATTACTAGTAATAGGGAAGGGGAGCTCCCACATTGGTTACTCTTGACAGTTGGCATAATTATCAATAATACAAAATATTAAACTCACAAGGCTCTCTGCAACTTGTTCCAAGAAGTCTTGTAACGTGGCAGATTTTTTGACTTTGAATATTCTATAATTGGCTTTATCTGGATCATAGAGGTCATTGCCCTGGTGACCAGAAAATGAGTCTTCCAGGATAACCTGCAAATAAAATGTCAACATTTATAAATGTACAATTTAAAATCAATGTTTTTAAATCAATATATTTCCAGAAAAAATACTGAAAATACAGAAAACAAAATAATAGGGGGTCTCTGACTTACAAATAACCAACTCACAAACATCGAATCTTACAAATGGCCTCAAAATCCCATTTTAGCCCTATGTTCAGTATTTCAATTACTAACAAGTAATTCTAAGAACTTATCTGGCTTTATAAAAATAATAAAAATGCCAAGTATTACTAACAGAAAATAAGTGTAACAAGTAATACAAGCAAGCAAAAGAAATACCAGGTATTAGATAATGTATATAAAAATCCTTGGGAATTCTTGGAAACATTCTACATTCTTGGGAACATATTTGGTAAAAGGCAATGTAAAATAAAATGTACTAAAGCAAGTTAGAGATGTGCTGGACATAAGACAACTGAAGATGAAGAATTACCTGGCAACAATTCAAATCTTAAAATTGAAAAGAAGGAAAGCCAAAGACAGGAGTAAAAGTTCAGAAAGGGCTTGAAAATCTTAACTAGGCAAACGTGTGATGATATAATGACTAAACTTAAGACAATGACAACAAATGAAGAGCTATACTGAACAAGAGCCAAGAACATGATGATAATGAATGGATATGTAAAATAGAAGACAAATGCATATTGAGAGAACATTTATATAAACATGTATATCAATTTGCAGCCTGACCTGAATATTCATATATAAGTGTGCTTCATTTCTCTCCTTGCGACGTATCATTTCAATTCGTTTCTCTTCTTGTAATCGGTCAATAAGTTCTTGGGGAATGTCTTCCTCTGTTACCTCCTGCAGAACAGTCCTCAGGCAAGACTCTCTTATGTACACAAGCATATAGGCATTTGTACAGTGTTTTACAGTCAAGTTGAGATCATCCTCATGCCCACCAAAATTATGATCAATGGCCTCCTGCTTACTACATCTTGACACAACATCGTCATCAAATTTACACCACTGTAAAGAACACAAAATTAATATAAAACATTAAATTCCACATCTCTCAAACATGCAAATGAAGACAGTGCCAAGAATTATCTTTTAATATACATGACCACTGTGTGCATGCCATGCTGACAGTCCTAATATGACGGCCAGTGGCAGGAGGCTTACATAATGCATTTAATCAGCACACAACCCATTTTATTGACTTTTTAAATAGTTTCAGATAACAAAGAATGTACTGTACAATGAAGGTAGAGACAATACAAATATGTAAAGCGGGAGATTAACAAGTGTTCGTACCCGCCCATCGCCTTTAGGGTTGATGAAGACAACATAATGACCGCCATGATTATCACCAGAGTGAACCAGGACTGCATGGAGAACATATGTAGCTGGTGTTGTGTCAGGCTTCTGTAGGAATTGATCCATGTTTAACTTCTCTGGGAACTCGTATCTGGAAACAAAATTTTTTTATTAAATTAAAAATTTGTAGAGATAAGTATTACCAGAGCATTATTAAATCTGTCAAAGGTTAGTAGGTCAACATGATTTACACATACACTAGCTGCTATTAATTTTTAAATTTTGCCAACAATTAGATACATTTTGATTTAAGATGATTGAGGGCAGTGTCCCCTGTACCTAGGCCATGCACATCTCACAAATCAATGTTGTGAATATTCTTAATAAGGCAGCCAATGCACCAGCATATATAGTTGTCCCAACTCATCAACCCACTCTCAGCATTATAATGTGTACAGGTAAAATTGTGAGATATAAATTTTCCACAGCTAATAAGCAAGGTATATTGCAGTACATCCAGCTTTGATTTCACTCTCGTATACACAATCAAGAGTGCAGGGTTCTATTATCTGTCTTGATGGTTATAGACCTGGCATGTGGGACGTGTGTGTGTGTGTACTCATCTAATTGTGCTTGCGGGGGTTGAGCTTTGTCTCTTTGGTCCCGCCTCTCAACTGTCAATCAACTGGTGTACAGATTACTGAGCCTACTGGGCTCTATCATATCTACATTTAAAACTGTGTATGGAGTCAGCCTCCACCACATCGCTGCCTAGTGCATTCCATTTTATTAACTACTCTGACACTGAAAAAATTCTTTCTAACATCTCTGTGGCTCATCTGGGTACTAAGTTTCCACCTGTGTCCCCTTGTTCGTGTCCCACCCGTGCCGAAGAGTTTGTCTTTGTTCACCCTGTCAATTCCCCTGAGAATTTTGTAGGTGGTTATCATGTCTCCCCTTACTCTTCTGCTTTCCAGGGACATGAGGTTCAGCTCCTTTAGCCTTTCCTTGTAGCTCATACCTCATGTGTGTGTGTGTGTGTGTCTTAATTGCCACAAGCAAAGTTATTACATGATGACCGTTGTGTGCCCATTGTGTCATCGGCAAGGACAAGCTGAAGCATTTACATAGTAAAACAGTGCCAAGGAAGATCAACCATTCTTTGTGCTAGTGTGCATGTTTCCAGTCAAAGGCAGCCTTATGTCAGATAAGGGAACAATCCTCAGGTCAGTTCCCATGGCCACGAGTAGTGACACATTCATGACGTCATACCTCATGCCACCATGCATAGACCTGTGTGATGGGAAAAAGCATACAGCCTTTCCCCTCCTTGACTAATTCATAGTCTTAACTGTTTGCTCTTATGAGGTCCCTGGTAAGGTGCAAGAGTTGCTATTTCCAGCATTCCAGTCAAGGGTTTTGTACTAAGAAGATATGTGTATCTTGTCTCATGACTAAGACTTTATTTATGCCACCAAATCCTCCGACATGCCAAATTAACGCCATGATATTCTTATTTCAATATAACTAACGTATGCCCTGAATCACAACTGTATTTATACTGAAATCAAGTTATCAATGATAACTCAGACACCACAAGGTATAAAGAATGAGTGTATGTGTCCAGTGAGCCATTGTGATCTTCTAAAATCAAACTCATCAGTGATGCTAAATGAGGGAAAGTGTATCAGCGAACACTGCACAAACTGTACGATTGCCACCACATTGTTTGAATGTAGAATTTGCCGCAACACCTGTTCGTGGGAGGCGATTACCACGT
This sequence comes from Procambarus virginalis, assembly GCA_020271785.1. Classification (NCBI taxonomy): domain Eukaryota; kingdom Metazoa; phylum Arthropoda; class Malacostraca; order Decapoda; family Cambaridae; genus Procambarus; species Procambarus virginalis. Next base: position 17,640,566 of record WNGS01163947.1, on the reverse strand, counting down.
GTCACTCATTGTGTCTTGCCACTTCATATCCTGTGTGTACTGATCACCATCGCTTAAATCACCATCTGCCACATTGGCACCAATACGCCACGTGGTGTCATCGGCCACCTGTCCACCTTGCATGATACCACATGCAGTAGTGTTGAGATGATCGCCATACTCCTGTTAACTCCACATGTGCCATGTGCAGACTAACATGAGATACCAGCTGCCAGACCACTTGTGGAGCTGTCTATATGATTTTGGCACAAGTGTAATTACCTAAGTGTAATTACCTAAGTGTAGTTACAGGATGAGAGCTACGCTCGTGGTGTCCCGTCTTCCCAGCACTCTGTCATATAACGCTTTGAAACTACTGACGGTCTTGGCCTCCACCACCTTCTCCCCTAACTTGTTCCAACCGTCTACCACTCTGTTTGCGAAAGTGAATTTTCTTATATTTCTTCGGCATCTGTGTTTAGCTAGTTTATATCTATGACCTCTTGTTCTTAAAGTTCCAGGTCTCAGGAAATCTTCCCTATCGATTTTATCAATTCCTGTTACTATTTTGTATGTAGTGATCATATCACCTTTTTTCTGTCTTCTAGTTTTGGCATATTTAATGCCTCTAACCTCTCCTCGTAGCTCTTGCCCTTCAGTTCTGGGAGCCACTTAGTAGCATGTCTTTGCACCTTTTCCAGTTTGTTGATGTGCTTCTTAAGATATGGGCACCACACAACCGCTGCATATTCTAGCTTTGGCCTAACAAAAGTCGTGAACAATTTCTTTAGTATATCGCCATCCATGTATTTAAACGCAATTCTGAAGTTGGAAAGCGTGGCATAGGCTCCTCGCACAATATTCTTTATGTGGTCCTCAGGTGATAGTTTTCTATCTAGAACCACCCCTAGATCTCTTTCTTTATCAGAATTCTTTAAAGATTTCTCACATAATATATAGGTTGTGTGGGGTCTATGTTCTCCTATTCCACATTCCATAACATGGCATTTAACATTGAACTCCATTTGCCAAGTGGCGCTCCATGTACTTATTTTGTCCAGGTCATCTTGAAGGGCATGACAATCATCTAAGTTTCTTATCCTTCCTATTATCTTAGCATCATCAGCAAACATGTTCATATAATTCTGTATACCAACTGGTAGATCATTTATGTAGACAATAAACATCACTGGTGCAAGAACTGAACCCTGTGGTACTCCGCTTGTGACATTTCTCCAGTCCGATAATTGCCTCTGATCACTGCCCTCATTTTTCTATCAGTCAGAAAATTTTTCATCCATGTTAGAAGCTTACCTGTCACCCCTCCAATATTTTCCAGTTTCCAGAACAACCTCTTATGTGGAACTCTGTCGAAAGCCTTTTTTAGGTCCAGATAGATGCAGTCACCCAACCATCTCTTTCCTGTAATATCTCTGTTGCTCGGTCATAGAAACTGAGTAAATTCGATACACAGGATCTTCCAGATCCAAAACCATACTGTCTGTCTGATATTATATCATTTCTCTCCAGGTGTTCTACCCATTTAGTTTTAATTATTTTTTCCAATATTTTGACTATTACACTTATCAATGATACCGGTCTATAGTTAAGGGGGTCTTCCCTGCTTCCACCTTTGTAGATTTATTTATTTATTTATTTATTTATTTATTTATTTATTTATTTATTTATTTATGCATATACAAGAAGGTACATTGGGAATGTGTGGATACATAAAATGGTAATTACAGTCTTGTAAAGCCACTAGTACGCACAGCGTACTAGTGGCTTGGAACTATGTTAGCCTTTTTCCACACATCAGCTACAACTCCTGTAAACAGGGATGCCTGAAAAATCAGTTGAAGAGGAATGCTGAGCTCAGGTGCACATTCTCTCAGAACCCATGGCGAAACTCCATCTGGACTAACTGCTTTGTTCTTATTTAGCTCCTTGAGCATTTTTTCCACCTCGTCTCTAGACACCTCTATGTGCTCTATGTTGTTCTCTGGAAATGTGTGATGAGGGCCAGTCACTTCAAGTAAAGACATTTGTTGTTGCTGGTATTCTCTCTCTACACATAGTTCTCAGTGAGCTGCCAATTATTCTTGCCTTTCCAATAACTGGAACAGGTGAAGGCTGAGATTAGAAAGACAGAGGGTGATGACGTGACTCATCAGTGTGGTAACAAAGTATTGCACTACTTTGTGTATGTGATATTGCACAACACAAATTTAGCTACCCGTCTGATACTGTTATTGACTGTCCCATTGACAGATCTTTGTGTGATATTTTGTGCATGACATTCACCTGTCCCAATGCCAGTTCTATTTGATTTATTGTGCATGTACATATAATTACCCAAGCATCCTATTTAGCCCATGTCCTGTTTTGCATACTGGCTGTGACTAGGAAGCCAAGTTAATGATTGGTTTGTCTTATTAGTATTAAGTGAACTTTTGTTCCCGAGGGAATCATTTAGATGTTCATCAGTTAGATGTTTCATGTCTCTATGGTGCAATTTAGCTTTGCCAACACCTATCCAAACTGATCATTGCTCACTTTTTACTAATGACTATGTAAAGGTCTTCCCTCTGGCCTCTGCTCAATTTGTTTAGGTAATCCTAATGCTGTTTGGGTTGCCCAAAGACATAATACAAAACAGAGTTCATCCAGGTTACTATGATTTTTGGGTTACTGGCCTTGAAGTTATCAAGTGTCTACTTTACCTTGAATAAACACTATCATGAAAAGTAATAATGAACAAATACAGTATACAAAATTGAAGAAAAAATAGTTAAAATAAAAATAATAATGGTGAATGAGAAGCTGCATGTACTTCCTCACCTGTCATTTATTTTAACATTGGAGTCTGTGATGGGGTCATACTGGAATCTCATCAAATGAAGATGAAGCACAGGTGGAAAGCTCTGGAAAATGACCCCCTTGTCTGCCTCCTGCAGCCCATGCTCCCCAGCATCATATTTGTTGTCACCCTCTAAAGTTTCTACACTCACGTAATCCTTAAAGGATTCATAGACTGTTGGAAAATAGTCATTGAAAACAATACATTACAATTACAGGAAAAACTGGTACTAAAATTAACCTAAACACAAATAAGCAAATTTTTTTATTCTAACCATGTGTGTTACAATTTTGAAGTGAAGAAATTCAGTGTGGTGAAGCCATATCAACAAGTACAATACAAACATGACCAATGTTTAGCTTATCATCAGAACTTTATGGCACAAATGTGCAATATTTTCCTTGTGCTCAAACCCTCTACTTACTGTCTTTCTTTCCTTTTATATTTAGCTGGATATCATAAAAGGTCTCTGTTCTTGAAGAAGTGTAGTCTACATGTTTACACTTGAAGTAAGACTGGAAAAGAAGCAAACAAACACCACTTACTACAACACTTAAACAATTTACGACCACATTTAACAAACTCTTATATTCTCATGAAGCAAATCCAAAAGAATGACTTCAATGAAACATTAGTCAGTCTTACATCAGTATTTTGCATGAGACTTCATCCACATCAAAGTTGCAGTACTTACCAACGTCTTGCCTTCAAATAACCTTGGAATTACTCCTTCAACACACGTCCCTTTCATTTTGGTTTCTAATTTGTCTAGCAGCTGTAAAAAACAAATATAACATGAGCATACAGTGCACTAGCAGACCTGAAGCAGTTTATTAATCTTTGCTTGTACTTATATCAAGAGTTCATCTATAGTTTATTTCATCTTTACAAGTCAGAAGAACTAGATCAGTTGTAGATTTACCAACCAATCATAAATGTAACATTAATTAACATACCAAAATGACAATTTGTTCATTCCAAACTGTATTTCTGTACATAATATATTTTAATATTTTCATTACCAACATTTCCTATTTTGATACGGTACTCCAATTTTCTATTTTTTACCTAAATAACTAACCATTTTTATTTTTAATTCCTACTTTTTTAATTTCTGCATAGTAATTACACACCAATCATAAATGTAACATTAATTAACATACCAAAATGACAATTTGTTCATTCCAAACTGTATTTCTGTACATAATATATTTTAATATTTTCATTACCAACATTTCCTATTTTGATACGGTACTCCAATTTTCTATTTTTTACCTAAATAACTAACCATTTTTATTTTTAATTCCTACTTTTTTTTTCTGCATAGTAATTACACACCAGAGAATGGCAAATACATATTCTGTAGCTCCATGTATGTACTGTATAGCGCAATTTCTTTTCCAAAAAAATCCACATTTAAAAATCCAGAAACATTCTAAGAAATACAAATGTAACCATGTGGCTTGTGTAAATAATCATGCTGATGCTGGAAGGGGGTGATGGCCTTATTACCACTTTGCCTTATTACACACAAGGGGCACAACTGGCCGATCACTCATAATGTTCAAGAGAGAGACTTGACAAGCACCTCCAAAGATACCTGATCAACCAGGCTGTGACTCATACATCAGGCTGCGAGCAGCCACATCCAACAGCTTGGTTGATCAGTCCAGCAACGAGGAGGTCTAGTCGACGACCAGGCCACGGGGTCGCCAAGTCCCAAAAACACCTCAAGGTATGGGAAGATCCCATCTTTTTTTTAAAAGTAAACAAACCACAAATTCAACATTCTCTAAATTCCAGTAGTTCCAAGTATTCATACAGTATAATACTAATACAAATTTATGTAGTAGTGTAATGGCATAGGTACACGACAACCCCATCGCCCACCACAATGTGGGGGCAAATAGCACTTAATCTCCAGCAATACTGGATGGAAACTGAACTGGGTGACTCACATTCTTAATACTGTACATTGAATCTAGAGCTTACACATGCCCAAGCCCTCGACAACAAGGCAGGTTTTGTATGGCTGTGTAAAATGTAAGGAATGAAAGTAAGTAAGGAACAAAACAGAGGAATGGTTAAATTTTAACAGGAGGGAATGTGCTAGGGTTGATGTGCTAGGGTTATATGAGCCAAAGGTTAGATAAAGTGAAGCTGAACAGTGAATTTGGGTAAGGATTATAGGAGCAGAAATCTAAAGAAAATAAGATTAGGGAGAAAATAGGTCTTTTAATAAATAGTACAATGAATAGGGTAATGAAAGACTTCTTGAGGTGATAGTATATGCATCATGTGACTGGGATTTTTTTTTTTTTGGGTAGTTTAGATGAGATTGGAAAGATTCTAATAAGTTACAGAATAATCATTATGGTCAATTGGAATGGCAGTGGGAATGAGCCCTAATAATGACATGATGGATATACATAGTGTGAAAGGTATAAATAATAATGATTGCAGATTAACACTTTGCCTGGCCCAGAGCACGAGCCCCAGCCCACCCCAAGGTCGGCATGGCGTTTCCCATGAGCGCACAACCACACTAAAATGTATATACTCTTTTCAGTTTTATCACCTTAATTGTAGAGTTACATTGTTGATTTTGGTATCAAATTGTTCACAATAGAATTCTCTAAAGGGATACAGTATATGCATATAAGGTTAAAAAGCCCGGCATGCCACCCGCAGCAAACCGAAAATCGGCCTGCGTTACCCGTGAGCGCGCAACCGCACTAAAATGTGTATACTCTTTTCAGTTTTATCACCTCAATTTTTCATGCTATGTCGTTAATTTTGATATCGAATTGTTCCCAATAGAATTCTCTAAAGGAACACATTATATGCATATAAGGGGCAAAAAGCCCAGCAGCAACCAAAAAAATCTGTCGAGCGTTACCCGTGAGACAGCGCCCGTCCGCACACCCATAGCAACCGCACTAAAATGCGCATTCTTTTCAGTTTTATCACCAATTTTTGTGTTACGTCGTTCATCTTTGTTTCCAATAGAATGCCCTAAAGGGATATATGCATGTAAGGGCAAATGGAAGAACAACATTACTAATACCATAAGAGTAAAGTACATCTTCATGTGAAAAACTGGCTTTTCGTCATTATTTATACTCATTATTTGTTCCCGACATTACTTGTTACACTATTTCATTTGTTTTTGTCTTGCTTGCTTCACATTTGTGTTTGTGCCACAATATCATATGTATAATAAAATGAATAAACATGTCTGTAGTTACAACCCAATGATGTTTGTAGAGCATGAGTTGAGCATTAAGTTGAACCACTCCACCTGCTCCAGGAAAATGTTTCCTGAGGTTTCTCAATCCATGTTTTATATGTGGAGTGGATGGTGGATAAGCATTACTGCTTATCCACCCAGTATGTCCTCTTGTGATGGTACAAGCCGGAGCATGGTGCAGCACATAGTGCCACCTCACACAACTTGCAATTAAATCTGCTGTCCTTCCTTAGCAGACACTAGACTTCAGACCTTTCTCGATGCGAACTAGGGAATGGTTCAAGTTTCTGTTCAGACGTTTGGGTTTATCCACAATACGAGGTCTTCTCCTAGCAGTAGCACCACTACTTTAAAGTTCCTGAGACCTGGAACTTTAAGAACAAGAGGTCATAGATTTAAACTAGCTAAACACAGATGCCGAAGAAATAGAAAATTCACTTTCGCAAACAGAGTGGTAGACATTTGGAACAAGTTAGGTGAGAAGGTGGTGGAGGCCAAGACCGTCAGTAGCTTCAAAGCGTTATATGACAGAGTGCTGGGAAGACGGGACACTACGAGCGTAGCTCTCATCCTGTAACTACACTTAGGTAATTACTAGGAGTTGTCTGAATCTCGTCTTCTGAGTCAGATGATGATTCTTCATTTCGAGGTGAAGAAGGGAAGAGTGGCTGCCTCACACCTGATGGTCTGGGGGCGGCAAAGTAGACGCCAGTAGATCTGCTCTCATCGTCATGTACATCAGCAGCATGTATGATGTCATTTTGGAGGAGCCAATTCTCATACTCAAAGTTCAACAGTGACCACATGATTACTTTGTGGAACTGGAGCAATGAGCATTTCTTTGTATCAGTGGTGTAGCACTTGTATAACACAAAAGCATTATGGATAGCCATTTGCAGAAAGTAGAAGGTGATTTTCTCCGTCCACTTGTGACATTTCCATGTGAAATTATAATTTTTGACCATTTGGTAGAAGTGATCAACACCTTTCAAGTGGTTATTGCAGTCACAGATGGCCTTTGGTTTGTTCTTATGACCTGTTGCAATGAAGAGGTTCCATCAGGTTTGCATACTTGTTTCCTTCGATCCACTTCTTGTGTATCTGCATTGTGGCAAGTTGTGATAAGTGAAACAACTCGCTTATCTTTCCACAGGCTAATAAAAGTATTGTCCTTCTGTCTGAATACAGGTTTATCTATTGGCAGTTTACTCTTTGCTTGTAGCTGAAGATGTTTTGGTGGACCACGCTGCAATCTGAGAGTACCACAGGTGTATACACCTTTTTCAAGCAGCTTCTCACTAAGTTGAACCGAGTTATAGTACTTATCTATATATAAATGGTAACCCTTGTTCTACAGTGGTGCACTCAAGCCCATAACTGTTTGAATTGTTGTCTGCCCAATTCCTGCATACACTTCAAAATCATAGATGTAACCAGTGTGCAATTCAGCTAGCAGGTACAGTTTGACTCCAAACTTACCAGGTTTATAAACCTTGAAAGATAAACAGCCCCTCCATAACATTGTGCTTTCATCCAAACACAGATATTTGAGGAATGTATAGTGTTTAACATTTATGTGTTAGATATTCCAGTATTGTTCTAACTTTAATTAGTCTGTCTTGATTGTCTTTGGGAATGGTATAATTGTTATTAGTATAAAAATACTTTGCAATTGTTACATATCATTTTGCCATCATAATTGTATTGAATGAAGGTGCATGCCACAATTTAGCTGTTTGCCAGTACAGTCATTTCTGGCATCTTCACAATGCCCATCATCAGTGTCAGTCCCAAATATCTGGCAAGCTCTTTTCCACTCACTTCATCCCACTCATTGTTTGTGTTGCTAGAAGTATTGGACATGCTTTGTGATGCATACAAGTTTATTTCATATACCACATATTTCAGCCAATCTAGCATAATAAATAACTGTAAAAATCCCAGAGGAGTGCTTGGTATTGGTATAGTCAAGCCTGGTGGTCCTGTAAAACTGTCTACAAATGTTGTCAGTAGACCAGGTTTCACCAAAACTGGTGCGTGGGGTATGTGGGGTACATGCAGTATGAGTTCTAATAGCAGGGCCTGCAACCAAACAAACTGACCACCAGGATCGAAAGAGCAGAAACCCCTGCACCGGAAGAGGGGTTGGGGCATCGGAGGAGAGCATGAAGCACACTGACCCAACCCCCAGAGTTCAATGCCAACAGAAACAGAGCCTTGGAAAAGCAATCTTGAACCGAAGGAGCCACCACAAACTAAGGAGAGGAAAGATAGGAGAGCACCCTGTCCAAGGACCAGGATGGCTCAGCAGCGCATGAGCAGGGCGGAGATGAAACAGAGCACAAGAAAGCTTACGGAGCAGGACAGAAGTGGCATCCACCCCGAACGCAAACTGAAGCGGCTCCGCCAGTGCCGCACAATACGAGGCGACAGTATTAGGCATCGAATGACAGTCCTGAAAAAAGCCAAGACAGAAAGGACAAGACAACCTGATCTGAAATAGAAGACAACATACGAAGACACAGAAAATTGCAGAATGAACGCCAGGAAACGTCATACTGTCGCCGAGATAGAGCTCTCAGGTGAGCTCTCACCATCAACGAAGCCACCTGATCATCATATAAATGGTGATAAACCCACATCAAAAAGACCAGATGCGAAGAGAGGAGGAGAAGACCGAACCAGCCGTGTACCGGACCAGTCCGACCTGCTGGAAGAGGCAAAGCCACGAAAAACGCCCCATGTTCGCACACCAAGCAAGCAGAACCTGGAACCAAGGCTGGGCCGGCCACCAAGGGGACACGAGGACTACTCTCCCTTGGTAGGACTCAAACCAAGCCAGAACCCAAAGCAACAGCTAGACCGGGGGGAAGAGGTACAGGTAACCCCACCTCGACCAGTCCTGCCGAAAGGCATCCACCGCAACAGCCTCGCAGTCAGGAGAGGACACCACATAGACCGGGAGACGCTGACGCGAACAGGTCCACATCCAGGAGTCTGAACGTCCACAGAGCCAACAGAAGGAGTCGGCGTCGACCATCCATTCAGTGGACAGAGGCATGAACTGAGACAGGCCATCTGCAAGGCTGTTGGACACTCCTCGGATATGAACTGCACAGAGCAAATCCCAAGAAGCCAGCAGATGAGCCGCTCGAACCACGAGTAATCCAAACCCTCCGAAGCGAAAGCTGTACCGCCGCGAACTCCTGCACCGTGCTGTGAGCCCAACGGAAGGACGGACCCCATCGCCCCAGCTAAGAGATGACACGTCCATGAACACATCGAGCAAGGGCTCGGGTAGGCACCAAGGCACAGATCCCCGAAAATCCCAAAGAGGAAGCAAGCGATGTAGCAACTGACGCAAGGCCCCTGGAGTACGAACCCAGCTATCATGAGAGAAGCGGAAGGGGCATCACCGAAGGAACCAGAACAGACACCAAAGCCAAACGCGACCTAGTGGGGAGACCAGCACAGTGAAGTTCAAACCCCCACACAACTGCTCAAGCAACCGCTACATGATCTGGGACCTCCTCCCCACCCCCCAGAAACAGTCGAAGGCGGGACTGCAGCCTCAGCAACGCCTCCTGAGGGAGAGACATAAAAGCGATCCAAGAGTCCCAAACAAGACCCAGCCAGGTCCGAACCTGGGACGGAACCAGATGGGACTTCTTCTAGTTCACCAGGAACCCGAACCCAGCGAGCTGGGAAAGAACCACACATCCTGGCGAGCAGACGAGCCTAGGAGCCCACACCACCCAGTAGTCAAGGTAGGCCAGGACCTGAACCTCTAGCAGATGAAGATGGGTCACCACATCCTGAGTAAGACACGTTGAATATGCAAGGTGCCAGATTCAAGCCAAAAGGAAGGCAATGAAAGCGGTAAGCCTGGCGCCCCACCACAAATCCTAACAAGTCCCTAACCCCGGATGAATAGGAACGTGCCAATACGCGTCCTCGAGGTCCAGGGACACCATCCAGGCACGCAGCTCCAAAAGAAGCCGGACCTGAGAAAGAGTGGTAATCCAAAGGGAAGGGCAAGGAATCCAAGGGTTCAGACAGGACAAGTCCAGAATGAACCTCAGATCGCATAGTTCCATTTCGGCACTGGAAACAGGCATTAACCCACCTGAGGGATGGGGTTGTTTCGACCACGCCCAAGCGCACCCACTCCGAGATGACCTGACGAAGCGCAGAGGAAGAAGCCTGCCCTGCCAGCCCCAAACCCCCCAAAGGGGTAGGAGCTGCCCAATGCCACTACAGGCCAGATGACAATACCGAAAATGCCCACGAATCGTGGAACCTAGCAAAAGCAAACAGAGCAAGCCTCCCCACCATTGTCTCGTCAACAGGGCAAACAGCAAAAGGGCCCTTATGAGAAGCCGACCGACAAACAGAGCAATCATCGCACCGGCCAGACGACACCGGCTCCAAAGGCAATGTCGACTCAGAAACTGGCACCAATGTCCCTCCTTGACCTACAAATCCCCAAGCCCTGACACAACCCTTCCAAGAACGGCCACGCCGGAGAACCAACAAATCTGACATAGGATGACAACTAGACGAAGCCGCTTGCAGAAACTGTTGGACAGCAGACTCCGCAAACAGCAACAGACAAAATGGAGACGAAAACCAAACAGCCAGGGCCCAAGCAGAATCCAAAGAGAGCGAGAACATCCTGATGGCACTTGAGGCGAGAAGCAAAGAACAGACACACCGCCTCCTTCAGAATAGGTGCAAACAGCTTCAACAGAGCGGCCGACGCCTGAGCCGCTGATGACAGCACACCAGACGAAGGCCTAGCACTCAATGCCTCCACATCCTCCTCAAGCCAGGCCAAAGACAGCTCAAGAAGAGAAAAGAAATGCAAGCCTGAAGCTAAATGCCCACGGCTGCGCAAATCCTCAGCAACCAAGGACACCGAAAGGGTAGGAACCTGCACGTGCAGCTACACAAGGCCAAAATCCCAAGAAAGCACAGGGGCGAAAAACGGATGCATCAAGCCGCTCAATCCCCCCTCACTCCCCCCGCCTCCGGCACAGGTAAACATGCAGAACGGTAGAAGTCTCTCGCCAGTCAAGCGTGCAGGTCCGACAGAACCCATGCCACGCCCCCAACGAAAAGATTGGGAAGTCTGTCAGCCAGGAAGACTCCAGAACCTACAAACACACCCAATACGGAGAAGAACCGAACTCAAGTAAGGACGGATCCACGATGGAAGCAGAATCCAGGTCTCGCAGGAAGTAACAGGATCGAGGAAGACCCCGGGTCAAAGGTGTCGTTGACCCAACAGGCAGCATGACAGGCAATAAGAGATGAATGTCACCCCTGAGACAAGGGAACACAGCAACACAGGGAAAGCCCCGGGCAAGGTGTTGCTAACCAGTTAAGACCCAAAGCTAACAAAGGGGGAGATCAAAACACTGAAATCCCTGTGATGTGTACAATCACTGGGGCCTAGCAGAGGGCCACCAAAATATTAACAGTGGAACTATAGCCACACCAGGCAGATCCCCACCAGGCAATAAAAACAAAACCGAAGATAAACCCCACAAAAGTACAACTCCCCAGAGGAAACATGAACCGGCCGCCACGAAGGCAGGCAGGCTGCACAACACCTTGATGCCCCAACCAGCACAATACCACTCCCTACCTAAGGCCAAACAAGGGCCACGAAACCCTAGCTGGCCCCAAGGGCAGGGTAAATTCCGAGCAGCAAAAACCCCTACGGAAATGGCTCTCGAGCGCACCAGGGAAGAGAACCCTAACACGCAAGGGCAGTACTCACAGGGCGCTTAGGGAAGGATGCCCCTAAGCACATTCGGCTCCAGTACTGATGAGGACACCTGGCCACCGCACAACAATACTGCAGAGGTCATCACAAAGGAAGTCTAGGCCAGAGAAGACGTTCGCCCAGGACCACATTAGCGAACGAACTGGAGTGCTAAGTAGCTGGCACTGGGAGGGGAGGACTGCGAGGACGAGCGACTTAGCAGTGTTTGCTTGTTTCCTTGGATTGGAGGGAGTTCTGCATCTCTTTTAGGTTTTTAGTTGTAATTTTATCATCATGTGGGGTTTGTTTTGTTATGTCTACCTTTCTGGGTGCCTAACCCCAGTTGATGGCAGATAAGAAAAAAAAACCAATACAGTGGGGGGGGGGGGAGGTTTTCCAGGGCTACTACTCCCTGCACCTCTCTGCGGGGGGCCAGGGTCTGGTTCATGGTCCCCGGTAGGCTGAACTCACAGGTAGGAGCTCCCCACAGACTTATTGTATTACTAATACATATTTTATATACACAGGAAATTGCTATTGAAAGAGCAATTGATTATGTATGTGTGAGAAGCAGCTCTTTAATAATCACGGTGATACAAATGTCATTACAAAACTATCTGGAAGTTTGATTACATGATAGTGTTATGGAAGATAACACTCCCATAACACTTTCATTCCAGCCCTCATTGTGGTTCTTTCACAGTAGGCATTCTGTATTGGCTGCTCAGAAGCCTTTTTTTTTTGGGTGGGGTCTCACCCACTGTTGGTCATGGTTAGGCTTTCTCCAGAGCCAGTTCTTAGTACTGTATTGCGGGGAATTTACTGGGTAGTCTCCCAGGGTTTGTGGTGGTGCTTGGCCACCCAGCAGAGAGATGTTACCCACCTCTTCACTGGGTGTCCCAGTTAATCTTAGTCCTCTTGCAGGACTTGACAGCTTTATGGTTCTCAGGTTTGGTTCTTTTTCCTTCTGGGTCAAGTCTCTTGCATGATCACTCTAGCCCCAAGTCCGGCTGATGTTGCAAGAGGCCTTCCTGGTTGGTGTCCCTCAACTTTTGAGACGAGTTCTATTTAAGCCAAGGTTTGGAGACTGATTAGGGATTGTTGTGGACCTTCAGGCTTCCTGATTTTGGGTTTTCTTAAGCATTATTCTGGCTTCTTGGTTCTTCCCAGATTCACAATAGTTTTGTACCCAGCTACATCTTTTAGATATCTATGTTTTGGCCTACCTTGAGTGACTGGTTTGGGTTCCCAACCAGTCAGTTTATCTGTAAACAAAAAGTTAGTTATTTTCCCAGCTTGATGGGTTTGGGTTCCTGATGTTCTGGAGAAAATCCAGCTTGGTTCCATCCTTGATTAAGACGTGATTAGGTTTGGTCTAGGAGTCTCGGTAGGCCTTCCTTTCCTACCCAGTGGCTCTGCTTCGCCTACAGGGTCATCTTTGTCTGGGGTTGGAAAGGCCTCAGATTACAGGAAGCCACCATCCAGCCTCTCCAAGATAGCCATGAATGCAATGAAATACCTCTTTCTGGGTGGGGAAAGGGGGTGGGTGGGGTTTCATTGGCACCCTGAACCCTTCCCTCCCTACCCGATGCACTTGTTGGTTTTTCTTAGGCTCTGAACTGAGGAGTGATGATATGGGGAGCTATGGTGCTGCCACTAGTCCACCTGATGTCAGCTGGTACTAGGGGGGTGTATGACCTAATTTCTGGATGGATCATTTCCTGGAAGGTTTGTTTACTTTTGATAATCTTGTACTAAGTCTGTTTTGCTTCTCTTCCTTTCAGACGGGTTTGTATCTTAAGTGAGGGTGATCATGAATCCCCTGCTTCTCTGAGAGGGGAGACCAGGTTTTGGCCTTGTGTATCCAGTTGACTTTCAAGGACTCAACTCGTGTGTGGATGTGACTTATAGGTGTGGAGTTACCTCAAATGTGGCTAGTTATAGGGATTCACTGAGAGCCCCCCCCCCCAAAGAAATAGGTGTTTTTTAACGTTCAAAGCAGGTTCATTAAAAAAATAATAGTAATATTTCAAAGGGTGAAATCCAGTTGGTAGATTTAATTATTCAGAGGAACCTGTTATACAGAGGCTCACATTTTTCCAGTTGAAGTGAATACTGAATCTCTCATAGAATTATTCTTTGAAGATTTCAGCACTATAGTAATTACAAATAAATCTGGACAGCACACACAGGATGTAATAACAAACATTATGAATTGCAAATTGCCATAAATGCCTTTCAACTTACCACTCTCAAAATTCTTGAGCATCATGTTGCATGAATGAATCTAAGGTCTCCCAACCAAAAGATTTTGTCAGTTTCTTAGTGCCCACTGGTTTGTCACTTGTCTGGAGTTCATGGAAAACACGCTGTAGTGCTAGTGCCACACTCTTTGTCGAGTCATCACTTTCAGTTGGCATTTTGTAAACAGCCTACGGAAAATCATTCGTTGTTAAAACTGCTTTTAGTATATTACTATTATTACTATTACTTTATACAGTATTTCATGACTTTTAAAACAGTAAACAACCATTTATCAGAGGATTTGGACATAACAATTCTAATTAAATCTAGTTAGATGCATGCATCACCAGTTCACCTACATTTTTTCATAAACACACTATTCCAGACTTGCACAATGGCAATAATTTTAAAAACAAATGTAACAGTTAACTTTAAATTTAATTGCCAGATTAAAAATGCACTTTCCAATATAATTTCAAAGTAAACTAATTATTAACATTAATAATTTTTTACCAAACTATTTTTACATACAAACATCTTAGAATAACCCAGATATTCAGACATAGTGAATAGGATCTGGTGCCAATTGGTCCTGATTAATAGAGGTTTACAGTACATCTACACTATATATGCTACCAAGCTCTGATGGTGTGGACATTATCATGAGAAATTTTGTAAAATGGCAGATAATTATTTTAGTAAATATCATGTATATAATATGTTCAAATTATGTAAATGTCTAAAGTATAATAGTTTAGCTCATCTTCATTAGTTGATAACTTTTTGCATTAATATAAAACCAGATGAAAATACATGATGAATCAAGTGATGTACAACAGCCGAATTATTCATCTCTGCCCCTTTGCACATTATGTTCACCTCGATACAGATTTACGATCAATATACTTAATGCATCATTACATTTACAAGATTTGTGAGTGTGCATACATTTTGTATTTATGCATGGTTTTTGTTCAAGTGTGTTTGAGTTTAACTTGTTTTGAGGATGAACGCGAGGTATTCACAGTAAGGCACCTAATGGAAAACCCACAAGAGAAACAATAAGATACATAACGATTTTATTGCTCAGGATAAACAGATGAAAATGAGGTACTACCTGTATTTAAAGTTATAAGGATACAGCGAATGACAAAATGTCAAACACGAGATATGCTCATGAATGAACCAGAATGTGTACGAGTTAATTAGTACACAGAGTGACTAGTTTAATACTACAAATATAGCAGTGCATCAAGATTGCCATTATTATCATACACTATGTGAATGCATGTGGGGTAAAGGGAGAAAATATAGAGCACTAAACAAGGTTAAGAACTACACACTTAAAAACTTGAAACATAAAAGAAAAATGGACATAGACAGATTGCAGTTAATCTGGAAGATAATGAGATGTGTGTATAATAATTGCAAGTTTTTTCCCAAGAAAATATAGCGGAAAGTATAGGTTAAGACTTGTTACAGGCAGCAGAGAGATTTCTCTGTGAAATAAATGTTAATGTAGAACAACAGTATAGTACATTACTGGAATCTGTCAAGTTTAAACACCTGGGATGTATGTATGACAAAACAGGAACTTGACCAAGTTGAAAGTAATCAGTGTTAAAGAATGGTATGGCATATGCATGCACAAAATTAAGTACATTATCCAAGAAACACAGACAAAGCCCAAAAATTGTTAGCGAGATGTTAAAAGCAAAAATTAGTACTACAAAATTGTTTACAAGTCAGTGGTACAGTATAGCAATGAGTAATACAAATAATGGCATAGGAAATGTATATGTTATCTCTCATAATGTTTTGTAATATGTTTATGGTTTGTGATGTGTGTATATGTACTGAACGGGGTGAGAATAGCTTCAGCTACCTCATCCCTTTGTGTGTATTTTTACATCAATAAACTTATTTCAATTTCAATAATGGCATGAGAAAAGTCCACATAGGTGAGATTAAAGGAAAGCTGGCCTCATTCACCAATGTAAACTATGATAGGGGGAATATAAAATAGGAGTTTATTTTTATCTTTGATGGTTCTTTTAGGCTGCCCTAACTGAACTGCCACCTCTTGATCACCTAATTTTCCTGAACATCAAATTTTCAAAAACATATAATTTACCTTTGTATTTAAAGTACATCTTTTTTTCATTCTCACTTTAAGTGATAACTAATGGCATTCCTTAACCAAGTGTTCGCCATTTAAATTTTTATACAAAAGCCAAACTAGAACGTTAATTTCTTTGATATATATATTTCAGCTGTTCAATAGTCTTATTTTTAATACTTGGACATTATCAGAAATGTCTAGATTCTACACATGGCCACTTGCTGAAGCATGAGGGAGACAGTATATATATACAGCGTACATACACCAATCCACACAGTAACATATGGCAAGGAACTATCCAAGAAGGAAAGAGGGGGGGGGGAACGTGCAGGTCGAAAATTACGACATTAGAAATTATAGAACAGATGAGAATACATTAACACAAATTGAGACATCATTAGTTATTAAAGCAGCAATAAGTGACAAACTACATTACAGCAGTTCACATGCTACCATGACACAAGTACTAAATTTGATACAAAATGATCAAATTTATCATAAACATCTCTTGCCAAAATAAAGATCCCTCAAAACAATCACCAGAGGTAACAGCACCAACAAACAATTCAACATGTTTTTCAAGTTTGAAATAAATCTGTTGTGCACTGTTCAAAATATAAATATTAAAACATTTAAGATACACTTCCCTCAGAATACTATAATATATAAAACAAAGGCCTCTCGGCATCCTTTCGGTACCATCCATGCAGCCAGCATTGAAAGTTGCTAGTTGCTTACCATTCTTAGCTGACTTGTAAAATACAGAACTTGAAGGAGCGAGTTCATGTAGCATGTGGCGCCCTGATTCTTGAGTCCAACATAACCGGTGTGTTTTTTACTGTCCCACGACACACCATGTGGAGCATCCGCAGACACCCACACCTTTAAGCATAAAAACAACAAACAATTAAATTGTCATAATAAAATAAGAATTCAGTAAAGAACAGAAATTCTTATTTACCTGTATTATTTTATTATTTGTTAAAGTGCAATGGTTACAAAATATATATTAAGTACAACATGCAACATCCACTGACCTCTAATGTAATTGTGTCATCTTTGATGTACCCTTTCTCAAGATCAAGGACTTCATTCCATGCCATGAAGTGTGAAAAGCCCCAATCGTTTTCTTTACTGTAAAATAAATGCTGAATTTCTGAAAATAGAAAACAAAAATTTCAGAAGAATCATATTAGATACCATTATTTCATTCAAACTTTTCAAATATTAAGAAATATATAAACCTCTTGACATGAAAAACAAATGTTTTCAAACTAACTTCGGGTAAATGGTGTTATTCCTTCTCGTACAGAAAGAAGACGCAATTCAGCCACAGCATTGCAAGACCACGATGTTGACTCGGACTCTCCGTTGCACTGTAAGAAAAATCCAAGGGAACGCTGAGGTTGACGATCTTGAGACTGACTTGTACGTGGCATTACCATAATCTTCCATGGCAAGTTACGAACATAGCACGGATGTGACAGCATTGTGTCTTTCAACTTGCTAAAATCTTTAACTCTGTATTGAAATTTTGCTTCTGATCGTGCGTCATCTGTTGAAGAGAACCTTAATTAAGAAAACAGACCAATTTATCATTTATATAATTTTTTTAAATTGTGCAATCTACTGTCACATTTTAACCAATACTGGCAAAGAAAAAACTAATTGTTTCTATGAAATTAAGTTATACAATGTATGCATTAACTAAACAATCAGTCTACACATTGTAATTCAAAACCTATGTTAAGTCCACAGAAAACTGAAAAGGCAGACGAGAGCAGAAACAATACAAGTTTCGCATCAACAGGCAGAGAGCACTTTGGTGATGCTTGGGGCATTTTAAGAGCAATTATCACCAAGAGATATAAGACTGAAAAACTCAAAAACATAAAATCACACAAACACATATACACTCATTAATCACAGAAAAGTTCATGATGATGAAGATGAAATAACAGCACAAATGCTACAAGGTATTAGAAAGTTTAAGAATGGATGAGCAGGCCAAGTATGCACTTTTGGTAAATGAGGAAGATGTAGGAGAACTGAAAAACAACATAGTAGTACTCATGACTTTCACTGTTTATTTTCATTTGCTCATTTTGACCCTCTTCCCAACCACAATATATTATTTAGTAAAAATATTCTAAATTAGAATCATCAACAGGCCGAGCATTATTCACTAGGCAGCAATTATAAACTTCTTAAGTTGTCTAGTTTTCCTAATCACTGTTGATATTAACAGCCATGCTATTCTTGAACTGCCCTGTTTGATAAGAGTAACAAGTCTTTGCAGCACTAATCTTAATTTTATAATTTATGAAGTGAGCAAGCACTGTCATTTCAGTGCATGAGCATTGCCACTCAAGTCTGGCTCAAATATAATCCCATCTATTCTCCCACTTATATTTAGAGAGGGTATTTAAAGTGTCTTAGATTTTAATGTTTACAGACTTGTCTCTCAGAGTACCTACTATAGAGTACCCTTACTATTCAATGGGGCTATCTCAAATTTTCTCAAGTTAGAAGAATAGTTAGAGGACAACAGGCAAGTGCAATACAAAAGGTGAGAGGTTGATCATGAAAGAGTTTCTCTCGGTTTGTAAAGCACCGCTTTATAAAACTTTCCAAGATGGTTAAATGGAACTTCAGCTCAGGTGGTCTTCAATAACTGCACCAAGAGACAGGTTTGAGGATATTTTAGTTACTATTGTCCAGTTAATTATTACACTTCTCCCCAGGGAATTTCCCCCTCACATCTGTGCAGTATTATACAGCTAGCCATTCTAATATTAAGGGAAAATCTGTATATAAGGCGTTGTTAAGGCTGCTCTAGTCTTTGCCAGCGATATATAGTCATATCATAAGCAAACAGTATGGTTTTAACCACTGGTGAAGCCTTGCAAATATCATTTATGTATGATGGGAAGAAAATATGTCCTAAATGTAACCCCCTCCTGGGATACACCACGGTTACCAATTTTAGTGTTTTAGACTGCATTACTGAAAAATACGAGGCATCTTCTGCCCTTTAGGTAGCACTCAAACCAGTTTAGGATGCTGCATTCAATACCAAATTTATTGTACTTTCATCATAGTATTGCATGATTGATAAGTCAAATTCTCTGCTCAGACTATAAAGATTTCGTAATCAAACCATTTAAAATATCCTTGCAGAATTTCACTACTACTGTATTGTTTTTGTGTTCCTTTCTTTTCAAAAACCATATTGGCCATATGATCAACTAGCTTATGGTAGATACCTTTCTCTAATATTTTGCCAAGTGCCGAAAAGATAGATACCAGTCTATAATTGGTTATTAACTATGGATCCTATAAAATATTGACTATAAATCCTATAAAAGATTGACTTTTGCAACCTTGTTTAAATTATGAAACTTGCCTTAAGCAAAGATATAATGCAGACAAAAGAAAGTACAGTATTTTGTCGTCTGTTTATATTAAGCTTATAACAAACAGAATGACTATCAACGTGAGGGGGAAGGGGACCCCTTCATGTGGATTATAGTATTGCTATATGAAGTCTATGAAATGGATCAAATAATGTTATGAATATTTTGCCAGCATGGTTGTACAAGCTCTGGTAGTGCTAATGACATTTCAAAATAAATATACCTTGACAAACAGTTAACTATTGCATATATATAATGTTATACATTATTTAAAGTCATTGTCACAATAATGTGATTTAGCGTATCGTTTCATCCAATACCTTCGTCCATCTCGGTGTCGTGTGGTGTTGTTGAGGAAGACACTTCTTGAGTATCTCCATTCATCTGTTCTTCTTCACCGCCCTCAGCTATGGTTACCACTCCACCACCACCACCTCCACCGCCGCCGCCACCACCACCACCACCACCTCCTCCACCACCACCACCACCGACGCCTCCACCAACGCCTCCTCCACCACCAACGCCTCCTCCACCACCACCATCTCCTCCTCCATCCCCTCCACCCTCCTCAGCAACTTCCTCTGTAAATAAAACTTTATATTAAGAGACAGTAATTACTAAATGCATCATTTATTTATTTTTAAAATTGAGAAAAAAAATTAAGTAAAAATGAAGCTAAATAAAATAATTTTAAGCTTCTAATATTAAATAAAAATTTTATACTGTAGCAAAATTACTCGAGTGTGTTTTTAGCTGAATACAAAATTAGCACATTTCTGTCAAAATATTTTCCAAAATTAGCACATTTCTGTCAAAATATTTTCCAAAACTGAATAAAAATAAAGGAACTGAACTCAAACACTGATTATCCATAATATCCAGACAATGAGACACTGCTTTACTAAAATAATCCACAAAGGAAATATAAGGCAGATGAAATATAAGACGGATGAAATTGGCAACCTGCAAAATATATTAGAAATATTCATCAACAGCATTCACTCAAGAAAGGAACTAACCTAGCCCAAGTTATATGAGGCAAGCCTATATTCAGCCCAAAAGTCGGGCACATTAGAAATATTATAAATATAAAGTTGCTTGTTATTAGACACAAAGATGTTACTGAGTCACTTCTCTTGGTACACACCATGGTGGCCCAATGCTGGATCATACTTAAGATGAGTATTACATCACACATTGTGCAATAATGTAATCAGTAACACTTGCATTAAAATTCAGTAGTCGATCACAAGATTGCATGGGTGGTTAAATGACCCTTCTTAAAGCAATTTCACCATTAAAAACATGTATAGTGTATAAAGGGTGATAGTTTGTTAATTGAGCGAGATATACAAGTTTAATTAGTCTATCGTGTACAGTATTCCACACTCAACCAGTGGACGGTAGTGGAACGGTTACAACCACCTGCAGTTACAACCACCTGCAGTTACAACCACCTGCAGTTACAACCACCTGCAGTTACAACCACCTGCAGTTACAACCACCTGCAGTTACAACCACCTGCAGTTACAACCACCTGCAGTTACAACCACCTGCAGTTACAGCCACCTGCAGTTACAACCACCTGCATTCACTACCTACAGTTAGCAAGCAAACTTGGGATAATTGGTTAAAATTTCTGGTAGTAGATCATTTTGAACAATACACACGTTTCTTTCACATTTATTAGCTTATTCATAAATTTTGATAATATTTTCACATTCCATTACATAATGATGCAAGGTGTGCAAATTGTTTTGCTTTCAGTTTACATCTACATTTGAGCTTCTCTATTACAGATACTGTACAGGCAGACAGACTTGGAAAAAAACACCAAATTTCCTAAAGCAAGAAAAATGGTGATGGGGGAGTCTGACACCTGTGCTCTGCTAAACCTAACCAAAACAAAAAACCTAACCAAAGCTACCCTAACCTAGCATCATAATTGATAACACGAGAATTGATAATAAAATAAAAGTACATTTGTTTGGTATATGGGACTGTATAATCTATTGAGTTTTTACTGTCGCTTCAGAAGTGATGTGCTGGTTTTTTTATTAATTTGTTTACATCTAATTTTTTACATTTATAGAGCTGAAGGCAAAGACCATAATCAATATTAAAGTGAATACAAATTAAACCCACTTTATTTACAATGGACTGATATTAATTTAATGCAGCAAGCCAGTTGTAATGCATTTTGTAATACTGTACTGTACCAACTTTAACTGTATTTACAATAAGTCTTACTAATGCTTCATTGATTAAATACGATTCTAATTTAGCTGTCTACCATATCTCTCTTATTGTAAGCATCTAGTCGACGTTCTTTTGTAAGATACAATTCATAAATAAATTTGTGTACACTACACTGTATAAGAAAACCAAAAGGTATTGACATGGCCTAAGTAATTATATACACACTAACTCACAATTATGCATGAAGACAGCAATTAATCCTAGAATAATGTCAACACTAAACTAATATAAAAAATGAAATTTGATTAATGTTTGTACCAACAAATACTACTCGTTGCAATGAAACGATCCCTTAAAAGAAGTCATTGTCACAAGTATGTACTGTAATATGCCTCATTGGAATAAATAATTCATTATGTATGGTATTTTGCATCCCCGTGAAATACATATACAGGTGGAATGTTTAAATCACTTCATGTTGGTTTGGGTACTCTGATGGTTAGTAATAGGTAAAACAGATCTCTTCCAGCTGTTGTCATACGTAAAATTATAAAATACAAATTTTCCTTCCCAACAGTCTAAAATATGTTCACCAATTCAAATGTCACTGTTCATTAAAACACTTTACCACTGTTCCCCCTGGCCGACAGCTCCACCCATTCACAGTATCAATATATCAACACACGTAGCAAAATAGAATACAGCATTTGGGTTTATAACCAGAAGCAGCAACAATAAATGTACAAACATAGGCCTCCAATTATATTTTTGCCCTAGTGAGTCCCCACTTAAAACACTGTGCCATTCAATTCTGATAATTGTATAACAGAGTGGACATCAATTTCATTGTGAAAATTTGACATGAGAGGACTAGACTAACCCCTGGCACTTGGGACGACCCATACAAGAGGCTAAGGAAACTCGGCCAACATTCCCTGCAGAGACGCAGTGAGGTGTGGGGGGGGGGACTCAACTTAAATTTTATTTACTAAAAAGTATGCCTTTCTTCATTAAGTATCATCTAAATGTATCTATTATTGCAAAATTGGTTACTCAAATCATATATACAGTATTATCATACTTTTCAAGTGTTTACCCCATTAAATCTTTACATTTTACTAATTTACTTTATGTTATGTCCTAGTAGCTTTGCTAAAGTTGTTGTAACTTTGCACCTGTTTATTTCCTTACTTTTATTAATGTTGAAAATCACTTCTGTTCTGTTGCTAGGACTGCAGATTACAGTGTAATAGTCAATGTTTGTCATCATTAAGTACCACCTTTTTAAACTATATTGCATATCATTTATATTTCTTGAATAAAACACAGGACACATGACACAATCAGACCTACTACTTATAAAAGAAAAGCAACATGTAAAAGATCTGCTAATTATGTCTTGACGACAACATTTAGTAAACATAACAGAGCAAATACAGCAGCGGCCAGGAAAATGATAGGATGGATTATGAGAACGTTCAAGTTCAGAGACCCCACAGCAATGGTAATACTATTTAAATCACTGGTACTGTCCCGTCTTGAGTATTGCTCGGTACTCACTTCACCTTTCAGAGCAGGAGAGATCTCTGAATTAGAGGGAATACAGAGAACATATAAGGTACGCAGAGAAACGATAAACATCTAAATTGTTGGGACCATCTTAACAAAATGTGCTCCTTGGAAAGGAGACGAGAAAGAAACCAAATAATATATGCTGTACTTGGAAGATACTTGAAGGCCAGGTCCCAAATTTGCACAGTAGAATAACATACTGGAGGAAAAGATACAGAAGGAAATGCAGAATAAAACCAGTGATGAGTAGAGATGCTGTAGGCACAATCAAAGAACACTGAACATCACAGGTCCACGGCTGTTCAACATCCTCCCAGCAAGCATTAGAAATATTGCCGGAATAGAAGGGGGATGTATTCAAGAGGCCCTTCTCTTGAGGTTATCTTGAGATGATTTCGGGGCTTTTTAGTGTCTCGCGGCCCGGTTCTCGACCAGGCCTCCACCCCCAGGAAGCTGCCCGTGACAGCTGACTAACACCCAGGTACCTATTTTACTGCTAGGTAACAATGAGATGAGTTATTGTTAGATGTTAGATGTTATTGTTAGACGAGTTTTTGCAAGAAGTGCCGGAACAACCAGGCTGTAATGAAATGTGGGCCTGCAGGCCACTCCAAGCAACAGCCTGCTGGACCAAGTTACCACAAGTCTAGCCTGGCCTCAGGCCAGAATCGGAGAGTTGAAGAACTCCCAGAACCCTCCCCAGGTAAGCTCCAGGTATTCTCACACATGTTAGCATACAGTACTTCGCTTTTAGTATTAAGTGTTTGTCCCATTATACCTATAATCTTTTATGTAAATTGCTCAAAGTTTTGCCTGAAATGCTTAGTGTAGTGGCTTCACACTTATTTGTAACTTGTACCTACAATTGTCCTTTCATCTTATGTTCTTAATATGCACATGCTTATAATAAATTATTATTATTATTATCATTATACAATATAATATTATAATATAATATAATACAATACAGTATAATATAACAATTCAAAAGTGTCCCATAGCCATGAATCTGAGTAGAGTAATGTCCCACAACTATGTATCCGAGTAAAGCAGTGCCTCATAGCTATGTATTCAAGTAACTGTGCACCCATAGTCTTGTATCTAATGTATCTTCAATCGTCGGTTTTTATTATTTGGACAATTCTCACCCTACGTCAAGAGAGCAAAACACATTTCCCAATATGATTATGAACAATTATAAGCTTAAAATTTGCCAAGTTTCAGTAGGTTAAAAGCTTTATTGTCTATGAATATTATTTTCAAGTCATATAACATTTTTATACAATAGTGACTGGTTAGTATATACTTAACTCGGGCATATACGATTACATTTACACAGGATTTTACCCGAGAGCTACAAACACTCTAGTGGCCGCAACAAGGACAGGAAGCCAGTGGCTTGTCAAAAGTCCCCCATTTGTCCCGATGCTTTTTCAATTTGGGTTTTAAAGTTCAGAAGTTTTGGCATTTACGCTTCAGTGAGTAGGTGTTTCTATGGGTTAACAACCCTGGGGGTGAAAAAGCATCACCTGTTCTCAGTCCTACATTGTGGCTCGTTGAGCTTGAAACCGTTGCTCCGTGTTTGTGTTACATCTGACCCTTTGAAGAATCATGTCCAGATCAGCATCCTCCAAATTGTTACAAACATAAATATAAACAAACCAAGAGAATTTACGCAAAACTAAGGACTGTGGATATGTTGGATACAGGCACACATAGCACTGCCAGTTTATGCTTAATCTTTTAATTACCACAAGTTGACCAGATTCCAATTAGAGGCAAGGCAATTATTAGGATAAAGCGCTAAGGCAGTACGACTATATAGCACTCGGAAGATATCTGAACAGGAATATAGGGCAAGACGAAGGGAAGTCAAACTACTCGGATCGTCAGGAATCGAAAGCCAACTTGCACGAAGTAAGGCTGTCGCTGTACCCACAACTCCAGGTGGCTGGAGATACCGATTAAAATAAACAAAACACCGAAGGCTACAATAACATCACAGCGAAAAGCCTAAACTTTACGTAGAAGTGCCAGAGAAGTGCCGTGTCCTAAAGAAGTGTGCTTCAAAAATTCCTACAGTATATGAGGATGATGTAGAGCGTAATGACATACCTTCCTGAGTGTCCATTAGCTCGAGGTCCTTGTCAGGGGTGGGGGGCTCTGTGACGTGGTTCATGATGGGTGGTGCTGGTGGGGGGTTGGAGGCTGGCGGGCCTACCAGGTCGGCACGGGGTCCTCCTCCTCCTCCTGCCCCTCCTCCTCCTCCAGAACCCTTATTGGCTCGACGGCCGCCGCGATCACGACTACCAGCACACCCGTTCTTGCCAGACACGGGAACTTTGAGAGCGTGCTTGCTCGCTATGCGCCCAATGTCTGCAGCTTGCCACCACCCCCGTCACCAGGGGCAACCGCACATACATATAGACGCGAGGGTTCCACAACCAACGACAAACTTGTAGGCCAGTTTACAAACCACCCCAGTTCACAATTCCTAGAGGGAATTACATTGGGTACCGGTGGAGAGCTTCATTCACCAAGACTTGTCAACTGCTGCTCCACTGTCTTCACCAGTCTTCTAAAACGACCAATACTAACTCCTCTTTCTCTTATTTTCGCTGTTTTCAAAGTATAATTTGACAATATTTGCTTTGTTTCTTATTAATATGGATCTAAATTAATTTTCAAATCTAACAGATTGCATCGTATTTATTAAATGTGGCAAAAATTATTTTCACTTTGCATATCGTGTTGGAACCAATGACGAAGTGCTCCAAACAAATAGGAAAATGGCGCTTGAACTCACCACTTGGTTTACTCGTTCCATTTTTTCTGCTATCCTTATCTAATAATAGATAACTTCTTAGTAAAAAAGATTACTAAATGTTTATAGATTACAGATAAAATAGCCTTTAAGGGATACACGGCAGTAAGAGACCCCAGCAATAATAGTTAGTAACAAGGATGCAAAGGCGAATATCCTTGACCATGAATTACTGGGGACGCTCCAAGCGGCAAATTTAAATGTACATTCCGTCACGCTAGCTATTTCATGGCCGGCTACACGTGAACAAATGTACTTTAAACATCCTTGTCTATACTAAAATACTAAAGACAATCCTACCCATTAATATATTAAAAATAAAGGCTTTTATTTCGATGGTTTCCCATATTTCATTGTCATTACTGATGGTAGAAACGAGCGTCATTCTGTAATCAGTGCAACCACAAATTAGCATACAGAGTTTCTTTTGATTTAAAATAAATTGGGGCAGAATGAGTATAAAATTACATCATTCACCAAATCTAGATCTCAATTACCCATTTAAAGAGCACTAGCTCATATTTGATCTATTCCTATTTGATCGAGCTATTGATCTAATAGCTCGATCTATTCCAGCAATTCTTACACAATACAAAATGTATTGCATAAACCTCATGTGCAGCTGGTCAATACAGTAGTTACAGTCATTTATTATGCACCCCATACCTATCCTGTGCGTGCGTGTGCACCCCATACCCACCCTGTTGGCTATTGTGCATCCCATACCCATCCTGTTGGCGGTAGTGCACCCTATACTCATCATGTGCGTGCTAGATAAGGTGAGATAAGATAAGATACGATGTTTATTCAGGTAAAGGTACATACATTGAAAATGAGTTATAAACAATATGTTGGATTTATAGATAGGTTACATCAGATTATCTAAACATAATCTCACTCCACAAATTCTCTTGTGTCAACTACATAAGAACATACATAAGAACAAAGGTAACTGCAGAAGTCCTATTGGCCCATACGAGGCAGCTCCTATTTATAACTACATTTACAAAACCCTGTTCTTAAATGCAAATCCTGCTCTGAAACTCTCCCTGGACAGATGTAATAGGACCCATTATCACCACACCAGAAATAAATATCTCTTTGATATCCCCAGAGTCAAACTTAATCTGTGTAAACACTCTGTGCAAATAAAGGAACCCAGTCTATGGAACTCACTCCCTATTGAATTGAAAAGCTGTCCAACTTTTGCGTCATTCAAAAACAATACTAAAAAGTACCTAATTTCATCTTCATAGTTTTTTACCTTTTGCTTTAAAACTGCACTGTATCTTTTGCTACCCAATCTCCCAATCTTTATGTACCCAATCTGAACATCTTTATTCAATGTGATCATTGCTGTCTTCGTATATGTGCTGTCAATCTGCTGTACGGTGTCTATTAATCTTATTTAAATTACCAATCAAGCTGTCAATGTAATCAATCAGAGCTTTAATATACCAATGTGCTTTAATATACTTATAAGCTCTCCCATCTCATTTTTTTTCTTGCACTGTATTTGTTATCATTTATTAATTCCGATAGATAGAAATTACATACTTAAAATTATCTGTTAGATTACCTGCCCGAAACGTTTAGTTAGTTTAGTTTAGTTCATTTATTATGCACCCCATACCCATCTTGTGGGCGGTAGTGGAAAGGATTACAGAGGCACATAATGGGCTCAGGGACTGAATCCCACAATTCATTTAGCTAAGCAAGTTACAATCTTGATGAGCTAGTTACAAAATTCAATATAAGTCGTCACATCAACAATGGGTTCGAGATCGACCTCAAGTACAGGTTCTAAATTAAGCAACTGACATATGTGGAGAGCTAGTGTCACAATTTATATGTTT
>WNGS01163947.1:17577468-17605698 GCA_020271785.1 Procambarus virginalis | reverse complement strand
CATAACCGTTTGTTCTGGGCTTAGACAATTACACAGGGGCATCGATTTTAATTACTGACCAATTATAGAGAAAATTTCCATATCAATATACCAGAATAATTATTTTAAATCTGTTTTTCAACATATATAAAGTATTGAGATTCTAAATCTGTTTTTCAGCATTTAAACAAAAGTGTCCAGATAGTCTTTACACAGATGTTCAGAGCCAACTTTGTTGTTTGTATCAATTGTTCATATTGAGTAATCGAGAAAAAAATCGATGCTGATGGACGCTGAATGTAGTCGCTGACGATGACGGTGTCGATCTTGCTTCACTCCCATGTGTAGACATCGATAACTGGTCCTCTTGTACTCCCATCCGGTAGTCTTGAATGACGACAGAGTGTAGTAGAGTGGAGTGCCAAGTGACAGCTGTAGAATACTGTTACTTCGGCCATTGATCTTGCTCCCGACAGTCCACACGCCTTCATATCAATCTCAGTTCACACGCAGTCTTGACGTCGCAGATGACCACAGCAGAGCAGGACTGGATGTACCAACGGTGTCTCATAACAGGAGTGGGGTCAGAGGGTCGTAGAGGCGGGTTGCTTGTTTGCAGAACAGGTGAATCTCGTCTTCCATCATTGCTCACGTCATCTCAGGCGTTTCTTGATGTCACCAGGTTACTAGGCCGTAAACACCAACTGTGTATACCCTCGTACCGCCGACTTTAGGCCAAATGAGGCAATTTTGCGACCTTTTATTGGCGAGTTACGGAACTCTGTAGGGAAACCGTGCCTTCCACCTGTGATCGCCTTAGTTCCGCGTTCCTGTTGCTTCAGATGACGTAATCATTAATCTTCCGGCGAAACTCTTGAGTAATGCTACTCGCTTTCCATTTCTTGACCTCTCCTCCAACACTGCTGGAATGGCTGCAGTCTTGATGACGCAGCAGGTGGGTAGTGGTGATCTCTAGACAGCTACCCCGGCGTTGTATGGCATCTCTGGTGACTGCAATATGTGGACAGCTCGCTGGCCCTGACAACCTCGTTTAGTGACGTGAGGCGTCGGCCGGGTGACTCTTGGATAGTCACTCATCCCCAAAGTAACTGATGTATGGGTTACTGGGTCTGGTGGGGGGAGGGCTTTGTGTAACGTGCCTCCCCCCTCGGTCTTTACAGACAAGGGTTCACGTGTGGCTGGAACAACTGGGTCGGTGTACCAATCAGGCCTGGGAACAGACAGACACAACACAGCGGAAGCATAGATATACTCTGGGTTTGGTGGAGGTGGAACCCCAGAGCACGGTAAAAGCTGCTACCCGAGTTAAGTATAGAGATAGTTCACCTCATTGCCTTTACAGGAAAATCTAATGAATACTAAATTATACTAACCAAGGAAGTTACTTTACTGTACAGCGCGAGATCTCGTCACCATAGGGTGGCGAGACTGCACCTAACTACTGATGAGCAATGACAGAGGGTCATCCTCATCCCCTGACTCGTCGGTGAAGCCATGAGTCAGCACTGCTGAGTCAGGAACTAGACCCGCTGAAGGCAATTCTAATTCCTCTCTAGCATGATAATGTTTCAATTTATTTACATGAATTGTCCTTTCCACCTGGTCCTCGAATACTTATTTTATGACAAGATTCACTCCCCGCCCTTTTAACTACTCTATACGGTCCTTGCCACCTCAGAGCCAGTTTCCTGCTCTGATTGGTGGGTGCAGCCTCATTCACTCTCAATACGAGGCTTCCTTCCTTCAACTCAAGATCCCACCGCTGCCACCATTGTAACACGGGGGGGGGGGGTGTTCTGAAGAGTTCTATTTTCCCCCTTTCTCTCTCTCTGCCCGCATTTTAACTTTGTTCTCTCTACCAAGGGACCCCAAAACTTTCACTTGAGCCGACCCCATGCCACGTGGTCTTAAGACGATTGACCGACTTAAGATTCTACAACCCGTATGACGTGACATAGGCTTCTAGCAAAGCTCTAGAGTCGCCTCTGCTGCCACCACCAGACCAGTAACACTGAGCAATGATCAAGGTCTGGATCGATCATGCTAATCAATACACTTTGGGGCTTGATCCCCACTAGTCATATATGGGAGGGTTGTCTTATTTATGTTAAGTGTAGAATTAATTAACAATCAAAGGGAATCCTAAATTATGACTCGGTGTTAGAATCGGAGCCCAACTCAACTCGGCCTCGCCAGCTACCCATGTGGTACGGACCAATTCACATAAATATACCACACAATGGAAATCAATAAAAAAGACAAATTATTAACTAATTAATTTATTCAAAAACTAAAACAAAAGCTAAGAAATCAGATCACTCCCTAAATTGAACACGCCCTGACTTTACATTTGACGGCAATGAGTTGACCTATTCCCTATAACAACTCTAACAGCAACTCTATCTTCTATAGACCAGCTAGATTTTCGTGCTAAGGTCTTGGGAAGAGGTGGAGTGGGCACCTTCCCTGTGCTGCTCTGGAAACCACACTGTGCTTCCCATATGCTTCCCTACCCAGAAGCCCAGAGCATTGTATTGTTGCGCCTAGTATCTAAGTTACTTGCAAGGCATAAGTTTAACAATTAACCTCTGTTGCACTGAATGATCCAGATTGGTTGAATTATTTTAGCTGAAGTTAAATTACACAAGCATCGGGAAGAGCTATTCCTGATCACAAAATGGCTATTTGACCTTTGAGAATTACTGAATGTGGAACCTCTG
Organism: Procambarus virginalis; assembly: GCA_020271785.1. NCBI lineage: Eukaryota > Metazoa > Arthropoda > Malacostraca > Decapoda > Cambaridae > Procambarus > Procambarus virginalis. The sequence goes on along the minus strand of WNGS01163947.1, from coordinate 17,602,978 downwards.
CTGACCTGTGACCGCCAGGTCACTGAGGTCACTCCGCGCAACAGCCTAGTCCTGGCTCGTGACGTCACTGATGGTGACTTAACTCATTCTCCTAATAATTAGAATACTCTTGATATTATAACCAGTAATATTATACAATACAATTTTATTACAAAATGAATGAAGGCTAATTTCTCTAAATAAGTGAATACTATAAAATGATTCATTATACGAAACTGTGAACAAAGGCGCCAGTTATTTTCACCGTCAATTCCCCCCCCAGGGAATGCTCACGGGTCACCACGTGGGCCCAGCTTCCCATTCTCCCATGTGTAGATAAAACATTCTGGATAATTCTTACAACAAACCTAGTTTGTTACATGAGCAACGAGCATACATATGACCCCTGAGGTCACCTGAGCTATGAGCATATATATGACCCCCGATGTCACCTAAGCTACGAGCATACATATGACCCCGGAGGTCACCTGAGCTACGAGCATACATATGACCCCCGAGGTCACCCGAGCTACGAGCATACATATGACCCCCGAGGTCACCTGAGCTACAAGCATGGTCTCAGAATTGGGTACTCAGTAGCAAAGTGACCTCTACTTACCAACTACTGTTACTTCTGATCACAGAAGGAAACGACCAACACTTCCTGATAACTGATTAGTTAGTTATTTTCATATCTTTAAAATTCTGTGCTTTACACTCAAAATTTTATGCAATTTTATACCAAGCAGTTTATCAATCAATCAATCAATCAATTAAATATAGGTCAAGATACCCTTTGGGTGAGCATGGAAGTGGGGATAGGGGAAGAATTAGTGGGGGTGAGAAGAAGGGTTTTCAGTATGAGGTAAAGTGCCAGGGCTAGACCCAGCTGCATGGCATTGACTTCATTATGACCAGACTAGACAGTGGAGGCAAGGAATCGGGTTTTGCGACAACATTTCGTTTCTCTGAGCACCCACGGAGATAGCAGCCCTCAGCTGGGTGTGCCATGGAGGCTCACACCAGATGTGGTCCTGGGTTTGCTAACAGCATCGAGCCCCACCTGTGGGGAAAACCTGACTCCAATAACTAATAACTTGTTTTGGGCTCTGAGACCCAGTAACTAATAATTAAATAAATATATATATATATACTTCGATAGCTATGAAGGACCACCACTTTTTGAGAAAAAGTGGAAAACAAAGAGACAATGGAAAGAACTGATCCTAGGAACTAGTGTCCTATGGATCTTGGTAAAACTGTAATGCTTATATGAATGGAGTCAAATTCACTACACAAAATTGGGGGGTTACATGCTAAAAGATTAATACATCCCTAGCATTATTCTGGTGCTGATTCTTCACCAGAGTAAATCAAATGTGGAAATCAATAAATGTAGAATATATAATATTGATGGAGGTAAATGCACCTCAATTTACTACTGAAATGTTGAACAGCATCAGTAAATCAAAGGGTTAGTATAATTGATCTCTTTAGGAGATCACTACTGTAACTATGGAGTTATTGTTACTGATGGAAAAATGGACAGCTTAGCTGTGAAACTAAGGAGTAGTCGGTTGCTACACTCCACCAACGACGTGTTGCATAGGGTAAATTGTTGCACAGAACGGTAGGGAAGCCTAGCACCTCGGTTGAAGTCGCCTTGGTACTGAAAGGCAATTACATTGTAGATATCTTCTACACAATAGGTAATTACATTTACATCCTAAATCATGAGGATGACGGTAGTAAATTATCAGCTAATGTCTAAACAATTTGTATCATAGAAATAAACTGATAATCATATAATTAGATGGTAAATTTAATTAAGACACGTACTATATTTTGTTGGTTTGCATTCGGCCTAACGACTGCTAGCCTAAATGTTAATAGTGGCCACATAATAACAAAAAGGGTAAACTTAGCAGCCGAGCCTCGTGTCGTTGGTGTGAAGACTTGAGCAACTCTTCGTCCTCCAGCTGCTGCTTGAAAGACGTTGACTCTGGAGATGCTCGTATGTTAGTCTATGACACGGCTATGTTGTGCCAGATAACGTGGCACCGCTCAACTGATCGTGGAAGCGAAATAAATTGGACGAAACACAACTCTGCTACACGTTGTCAATGGCGTCCGTGCTCTCCTTCACGTGTCAAGTCAAGTGACGCTCTACCTTCTTCCTCCTGCTCCTTATTGCGCATGCGCGGCTTTCGAGCGTAAATGAATATGTATTTATCGCAATTGACTAAGGAAGGAAGAGGTAATAACGAATATTAATATCACAATAAATTCTTCTGTGATAAAATAGAAGTTCTAGTAACATAAATTGGCTTACTAAAGTTGTGCAGCCAATCGAGGAAATTAAAGTAAATCATTTACATCAAAGTAATTTCCTCTAGAATGTTTAAATGTTAGTTTAATAAGGGAGCTCCAGTAAGTAATAGTATACTACGAAATCAAACTTAACTATTTTTAGTAAAGGAAATGATAAACTGGACTCTTGTTATAAATCCAACTAAATGTGGAGAAAATTCATGTTGCTGCCTGTCGTTCCTCACGTACTAGGAAGAATTTGGCAATGAATAAATCATGATAATGATTAAATCTACAAGTTAGTAATTTTAGTAACTACTTTGGTTGTATAAATACAATGATGTATAAAAACTGTTGGTTATTTCCAACATAACTCCGGGAGAGAAAACTCGGGTCGTAGGTCAGGTATTAGTACTAACGTACACCTGTTTCTCTATCCTGAAGTTATATTCATGGGTTAGTAGGTTAGTACGTACCTAACGAATGTCCCGAATCTGTGGTAGATGACTAAGTCAACATGGGGACGTAAATAAACATTGAAATTATTGAATAATTCCTTTGTAAGATACAGAAGGAAACTAACAAAATAATTATGAATAGTTGGATCATTTAAGATTAAGGAGACCTCATCAATACAGTGAGGCTACTGTCCAAGGTCGCTATGACTCGTAACTAATTACTGGACATCAACTCATCACTGCATCAGTATGGTCACCTCAAGTTTAAATGATAAGTTATCTACTCAGAATAGAATCAAAATATTGTTTAAGTTTCTGTTTGCAGTTCTGAGCAGCGACTCTTGATGGTCTTGTGCTCGTTGAGTAGAATCATTGTTCTCTGAAACTTGGGTTACAGGTATATCTGTAGAACACTCATGTTCTGCTAACTCTAAAGGTACTAATTTCTCTAGTGTTTTCAAGGTAGTAGTGCCTCGACACTGAACTTTAACAATTCGTAATACACCATGGCGGTCAGGATGATATCAACAATTTTACCTATAGGCCAATCTGACCTGGGTCCATCACTGTCTACTAGGACAAGATCACCTGGTTTAAGTTGAACTTTATTGTATGGGCTTGCAGCTCATAATGATATTCTCTTAAAGCAGTAAATATTCACGTGTCCAGACCTCATTCCACTTCTCTATNAGGCTTCTAAACAATATATTCCCACTCGTGATTCTGGCGAGTGTGTGGTATATCGCAAAGACGCTGAGTTAACTTGACGGTGAGGGATAGATGGTGATCAGTCTATTTGGCCGGTAGAACAGAACACGTCCTCTGGGTATGGTCGCTCTCACGTGATGAGTTTGCAAGGGTGCCGGGCATCTCGTGGCACACAACACAAAAAGTTACAATTTGACCAATAGCATTGCAGCAAATGACGGGAACCATCATATTAGCTCGTTCGATGAGCAGTAGCAGGAGTGACGTCATGAACACGTCATAGCTGTTATTCTCCATGCGCCGGTTGAGGTTGACCCCAGAGGTCAGACGCTGCTGGCGCCTTCCCCTCTCACACTCTCCTCCAGGCCATGTACTCACTGACCCTATGGTGGCAGTATGCTTAGCTCCCTGTATCTACTTTGTCCTGGACATACGGCGGCCTACGTATCATAAAAGTGTTCCTGGTTAAGTGGGCATTCTGGAGATACCCAACATGCCAGGAAACTATCCAGGATTAAGGGAAATAGCTTTGTGCACAAGATCAGTGCACTGTGCACTGCAATGAGCCATTCAAGTCGGCTGTGGGAGGATCTTGGGAGACATACTCCCACAGTAGGTTACAGGAGTTAATTAGGTAGTGCTTATTTTTTCTTAAACTGGTTAAGAGAGGTACAGTCTTTAACATGATTGGGAAGGTCATTCCACATTCTGGGTCCCTTGATTTGTAGAGCATTTCTAGTTTGATTAAGTCGTACTCTTGGAATGTGCAGTGACTTAATATCTAACATATTCAGAGATTTGAGAAGGGTACCGAGTGATGTCTGGGGCCAGAGTTGGATATTGTCCTAATAGCAGCTTTGTGTTGATTAATTAGAGGACGTAAATGATTTTGGGTAGTAGAACCCCAGCACAGATACCAGAGTTGAGATAAGATAGATGAGGGAGTAATAGAGCGTCACCAGGGCAGGGCGAGGTACATAATATCTGATCTTAGAAGAATGCCAACAGTTTTTGAAACTTTTTTTTGATATATTTAGAATGTGTCCCTGGAAAGTCAGTTTGTGGTCAATGAGAACGCCAAGGAATTTGCCGTCTATTTTGTTACAAATTTGGGTATTATTTATCCTGAGATTTATTTGATTTGAGGATTTATTGCCAAACAAAATATCGAAAGTTTTGTCAATGTTGAGGGTGAGTTTGTTGGCAGTTAGCCAAAGATGGACTTTATTTAGCTCAGTATTTACTGTGGCATTTAGAGCAAGGGGGTCAGGACTGGAGTAAATGAAGTTGTGTCGTCAGCAAATAGAATTGGTTTGAGGTGTTGGGAGGCATTTGGAAGGTCATTAATGTAGATGAGAAAGAGGAGAGGGCCAGTATGCTGCCCTGAGGAACACCAATGTTGATGGGTAGGGTGGGAGAAATTGAACTATTCACAGAAACATACTGGAGCCTGTCAGTAAGGTAAAATTTGAGGTATTGCAGGGAGTGTCCTCTGACTCCATAATGATGTAATTTAAGAAGAAGTTTTGGTGGTTGACTGTCAAAGCCTTACGCAGGTCCACAAATAACCCAACAGGGAACTCATTTTTATCAAGAGCTGCATGAATCAAGTAATCATACTAATAAGGGCACCATTAGTGCTTTTTTGGGGTCTGAAGCCATATTGGCAAGAGCTAAGTATATTGTGTTTGGCTAGATAAGAGTAAAGCTGCTTGTAGATTAGTTTTTCAAATATTTTTGACAAGTTTGGCAGAATTTACATAGGTCTGTAATTGTTGATATCAGTGAGATCACCACATTTATGGTAGAGGAGTGCCTGTCTTTTTCTAGTCAAGCACTCGTTGATGTAAATCCCCTTTTTAGAGGATACAGCAGCCTGGACAAGATCAGATTTTAGGGACTGGGTAGTTAGTTTGAGGCGAATTTTTCTTTGGGTTAGTCCTGCAAATAAATAAAGCAAATAATAAAGACGTCAGCATGATATATAAATCAAAATACAAGCCCTACTGTGCATTATACAGTGTACAATTGAACAACATCGTAATACACGTTTCACTGCAGCGTGAAACTAAAATAACTCAGCTAAATAACGTTGTTATTTAGCTGAGGCCGCAGCTCGCTGATATATAAGGATTCCATTATTATCAAATCCTAACGGGCTCACCATAGCCCATGCTACTTGGAACTTTTTTTTCCAAGTAGCGAATCTTAAGGAACAATATCTCAAATCCGACTGACCATTCATGCAAGTGTCTAAAATTTTAAAATTGGATTCCAGCAGAGAATGATTCAACTCATAACGATGATTTCTAATCTCCGAGAATGCTGGTTTGGATAATGGTAATCCAGTCCTCAGTGATACTCCGTGGTACTCAAGTATCCTAATCTTAAAGTTCCGAATGGAACGTCCGATGTATCCAGCATTACAACTGGAACAATTATACATATATACGATATTAGAGCACAGGGGGACGGGTTGGGGGAAGGCACTATATCTTTAAATTTAAAATATTTATGGCATTTGTATTGACAAAAATAAAGCTAAAGTCTACTTGAGGATAACAATGCAGTAGAAGGTTCCTCCATCGACTTCTTACAAAAAAAAAAAAAAACTAGCAGTAGGCATCCGTCAATCCCGTGGGGTTATGGCGTTGTGCCCTGGGTGTATAGTTGTTGTAGTCTAGTTGGATACAGCGCCTGCTGTGGCTGTGAAGGCCAACCCGAGAATGAGAGTCTCGACTGCAGCGAGCGCAGACAAACGCCGAAGAGGGTGCGTCTGACAGTGGTCGAGACCTCCTCTGAAGTCTATTATCCTCCGCCTGCCTCTTCAGTTCATCCTCGAATTGCTGGAGTCCCTTCTACACTTTATATCTCCAGGCAGATCTGTCCGCAGCTGCTGCCTCCCAAGTGTTGATGTCGATGTTCATCTGCTTGAGGTCGCGTTTGCAGGCATCTTTGAAACGCAGCTGAGGTCTTCCGGTAGGTCTCCTTCCTGATGCCAATTCTCCATACAAGAGGTCCTTCGGTATGCGGCCATCGACCATGCGTGAGACATGTCCCAGCCATCGCATGCGTCTCTGTTTCAGGAGAGTGAACATTGAAGGGACTCCTGTTTTCTCGAGTACAGTGTTGTTGGTGACGTGGTCTTTCCACGTGATGTCAAGGATGCGTCTCAGGTTCCGCATGTGAAAGGTATTAAGCCGTCTCTCCTGGCGAGAGCGCAGGATCCAGGATTCCGAGCCGTAGAGAAGTGTACTCACCACACATGCCATGTAGACTTGTGCCTTGGTGTGCACTGTCAGTTTGGCATTTTCCCAAACGCGCTTTGTGAGCCTGGCCAGTGTTGTTGCGGCCTTCCCAATACGCCTGTTGAGCTCAGTGTCCAGGGAAAGGGTGTCTGTGATTGTGGAGCCCAGGTACACAAACTCGTGAACTGCCTCCAGCGCATAGTCTGCTATATTTATACAGGGTAGCTCATTGACATCTTGTCCCATCACCTGTGTCTTCTTCAGGCTGATTGTCAGGCCGAATGCAGAACAGGCTGCGGCAAAGCGGTTGAGTAGCTGCTGCAGGCCTTCTGCTGTGTGTGTGGTGATCGCTGCGTCGTCGGCGAAGAGGAACTCCCTGAGGATTCGCATTTGTACTTTTGTCTTTGCTCGGAGTCTGGATAGATTATACAGCTTTCCATCAGATCTTGTACGGAGATAGATGCCTTCTGTCGTTGTTCCAAAAGCATGCTTGACGAGAATCGCGAAGATGCCGAACAGGGTTGGAGCAAGAACACACCCTGTTTAACACCACTGTTAATGTTGAATGGTTCAGAAGTTGAGCCGTCGTACACAACTGTCCCCTTCATGTCCTTGTGGAACGATTGTATCATGCTGAGTAGGATGGGTGGACAGCCAATTTTGGCCAAGATCTTGAAGAGTCCGTCCCTACTCACGAGGTCGAAGGCCTTTGTAAGGTCAATGAAGGCAATGTACAAGGCTTTTCTCTGCTCCCTGCACTTTTCTTGAAGCTGTCTCAGGGAGAACACCATGTCAGTGGTCGACCTCTCTGCTCGGAAACCACACTGTGACTCGGGGTACACTCTTTCAGCAAGAATCTGAAGCCTGACCAAAACGACCCTAGCGAATAGTTTGCCAACGACGCTGAGGAGGGAGATGCCGCGATAGTTGTTTACATCGCTTCTGTCACCTTTATTTTTGTAGAGAGTGATGATGTTTGCATCTCTCATGTCTTGTGGCACCGGGCCCTCCCTCCAGCATTGGCACAGAAGTTCATGAAGTTCAGATTTAAGTGTTCCACGAGCGCACTTGAGAACTTCAGGCGGAATCCCGTCGTCTCCTGGGGCCTTCCCTGAGGAAAGTGAATCCAGTGCTTTCTCAACTTCTTCCACAGTTGGTTCAAGATCAAGTTCTTCCATGATGGGCAGGCATTCAATTGCATCCAAAGCTTCTACGCTGACCAAGTTCTCTCTGGAGTAGAGTTCGGAGTAATGTTCCACCCAGCGATTCATCTGTTGATCACGATCTTTAATGATCTCTCCAGTGGCAGACTTTAGAGGAGCCGTCCGGTTTTGTCTAGGGCCTGTTGCCTGTTTGATTCCTTCGTACATGCCTCTTACGTTGCCGACAGTGGCTGCAGTCTGGATGCTGGAGCAGAGTCGAAGCCAGTAATCGTTAGCACAACGTCTCTCAGTTTGTTGAACTCTACTGCAGGCAATATGGAGGGCCTGTAAGTTCCTTCTTGAGGGCAGGTTCTTGTAGGATGAGAGAGCTCGTCTCTTTTCCTCTGTGAGGGGTAACAGTTCCTCTGCACTGGCCTCGAACCAATCTGCTGACTTGTTCTGTCTCTTACCGAAGGTGGACATGGCAGTGTTGAAAATAGTGCCCCTGAGATGTGACCACCTCTCACTTGCGCTATCGCAGGGTGGTACAGGAAGGGCATTTACCAGCGCTGCAGTGAATTCCTCCACCTTGTGAAGGTCACGGGTCTTGTTTACGTTAATGCGTGGTCTTCCCTCCTTCTTTGCTCTGTGGATTTTCCGGGGCTGGAACTTTACTCTGCAAACGACGAGAGAGTGGTCGGTGTCGCAATCTGCGCTCTGGAAGCTGCGGGTCAGTTTGACATTTCTCAGATTGTTATGCCCCGTAAGCACCAGGTCGAGTTGGTGCCAATGCTTAGACCTGGGATGTCTCCAGGAAACCTTATGCTGGGGCTTGGTGTCGAAGAAGGAATTGGTGATGCAGAGATCATGACGGCAGCAGAACTCCAGGAGGCGCTGCCCACTCTCATTCATCTTCCCAAATCCAAACTGGCCCAGGCAGGAAGGCCAAGAGCTGTGGTCAGAACCAACTCTTGCATTAAAGTCTCCCAGGAGGAAGACTGGCTCTTGGTGAGGTATGTCTCTGAGAGCTAGGCCGAGGTCATCATAGAACTTGTCCTTCGCTTCGGTAGAGGAGGTCAATGTTGGTGCATAGGCATTGATGAGGCTGACCATTCCTACTGCTGTATGAAGCTGAAGTTTGATGATCCTTGAAGACCCCTCCATAGGCGGTACTATGGACCCTAACAACCTGTTCCTGATGGCAAAACCAACGCCATGCTCCCTTACCTCTTCTTGTGGTTTGCCCTGCCAGTAGAAGGTAAAGTCCTTCTCCCGTATGCTGCCAGTTGCCGGCAGACGTGTCTCCTGCAGGGCGACTATGTCCATCTGGAGTCTGCGCAGTTCATTGTTGATCACAGCTGTCTTGCGGGCGTCGTTCACTTCCAGTAGATCTTCCGAGAGACCCGGTGTCATGGTCCTTACATTCCATGTGCCCAGTTTGAGAGCTGGGTGGCTCTGTGTTTGTTTTCTTTTGCCTGGTGCATGAGTTGACGATCCGCTTATTGGATTGTGGCCTAAGCCCCACGCACCCAGTGGAGCAGGCGGACCGTGGCGGGACAGCACCTTATTGGCTGGGGGCTGCCCAGCTTGAGGCGGGCGGTAGCTGTCCTATGAAATCGGATGATTTCTCCCACCGACGGAAGCAACCCCTGGCGCCTTACTCTACGCCAATTGAGTGGTAGACTTATCACCGGTAACTGTCACTTCCCGTGTTGAGCCATCGCCAAGGCGATGCTGGAGTGTCCTCTCCAGGGCACAGGCCTGGGCAGTAATTATGGAGGATCAGCTGTTGCCCATGCAACAGATCCACCCTCTCCACGCCACCGATGTGATCCAAGGGAAGGGCAGGCGCCGATACGCATGGCACCAGTGTCGTCGCAGGAGTTGCGAGAATGTAGCTGTAAACAGCTGCAAACTGCCTTAGGGACTCCGACTCCGGATTTTTCCTCAGGGTTGACTCCCGAAGTCTTTCCCATGAGTGGGTTTAGCCACAAGACAGCAGAGGTTTGAATTCGGGGTTTTCCTTCCCCTAGATGGGCTGCCTTTCCAGGCTAACGAGTCCCATCTGCCCGAAGCAACTGGTTTTAAGGCGCCAGAGACCCGCCTTCGCCCCTTCTCCTGTTGGTAGAAGCAGTTCCGCCAGGCCTATAGGCTAAGCCACACGTGCAGGCCAGGAGCTAGACTTGGTTGTCAGAGGCTATTTGAGACGCACGCCATCAGGGGCACTTCACAGGCTGTGGGAGCTTATCTCCACAACCCTTACCCCCGGCTGTAACAAACCTTGGAACCATTAAAAAAAAAAAACTAATGGTGCCATCAAAGGGTAATTTGATATATTTTAAATCCCTTTCTATCGTAGTAATCCTACAAAAAGGGTGAAACTTCTTATTTAAGAAATTCCTAATAAAAGTATTTACCATACGAGTAGGGTAACCATTACTTGAAAAAAATTTCAAAATGAAATAAATATCTTGATCAAAGTTAGACTAATTTGAGCATAAAACAAAGGCTCTATTCACTAGAGCATTAACTGCAATTTTCTTAAAAATAGCTGGAACAAAAGAATTCAAATTTAAGCCTAAACCTGTAAAAGTTAGTTTTCTATAAACATTAGTGTTAAAACCAATAAGGTTATTCACTTTGACATCAGGAAACGACAACGAATTATTCCTTTCACGCTGCAGTGAAACGTGTATTACGATGTTGTGCATTAAGATACTCTTCTACACTTCTCAACTTGAGATTGGTCCTTGAATAACAAAAAAGTGTCATCCACATATCTCCTGTACATGACTGCTTTAAAGTCCAGAGGACATTTATCACGCCAATTTCTCTCATAAAAGCTCAAAAAAACAATAGTAAGTGCGGGGCCTAATGGAGAACCCATTGTTACTCCGTCAATTTGTTTATAATATTTATTATTAAACAAAGATAGTGTTTATCTACCAACTCTAACAACCGTCTAAATATCTTGCTACAAAATTCCGACACCAGATTAGTGTCACAAAATTGATTTACACACCTGTCAAAAGTTTCCAACAGAGGAATATTAGTGAAGAGTGATTCTACATCAAAACTAGCCATTATAGTAGAGGAAATCAAGATTCAGTGAGGAAAGTTCCTTAACAAAATCCTGAGAGTTTCTCACAGTAAATTCATTACAAGTTAATGGTTCTAATAATGGAACTAGAAAGTTTGCCAAATTGTAATTAACAGTACCAATCGCTGACAAAATAGGACCAATAAGTATACCTGTTTTATGAACCTTAGGCAACCCCAGCCAGCTTTCTCATGCCCTCTTAGGGGCTGTCAGCTCCAACGATCTTAGTATATAGGCAAGGCAAAACCATCTCTTTCAAGGTGCCTGACAATACACTAATAGCAAAGCTCCATCGAAGACCACATATATTCTACTCACAATCAGAGCAACACCAAAGATATTCTAATTAACAACAGCGAAATAATAGCGAGAGAGAGACAACGACGCCAGAAGAGTAGACACAGCGAAGCACTATATATGAAACGATCCTACACACTGGTACATTTGACCATACTCAAGACCAAGGCAGAATGTCAAACACACAATGTGGCCACGTCTGTGGTAGAAAATAATAATAATAATAATAATAAACTGTCTCAGGTAACATACGAATTAAAGAAAGTGCCGAAAGCCTGTAGGCTAGTGCAACGGTCTCGCTTAATGCAGGTCGGTGTTCAAATCTCGACCATCCAAGAGGTTGGGCACCATTCTCTTCCTCCGTCCCATACCTAATCCTTATCCTGACCCTTTACCAGTGTCATATAGCAGAATTGAATTTGGTGCTCTTCCCTGATAATTCCCTCCCTCCCACTTCCATATTTCCTGTTTCAGATATTGTATGGAATAGAACCCCGAGGTCACCCGAGCTACGAGCATACATATGACCCCCGAGGTCACCCGAGCTACGAGCATACATATGACCCCCGAGGTCACCCGAGCTACGAGCATACATATGATCCCCGAGGTCACCCGAGCTACGAGCATACATATGACCCCCGAGGTCACCCGAGCTACGAACATACACATGACCCCCGAGGTCACCTGAGCTACGAGCATACACATGACCCCCGAGGTCACCTGAGCTACGAGCATACACATGACCCCCGAGGTCACCTGAGCTACGAGCATACACATGACCCCCGAGGTCACCTGAGCTACGAGCGTACACATGACCCCCGAGGTCACCCGAGCTACGAATATTCACATGACCCCCGAGGTCACCTGAGCTACGAGCGTACACATGACCCCCGAGGTCACCCGAGCTACGAACATACACATGACCCCCGAGGTCACCTGAGCTACGAGCGTACACATGACCCCCGAGGTCACCTGAGCTACGAGCATACACATGACCCCCGAAGTCACCTGAGCTACGAGCATACATATGACCCCCGAAGTCACCTGAGCTATGAGCATACATATGACCCCCAAAGTCACCTGAGCTACGAACATACACATGACCCCCGAGGTCACCTGAGCTACGAGCGTACACATGACCCCCGAGGTCACCTGAGCTACGAGCATACACATGACCCCGAAGTCACCTGAGCTACGAGCATACATATGACCCCCGAAGTCACCTGAGCTATGAGCATACATATGACCCCAAAGTCACCTGAGCTATGAGCATACATATGACCCCCAAAGTCACCTGAGCTACGAGCATACACATGACCCCCAAAGTCACCTGAGCTACGAGCATACATATGACCCCAAAGTCACCTGAGCTACGAGCATACACATGACCCCCAAAGTCACCTGAGCTACGAGCATACACATGACCCCCAAAGTCACCTGAGCTATGAGCATACACATGACCCCCAAAGTCACCTGAGCTATGAGCATACATATGACCCCCAAAGTCACCTGAGCTACGAGCATACACATGACCCCCAAAGTCACCGAGTGTAACACGGGGGGGGGGGGTTTCTGAAGAGTTCTATTTGACCCCCTTTCTCTCTCTCTGCCCGTATTTTAACTTTGTTCTCTCTACCAAGGACCCCAAAACTTTCACTTGAGCCGACCCCACGCCACGGGTCTTAAGACGATTGACCGACTTAAGATTCTTCAACCCGTATGATGTGACATAGGCTTCTAGCAAAGCTCTAGAGTCGCCTCTGCTGCCACCACCAGACCAGTAACACTGAGCAATGATCGAGGTCTGGATCGATCATGCTAATCAATCAACCATGAGGCTTGATCCCCACTAGTCATATATGGGAGGGTTGTCTTATTTATGTTAAGTGTGGAATTAATTAACAATCAAAGGGAATCCTAAATTATGACTCGGTGTTAGAATCGGAGCCCAGCTCAACTCGGCCTCGCCAGCTACCCATGTGGTACGGACCAATTCACATAAATATACCACACAATGGAAATCAATAAAAAAGACAAATTATTAACTAATTAATTTATTCAAAAACTAAAACAAAATCTAAGAAATCAGATCACTCCCTAAACTGAACACGCCCTGACTTTACATTGACGGCAATGAGTTGACCTATTCCCTATAACAACTCTAACAGCAACTCTACCTTCTATAGACCAGCTAGATTTTCGTGCTAAGGTCTTGGGAAGAGGTGGAGTGGGCACCTTCCCTGTGCTGCTCTGGAAACCACACTGTGCTTCCCATATGCTTCCCTACCCAGAAGCCCAGAGCATTGTATTGTTGCGCCTAGTATCTAAGTTACTTGCAGGCTTAAGTTTAACACTTAACCTCTGTTGCACTGAATGATCCAGATTGGTTGAATTATTTTAGCTGAAGTTAAATTACACAAGCATCGGGAAGAGCTATTCCTGATCACAAATGGCTATTTGACCTTTGAGAATTACTGAATGTGGAACCTCTGCTGACCTGTGACCACCAGGTCACTGAGGTCACTGCGCAACAGCCTAGTCCTGGCTCGTGACGTCACTGATGGTGACTTAACTCATTCTCCTAATAATTAGAATACTCTTGATATTATAACCAGTAATATTATACAATACAATTTTATACAAAATGAATGAAGGTTAATTTCTCTAAATAAGTGAATACTATAGAATGATTCATTATACGAAACTGTGNGCAGCAGGAGTTCCTTTTCTACAGTGGAGTACTTCTGCTCAGCATCGCTCAATTTACGACTGGATACGCAACTGGCCAGATTCACCGTCGTACTCTTGCATGAGTACAGCACCAATACCTGTATTTGAGGCATCTGTCCGAAGGATGTACTCCCTGGTAGAATCTGGTAGTCTAAGGAGGGTGCTTCAGTCAGCTTCTTCTTGAGCGTCGAGAATGCTGAGTTCTCATTTCTGTCCAACGTACTCTAACAGGTGCATTCTTCTTGGTGAGATTAGTTAGCGGAGTTGCTATAGACGTGAAATTGGGAATGAAAGTTCTGTAGTACCCTGCAAGTCCCAGGAATGACTTAACCTGAGTCTTGGTGGGGTGGAGCGGCTTCACTGATCTTGGTGATCTTCTCAGGCAGCGGCCTGGTGAACCCTTCCCCTATCACGTGACAAGGTACCTGACTGCACCCCAACTCACACTTAGTGGGTTTTGCAACCATTCCTACTTCTTGTAGTCTTGTCAACACCTGCCTTAGCAAGGTCAGATGTTCTTCCACGTAGCAGAGTGGATGAGCACATCGTCCACGAACACTTCTACTCCAGTAATTCCCCCCAAGACTTTGCGCATAGTTCTGTTGAACACGGCTGGGGCGTTCACCAGTCCAAACGGAAGAACTGTGAACTGGAAGAGACCTTCGCTTGTCATGAAGGCAGTGCAGCGCTTACTGTCTTCATGTAAGGAATCTGCCAAAATCCTTTTGTCAGATCAAGCTTGGAGAAATAGCAACTGGAAGCTAACCTCGAGAAGATCTCATTTTGATTGAACATCGGTTCAGCATCAAACTCTATGATGGAGTTCAACTTCCTGAAGTCGAGGCAGATGCGCACACCTCCCCAGGCTTCTTCACTAACACCATCGGGCTTGAGTACGGTGAGGTCGACTTCTCTATTACTCCCGCATTAATCATAGATGCCAGTTCTTCTCTCACCTGTGGTACAAGGTGATGAGGAACAGGATATGGTTTTGTTCGTACCGCTTGCTGCTCTAGCAAAGGTATGCGGTAACCCTCTACTTTTGCTACCTTAGTGACGTCAGAGAGTACCTCCTTGTACTCTGCTACCAGTCGAGTAACCTGGTCGACTTGATCTTCAGACAGCTGATCATCAACCTTAACATCTCGGTGTGTCTCCTGCTGCTGTTGATTGAAGAGACCTGGCTGACCTTCCTCCTCGTCGGCGGTTATCACTGAGACACCGGCGATCGTTGCTGAGAGCAGAGGGTGGTCGATCGGCCCTGTCGATGTCGAGCCCTGCGGTCCTCTCCTGTTTTTACGTCTTACATGCTTCTTCGGCTTGTTGGATCCATCTGCAGGAGGGTCCTCGTAGCGTTGGAGCATGTGTTCTTTTGCTTTCTCTCCCTTATACTTCAACTGGGTGAGGGTGTGGTCACTCCCTGTGACGTCATCCCGGGCGAGTCGCCCTTGGGATCAGCTGACTGACGGCGGCTGCGCGCCTTACTCTCCCCCGTTTTCTTTGAGGGCGGACTTGGGCAATCAGAGACTCCCGGAACATTTCCCAATAAAAGTCCATATACAGCACGTTCCTGTTGAACGGCACGGATTTTACCTTTGATGTAAGGTGTGTCGACCCACACATACACCTCCACCATCTCTTTAGTATAGCCATTTGGGAATTTGACATAGACATGTCTACCTGTCTCAGATCCTGGCTGTACTAGGCTCTTTCTTACCATGTGAGTAGTGGCGCCTTTGTCACGGAAGATTTTCGCCGATTTTCCGTTAACATTTCCGTCCACCACCTCAAGGGTCCAAGCTAGTGGATCCTTTCCAACGTTGGGATGTTTCTTACCACTTGAGCTCACACCTGCTATGTAACCTGATTTCGGTTTTACCTTGCAATCAGCTGCACGATGACCTGGCTTACCACAGGTGTAGCACTTGTGCACATGCTTGTTGGAGGAGTTTCCCTGCTCCCCCGACACACCAGTCTTAAGCTTAGCTCTATCGCCAATACCTGTAGCATGATGCTTCTCGTGCGGCTTCACCCCTTTCACCTGTCTCCTGGCCCCAGCCCACAGATCAGCTTGCTTGGCCATAGACAGATTTGACACAATTTCTTGCTCTTTGAGCTTGACACGCAGAGACGATTCGCATGCTTCTAAGAACTGTTCACGAATCATCAGTTGATAGAACTCCATGCTCCCAGGAGCAGTCTCCATGAGTTCACAGTAACGGTTTAGACTCGATTCTAACCGCTGTAACATGAGCACATATGTCTCACCTTTTTGCAATTGAGCCCTACGGAAATTCTCTAGCATCCGGTCTGCAGTTATGCCAAAACCGTTCAGCAGC
This sequence comes from Procambarus virginalis, assembly GCA_020271785.1. Taxonomy (NCBI): domain Eukaryota; kingdom Metazoa; phylum Arthropoda; class Malacostraca; order Decapoda; family Cambaridae; genus Procambarus; species Procambarus virginalis. Next base: position 17,586,667 of record WNGS01163947.1, on the reverse strand, counting down.
GCTGTTGTCAATGCCTCGTAATCTCCGCGCTGGTGCGGACCCAGACTGTGGTAGATAGTTAATGCCCTACCCTTTAACAATGCACTAAGAGCGAGTGCCCACTTTGATCTTTCCCACCCGCAATCAGCGGCGTGACCTTCGAAACGCTTGATGTATGCATCCATCGAGTCGTCCCTCTCATCAAAGTTAGCTAGTTTAGGTAGTTTGACAGTCTTACCTTGTTCAACGTTAGTCTCCGTTGAACGACCACTTGTCTGGTCATCCTGCCTTGCTTGCAACTGCATGCGAGCTATGCGTTCAGTACTTTCTCGGTTCTGCTGATCAGTCCAGCGTTTGTTTTCTCTCTCTTGCTGATCAGTCCACAGTTTGCTTTCTCTGTCCTGCTGATCAGTCCAGAGTTTCATAGCTTGCTCTGCTACTTTATTCCCTTCGAATCCCAACTCCCTAACTTGGTTACGGTATTCCTCTAAGGTGAATAATTGCGAGCCTGTAATACCTACTCTTTGAGTTGGTGTCGTCCACAAGGACCTTTTGGGCCGAGATTCTTCCCCATAGAATCCCCCCAACGGAGTATTTAAAGGGCTAGATTCCCGCGTGACTCCGTTTTCTTCCGCAGCGCGCGTGATTCTAGTGACATCATTCTCGGTGACGTCACCCACAGGGGTCTCTACCTCCAAGTTGTCTCTCACTGGGGTCTCTCCCACTGTGTTATCTCTCACTGGGGTCTCACCACCGATAGCTTCATCCAGTGTGATGAGACTCGTGCACGCCACCTCAGCACTACCCTGCATGTGTGCTTGTAGCATCACCTCTTCCACGGCCCTCATGTGCTGTTCCACTCGTTCCTTACACTCTAGCTCAGTAAGAGTGTCGTAGTCGTCAGGTCTACGAGCGGTCAAGGCCAAGTGAAGATGCAGGTAGCGCTGTTTGTACTTCCACACTCAGACATACTGGTGGTGTGTGTACCTAACAGGGTGTTAAACATCCTCTGAATACTGCTCGTCACTTTTGAATTTTCAGGGAAAATTTAAGTGCGAAATTTTACTGTACAACCTAGCTCATAGGTTCCAACTAAGCCTAACACGTTGGGCGCCAGATGTGGGGGTTTTCTTTTTTTTGCTGTCACGACTGCAATGCGTACGTCGCCAATGTACATGTGGCAGACGCTTCACGAAGCTGTCGGAATTAGCAAAATAGAAAATACGAGAGCAACCGTACAGGGCCTGGGAGCAAGGTCGAGTTAGAGTCCTTGTGGGTCTCTTCTCAGACTAGCCTCACCTGGTCCTGCTCCACGTTGGTCGTTGGAATCTCCTCAATGATGTAACACTTTAAGGGACTCCTAGGGTCCTCATCAAATTTATAGTTTAGTGACTTACAGGCAACTCGGTGTTGAAGACACTTAGAGCTGAAGGCTTGAGTAATATTGGCAGTATTCAGAAGTGGTTCAACGGAAACACCGCATAAAGCTTAACAGTAGTTTATTTACTAACTTAACCACTAATACACAGGGTGCTTGATTTACTTTCGATTGGCGTCAGCAAAGCTATGGTTGCATTAGCGAGACTCTTGACGTCTGGCTAATCGACTCGTATCCACTCGTGGAGAAACACCTAACTTAACACAGTTGACAGCCAATCACTAACACGGCAACCTAACTGCCGGTATGCAAAGGGATCACAAGAGTTCCAACCGGATACTCGGTAATGATGATATGCAATAAATCAACAAATACACTGTCAATGGGACAGGCATAACATGCACAATAATAATCACACAATAACTAAATGTGTGGTGTATGTGAAGCTCACATTCACAGACGAATGAAATGCAGTGATACCACACAGATAAACACGCATTCACCGTCGATTCACCTATAACCTGCGACAGGTATAAGAAGGTGAGAACTGTGGTTGATCCCTCAGATCAACACAGACACAATAAAACAATGACAAGATCTTGTACTTACAGATAAGGTACCTTTCCTTACGCACTCACTCAGACTCGTTTATACAAGCACTCGTAGGTGGCCTGATAGCTGGTTTCGCTCGTAGACACGGAGGGTACTCGCAGTATCTTGAGATGATTTCGTGAGTAGGGCGTGCTGTATGCTTAACAGACAGACACACGCGCACACACTGGCACTGACGGTGCGTGAGGTGGTGACGTCACGTAGGAGCTAGGGCGGCGGCGGCGGGCGGCTGCTGGCAGCAGCTCGCGGCGGGCGCTCGAGGTACTGAGGTACACGCTCAGGATGAGTGGCGGCTGGCGGCTGCTGTGGTACACCATGCAGGTACACTGTGGTAAGGTCACACACACAGGTTACTTAGGCGGCGGCACTGCCTTAGTTCACTCTAAGTCACTCACGACGATCTTTGTCACCAGGGGTTACCTGATACCAGTCTGTTTCGCTCTGGAGATTTGTCACTTTAGGCTTCTAAACAATATATTCCCACTCGTGATTCTGGCGAGTGTGTGGTATATCGCAAAGACGCTGAGTTAACTTGACGGTGAGGGATAGACGGTGATCAGTCTATTGGCCGGTAGAACAGAACACGTCCTCTGGGTATGGTCGCTCTCACGTGAATGAGTTTGCAAGGGTGCCGGGCATCTCGTGGCACACAACACAAAATAAGTTACAATTTGACCAATAGCATTGCAGCAAATGAGCGGGAACCAATCATATTAGCTCGTTCGATGAGCAGTAGCAGGAGTGACGTCATGAACACGTCATAGCTGTTATTCTCCATGCGCCGGTTGAGGTTGACCCCAGAGGTCAGACGCTGCTGGCGCCTTCCCCTCTCACACTCTCCTCCAGGCCATGTACTCACTGACCCTATGGTGGCAAGTATGCTTAGCTCCCTGTATCTACTTTGTGCCTGGACATACGGCGGCCTACGTATCATAAAAGTGTTCCTGGTTAAGTGGGCATTCTGGAGATACCCAACATGCCAGGAAACTATCCAGGATTAAGGGAAATAGGCTTTGTGCACAAGATCAGTGCACTGTGCACTGCAATGAGCCATTCAAGTCGGCTGTGGGAGGATCTTGGGAGACATACTCCCACAGTAGGTTACAGGGAGTTAATTAGGTAGTGCTTAGTTTTTATCTTAAACTGGTTAAGAGAGGTACAGTCTTTAACATGATTGGGAAGGTCATTCCACATTCTGGGTCCCTTGATTTGTAGAGCATTTCTAGTTTGATTAAGTCGTACTCTTGGAATGTGCAGTGACTTAATATCTAACATATTCAGAGATTTGAGAAGGGGTACCGAGTGATGTCTGGGGCCAGAGTTGGATATTGTCCTAATAGCAGCTTTGTGTTGATTAATTAGAGGACGTAAATGATTTTGGGTAGTAGAACCCCAAGCACAGATACCAGAGTTGAGATAAGGATAGATGAGGGAGTAATAGAGCGTCACCAGGGCAGGGCGAGGTACATAATATCTGATCTTAGAAAGAATGCCAACAGTTTTTGAAACTTTTTTTTTGATATATTTAGAATGTGTCCCTGGAAAGTCAGTTTGTGGTCAATGAGAACGCCAAGGAATTTGCCGTCTATTTTGTTACAAATTTGGGTATTATTTATCCTGAGATTTATTTGATTTGAGGATTTATTGCCAAACAAAATATCGAAAGTTTTGTCAATGTTGAGGGTGAGTTTGTTGGCAGTTAGCCAAAGATGGACTTTATTTAGCTCAGTATTTACTGTGGCATTTAGAGCAAGGGGGTCAGGACTGGAGTAAATGAAGGTTGTGTCGTCAGCAAATAGAATTGGTTTGAGGTGTTGGGAGGCATTTGGAAGGTCATTAATGTAGATGAGAAAGAGGAGAGGGCCAAGTATGCTGCCCTGAGGAACACCAATGTTGATGGGTAGGGTGGGAGAAATTGAACTATTCACAGAAACATACTGGAGCCTGTCAGTAAGGTAAAATTTGAGGTATTGCAGGGAGTGTCCTCTGACTCCATAATGATGTAATTTAAGAAGAAGGTTTTGGTGGTTGACTGTCAAAAGCCTTACGCAGGTCCACAAATAACCCAACAGGGAACTCATTTTTATCAAGAGCTGCATGAATCAAGTTAATCATACTAATAAGGGCACCATTAGTGCTTTTTTGGGGTCTGAAGCCATATTGGCAAGAGCTAAGTATATTGTGTTTGGCTAGATAAGAGTAAAGCTGCTTGTAGATTAGTTTTTCAAATATTTTTGACAAGTTTGGCAGAATTTACATAGGTCTGTAATTGTTGATATCAGTGAGATCACCACATTTATGGTAGAGGAGTGCCTGTCTTTTTCTAGTCAAGCACTCGTTGATGTAAATCCCCTTTTTAGAGGATACAGCAGCCTGGACAAGATCAGATTTTAGGGACTGGGTAGTTAGTTTGAGGCGAATTTTTCTTTGGGTTAGTCCTGCAAATAAATAAAGCAAATAATAAAGACGTCAGCATGATATATAAATCAAAATACAAGCCCTACTGTGCATTATACAGTGTACAATTGAACAACATCGTAATACACGTTTCACTGCAGCGTGAAACTAAAATAACTCAGCTAAATAACGTTGTTATTTAGCTGAGGCCGCAGCTCGCTGATATATAAGGATTCCATTATTATCAAATCCTAACGGGCTCACCATAGCCCATGCTACTTGGAACTTTTTTTTCCAAGTAGCGAATCTTAAGGAACAATATCTCAAATCCGACTGACCATTCATGCAAGTGTCTAAAATTTTAAAATTGGATTCCAGCAGAGAATGATTCAACTCATAACGATGATTTCTAATCTCCGAGAATGCTGGTTTGGATAATGGTAATCCAGTCCTCAGTGATACTCCGTGGTACTCAAGTATCCTAATCTTAAAGTTCCGAATGGAACGTCCGATGTATCCAGCATTACAACTGGAACAATTATACATATATACGATATTAGAGCACAGGGGGACGGGTTGGGGGAAGGCACTATATCTTTAAATTTAAAATATTTATGGCATTTGTATTGACAAAAATAAAGCTAAAGTCTACTTGAGGATAACAATGCAGTAGAAGGTTCCTCCATCGACTTCTTACAAAAAAAAAAAAAACTAGCAGTAGGCATCCGTCAATCCCGTGGGGTTATGGCGTTGTGCCCTGGGTGTATAGTTGTTGTAGTCTAGTTGGATACAGCTCCTGCTGTGGCTGTGAAGGCCAACCCGAGAATGAGAGTCTCGACTGCAGCGAGCGCAGACAAACGCCGAAGAGGGTGCGTCTGACAGTGGTCGAGACCTCCTCTGAAGTCTATTATCCTCCGCCTGCCTCTTCAGTTCATCCTCGAATTGCTGGAGTCCCTTCTACACTTTATATCTCCAGGCAGATCTGTCCGCAGCTGCTGCCTCCCAAGTGTTGATGTCGATGTTCATCTGCTTGAGGTCGCGTTTGCAGGCATCTTTGAAACGCAGCTGAGGTCTTCTGGTAGGTCTCCTTCCTGATGCCAATTCTCCATACAAGAGGTCCTTCGGTATGCGGCCATCGACCATGCGTGAGACATGTCCCAACCATCGCATGCGTCTCTGTTTCAGGAGAGTGAACATTGAAGGGACTCCTGTTTTCTCGAGTACAGTGTTGTTGGTGACGTGGTCTTTCCACGTGATGTCAAGGATGCGTCTCAGGTTCCGCATGTGAAAGGTATTAAGCCGTCTCTCCTTGCGAGAGCGCAGGATCCAGGATTCCGAGCCGTAGAGTAGTGTACTCACCACACATGCCATGTAGACTTGTGCCTTGGTGTGCACTGTCAGTTTGGCATTTTCCCGAACGCGCTTTGTGAGCCTGGCCAGTGTTGTTACGGCCTTCCCAATACGCCTGTTGAGCTCAGTGTCCAGGGAAAGGGTGTCTGTGATTGTGGAGCCCAGGTACACAAACTCGTGAACTGCCTCCAGCGCATAGTCTGCTATATTTATACAGGGTAGCTCATTGACATCTTGTCCCATCACCTGTGTCTTCTTCAGGCTGATTGTCAGGCCGAATGCAGAACAAGGTTGCGGCAAAGCGGTTGAGTAGCTGCTGCAGGCCTTCTGCTGTGTGTGTGGTGATCGCTGCGTCGTCGGCGAAGAGGAACTCCCTGGGGATTCGCATTTGTACTTTTGTCTTTGCTCGGAGTCTGGATAGATTATACAGCTTTCCATCAGATCTTGTACGGAGATAGATGCCTTCTGTCGTTGTTCCAAAAGCATGCTTGACGAGAATCGCGAAGATGCCGAACAGGGTTGGAGCAAGAACACACTCCTGTTTAACACCACTGTTAATGTTGAATGGTTCAGAAGTTGAGCCGTCGTACACAACTGTCCCCTTCATGTCCTTGTGGAACGATTGTATCATGCTGAGTAGGATGGGTGGACAGCCAATTTTGGCCAAGATCTTGAAGAGTCCGTCCCTACTCACGAGGTCGAAGGCCTTTGTAAGGTCAATGAAGGCAATGTACAAGGCTTTTCTCTGCTCCCTGCATTTTTCTTGAAGCTGTCTCAGGGAGAACACCATGTCAGTGGTCGACCTCTCTGCTCGGAAACCACACTGTGACTCGGGGTACACTCTTTCAGCAAGAATCTGAAGCCTGACCAAAACGACCCTAGCGAATAGTTTGCCAACGACGCTGAGGAGGGAGATGCCGCGATAGTTGTTTACATCGCTTCTGTCACCTTTATTTTTGTAGAGAGTGATGATGTTTGCATCTCTCATGTCTTGTGGCACCGGGCCCTCCCTCCAGCATTGGCACAGAAGTTCATGAAGCTCAGATTTAAGTGTTCCACGAGCGCACTTGAGAACTTCAGGCGGAATCCCGTCGTCTCCTGGGGCCTTCCCTGAGGAAAGTGAATCCAGTGCTTTCTCAACTTCTTCCACAGTTGGTTCAAGATCAAGTTCTTCCATGATGGGCAGGCATTCAATTGCATCCAAAGCTTCTACGCTGACCAAGTTCTCTCTGGAGTAGAGTTCGGAGTAATGTTCCACCCAGCGATTCATCTGTTGATCACGGTCTTTAATGATCTCTCCAGTGGCAGACTTTAGAGGAGCCGTCCGGTTTTGTCTAGGGCCTGTTGCCTGTTTGATTCCTTCGTACATGCCTCTTACGTTGCCGACAGTGGCTGCAGTCTGGATGCTGGAACAGAGTCGAAGCCAGTAATCGTTAGCACAACGCCTCGCAGTTTGTTGAACTCTACTGCGGGCAATACGGAGGGCCTGTAGGTTCCTTCTTGAGGGCAGGTTCTTGTAGGATGAGAGAGCTCGTCTCTTTTCCTCTATGAGGGGTAACAGTTCCTCTGCACTGGCCTCGAACCAATCTGCTGACTTGTTCTGTCTCTTACCGAAGGTGGACATGGCAGTGTTGAAAATAGTGCCCCTGAGATGTGACCACCTCTCACTTGCGCTATCGCAGGGTGGTACAGGAAGGGCATTTACCAGCGCTGCAGTGAATTCCTCCACCTTGTGAAGGTCACGGGTCTTGTTTACGTTAATGCGTGGTCTTCCCTCCTTCTTTGCTCTGTGGATTTTCCGGGGCTGGAACTTTACTCTGCAAACGACGAGAGAGTGGTCGGTGTCGCAATCTGCGCTCTGGAAGCTGCGGGTCAGTTTGACATTTCTCAGATTGTTACGCCCCGTAAGCACCAGGTCGAGTTGGTGCCAATGCTTAGACCTGGGATGTCTCCAGGAAACCTTATGCTGGGGCTTGGTGTCGAAGAAGGAATTGGTGATGCAGAGATCATGACGGCAGCAGAACTCCAGGAGGCGCTGCCCACTCTCATTCATCTTCCCAAATCCAAACTGGCCCAGGCAGGAAGGCCAAGAGCTGTGGTCAGAACCAACTCTTGCATTAAAGTCTCCCAGGAGGAAGACTGGCTCTTGGTGAGGTATGTCTCTGAGAGCTAGGCCGAGGTCATCATAGAACTTGTCCTTCGCTTCGGTAGAGGAGGTCAATGTTGGTGCATAGGCATTGATGAGGCTGACCATTCCTACTGCTGTATGAAGCTGAAGTTTGATGATCCTTGAAGACCCCTCCATAGGCGGTACTATGGACCCTAACAACCTGTTCCTGATGGCAAAACCAACGCCATGCTCCCTTACCTCTTCTTGTGGTTTGCCCTGCCAGTAGAAGGTAAAGTCCTTCTCCCGTATGCTGCCAGTTGCCGGCAGACGTGTCTCCTGCAGGGCGACTATGTCCATCTGGAGTCTGCGCAGTTCATTGTTGATCACAGCTGTCTTGCGGGCGTCGTTCACTTCCAGTAGATCTTCCGAGAGACCCGGTGTCATGGTCCTTACATTCCATGTGCCCAGTTTGAGAGCTGGGTGGCTCTGTGTTTGTTTTCTTTTGCCTGGTGCATGAGTTGACGATCCGCTTATTGGATTGTGGCCTAAGCCCCACGCACCCAGTGGAGCAGGCGGACCGTGGCGGGACAGCACCTTATTGGCTGGGGGCTGCCCAGCTTGAGGCGGGCGGTAGCTGTCCTATGAAATCGGATGATTTCTCCCACCGACGGAAGCAACCCCTGGCGCCTTACTCTACGCCAATTGAGTGGTAGACTTATCACCGGTAACTGTCACTTCCCGTGTTGAGCCATCGCCAAGGCGATGCTGGAGTGTCCTCTCCAGGGCACAGGCCTGGGCAGTAATTATGGAGGATCAGCTGTTGCCCATGCAACAGATCCACCCTCTCCACGCCACCGATGTGATCCAAGGGAAGGGCAGGCGCCGATACGCTTGGCACCAGTGTCGTCGCAGGAGTTGCCAGAATGTAGCTGTAAACAGCTGCAAACTGCCTTAGGGACTCCGACTCCGGATTTTTCCTCAGGGTTGACTCCCGAAGTCTTTCCCATGAGTGGGTTTAGCCACAAGACAGCAGAGGTTTGAATTCGGGGTTTTCCTTCCCTAGATGGGCTGCCTTTCCAGGCTAACGAGTCCCATCTGCCCGAAGCAACTGGTTTTAAGGCGCCAGAGACCCGCCTTCGCCCCTTCTCCTGTTGGTAGAAGCAGTTCCGCCAGGCCTAGAGGCTAAGCCACACGTGCAGGCCAGGAGCTGGACTTGGTTGTCAGAGGCTATTTGAGACGCACGCCATCAGGGGCATTTACAGGCTGTGGGAGCTTATCTCCACAACCCTTACCCCCGGCTGTAACAAACCTTGGAACCATTAAAAAAAAAAAACTAATGGTGCCATAAAGGGTAATTTGATATATTTTAAATC
>WNGS01163947.1:17546210-17565885 GCA_020271785.1 Procambarus virginalis | reverse complement strand
GTTCCAACATCATAAGCTTGTGAGACCACTTGTGGTCCATTGTGTGGTCCACTTGTGTGGTCCACTTGGTGTGGTCCACTTGTGTGGTCCACTTGTGTGATCTAACTTGTCATATGAAGGAATATTAATTGTAATTGTGATGAGATGTAAAGTTTTCTACCACTGTGAACTCTGTCCCAACATCCTCAGAGTAAAACTGGAGCACAAGCAGAGAACACGACTCGCAAGACTCTGGGTCAAAGGTGTCATTGACCCAACAAGCAGCATGACGGAGGCAAAACAGGTGACAGTCACCCTGAGACAAGGGCACACCGCAACCTTCAAACCCGCACAAGGCAGGCTGGAACTCGGGAGACGCATCCATGGGTCCCCGAGCCCCGACAGGGGTTTCCAGGGCCCGTAGGTTAGCAACTACGGGAAGCCCGGGCAAGGTGTTGCTAACCGGTGAAGAAACCCAAAAACAAGGGTAAAGATTAATACTGAAAACCCCTGGGACGTGTACAAGCACGGGGGCCTAGCAGAGGGCCACCAAAACAATACCAGGGGAACTATGGGCCCACAAGGCAGAACCTCCACCAGGCAAAGTAAAACAAAACAAAAGAAAAACCCCGCAAAAGTACACCGTCCCCAGAGGCAACAGGCACCGGCCGCCGCGTAGGTGGCAGGCAGCGCAACACCTTGGCGCCCTAACCAGCACAACACCACTCCCTACCCAAGGCCAAACAAGGGCCCCAAGCCCCAGCTGGCCCCAAGGGCGAGGCAAATGCCGAGCAGCAAGAACCTCTACGGGAGCGGTTCCCGAACGCCCCAGAGAAGATAACCCTGACACGCAAGGGCAGTACTCACAGGGCGCCTAGGGAAGGGAACCCTAGACGCATGCAGCCCCGGCACTGATGAAATACTCCTGGCCACCGCAAACCACAAAAACAGCAGAGAACGCCACACGAGGCAAAAACCGCCAAGGAATTTGAGGCCAGAGAAGCGTGTATCCCGGTTGACACTAGCTTGCGAACTGACGGCAGCCGGCGCGGTGAGGTCCGGGGCCCCCCTCCCCCTCCCGGGGAGGAGAGGGCTGCGCGGACAACCGGCGCGGCAGTAAAGTGATTGTTTGATTGTTTTTCCTTGTGATTGTAGGGAGTTTTTCTACCTCTCTGTTCGGTTTGTTGTAGTTTTCTACCATGTGGGGTTTGTTTTGTTACGCCTACCTTTCTGGGTGCCTAACCCCGGTCGATGGCAGATAAGGAAAACCCCCAACTATATGGGGTTTTCCAGGGCCATTGCTCCCTGAAACCTCTCTGAAGGGGCCAGGTTCTGGCGCTGGTCCCTGGTAGGTCTGAACTCCATAGCTAGTGTCCCGGTCTAACATAACATACATTAGCCCGATAAGCTCCAGGGAGCCGTAGGGGCTCCCCACAGAAAAACTAGCATTGAATGTAATGAAACACCTCTTTCTTGCAGAGTTCCAGTGATTCCCTGAAGGTATCTCTCTGAGATGGCTTCCCACTACTGAGTCACATCAGTCACAGGAGTCCTGTTTGGCAACAGGGCACCAGACCAAGAACCTGGCCCCCTCAGATCAGGGGAAATCAGGGGAAAGGGCCAAGCCATTACGACTATATAGCACCAGGAAGGGATCAGGATAAGAATTTGGGATGGGATGGGGGAAAGGAATGGTGCCCAACCACTTGGACAGGCAGGGATTGAATGCCAACCTGTATGAAGTGAGACTGTCACTCTACCGTCCAGCCCAAGTGCTTGGGAGAGGCAGGGAACAATCACCCACATTGTGAAAGTCTCCAGAAAGTAAGCAAAGCAATACAGACAACTGTATGGTTCACAAAAATGAAGAACTAAAACTGTAAAACAACTCTGCAAATGTTTCATTCAAAAATAAAATAGTTCGCTCTAAGCTTTGCTTGAATCCCCTACTACACAAAAACTGCAAACAGGTGGCATCCCAAAGCTCCTGCTTCCAAGTCGGCACTGGGTCTGTCTGGAGCTGACAGATCATGAACTGATGTAGGTTTTTATTTTGTATTTTTTATTCCTGCACACCCAAGGAACTGCTTCATAAACAGAGGTACAGCCCAAGGGTTAATATGGGTCTGATCATATTTTTAACAGGATATAACAAAAACTGTTGGTGCTTTGAGAAAGCCATTGAGCATATTTAGGCTAAAGTTTCATGGTTCATTTTCATTTATAATTTTACATGCAAAATATAGATTTAGTGATAAATAGAAAAAAAGGGGGAGGGAGGGAGGAGGGGGAGCAAATTTTGTCAGAAATCCAGGTCGGGTCCAGAAAGATGTAATCCTGATTTTGAAGATGTGTAATCCAGTGTTACAACACCTGTATGAGAGATAGAACTGAGATACTGTACCTAAATTGTTAAAACATTCTCAATAAATTATTTGTCAGCAATCTTACTTATCACCTTAATTCCAATTGTCAGGGACAAGAAACCTGCGAGTAAATATATAATTTAGGATTGTACAGAAGTCTTCCCTAGGTCAAACTACTGACCTTCCCCAGGATGCAGACCACAACAGTTGCCTAACTCCTAGATACCTATTTACTGCTAGGTCAACAGAGGCATTAGGTGAAGGGAAATGTGCCCATACATTTCTGTCCCGCCCAGGAATCGAACCTGGGATCCCCGACTGTGAGTTAAGAAGGTAGCTGCAGTACTTCTTATTAACAATATAAAAACAATTATACAGCAAAACTAAAACAAGCAATGAATTTCTGATTCCACAGTTCATAACATAATTCCTATCATTTAAGATATTAATTAATTTAAATTTAAATTAATTTTAAATTAATTTAAATTAATGGTTTAAGCCATATTATTCTTCTTTACTTAAAAAGCTTAATCATATGTCAAGTTACCAAATAAGTACATAAGTGTAACTTGACATATGATTAAGCAATGTATTGTACATAGTATGTTTTGTACTATTGAATATAGGGTCTCACCAACTGCATTGCACTAAAGGAATCGACCAGCGTCATGTCACCACTAGTCATGCGTGAGAGTGAAGAATGAAATTCATTCAGTTGTTCAATGGTGTCTTTGTGGACTTCTTCATACTCCTCTGGATCTAATTCTCCTCTGTAAAGAAATGCAGAAGCAAGCGTAAAGGTTACAATAAAGCCAGCATTGAATGTAATGAAACACCCTTTTCTGGGGTTAGCCTCGGAGGCTTCTTGAAGCTAACCGAACTGATGTGTGCTTTATTAGTTTGGGGTCATCAGTTACTGGAGTTCTGAGCCTACCAGGGACTACGAGCCAGAACCTGGTCCTCTCAGAGAGGCACAGGGAGCGATAGTGTATGAGCACTTTACATTTAAAGTAAAGTCATATTCCACCATTGACCAGGGCAATAGCCCAGAAAAATAGGCGAATCAAAACAAGTAACTAGCTGGCAAAATGAAACCTACAGCCCGAAAGGGCAAAGAAACTCCCTTTCAATAAAATAAACAAACCGAAACTAGCAACTCTGCAAGCAAATTAGTACAGTGGCACCTCGACTTACGATTGCCCCGACTTACGATAATTTTGAGTTACAATGAAAATTTGATCGGAAAATGTGCCTCAACTTACAATAGTTTCGTCGACTAACAATATCTGTTGATACATGTCTGCGTCAACTGAGCACATGGTTCCCAGTCATGCGGACCAACCTGCCTCAGTTTACTATAGCCGCCCGCTTAGTGAAAATCACACTTATAAGAAATTCAATTTTTTGGGTTATTTTTTGCTTTTTGAACATAAAACTGATTATTATATAGCATGCCATGGGTCCCAAGAAAGTCAGTGGTAAGGTTCAAATGAAAACACATGTGAGGATGACCATAGAAGTAGTAGTACAGAATATCCCTTCCTCAAAAATGAATAAAATGTGTGCAGCATGGGAAGAACTGTAAACTTTTACTGAAACGACTCACCCAAATCAAGCTGCAGTAGGCTGTTGCCTTAATCTTTTCAATGACACTGTGATGCATCACTACAGACAAATTTTAAAATGAAGGGAAAAACAAGTGTCGCTAGACAAATTTTAAGTGAGACAAACTAGCAGTGAACCACAACCAGGTCCTAGTGGCATGCAGGCAAAACGTAGGAGAGAGTGTACCCCAGAGAAATCATCTCTGCCTGATGTTATATTGGAAGGGGACTTCCCTTCCAAACTGTAACACCTCTCCTCCTCCCCCTCCTCACCATCTTCTATATGCAAACAGGAGTCATCAGTAAAGGTAAGCAATAACTTGTACATACTTTTGCATTGAAGATTTGGGTGAATTAGGTATAAAATTTACTTTGAAGTTAATTTTTTGGGGAGTCAGGTACGGATTAATTCATTTCCTGTATTTCTCATGGGAAAAATCGTTTTGACTTACGATATTTTGACTTACGATACGTCTCTGGGAATGGATTACCATCGTAAATCGAGGCCCCACTGTACTAGCATAATACAGTACAGTGGTACCTCAGTTTAAGAGTTTAATCCATTCCTAGAGACAGCTCATATTGCGAAAACTCGTATTCCGAAGCTAATTTCCCCATAAGAAATAATGGGAAATGAATTAATCTGTTCCTGACTACCCCAAAAATCCCACATCAAACTAAATTTTATACCTAATTCATCTAAATAAACCTACAAAACTATGTTCAAGTGATTACTTACCCTTGTTGTTGAATGCTGTAGGCATATGGCAGATGGTGAGGAGGGGGGGGAGGAGGAGAGGTGTTACTGTTTGGAAGGGGAGTCCCCTTCCATTATAACATCAGGAAGTGAGGACCTTTCTGGTGTGCACTCCCTGGCACGTTTTGCCTGAGTACCACTAGGTCCTGGTTGTCGCTCACTGCTCGATTTTCTCACAACAAATCTGTCCATGGAAGCTTGTTTTTCCCTTCTTTGCAAGCTGTCTCTGTAGTAAGGCATCACATTGCCATTGAAAAGATTAAGGCAACGGCCTACTACAGCTTTCTCTGGGTGAGTCTTTTCAATAAAAGTTTGAATCTCTTCCCACATCTGACACATCTGCAAAGAAAAGGAGATAACATCTAGGTCAGAAAGAGCTGTAGAAGAAGCAAAAGTAGTAGATAAAATTGTTGGCCTCGTGGAAGGTCTTACAACCATAGAGAATGTGAGCGACTACAGGAGAATAGGCCGATATGTAAAAGGGAAAGATCGACCCTTGAGGATCACCCTAAATGGTGCCAAACAGATGGAAGAAGTACTAAGGAATGCTAAAAAATTACGTAATGATGAGGATGGGAAAGTTTGGTCGTTAAGACGAGATCTTTCAAAGGAAGATAGAGAGGAGCTGAAACTGAACCTCGCCGAGGCAAAACGTTTAAATGAGAGCAGGAATGAAGAAGACATCAGTTCTTTTTTCTACAAAGTGATAGGAGTAGGCAGACCAGTGAAGTGGTACATAAAGGCAAACCAACAAAATCATTAGAGAATGGGGGAGTGAAAAATAAGAAGAGCGGGAACAAGTTCTTGAAGATTGCATACACCAACATAGATGGAGTAAGGTCAAAGATACTGGAGTTAAGTGATATAATACAGCTGCAGACACCAGACATTGTTGCACTCACGGAGACAAAACTTGAAGATGTTATTTTAAATGAGGTCATATTCCCAAGGGGCTACTCAATTTGGAGACGGGACAGAAAAATCAGGAAAGGCGGTGGCGTTGCTGTGCTGGTGAAAGAACACCTAAAGGTGAACGAAATAATGACTGCCAATCCACAAGAAGTTGATATAATAGCACTAGAGATCTGCCATGATGATGATAAACTAATGATCATAAATGCATAGTCCACCGCTAAGCAGCACATGGTCAAAAGAGGAGCTAGATAGTAAACGAGAAGGTCTTATAACAATAATGAGAGAGATCATAGCAAGAGCGGATAACGATAGTTCACGGCTGTTGATAGTCGGCGACTTCAACTTGAAATCCATAGACTGGGAGGCATATGAAGCTAAAACAGAAGATTTCTGGACCTGTAAATTTGTAGACCTCATCCTGGAAACATTCTTGTATCAACATGTTAAACAAGCTACGAGGATGAGGGAAGGGGACGTCCCCTCCATGCTAGATTTGATATTTACCAGGAAGGAGGAAGAAATATTTGACATTCAGTACCTTCCTCCCTTGGGTAAAAGTGACCATGTCTTTTTGGGAATAAAGTATGCAATGCGATATAATCTGGAAGAAAATATGACAGTCGATGCAATTGAAAAACCTGATTTTAGGAGAGGACATTATGGCAACCTTAGAAAAATTTTTAGTGAGTATAATTGGACAGACTTGTTGCTAGGCAAGGAAGTGAATGAGATGTATGTCAAGTTTTGTGAAATATATGATAAAGGAACAAAAAAATTATACCAAAACAGAGAAGCAGAACTAGGAAACAGGATTGGTTCAACAGAAAGTGCGAGAGGGCCAGAGACCAAAAGTCACAAAAATGGAATCAATACAGGAAGAGGCCAAACCCCCAAACATACCAGCGATACAAAGATGCGAGAAACAACTACACGGCAGTGAGGAGAGAGGCAGAAAGAAATTTTGAAAAAGGGATTGCAGACAAATGTAATACAGAACCAGGTCTATTCTATAAATTCATAAACAACAAATTGCAGGTAAAGGATAATATTCAGAGGTTGAAAATGGGAAATAGATTCACGGAAAATGAAAAGGAAATGTGTGAAACATTAAACGAAAAGTTCCAAAGTGTGTTTGTACAAAATGAAATCTTCAGGGAACCAGATACAATAAGAATTCCAGAGAACAACATAGAGCACATAGAGGTGTCTAGAGACGAAGTGGAAAAAATGCTCAAGGAGCTAAATAAGAACAAAGCAGTTGGTCCAGATGGAGTTTCGCCATGGGTTCTGAGAGAATGTGCACCTGAGCTCAGCATTCCTCTTCAACTGATTTTTCAGGCATCCCTGTTTACAGGAGTTGTAGCTGATGTGTGGAAAAAGGCTAACATAGTTCCAATCTACAAAAGTGGAAGCAGGGAAGACCCCCTTAACTATAGACCGGTATCATTGACAAGTGTAATAGTCAAAATATTGGAAAAAATAATTAAAACTAAATGGGTAGAACACCTGGAGAGAAATGATATAACATCAGACAGACAGTATGGTTTTCGATCTGGAAGATCCTGTGTATCGAATTTACTCAGTTTCTATGACCGAGCAACAGAGATATTACAGGAAAGAGATGGTTGGGTTGACTGCATCTATCTGAACCTAAAAAAGGCTTTCGACAGAGTTCCACATAAGAGGTTGTTCTGGAAACTGGAAAATATTGGAGGGGTGACAGGTAAGCTTCTAACTTTTATGAAAAATTTTCTGACAGAAAAATGAGGGCAGTGATCAGAGGCAATGTATCGGACTGGAGAAATGTCACAAGCGGAGTACCACAGGGTTCAGTTCTTGCACCAGTGATTGTGGGTGTTTTTTTTTTTTTTTTTTTTTGCTGTCACGACTGCAATGCGTACGTCGCCAATGTACATGTGGCAGACGCTTCACGAAGCTGTCGGAATTAGCAAAATAGAAAATACGAGAGCAACCGTACAGGGCCTGGGAGCAAGGTCGAGTTAGAGTCCTTGTGGGTCTCTTCTCAGACTAGCCTCACCTGGTCCTGCTACACGTTGGTCGTTGGACTCTCCTCAATGATGTAACACTTTAAGGGACTCCTAGGGTCCTCATCAAATTTATAGTTTAGTGACTTACAGGCAACTCGGTGTTGAAGACACTTAGAGCTGAAGGCTTGAGTAATATTGGCAGTATTCAGAAGTAGTTCAACGGAAACACCGCATAAAGCTTAACAGTAGTTTATTTACTAACTTAACCACTAATACACAGGGTGCTTGATTTACTTTCGATTGGCGTCAGCAAAGCTATGGTTGTATTAGCGAGACTCTTGCCGTCTGGCTAATCGACTCGTATCCACTCGTGGAGAAACACCTAACTTAACACAGTTGACAGCCAATCACTAACACGGCAACCTAACTGCCGGTATGCAAAGGGATCACAAGAGTTCCAACCGGATACTCGGTAATGATGATATGCAATAAACACAATAATAATCACACAATAACTAAATGTGTGGTGTATGTGAAGCTCACATTCACAGACGATTGAAATGCCGTGATACCACACAGATAAACACGCATTCACCGTCGATTCACCTATAACCTGCGACAGGTATAAGAAGGTGAGAACTGTGGTTGATCCCTCAGATCAACACAGACACAATAAAACAATGACAAGATCTTGTACTTACAGATAGGTACCTTTCCTTACGCACTCACTCAGACTCGTTTATACAAGCACTCGTAGGTGGCCTGATAGCTGGTTTCGCTCGTAGACACGGAGGGTACTCGCATTATCTTGAGATGATTTCGTGAGTAGGGCGTGCTGTATGCTTAACAGACAGACACACGCGCACACACTGGCACTGACGGTGCGTGAGGTGGTGACGTCACGTAGAGCTAGGGAGGCGGTGGGCGCTCGAGGTACTGAGGTACACGCTCAGGATGAGTGGCGGTACCATGCACTACACTGTACACTGTGGTAATGTCACACACAGATTACTTAGGCGGCGGCACTGCCTTAGTTCACTCTAGGTCACTCACGACGATCTTTGTCACCAGGGGTTACCTGATACCAGTCTGTTTCGCTCTGGAGATTTGTCACTTTAGGTTTCTAAACAATATATTCCCACTCGTGATTCTGGCGTGTGTGGTATATCGCAAAGACGCTGAGTTAACTTGACGGTGAGGGATAGACGGTGATCAGTCTATTGGCCGGTAGAACAGAACACGTCCTCTGGGTATGGTCTCTCTCACGTGAATGAATTGCAAGGGTGCCGGGCATCTCGTGGCACACAACACAAAAGGAGTTACAATTTGACCAATAGCATTGCAGCAAATGAGCGGGAACCAATCATATTAGCTCGTTCGATGAGCAGTAGCAGGAGTGACGTCATGAACACGTCATAGCTGTTATTCAGCATCGCGCCGGTTGACCCCAGAGGTCAGACGCTGCTGGCGCCTTCCCCTCTGTCTCAGCGGGCACCAGCCATGTACTCACTGACCCTTTGGTAGCAAGTATACTTAGCTCCCTGTATCTACTTCCTGCCTAGACATACGGCGGCCTACGTATCATAAAAGTGTTCCTGGTTAAGTGGGCATTCTGGAGATACCCAACATGCCAGGAAACTATCCAGGATTAAGAGAGATAGGCTTTGTGCACGAAGATCTGTGCACTGCAATGCCATTCAAGTCAGCTGTGGGAGCATCTTGGGAGACATACTCCCACAGTGATGTCATTGTCTACATAAATGATCTACCAGTGGTATACAGAATTATATGAACATGTTTGCTGATGATGCTAAGATAATAGGAAGGATAAGAAACTTAGATGATTGCCATGCCCTTCAAGATGACCTGGACAAAATAAGTACGTGGAGCGCCACTTGGCAAATGGAATTTAATGTTAATAAATGCCATGTTATGGAATGTGGAATAGGAGAACATAGACCCCACAACCTATATATTATGTGAGAAATCTTTAAAGAATTCTGATAAAGAAAGAGATCTAGGGGTGGTTCTAGATAGAAAACTATCACCTGAGGACCACATAAAGAATATTGTGCGAGGAGCCTATGCCACGCTTTCCAACTTCAGAATTGCTTTTAAATACATGGATGGCGATATACTAAAGAAATTGTTCACGACTTTTGTTAGGCCAAAGCTAGAATATGCAGCGGTTGTGTGGTGCCCATATCTTAAGAAGCACATCAACAAACTGGAAAAGGTGCAAAGACATGCTACTAAGTGTCTCCCAGAACTGAAGGGCAAGAGCTACGAGGAGAGGTTAGAGGCATTAAATATGCCAAAACTAGAAGACAGAAGAAAAAGAGGTGATATGATCACTACATACAAAATAGTAACAGGAATTGATAAAATCGATAGGAAGATTTCCTGAGACCTGGAACTTTAAGAACAAGAGGTCATAGATATAAACTAGCTAAACACAGATGCCGAAGAAATATAAGAAAATTCACTTTCGCAAACAGAGTGGTAGACGGTTGGAACAAGTTAGGGGAGAAGGTGGTGGAGGCCAAGACCGTCAGTAGTTTCAAAGCGTTATATGACAAAGAGTGCTGGGAAGACGGGACACCACGAGCGTAGCTCTCATCCTGTAACTACACTTAGGTAATTACACGTCTTCAAGTTCTTTCCAAGAGGCAGACAAGAGGAGCTCCAGCATATTTCAACAATCCTAAGTATTGTAGTACAGGATGACGATAGTGAGTGGTGTCCCAGAGAACATAAAGGTATAGTGCTTTTGAAAAATAGGTGAGATAACAGGAATGTGCCAAGGGAAGTGAAAAATTGGATGAGAAAAAGTTACCCCTAGTGTTTACAGTGCAGAGAACAACATTCAAGATGGCCGCGGCGGCAAGAGGAAATACACAACAGAGCTTGATTTTGCTGGATTCAGTGAAGAAAGCATTGAGATAACCAGTCTACACAACAAGTTGGTAAAATTAGATGCTATAGTGACCTCTCATGTAGAATTAATTAGTAAATTGAAAGAAAGTAATGACCATTTGAATAGCAAAGTTGTATGTCTTGAGGGTGTAGTCAAAGACCTGTGCAAGGATAAGATTCAATTGGAAACAAATTGCAAAGCCATGGAAGAAGAAAATAGACTCTTAAAAATAGCTTTGGAAGAAGTTAAAGTAAATTTAAACATAGATGACTACAATAGGTTAGGTAAGGAATTTCATCAGGAGAAACAGCTTTTGTCAGCACAGATGGAGGAAGTTACACAGGGTATAGAACAGTGCAAGAAAGATATGCAACTCACTTATGCGCAAGTGGCCAAGGAGAAGGAAAAATTGGAAGAAGCAGTAAAGGAAGCCCAACACTGCAGCAACCAGGATAAAACAAACATTAGGCTAGAAGTGAGGAAAGAATTGGCATCCAACCCGAAGTTGGTGCAAAACACAGTTGATCGAAGGAAGTCCCTGATCATTTTTGGCTGCAAAGAAAAGGAGATAACATCTAGGTCAAAGAGCTGTAGAAGAAGCAAAAGTAGTAGATAAAATTGTTGGCCTCGTGGAAGGTCTTACAACCATAGAGAATGTGAGCGACTACAGGAGAATAGGCCGATATGTAAAAGGGAAAGATCGACCTTGAGGATCACCCTAAATGGTGCCAAACAGATGGAAGAAGTACTAAGGAATGCTAAAAAATTACGTAATGATGAGGATGGGAAAGTGTGGTCGTTAAGACGAGATCTTTCAAAGAAGATAGAGAGAAGCTGAAACTGAACCTCGCCGAGGCAAACGTTTAAATGAGAGCAGGAATGAAGAAGATATCAATTCTTTTTTCTACAAAGTGATAGGAGTAGGCAGACCAGTGAAGTGGTACATAAAGGCAAAACCAACAAAATCATTAGAGAAAGGGGGAGTGAAAAATAGAAGAGGGGGAACAAGTTCCTGAAGATTGCATACACCAACATAGATGGAGTAAGGTCAAAGATACTGGAGTTAAGTGATATATACAGCTGCAGACACCAGACATTGTTGCACGAACCACTCACGGAGACAAAACTTGAAGATGTTATTTTAAATGAGGTCATATTCCCAAGGGGCTACTCAATTTGGAGACGGGACAGAAAAATCAGGAAAGGCGGTGGCGTTGCTGTGCTGGTGAAAGAA
This sequence comes from Procambarus virginalis, assembly GCA_020271785.1. Lineage (NCBI taxonomy): Eukaryota > Metazoa > Arthropoda > Malacostraca > Decapoda > Cambaridae > Procambarus > Procambarus virginalis. Next base: position 17,554,125 of record WNGS01163947.1, on the reverse strand, counting down.
CACCTAAAGGTGAACGAAATAATGACTGCCAATCCACAAGAAGTTGATATAATAGCACTAGAGATCTGCCATGAGGATGATAAACTAATGATCATAAATGCATATAGTCCACCGCTAAGCAGCACATGGTCAAAAGAGGAGCTAGATAGTAAACGAGAAGGTCTTATAACAATAATGAGAGAGATCATAGCAAGAGCGATAACGATAGTTCACGGCTGTTGATAGTCGGCGACTTCAACTTGAAATCCATAGACTGGGAGGCATATGAAGCTAAAACAGAAGATTCTGGACCTGTAAATTTGTAGACCTCATCCTGGAAACATTCTTGTATCAACATGTTAAACAAGCTACGAGGATGAGGGAAGGGGACGTTCCCTCCATGCTAGATTTGATATTTACCAGGAAGGAGGAAGAAATATTTGACATTCAGTACCTTCCTCCCTTGGGTAAAGTGACCATGTCTTTTTGGGAATAAAGTATGCAATGCGATATAATCTGGAAGAAAATATGACAGTCGATGCAATTGAAAAACCTGATTTTAGGAGAGGACATTATGGCACCTTAGAAAATTTTTTAGTGAGTATAATTGGACAGACTTGTTGCTGGCAAGGAAGTGAATGAGATGTATGTCAAGTTTTGTGAAATATATGATAAAGGAACAAAAAAATTTATACCAAAACAGAGAACAGAACTAGGAAACGGATTGGTTCAACAGAAAGTGCGAGAGGGCCAGAGACCAAAAGTCACAAAATGANCTGACCGACTCCCTCCCCCCTTCCTGACCGACTCCCTCCCTCCCTTCCTGACCGACTCCCTCCCTCCCTTCCTGACCGACTCCCTCCCTCCCTTCCTGACCGAAATCCCCCGGGTGGTCCCTCCCAACGCTCTCCTCTCTCCCGACACCACCCACCCACCCCACCCCCTCCTACACCATGGCCTTGAGCCAAGGATTAATACAGTTTGCCGGTCAAGAGCCCTTCATAAAGGTAAGAGAAACTTTGGTACTGTATTGTAGTTAGAAAAAAACATTGTATTCAGTATAAATGTATTTGTATGTTAATATTTGGAGGGTGGGGAACGGATTAACTCAAATCCCTTTATTTCTTATGGGAAAAATTCGCTTCGACTTCCGATATTTCGACATCCGATCCGTCTCTGGGAACGGATTACCATCGGAAGTCGAGGCCCCATTGTACAGTATAATGAATAACCAGAGTATGCACCCATCTCCCAATAAAGTCAATCACTGTTCTTAATAGATTTTCCCATACTCTATTCTATTTTAATGTATAGGAATGTTACTTTCACTTAATATCAGTCATAATTTTATTTTAAAAACAACCACAAATGTGCAATTGAAATTCTTGTCTACCATATTTGACTATTTTAATATAAGAATTTAATGCACCAACCATATCTTTCAAATCACTAATTCCTTAACCACTTAACTGTGCCAACTGAGTATTCTCGGTCGGCGGGAAACTGCACCAACCGAGAAAACTCTTTTTGATTTTTCGTAACCAATTCTAAATGTGTACGAGGTTGGTTGTGTACGAAATGGACTCTTAGGACCTCCAGTGAGAGGCAGCCATCTTGGAAAAAATTCCCAGAATGCCCTAGGGCTGCTGGCTGGGATAGTACTGAATGAGCAACCATGGGTGGCGCATGCGCCTCTGGCTCCCAAACACCTGTCCGACGCGGAGTTGAAAGATAATGCCCTATTGGTGAAATTCAAACCTTATTGTTTGAAGAACATAAGGGTCATAATATTGGGGAAGCTAGGCGCAATAAGGACCTAACACAAAGGTCGAATGCAAGTGATACAGCACCTATGAGGACGATACAGCGAGCGTATCCAGTTGAAGCTCTGAGCGTCACCCTTGCAATCCTATGCTATCTACAATTTATTTAGATGATACATAGATGAATCATTTTCTGCATTCAGTGATGATGCATCTGATACAAATAGCATAGATGAACAGTGTTAGCGGCTTCCATGGTGGTGTATTCCATAGATATTTTCAAGAATACCTGAATCTCTTCCTAACTGACGGACACTCTTTGAGGCTACCTGAATCTCTTTCTGACTGACGGACATATGCTGAACTCTTAAGGTATGCTGAATCTCTTCCTGTGTGAGACCATACAAAGCGATCTTTCAAGACTACCTTACAAATTGATCTTTTCCTATAATCTTTTCAATACTACCCTATGCTTTTACAAGCTTGGCTACATACAACCTACAAGTACTAAAGCCAAGGGTGTACGTGAGTGCATTATTTGCAAGCACACAGAATGAAGAAACAGTAAGCGAAAATTTATCTGTACTTGGTGCACTGAGAGCAAAGTTGCGCTGTGTACCATGGGCTACTCCGTTGATTATTACTCACTTCCGAGGTACTGAGTGTGTAATACAGTGTGTTACTGTGTAAATAGTGTGTGAAACTGTACATATTGTAATTTTAGTGAATTTTGAACAGGTAATATTGCAACAATAAATATTTATTGTGGACACATTACTGACACATGTATTATGAACGTTCTACTGTATACATATTGTAAAGGACACAAATATGCATCATATACGATAAAAAAAATAAATAAAACCGCATTGGAAATACATAAAACAAATAATTGAAAATATATTTGTGGTAACACCCGGTGCTTGAATGGCCCGCGTGATCGTGTCTGGGCGATTGACCCACGGGCGACCAAGCCCTGATGACGTCACAGCGCACCTTGTCCATGTCCCCACAGCCAAAGTAAGTGGAATTTGGTATTTATTTTACATAGACATGTTCAGGGAAGGGAATTTATCATTTTACGAAGAAAACAGAATTTTTTTGGAATACTTTATTTCATGCGCACTGGGGGAATTTCACAATAAACTCCACGCAACACAGTGGTTAAATTTCACTTTAATGTATCACAACTCCTGTATCTGCTCCAGCTGCCATAAAAAAAAAAACTGCATTGAATGTAATGAAACGCCATTTTCTGGGAGACCCGGAGGCTCCCCGGAGCTTTCTAGGCTGATATGGATATATTAGACTTTGGCATCAATGTGAATGGAGTTCTAGGCCTACCGGGGACCACGAGTCAGAACCTGGCCCCCCCCCCCTAAGAAGAGGCATGAGGAGCAATAGCCTATAGAAACCCCCGTGTGATTGGAAGCATTCTATGTCTGCCATCGACCGGGTCAGGCACCCAGAAAGTTGAGCGCCCCAAAACAAACCCCCTATTCTGGTTAAGAAATTGCTACTGAAAGCCGAACTAGTGGACAGAACTTCCCAAATGAAAACGACCTTCACGCCGGCTATCCACACCCCAGTTCTGAGGCTGGATGAAAAAAAATGCAAAAACAAAAAAAAAAATGGTGACTGGAGGGAGGGAGAGTGGCAGGGGAGCCTCCGGGTCTAATCCAGAAATTGGTGTTTCATTATGTTCAACGCTGGTTTTCTGGGGTGAGCCCCTTTGGCTCCCTGGAGCTACTTACCCGAAGACAAAAACAAGAGGGACTTAACCAGGAGGTGGTCAGCACTAGCTCCTCAACTTGAAGTCGAGACAACTGGCTGAAATCACCGACCCAACGCAACACAGGCCCGACCAGGCCCAAGAACAGTGACAAGGCAGCAAACTGCCAGCACCCTGTCCGATTTCCAAAATCCACGAGCCCGAATGTTAGCCCCAGACATGTTACCGAAGAAGGCCACCCATGCAGCTAACTTACGAACATCGTGAGCATGGGGATAGATCGCAGGCTGGCTGGACTGAAGAATCCTGTGGACAACCTGGTCAACACAAAGCGCGTCCCCTGCCCCAGAGGCTGTTGTGCACAGATAATGGCAGAGAGCTGCGTCTGGACACAACACATGATGCACCCCCGGCATAACCAACCAAGCATCAACAATCCAAGAGCCTCCTCTGAAAGCAGCAGTCTCATTCTTCGCCAGAAAAGAAGGAGACGGCTGCAAACAAACAAACCTATCACCAGGACCGAAAGAGCAGAAACCCCTACGCCGGAGGAAAGCATGAAGCTCCCTAACCCAACCTCCCCAGAGGCCAATGCCAACAAGAAGAGCCTTGGAGAAACAATCCTGAACCAAAGGAGCCACCACAAACTGAGGAGGAGAGAGAAGAGAGAGTGCCTGATCCAAAGGCCAGAACGGCTCAGGCAGAGCATGAGCAGGCCGGAGGTGAAACAACGCACGAGACAGCTTGCGAAATGCTTCAGAAATAACATCAATGTCTAACGCAAGCTGCAGTACAGCTCCGCCAATGCCACACGATACGAGGCGACAGTACTCGGCATAAGATGATGGTCCTGGAACAACCACGAAAGAAAGCCGCAAACAACCCAAACAGAGACCAAAGTAAACCAACGAAGGGATAAGAGAAACTGGAAGGATCGCCAGGAAACTATGCACTGCCACCGAGACGAAGCACACAGTTGGGACCCCATCAAGGATGCCACCTGCTCATCATACAAGTGGTGATAGACACGAGTCAGAAAGACCAGAAGCAAAGACTCGAGGAGAAGATCGAACCAGCCACATATCGGATCGGTCCGATCTGCTGAAAGAGACGGAGCCACAGGAAGACCCTGGGTTCGTACACCGAACAAGCAGCACCTGAAACCAAGGAGCCAAGAGGTCTACTCTCCCCTTGGTAAGTCTCCAAGCGAGTCAGGACCTGGAGCAATAGCAGAACTGGGGGAAGAGGTACAGGTAACCCCACCTTGACCAGTCCTGCCACAAGGCATCGCCTCTAATGGGCTCGCAGTCGGGGAAGGGTGCCATGGATACCGGGAGATGCCTCGACCACTCCGACATGAAGAGGTTTACCTCCAGGAGCCCATACGTTTAGCAGAGCCAACCGAAGGAGTCGGCGTCGACTGTCCATTCTGCAGACAGAGAAATGAACCATGACAGGCCATACGCCAGGACGTTGGACACTCCTCGAACATGAACGGCCAGGTGAGCCAAACACCAAGAACTCAGTAGACGAGTCACCCGAAGCGACCAACCCCAAAGAGCCAAGGATAGCATCGAACCCCCCCAGTTCAGACAACGAACCACCAGGGATCAGTCCATATGGAGCCGGATCGTTGATCCGCGAGCAACTCGAACCCTCCGAAACGACAACCACACTGCCACAACTCCCGCACCGTGCTGAGGACCTGATGGAAGGACGGACTTCACCTCCCCTGGCTAGCCTGGTGAGCACTGGTCACAAAGCCCCAGCCAAGGGACGACGCATATGTGGACACATCAAGCGAGAGCTCGAGTAGGTGCCAAGGCACTGAACCCCGAAAAACTTGAAGGGGAAGCCAGTGACGCAGCAGCCAACACAAGGCACCTGGAGGTCGAACCCAGCAATCACGAGAGAAGGAAGTAACGTCACTGAAGGAACCAGAACAGCCGACGAAGCCAAACCCGACTCGGTGGATAGATCATCGCAAAGTTCAGGCTCCCACACAACCCTCTGGCAACCGTTGGGTGACCCGGCCACCCCCCAGAAGGAGGCGAAGGTGGGACCACAGCTGAAGCAGAGACTCTGGAGGGAGAGACAAGTAAGCGGTCCGAGAATCCCACACAAGACCCAGCCAAGGACCGAACCCGAGAGGGAACCAGATGGGACTTCCTCCAGGTCACTAGGAACCCTAACCTCCTGGTGAGCTGGGAAAGAACCAAATCCCTGGCGAGCGGACATGTTGATTGTCTGGTAGCCCACACCAACTAGTCGTCGAGGTAGGCTAGGACCCGAACCCCTAAAAGACGCAGACGGAGTCTAATCCAGAAATCATAACACCTTACGGTGTTATGATTTCTGGATTTCTTATTATGGTGTAACGCCTTACACCATAACCTGGGTAAGGCGTGTAAACATGCGAGGTGCCAGGGTCAAGCTGAAATAAGAGGCAAATGAAAAACAAAACAAAAACCACTCCGAGATGACTCGACAGAGCAGGAGAAGAGGCCCGCCCCCACCCCCCTAGCCCATAACCCCAAAGGAGGAGGAGCCACACAATGCCACCGCAGGCTGTCGAAACCGACCCGAAAGCCCACAAATTGTGGGACCAAGTGTGAGCAAACAGCGCAAGCCCCGCCCCAATTGCCCTGTCAATGGGACGAACCACAAAAGGGCCGACACCCCCGTAGGGAACTGTGCCAACCAGACGAAGGTGGGTCCGAAGGCACTGCTGACACCGAACCTGGTACCACCCTGATGGAAAAAACCCCGAGCCCTGGCACGACACCCACGGGAAAAACCCCCACGAGCACCCCAGAGACCCAATAAATCTGACATCGGACAACAAGCAGAAGCCGCCTGCCAATACTGCCCAACTGCAGACTCTGCCAACAACAAGGGACAGAAAGGAGAAGAAAAGCTAAAACCTAAGAGCCAGGGCCCAGGCAGACCACTAGCCAGGACAACTCTGGAACCTCATAACGAACCCAGGAAGGAAATGAAGATCCAAACATGAAAGAAGAAGGACCCCACATGGAGGCATAATCTCCGCAGAAGGTTGACAGAGCAACCTTCGAACTCGCATGAAGTGAGAGGAGATCCAGGGGTCGCATCCATCAGACCACACCCCATGGGGTTTCCCAGGCCCGTTATTCACGTACTCTCGCTAAAGGAAGCCCAGGCAGGGTACTGCTAATTGGCGCCCAAAAACTACCAAGCAAACTACTACAGCTGAACCCCTGGGACGTGTCCATTCACAGGGGCCTACCAGGGTACCACCAAGAACAATAGGAGGGTAACCAAAACCAAGGGCAGAACCCTCACCATGCAGGAAACAAAAAACAAAAGAAAACCCCCCACAAGACAACGTACCCAAGCGTAACAGAGCCGGGTTGCTGTGAGAGGTGAAAACTAGCTGTGCAGTACCCCGCACCCCAACCAGTGCAAACTACCCCTACCGTAAGGCAAACAAGGATGCATGAAACACCCCAGCACACTAAGGGTGGTCAATCACCGAGCAGCAAAAGACCAAGCAGAGGTAAATCTCAAGGTAACTTGTGGAAGGGGGCCGCAAGCCCCTAGGGCAGTACTTACAGGACACCTACGGAAGGTGACCCTAGGCGCATGCAGCCCGAGTACTTGTGAAATTACTCCTGGCTCGCGCACCACCAGAGAATTAGCACCACACCACAAGGCACAGAGCTTGAAAGACAGGAAATCAGGAGCCGGAGTCACACGATCGTTGCCATTCACATCAGCCAAAGAACTGGGGTGGATAGCCGGCATGAGGGTCTGGGGCTCCCCCTTCCCTCTCCCAGGGATAGGGGTGAGGGGGAGCTGCTCAGACATCGGCGCGGTGACGTGGTGACGTCATGCTCCTTGGCTCATTTTCATTTGGTGAGTTCTGTCCACTAGTTTGGCTTTCAGTAGCAATTTCTTAACCAGAACTGGAGCTTACCTTTCTGGGTGCCTGACCTGATCGATGGCAGACATAGAATGCTTCCAACCACACGGGGGTGTCTATAGGCCATTGCTCCTCATGCCCTCCTCTGAGGGGGCCAGGTTCTAGCTCATGGTCCCCGGTAGGCCTAGAACTCCATTCACATTGACTGATGCCAAAGTTTAATACTGTATATCCATATCAGCCTGGATAGCACCGGGGAGCTGAAGGGGCTCTCACCAGAAAATTCCTTAATTCCTTAAATCTTAACTAATTGTATCTACTCCAGTTGCAATACAAAAAAAAATACCTTCTGCTGTGTGTAAGAATCTAATGCAATCTTGCCAATCTTCTGATCTCTCTCAATCTGAGAAAGCTTCTCTCGCAACTGGTCTGGTTGCTTCTTTGCAAACATCTGGATAACTTCTGGAGTTTTAAAAGCTTGAGATATTGCTGCTTGAATAGCCTGCAGAACCAAAATATGTAATAATCTTGGTGAAGGTA
>WNGS01163947.1:17525252-17545210 GCA_020271785.1 Procambarus virginalis | reverse complement strand
CAGAAGGAATATTACAGTACTGTACAGTGGTACCTCCAAAATCAGGACCTTCCTATGATGGATCCCTATTAAAATATGGACAAAATTTGGGCACCAGATCTCCCCTCCAATTTTTAAATATGAATCACTAAACAAAGTAATTTCCTGCAGATTGCATTATTTCTATTTTTTATATTCTTGTGTTTTTTTTATCATTCAGCAGATATCAAAGTTTAAACCAGTGAAAGTGCCAGAAATGTTATTTAAAAAATGGTTATTAGATGATATAATCTAAATTATTATTAAAACTAGTACTTTATATAAAACTTTGAATTAAGAAGAGCATTTTGAGCATAGCAAAGTTTATGGGCCTGGTTCAGTGATGTCATGGTCCTATCTTTGATACAAAAAAAAAATATAAAGAAACGGGCACCAAAGACCCACCTAGACCTACCGAAACCTGAGCCCTGGCACAACCACCCCAAGAGAACCGAGTGTGCTCCTCCCGGAGTACCAACAAATCAGAAATGGGAGGCAACTAGCAGAAGCCGCCGACAAAAAATGAGCCACACAATCCTCTGGAAATAACAGAAGACAAAATGGAGATGAAGACTGCAAGGCCAGGGCCGAAGCTGAATCTAGAGAGAGAGCAAGGATGGCTTGCCGACACATGAGTCGAGAGGTAAAAAACATAGATACCGTCTCCCGAAGAATCAGCACAAGCAGCTTTAGCCGGGCAGCCAACACCTCGGCTGCCGAAACCAGAACCCCAGCTGAAGGCCCCCACTCAGCACCCCCACATCCTCCGAAACCCAGTCCGAAGCCAACCCCAGAAGACCAAAGAAGCGCAAGACCGAGCCAAATGACCACAAACTCGATGAGCATCAGCTGCCAACGCAGTCGAAAGAGTGGGAACCTAAGCATGTTATTGCACCAGACCCACATCACGAGAAAGTGCAGGTCAAAGAGGCACTCATTGAGGAACTCAATTGAGCCCCCAAGAACACCTGCAACACCGAAGACACCTCTTGCCACCCAAGCGTGCAGGTTCGACAAACCTGCACCAAGCTCCCAGAAAGAAAAAAAGGGCAGTCTGCAGCCAGGAAGACTCCGGAACCTTGGGTGTACTGCACCCAATATGGGGAAAAGAAACCAAACTCAAATAAAGACAGATCCATTATAGAGGCATAACCCGTGTCTCGCAGGAGGTAATCAAGGGCCTCACGAACCTCCGCCGGGGAAATCCAATTGGAAGGAAACCTCCGGAAGCACGTATCCAAGTGACCTAAAGGCACCCGGAAACAAACCCAAGGGGGAGCCGCACCCAACTCAAATTCAGACAGGAAAGGCGGATATGAAACCCCCGGCCCTGCAACAATAAACCCTGCCCAAAAGGCATAAGAGTCCAGGCAGGATTAAAAGGAGCCCAAGCGCTATAACGGACTCCCCCCTAGCCCGAGAACCCTCAACACAGGCCCTGGGCAGAACCCTCATCCCACCACCCTTGATGAAAAGGCAGAATCCTGGGGAAAAGCTTCAAAGAAGAGAGCCTGCTGGGCTGACTCCTAAGCCTCAGTGGGGAAATCGGGCTCAACAACCTCTGTCCCTGAATTGGAAGGGGCATTTCCGGAAGCCACCTGAGCCTCATCCCAAGTTAAACCCAGCCCCGACTTCGAAACCTTCAGACGTTTGGGAGCTGGAAGCAGGGAGGAAGGAGCAGGGCAAATCACACCCACCTGGGAAGGAAGCAAGGGTGCAAACGAAACCAAGGTTGAAGTTAACACTGCCCCTAAATCCTGGTCCCTAAAACCCAAGCGGGGCAGCTCTGGGGCTTCCAACCGGGCAACCAACCTGGCTCGTTGCAACAAAGGAAATTAGTATGCAATGCAGTCGCTGCCTGCAGCGACTGCGTTGCATGCTCAGACAATGGGTAAACTGAATGACAAGTGGGGGAACAAATCCCGTAAGACTCAGGGTCGTAGGTGTCACTGATCAAACAGGCAGCATGACGGAGGAAGGACGGGTGATCGTCACCGCGAGGCAGGGGTAACAAACAACCTTCAGTATCACACAAGGTGAGACAGGACTCGGAAGACGCATCCATGGTACCCCCGAACCCAATGGGGGTTTTTCCAGGGCCTGTAGGGTACGTTAGCCCTACGGGAAGCCCAGGCACTGGGGTTAGCTAAGCCGGTATACCCTGTTTGTTAGCAGGAAAACTGACAACCAGTAGATGCCATGAAACCTCGGGGCAACAAAAGAAGACCACCAACACAACCTAAGCAGGCCTAATGGGAAGCTAGGCAGACCTCCTCTGCCAATCACAAGCAAACACTCTAAAAAACAAAATAAAAGCCCCTGAAGCAACACGCACAAACAAACTGGCCGCCAGAGAGAATCGCTGGTCGCCGAGAATACAGGCTGTGCCAGCCGCAGTGCGCCACTCCCAGCAAAACCCACTCCCCTACCTGGGGCAAGACAGGAAGCCCAAAATCCCCGACATACCCGAAGGGCGAGAACAATGCCAAGTGATGAAACCCTCCAACGGAAGAGAGACCCGAACATTCCAGGAAAGATAGCCCTGGAATGCAAGGGAAGTAGTTACATGGCACCTAAGGAAGGTAGTCCTAGTAGGAAGGGCTTACTTTCCCTAAGCCCTAGGGAAGGTAAGGGCTTCCCTGGGGCTTAGGGAAGCCCTAGGGAAGTCCAGTATACTGAGAACACCTGGCCAACACACCACCATGCACACAGTGTTTGCGGACGATGCCAAAATTATGAGAAGGATTAAAACAGAAGAGGCTTCAAGAAGACCTAGACAAGCTGAAGGAATGGTCGAACAAATGGTTGTTAGAGTTTAACCCAACCAAATGTAATGTAATGAAGATAGGTGTAGGGAGCAGGAGGCCAGATACAAGGTATCATCTAGGAGAGGAAATTCTTCAGGAATCAGAGAAAGAAAAAGACTTGGGGGTTGATATCACGCCAGACCTGTCTCCTGCAGCACATATCAAGAGGATAACATCAGCGGCATATGCCAGGTTGGCCAACATACGAACGGCATTCAGAAACTTGTGTAAAGAATCATTCAGAACTTTGTATACCACATATGTCAGGCCAATCCTGGAGTATGCAGCCCCAGCATGGAGTCCATATCTAGTCAAGGATAAGACTAAACTGGAAAAGGTTCAAAGGTTTGCCACCAGACTAGTGCCCGAGCTGAGAGGTATGAGCTACGAGGAGAGACTACGGGAATTAACCTCACTTCGCTGGAAGAAAGAAGAGTTAGGGGGGACATGATCACCACATTTAAGATTCTGAAGGGAATTGATAGGGTAGATAAAGACAGGCTATTTAACACAAGGGGCACACGCACAAGGGGACACAGGTGGAAACTGAGTGTCCAAATGAGCCACAGAGATATTAGAAAGAATTTTTTAGTGTCAGAGTGGTTGCCAAATGGAATGCATTAGGAAGTGATGTGGTGGAGGCTGACTCCATACACAGCTTCAAGTGTAGATATGATAGAGCCCAGTAGGCTCAGGAATCTGTACACCAGTTGATTGACAGTTGAGAGGCGGGACCAAAGAGCCAAAGCTCAACCCCCGCAAGCACAATTAGGCGAGTACAGTCATGAGGTCATATTCCCAAGGGGCTACTCATTTGGAGACGGGACAGAAAAATTAGGAAAGGTGGTGGCGTTGCTGTACTGGTGAAAGAACACCTAAAGGTGAAGGAAATAATGACAGCCAATCCATAAGAAGTTGACATAATAGCACTAGAGATCTGCCATGAGGATGATAAACTAATGATCAGAAATACATATAGTCCACCGCCAAGCAGCACATGGTCAGAGGAGGAGCTAGATAGTAAACGAGAAGGTCTTATAACAATAATGAGAGAGATTATAGCGAGAGCGGATAACGAGAGTCCACGACTGTTGATAGTCGGCAACTTCAACTTGAAATCCGTAGACTGGGAAGCATATGAAGCTAAAACAGAAGATTTTTGGACCTGTAGATTTGCAGACCTCATCCTGGAAACATTCTTGTATCAACATGTTAAACAAGCTATGAGGATGAGGGAAGGGGACGTTCCCTCCAAGCTAGATTTAATATTTAACAGGAAGGAGGAAGAGATATTTGACATTCAGTACCTTCCTCCCTTGGGTAAAAGTGACCATGTCTTTTTGGGAATAAAGTATGCAATGCGTTATAATCTGGAAGAAAATAAGGAGATTAAAGCAGTTGAAAAACCTGACTTCAGGAGAGGACATTATAGCGACCTTAATAGAGCCGGGGAGATATGGGGAGCTCCTTAATATGGGGAGCTGGTCGGCCGAGCGGACAGCACGCTGGACTTGTGATCCTGTGGTCCTGGGTTCGATCCCAGGTGCCGGCAAGAAACAATGGGCAGAGTTTCTTTCACCCTATGCCCCTGTTACCTAGCAGTAAAATAGGTACCTGGGTGTTAGTCAGCTGTCACAGGCTGCTTCCTGGGGGTGGAGGCCTGGTCGAGGACCGGGCCGCAGGGACACTAAAAAGCCCCGAAATCATCTCAAGATAACCTTAGAAAAATTTTTAGTGAGTATAATTGGACAGACTTGTTGCTAGGCAAGGAAGTGAATGAGATGTATGTCAAGTTTTGTGATATATATGATAAAGGCACAAAAAATTTATACCAAAACAGAGATGCAGAACTAGGAAACGGGATTGGTTCAACAGAAATTGCAAGAGGGCCAGAAACCAAAAAACACAAAAATGGAATCAATACAGGAAGAGGCCAAACCCCCAAACATACCAGCGATACAAAGATGCGAGAAACAACTACACGGCAGTGAGGAGAGAGGCAGAAAGAAATTTTGAAAAAGGGTTTGCAGACAATTGTAAAACAGAACCAGGTCTATTCTATAAATTCATAAACAACAAATTGCAGGTAAAAGATAATATTCAGAGGTTGAAAATGGGAAATAGATTCATGGAAAATTAAAAGGAAATGTGTAATTACCTAAGTGTAATTACCTAAGTGTAGTTACAGGATGAGAGCTATGCTCGTGGTGTCCCGTCTTCCCAGCACTCTGTCATATAACGCTTTGAAACTACTGACGGTCTTGGCCTCCACCACCTTCTCCCCTAACTTGTTCCAACCGTTTACCACTCTGTTCGCGAAAGTGAATTTTCTTATATTTCTTTGGCATCTGTGTTCAGCTAGTTTATATCTATGACCTCTTGTTCTTAAAGTTCCAGGTCTCAGGAAATCTTCCCTATCGATTTTATCAATTCCTGTTACTATTTTGTATGTAGTGATCATATCACCTCTTTTTCTTCTGTCTTCTAGTTTTGGCATATTTAATGCCTCTAACCTCTCCTCGTAGCTCTTGCCCTTCAGTTCTGGGAGCCACTTAGTAGCATGTTTTTGCACCTTTTCCAGTTTGTTAATGTGCTTCTTAAGATATGGGCACCACACAATCGCTGCATATTCTAGCTTTGGCCTAACAAAAGTCGTGAACAATTTCTTTAGTATATCGCCATCCATGTATTTAAAAGCAATTCTGAAGTTAGAAAGCGTGGCATAGGCTCCTCGCACAATATTCTTTATGTGGTCCTCAAGTTATAGTTTTCTATCTAGAACCACCCCTAGATCTCTTTCTTTATCAGAATTCTTTAAAGATTTCTCACATAATATATAGGTTGTGTGGGGTCTGTGTTCTCCTGTTCCACATTCCATAACATGGCATTTATTAACATTAAATTCCATTTGCCAAGTGGTGCTCCATATACTTATTTTGTCCAGGTCATCTTGAAGGGCATGACAATCATCTAAGTTTCTTATCCTTCCTATTATCTTAGCATCATCAGCAACATGTTCATATAATTCTGTATACCAACTGGTAGATCATTTATGTAGACAATAAACATCACTGGTGCAAGAACTGAACCCTGTGGTACTCTACTTGTGACATTTCTCCAGTCCAATACATTGCCTCTGATCACAGCCCTCATTTTTCTATCAGTCAGAAAATTTTTCATCCATGTTAGAAGCGTACCTGTCACTCCTCCAATATTTTCCAGTTTCCAAAACAACCTCTTATGTGGAACTCTGTCGAAAGCCTTTTTTGGGTCCAGATAGACGCAGTCAACCCAACCACCTCTTTCCTGTAATATTTCTGTTGCTCGATCATAGAAACTGAGTAAATTCGATACACAGGATCTTCCAGATTGAAAACCATACTGTCTGTCTGATATTATATCATTTCTCTCCAGGTGTTCTACCCATTTAGATTTAATTATTTTTTCCAGTATTTTGACTATTACACTTGTCAATGATACTGGTCTATAATTAAGGGGGTCTTCCCTGCTTCCACTTTCGTAGATTGGAACTATGTTAGCCTTTTTCCACACATCAGCTACAACTCCTGTAAACAGGGATGCCTGAAAAATCAGTTGAAGAGGAATGCTGAATCATATGGGCCAATAGCAGCTGCCTCATATGGGCCAATAGCAGCTGCCTCGTATGGGCTAATAGCAGCTGCCTCATATGGGCCAATAGCAGCTGCCTCGTACGGACCAATAGGAGCTGCCTTGTATGGACCAGACATAACACGAAACAATGGGTATAAATTGGATAAGTTTAGATTTAGGAAAGACTTGGGTAAATACTGGTTCAGTGACAGGGTTGTTGATTTGTGAAACCAATTGCCATGTAACGTGGTGGAGGTGGGGTCCCTTGATTGTTTCAAGCATGGGTTGGACATGTATATGAGTGGGATTGGGTGGTTATAAATAGGAGATGCCTCGTATGGGCCAATAGGCCTTCTGCAGTTACCTTTGTTCTTATGTTCTTAGCTCCTCTCAACATACTCCTGTTGCTGTTATTACACTATATATACACACACACACACTGTATATACCCATGTACATGTGAGTTCCCCATAGCGAACCACAAAGCTAGTATGGTGAGCAAAGCAAGAGTGGCTGCCACACAGTGAGGCTACCTCAATTCTCTTCCTTCCTCCCTCCCTCACCAAAATTCCTCCTTCCACAATACTAAGCACAACGCTAATTATAACCACAATCCTGGTCACTAATTTCTGTAAATGAATAATTGACCACAAGTTTATTTTGAAAAGGAACCTAAGAAGTCATTTGAAGATTCCTAGATGGACGAAATAATGCTGTGGTGCTGTGGCTAGCACTGTGAACATCGTGAACAGCATTGAATCACTGATATTTGAACATTGTACCCAGTCATTATACCACTCAGGCTCTTCTATAATACTATCATGGCTAAATAATACAGGTTATATATATATTTTGACATTATTAGGCGATGCTGTGGTCACACGCTGAACAGCAGAGCTGTGCGCTCATGCTGTGAGAGCCAGCCTTGGTTGCTCACTCACTACTGAGGCTCTGACACCCGGCAATGTGGACCATGATTTTTTTTTAAGATGGCGTCTGTTTACAAAAGCCCTGAGGAAGCTGATGTGAACCCCATGTATCAGCGGGAGATTTGAATGGAACGTGAAAAATAAAAACACCTGGAGGCACGTTGCGCACCCGAAGCCTGGGCTTGCAGGCGCGTTGAGCAGTTAAAGGGTTAAACCACTAACTGTTAAATAGCAAACATCCCCAGGGCGCTCAAGAAAAAAATTGTTCTGAAAAAATTATTTTGTCTTATGACATTGTTAATTAGCCTTCAGGAAGCACAAAAATCCAAATAAAAAGCCTCTAGCTTTTGTGGTTTAGCTGTAGTGGCTTGGAGAAGTTGCATATTTTTAGTTGAGGTGCCGCATAGGAATAACTTTGTTGATTTATTTTCATTGTTTCTTAATTTATTAATTTAGTCTTTTCATGCTAACAGGTTGTATCAGGTTGTATTTGTGTGTCAAAGTTACTGTCTATTATGTAAAACTTTGAAAATATAAGTATGTATGGATATACAAGTAAAGATATAAAGACACCCACATACTTATTCATGATAATACATGTATAAATACATTTTAAGCCTAAATCTTAAAATTGCATATAGCACACATTTTGCCTCAAATATATACATGGTAATCACTCATTTGCTGTTGCTAAAAGTTTAGTGTCTCCTCTATGGCTGCCCTAAACATTCAGATACTGGATGGTGATGTTGCCAAGCAATGGTCATCATTTTCTTACAAAGGCCCTAGAAGGAAAGTGAGGGACTCTGGATTTTTTTTCAAGATGGGGATGATTACTGGTGGTCTGAGGAAGCAGATGTGAGCTCTATGTATGTGTAGGACTATTTTAACTATTTTAAATACGCAAATCATATATATATGATTTGCGCCGTTTTGTGACAGTTACTCAAATCATATATGTATGATTTGCGCTGTTTAAGGGTTATATGACAAAGAGTGCTGGGGAGACGGGACACCACGAGTGTAGCTCTCATCCTGTAACTACACTTAGGTAATTACAGTTAGAAGTTAGTTAGTTAACTAGCTAGTCCCACAGTTAGAAGCCGTCGTAGCTCAGCTGTGAATTGGAAATGTACAAATGCCACTTCTATTTTCAAAAAGAGCAGAAAGAGCTCAGCAGAAAACTACCGCCCGATCAGCTTGACATCACACATCTGCAAGCTCACGGTGAGAATACTCAGGGAGGAAATCATTCACCATCTTTCAGTGAACAATCTTGTACAATCGACACAACATGGATTTGTTAAAAACACATCCTACCCTGTAAACCTGCTCACATTTTTGGAAAAGGTAACCAGCTACTCAGACAAAGGCCTTCCAGTGGATGTAGTATACAGTACAACCTCGATTCAACATATTATATGGGACCACCCCCAGTTCGTTGGAGCGTTGGATTCGTTGCAAGAGGTGACCTTCAGGAGGCGTTTGTGTCAGTGTCTTTTTTTTTTTCTTGTACACAATAAAAATGTATTATCATATTACATACTGTACCTATATATTACTTCTCTACTAAAAAATACTGTAATTCATAAATTTACCTTATTGTTGAAGTTATGTCCATCTTGAAGTTTCGTGAAGTTGTGAATGCTCTACAGTAAATACGTACTGCAGTGCATTATGCCGTTAGCACTGTGTTGATTATAAGTAGTTCTGCTGTATGTTGAGTACTACAATACAGTTTATGAAAACTATTGCACACAAAAATTACTGCAACTTTAATTTTAACACTGAGTACACACTTAAATTTAACACTTGTTCTAACTGTTCATGCTGCACACGATGTTTTTAGATGTTTGCATCAGCTTTGCTGGTGCTCGCTGCTGCTGTGAGTTCAGCTGCTTCTGAGCTGGTGCTGGCTGCTGTTGTACCAGTGCTGGGTACAACTGTGCTTGTGCTGGGTACGGCTGTTGTACCAGTGCTGGGTACAACTGTGCTCGTGCTGGATACGGCTGTTCTCGTGCTTGGTACAGCTGTTCTCCTGCTGGGTACAGCTGTTCTCGTGCTGGGTATGGCTGTTCTCGTGCTGGGTACGGCTGTTCTTGTGCTGGGTACGGCTGTTCTCATGTTGGGTACAGCTGTTCTCGTGCTGGTTGATTTTCTGCTACTAGTTCTTGCAAAATATTGCTTCGTTTTTGGCATTAATAAGGCACTATTAGTAAGCCCTTGAGACATTTTGTTTTATAACCAAAGAGCTGTAGTAAAAAAATGGTCAATTCCACAATTATTCTTCCACCGGCGGATAAATACTGTACGTCAATCGCAGACAAAGCTAAGGGCACTGAGTGCATACTGTACGAACGCAGACTAAGTCTATACGCACACCCTTCAGTTGGCTGGTGTTTAAGCCTGATCCAGTAACATAAATTTCTCTTAAATATTTGATTTACATCAAATTATATACTTTTGTGTTATGTACAGTATTTAGTTTAGCAACATTATTACGATAATAAGAGCTATAAAAAATACTTATTTTGAAACTGATTTATTTATTTCATTATTTCGAAGCAATAGGTCACTGAACTGTGGCGACGAAATTGAACAAAACACCGCCTGGTGTTGTGTTTGATTTTCAGTAACATATATTTCTCTCAAATATTCAATTTACATCAAATTATATATTTTTGGGTTACATATTTAGTTTAGCAACATTATTATGGTAATAAGAGCTATAAAAAATACTTACTTTGGAACTAATTTATTAATTTTATTATTTCGAAGCCGTAGATCGCTGAACTGTGGCGACGAAATCGAACACAACACAACAAGCATGGTGTATGGACAGGGATTAGACCCGTCCACTCGTGCTGGAGTTGTGCTGCCAATAACGTGAAAAATTACTCAAAAAAGAGATATCTACCTTATTACAGTATATTTTTGGTCTTATTTAGTTTAGTTTAATTAGGATAATAAAGAGTTATTAAAACACCAGTTTAACCCTTAACATGCTCGGGGTCTAATATCCTGCTATCCGCACAGGCGCATGTCATTTTGAAAAAAAAATTATTTTTTCTTCCTAACCTGTTAATTTGTGTTCACTGATCACGGGAAAAATAATAAAAAAATCGTAAGTGCCATATATTGCCCGCTATAGGGCGGGGAAGTCTGGCAAATTATAGGCGCTGACTCAGCATGCGTCCCAGGCGGTCTGTTGCTCGCCAGCTGTCAGGCCAGAGTTGCCACAAAGAGATAATTACCTAATTATTTCAATGTCTCTGATTGATGTTTCATAGTTTTTTTGCTGTAATATTATTCAATAGTGTGTAGTTTGATATATTTATATAATAAAATGAGTGAATCATTGCTGTACTCAAAAATATGGTGTGCATATTGTTGATTCAGTTATGTTCATCAATCAGTGAACAAATACTTTGTCGGTTATTACACTATAAGCACAGGTTATATATAAGTATCTGCATGTTTTGTTCACTATAACGAACCACTAAGTAGCTATTATGAGTCAAAAAGTAACGAGGAGTGACCGCCGTGTACCAGCCAGCCACTCCCGCCCTCCCTCCAGTCATCTGACTCGCCCACATTCTCCTCCCACAATACTGTTTTTGCTATAATTCACTATATACAGATGGTATATATAAGTATCTACATGTTTTGTTCACCATAACTGTACATCTAAGCTTGTATGGTGAGTAAATGCACAAAGACATAGGACCTAACACAGTCAGCTGATGGCTGCCTCCCTCAAGGCCACACGCACTAATATTTCTCCTCCAACAATACTGTGTGATGTTATTACGCTATATACACACATTATAAATAAATATCTACCTGTTTTATTCACCATACTTGTACAAATAAACTGGTATGGTGCCCAAAGACGATCGTGGTATCCAGTAAACAACACCGTCGTCTGCACGACGCCACCGTGCAGACGACGCCACCGCCCTCACCAAAATGGCGGCTCCAAACCTTCTCTTGCTGTTTATACCCTCTATACACACGTTATATATAAGTATCTACATTTGTGTTCACTATAGCGAACCACTAAGCTGGTATGCTGAGTGCAGTCAATAAAAGGTGGCCACACACAGTCAGAAAACATCGCCACCACCCTCCCTCCCACAGCATTACTCCTCCCTCCATGGCGCACAGCGCTAAATATCATCGCAATCCTGCTATTATCAGAACCCTGGTCACTTTTATCACAGTCAGGGGTCCTCTGTAATATTATCATCGCTACATAATAGCATGAACAAGTATATTTTGGCATTTTTAGGCGATGCTGTGGTCACAAGCTGAACAGCAGTGCTGTGAGCTCATGCTGCGTGCGTCAGGCTTGGTAGCTTACGTGATACTGAGGCCCCTAACACCCGGGAGTTTGGCCCACGATTTTTTTTAAAATGGCGTCTGTTTACAAGAGCCCTGATGAAGGTGTGGTGAACCCCGTGTATCCGCGGGCCGTTTAAATCTTGCGTAGTACTCCAACACATCATATGACGTGAAGAGCAGTTGACTGGTAAAACGCCTAGCACGTCATATGATGTGATGCGCACTTTAAGGGTTAAGAAATGATTTATTAATGTGAAACGTTCAAAGCCATGGATCACTGAACTATGACAACACAGACGAAAGTGAGTGAAACCTCACTGTAAAGTGAAGTTTACTGTACAGTATTCCCTTATCTGTCCACCCTCACTCGTCTTGTTTCATCACAGAAAATGTATAAGAAGATTTCAACATATTAGCTAGCTATTCACGCTTCAGCCTTTAAATTAATTTACAAAGATACGTGTGCCACAAATCGGTGAACGAAAATCATTGAAACTCAGTCGTTCACTTCTGTGGACCACTCTGGCTGGTGTTTGGTTAATATGCGTCACTTCTTGTGGACCATTCTGGCTGGTGTTTGGTTCATATGATTTACTTGTTGTGTGGTCCACTTTTGTGATCCAACTTGTCTTATGAAGGAATTATTAATTGTAATCTGTGATAGAATGAGACAGTTTTCCACCACTCTGTGAACTCTGTTCCAACATCATAAGCTTGTGGACCACTTGTGGTCCACTTGTGTGGTCCACTTGTGTGGTCCACTTGTGTGGTCCACTTGTGTGGTCCACTTGTGTGATCTAACTTGTCATATGAAGGAATTATTAATTGTAATCTGTGATGAGATGGTAAAGTTTTCTACCACTGTGAACTCTGTCCCAACATCCTCAGAGTAAAACTGGAGCACAAGCAGAGAACACGACTCGCAAGACTCTGGGTCAAAGGTGTCATTGACCCAACAAGCAGCATGACGGAGGCAAAACAGGTGACAGTCACCCTGAGACAAGGGCACACCGCAACCTTCAAACCCGCACAAGGCAGGCTGGAACTCGGGAGACGCATCCATGGGTCCCCGAGCCCCGACAGGGGTTTCCAGGGCCCGTAGGTTAGCAACTACGGGAAGCCCGGGCAAGGTGTTGCTAACCGGTGAAGAAACCCAAAAACAAGGGTAAAGATTAATACTGAAAACCCCTGGGACGTGTACAAGCACGGGGGCCTAGCAGAGGGCCACCAAAACAATACCAGGGGAACTATGGGCCCACAAGGCAGAACCTCCACCAGGCAAAGTAAAACAAAACAAAAGAAAAACCCCGCAAAAGTACACCGTCCCCAGAGGCAACAGGCACCGGCCGCCGCGTAGGTAGCAGGCAGCGCAACACCTTGGCGCCCTAACCAGCACAACACCACTCCCTACCCAAGGCCAAACAAGGGCCCCAAGCCCCAGCTGGCCCCAAGGGCGAGGCAAATGCCGAGCAGCAAGAACCTCTACGGGAGCGGTTCCCGAACGCCCCAGAGAAGATAACCCTGACACGCAAGGGCAGTACTCACAGGGCGCCTAGGGAAGGGAACCCCTAGACGCATGCAGCCCCGGCACTGATGAAATACTCCTGGTCACCGCAAACCACAAAAACAGCAGAGAACGCCACACGAGGCAAAAACCGCCAAGGAATTTGAGGCCAGAGAAGCGTGTATCCCGGTTGACACTAGCTTGCGAACTGACGGCAGCCGGCGCGGTGAGGTCCGGGGCCCCCCCTCCCCCTCCCGGGGAGGAGAGGGCTGCGCGGACAACCGGCGCGGCAGTAAAGTGATTGTTTGATTGTTTTTCCTTGTGATTGTAGGGAGTTTTTCTACCTCTCTGTTCGGTTTGTTGTAGTTTTCTACCATGTGGGGTTTGTTTTGTTACGCCTACCTTTCTGGGTGCCTAACCCCGGTCGATGGCAGATAAGGAAAACCCCCAACTATATGGGGTTTTCCAGGGCCATTGCTCCCTGAAACCTCTCTGAAGGGGCCAGGTTCTGGCGCTGGTCCCTGGTAGGTCTGAACTCCATAGCTAGTGTCCCGGTCTAACATAACATACATTAGCCCGATAAGCTCCAGGGAGCCGTAGGGGCTCCCCACAGAAAAACTAGCATTGAATGTAATGAAACACCTCTTTCTTGCAGAGTTCCAGTGATTCCCTGAAGGTATCTCTCTGAGATGGCTTCCCACTACTGAGTCACATCAGTCACAGGAGTCCTGTTTGGCAACAGGGCACCAGACCAAGAACCTGGCCCCCTCAGATCAGGGGAAATCAGGGGAAAGGGCCAAGCCATTACGACTATATAGCACCAGGAAGGGATCAGGATAAGAATTTGGGATGGGATGGGGGAAAGGAATGGTGCCCAACCACTTGGACAGGCAGGGATTGAATGCCAACCTGTATGAAGTGAGACTGTCACTCTACCGTCCAGCCCAAGTGCTTGGGAGAGGCAGGGAACAATCACCCACATTGTGAAAGTCTCCAGAAAGTAAGCAAAGCAATACAGACAACTGTATGGTTCACAAAAATGAAGAACTAAAACTGTAAAACAACTCTGCAAATGTTTCATTCAAAAATAAAATAGTTCGCTCTAAGCTTTGCTTGAATCCCCTACTACACAAAAACTGCAAACAGGTGGCATCCCAAAGCTCCTGCTTCCAAGTCGGCACTGGGTCTGTCTGGAGCTGACAGATCATGAACTGATGTAGGTTTTTATTTTGTATTTTTTATTCCTGCACACCCAAGGAACTGCTTCATAAACAGAGGTACAGCCCAAGGGTTAATATGGGTCTGATCATATTTTTAACAGGATATAACAAAAACTGTTGGTGCTTTGAGAAAGCCATTGAGCATATTTAGGCTAAAGTTTCATGGTTCATTTTCATTTATAATTTTACATGCAAAATATAGATTTAGTGATAAATAGAAAAAAGGGGGAGGGAGGGAGGAGGGGGAGCAAATTTTGTCAGAAATCCAGGTCGGGTCCAGAAAGATGTAATCCTGATTTTGAAGATGTGTAATCCAGTGTTACAACACCTGTATGAGAGATAGAACTGAGATACTGTACCTAAATTGTTAAAACATTCTCAATAAATTATTTGTCAGCAATCTTACTTATCACCTTAATTCCAATTGTCAGGGACAAGAAACCTGCGAGTAAATATATAATTTAGGATTGTACAGAAGTCTTCCCTAGGTCAAACTACTGACCTTCCCCAGGATGCAGACCACAACAGTTGCCTAACTCCTAGATACCTATTTACTGCTAGGTCAACAGAGGCATTAGGTGAAGGGAAATGTGCCCATACATTTCTGTCCCGCCCAGGAATCGAACCTGGGATCCCCGACTGTGAGTTAAGAAGGTAGCTGCAGTACTTCTTATTAACAATATAAAAACAATTATACAGCAAAACTAAAACAAGCAATGAATTTCTGATTCCACAGTTCATAACATAATTCCTATCATTTAAGATATTAATTAATTTAAATTTAAATTAATTTTAAATTAATTTAAATTAATGGTTTAAGCCATATTATTCTTCTTTACTTAAAAAGCTTAATCATATGTCAAGTTACCAAATAAGTACATAAGTGTAACTTGACATATGATTAAGCAATGTATTGTACATAGTATGTTTTGTACTATTGAATATAGGGTCTCACCAACTGCATTGCACTAAAGGAATCGACCAGCGTCATGTCACCACTAGTCATGCGTGAGAGTGAAGAATGAAATTCATTCAGTTGTTCAATGGTGTCTTTGTGGACTTCTTCATACTCCTCTGGATCTAATTCTCCTCTGTAAAGAAATGCAGAAGCAAGCGTAAAGGTTACAATAAAGCCAGCATTGAATGTAATGAAACACCCTTTTCTGGGGTTAGCCTCGGAGGCTTCTTGAAGCTAACCGAACTGATGTGTGCTTTATTAGTTTGGGGTCATCAGTTACTGGAGTTCTGAGCCTACCAGGGACTACGAGCCAGAACCTGGTCCTCTCAGAGAGGCACAGGGAGCGATAGTGTATGAGCACTTTACATTTAAAGTAAAGTCATATTCCACCATTGACCAGGGCAATAGCCCAGAAAAATAGGCGAATCAAAACAAGTAACTAGCTGGCAAAATGAAACCTACAGCCCGAAAGGGCAAAGAAACTCCCTTTCAATAAAATAAACAAACCGAAACTAGCAACTCTGCAAGCAAATTAGTACAGTGGCACCTCGACTTACGATTGCCCCGACTTACGATAATTTTGAGTTACAATGAAAATTTGATCGGAAAATGTGCCTCAACTTACAATAGTTTCGTCGACTAACAATATCTGTTGATACATGTCTGCGTCAACTGAGCACATGGTTCCCAGTCATGCGGACCAACCTGCCTCAGTTTACTATAGCCGCCCGCTTAGTGAAAATCACACTTATAAGAAATTCAATTTTTGGGTTATTTTTTGCTTTTTGAACATAAAACTGATTATTATATAGCATGCCATGGGTCCCAAGAAAGTCAGTGGTAAGGTTCAAATGAAAACACATGTGAGGATGACCATAGAAGTAGTAGTACAGAATATCCCTTCCTCAAAAATGAATAAAATGTGTGCAGCATGGGAAGAACTGTAAACTTTTACTGAAACGACTCACCCAAATCAAGCTGCAGTAGGCTGTTGCCTTAATCTTTTCAATGACACTGTGATGCATCACTACAGACAAATTTTAAAATGAAGGGAAAAACAAGTGTCGCTAGACAAATTTTAAGTGAGACAAACTAGCAGTGAACCACAACCAGGTCCTAGTGGCATGCAGGCAAAACGTAGGAGAGAGTGTACCCCAGAGAAATCATCTCTGCCTGATGTTATATTGGAAGGGGACTTCCCTTCCAAACTGTAACACCTCTCCTCCTCCCCCTCCTCACCATCTTCTATATGCAAACAGGAGTCATCAGTAAAGGTAAGCAATAACTTGTACATACTTTTGCATTGAAGATTTGGGTGAATTAGGTATAAAATTTACTTTGAAGTTAATTTTTTGGGGAGTCAGGTACGGATTAATTCATTTCCTGTATTTCTCATGGGAAAAATCGTTTTGACTTACGATATTTTGACTTACGATACGTCTCTGGGAATGGATTACCATCGTAAATCGAGGCCCCACTGTACTAGCATAATACAGTACAGTGGTACCTCAGTTTAAGAGTTTAATCCATTCCTAGAGACAGCTCATATTGCGAAAACTCGTATTCCGAAGCTAATTTCCCCATAAGAAATAATGGGAAATGAATTAATCTGTTCCTGACTACCCCAAAAATCCCACATCAAACTAAATTTTATACCTAATTCATCTAAATAAACCTACAAAACTATGTTCAAGTGATTACTTACCCTTGTTGTTGAATGCTGTAGGCATATGGCAGATGGTGAGGAGGGGGGGGAGGAGGAGAGGTGTTACTGTTTGGAAGGGGAGTCCCCTTCCATTATAACATCAGGAAGTGAGGACCTTTCTGGTGTGCACTCCCTGGCACGTTTTGCCTGAGTACCACTAGGTCCTGGTTGTCGCTCACTGCTCGATTTTCTCACAACAAATCTGTCCATGGAAGCTTGTTTTTCCCTTCTTTGCAAGCTGTCTCTGTAGTAAGGCATCACATTGCCATTGAAAAGATTAAGGCAACGGCCTACTACAGCTTTCTCTGGGTGAGTCTTTTCAATAAAAGTTTGAATCTCTTCCCACATCTGACACATCTGCAAAGAAAAGGAGATAACATCTAGGTCAGAAAGAGCTGTAGAAGAAGCAAAAGTAGTAGATAAAATTGTTGGCCTCGTGGAAGGTCTTACAACCATAGAGAATGTGAGCGACTACAGGAGAATAGGCCGATATGTAAAAGGGAAAGATCGACCCTTGAGGATCACCCTAAATGGTGCCAAACAGATGGAAGAAGTACTAAGGAATGCTAAAAAATTACGTAATGATGAGGATGGGAAAGTTTGGTCGTTAAGACGAGATCTTTCAAAGGAAGATAGAGAGGAGCTGAAACTGAACCTCGCCGAGGCAAAACGTTTAAATGAGAGCAGGAATGAAGAAGACATCAGTTCTTTTTTCTACAAAGTGATAGGAGTAGGCAGACCAGTGAAGTGGTACATAAAGGCAAACCAACAAAATCATTAGAGAATGGGGGAGTGAAAAATAAGAAGAGCGGGAACAAGTTCTTGAAGATTGCATACACCAACATAGATGGAGTAAGGTCAAAGATACTGGAGTTAAGTGATATAATACAGCTGCAGACACCAGACATTGTTGCACTCACGGAGACAAAACTTGAAGATGTTATTTTAAATGAGGTCATATTCCCAAGGGGCTACTCAATTTGGAGACGGGACAGAAAAATCAGGAAAGGCGGTGGCGTTGCTGTGCTGGTGAAAGAACACCTAAAGGTGAACGAAATAATGACTGCCAATCCACAAGAAGTTGATATAATAGCACTAGAGATCTGCCATGATGATGATAAACTAATGATCATAAATGCATAGTCCACCGCTAAGCAGCACATGGTCAAAAGAGGAGCTAGATAGTAAACGAGAAGGTCTTATAACAATAATGAGAGAGATCATAGCAAGAGCGGATAACGATAGTTCACGGCTGTTGATAGTCGGCGACTTCAACTTGAAATCCATAGACTGGGAGGCATATGAAGCTAAAACAGAAGATTTCTGGACCTGTAAATTTGTAGACCTCATCCTGGAAACATTCTTGTATCAACATGTTAAACAAGCTACGAGGATGAGGGAAGGGGACGTCCCCTCCATGCTAGATTTGATATTTACCAGGAAGGAGGAAGAAATATTTGACATTCAGTACCTTCCTCCCTTGGGTAAAAGTGACCATGTCTTTTTGGGAATAAAGTATGCAATGCGATATAATCTGGAAGAAAATATGACAGTCGATGCAATTGAAAAACCTGATTTTAGGAGAGGACATTATGGCACCTTAGAAAATTTTTAGTGAGTATAATTGGACAGACTTGTTGCTAGGCAAGGAAGTGAATGAGATGTATGTCAAGTTTTGTGAAATATATGATAAAGGAATAAAAAAAATTATACCAAAACAGAGAAGCAGAACTAGGAAACAGGATTGGTTCAACAGAAAGTGCGAGAGGGCCAGAGACCAAAAGTCACAAAAATGGAATCAATACAGGAAGAGGCCAACCCCCAAACATACCAGCGATACAAAGATGCGAGAAACAACTACACGGCAGTGAGGAGAGAGGCAGAAAGAATTTTGAAAAGGGATTGCAGACAAATGTATACAGAACCAGGTCTATTCTATAATTCATAACACAACAAACACAGGTAAAGGATAATATTCAGAGGTTGAAAATGGGAATAGATTCACGGAAATGAAAAGGAAATGTGTGAAACATTAAACGAAAAGTTCCAAAGTGTGTTTGTACAAAATGAAATCTTCAGGAACCAGATACAATAAGAATTCCAGAGAACAACATAGAGCACATAGAGGTGTCTAGAGACGAAGTGGAAAAAATGCTCAAGGAGCTAAATAAGAACAAAGCAGTTGGTCCAGATGGAGTTTCGCCATGGGTTCTGAGAGAATGTGCTCCTGAGCTCAGCATTCCTCTTCAACTGATTTTTCAGGCATCCCTGTTTACAGGAGTTGTAGCTGATGTGTGGAAAAAGGCTAACATAGTTCCAATCTACAAAAGTGGAAGCAGGGAAGACCCCCTTAACTATAGACCGTATCATTGACAAGTGTAATAGTCAAAATATTGGAAAAAATAATTAAAACTAAATGGGTAGAACACCTGGAGAGAAATGATATAATATCAGACAGACAGTATGGTTTTCGATCTGGAAGATCCTGTGTATCGAATTTACTCAGTTTCTATGACCGAGCAACAGAGATATTACAGGAAAGAGATGGTTGGGTTGACTGCATCTATCTGGACCTAAAAAAGGCTTTCGACAGAGTTCCACATAAGAGGTTGTTCTTGGAAACTGGAAAATATTGGAGGGGTGACAGGTAAGCTTCTAACATGGATGAAAAATTTTCTGACTGATAGAAAAATGAGGGCAGTGATCAGAGGCAATGTATCGGACTGGAGAAATGTCACAAGCGGAGTACCACAGGGTTCAGTTCTTGCACAGTGAGTTTATTGTTATCATCATCACATGTCATATATTCTGTATACCACTGAGATCATTGATACTGATTCTATAGACATCAATATACGTAG
>WNGS01163947.1:17494341-17523312 GCA_020271785.1 Procambarus virginalis | reverse complement strand
TCGTACACATTTAGAATTGGTTACGAAAAATCAAAAAGAGTTTTCTCGGTTGGTGCAGTTTCCCGCCGACCGAGAATACTCGTTGGCACAGTTAAGTGGTTAAGGAATTAGTGATTTGAAAGATTGGTTGGTGCATTAAATCTTTTATTAAAATAGTCAAATATGGTAGACAAGAATTTCAATTGCACATTTGTGGTTGTTTTTAAAATAAATTATGACTGATATTAAGTGAAAGTAACATTCCTATACATTAAAATAGAATAGAGTAGGGAAAATCTATTAAGAACAGTGATGGACTTATTGGGAGATGGGTGCATACTCTGGTTATTCATTATACTGTATATATCCTCTACATATAAGGATAGCAATTATGAATATGGTCCAATCAAGAATATTAGACAGGTGTGTAATATGAATAATTGGAACATGTAAAATTTGTTGTTTGCAGGTGATAACTCTGTCACTGCTGAAGGAACTATATAGACTGGAAATATCGAAAAAGGCAAATAAAGTTCCAATATTCAGGAAAGGGGACAGATATGAAGCACTAAGCTATAGACCAGTGTCACTAACGTGTGTCCTATGCAATGTGCTGGAAAAAATTCTTCAGAAAAAACTAGCATTGAATGTAATGAAACATATCTTTCTGGATGAACCCAGGTGGCTCTCTGAAGCTATCTCTTGAGATAGCTTCAACTGCTAAGTCATATCAGCTGTGGAGTTCTGTTTGGCCTACTAGGGACTGGAGCCAGAACCTGGTCCCCTCCCAGAGGCACAGAGAATGGGTGACACTCTGCCACCTCACCAGGATGGCATTTTTTAAAATCAACAAACCAATACAGCTCACTGCTGGGTTCAAAAGAGACCAATGCCTTGAAACCGCCAAATGAACTCCCCCCAAACAACGTTAACAAGCGATCAAATCTGTCGAATCTTGCACGAGCGCGTTTGCACTAACCCCCTCAGTGGAAGGGGGGAGCCTGGAGCTTCAGGTCTTCCCCAGCCTTCCAAGCTAGTTCTGGAGCAGATATGAAGATGAACACCAACCGACGAACCTGGAAGAGGATGGAGGAAATCAGAGCTAACAGGACTCGTCCAGAAAGAGACATTTCATTACATTTCATGATGGTTTAATGTGGGGGGGAGCCCTTTGTGGCTCCCTGAAGCTAATTATCCACAGAGAAGGCATACCAGGGACTCACCAGGGGAAAAGAGGAAAGACTGCAGGTAATCAAGACAAAAGAGAGACTGGTGGTTGAGACAGGACCCAAAGCAACATAGGCATCACCAGGCCCAGGGACAATAGCTAAATACTGGGTTACCAAACCTCTGTTAGACTGCCAAATCCTCAGCCTGAACATCAGCCAAGGACATGTTAGTGAAGACCGCTGCGAGAGCAGCATACAATACTTACTTACATCATGGGGCATAATGGTAGATGACAGGCTACCCTTACACTCTTGATGTAAGCCTCAGGTGACCATAATATCAACTGAGGACTACATTAAAAAGCCAGTGCTATGCTTACAAATTTTAGAATTGCTTTTAAATTTATGGCTGTAGTAATGCTAGCGAAATTGTTCACATCAGTCATAAGATCAAAATTAGAATATGCAGTATTGGTGTGAAGTCCATATCTCAAGCAGGACAAAATCTTGAAAATGTACAAAGATGTGCTACTAAATGGGTTCCAAGTTGATATGAGGAGGGGCTAGGGGCATTAACTATGCCAAACGTGGAAGATAAAAAAAAAAAGAGGTGATATAGTCACATCATACAAAATAGTGACAGGAATTGACACATTTGACTAGGAGAAACTTTTCAAACCAGTAACTTCTAAAACAACAGGTCATAGATTCAAGCTAAGAAAACAATGGTGCCAAAAAATGTACAAAACGTCATACGATAAAGATTACACAGAAGACGGGATACCATGAACATAGCTCTTGTCCTTTAACTACACTTGAGTAAGTTTCACATTGGGATATATACACTGAGAGGCATCTCAGTGAATGAGTTTAATTTAATCTTGAACTAAGTTCAAGATTAAAGTAGTGTACTTGCTGATTGGCCAGTGAGTGTCACAGCCTTTATAACCCTCCAGAGATTGAACCCAATACCAAACCACACACGAGAAGCATTTACTGGTGTAGCATAAGCCCACTGCACGATTGAAGCACTAAGTTCATTAGGGTAACTCGTCACTTAATAGTTCTGATCACTTCCTGGTCATCCTGCTGTGAGGCAAGCCAGGTAAAAATATGAGGTGGTGGTTAGATTGGCAGCTTTGTTGTTGTGTCTGTGCTGCCACCTGCTGACCGTCAAGGATAGTGACATACTGAGCTAATTGGTAATTAGTAGGTCAGTGCTTGGAAATTCCTGTGATACTATTTAAGCATTATGTAAACACACTTTCTGGATGTATTCTTGTCTATATTGAGCATTCTGCAGTCTCTCTCTCTAGTACTATTATGACCCATCAAAGTGGGAACTGGGTATATATGTAATGCATGTATGTATTTAATTTATATAATGTTTCCAAGTACAGTATATAGATCTTGCAGCCCATTCTCCTGTTTTGGTAGTACTTATAGTAACGATGAGGACCATAGTATATATATACCGATGTACAACAAAACTAGAAAGTAGAAATCGGCACTATTGAGTTGGACAAACCGAAAAACAATTTTTTACTTGTGTTGCAAAGTAAGTAATTATCAAAGAAGGCACCAAGCCGGGAAGGCCATGTAGCATGTGTTGCAAAGACAAACTAAACTAACCTAACCTTCCTAGGCCTAATACACAATATTTGAGGCATAATATAGTATATATGTGTACTGTAGTTGGCCTAGGAATAATTAAGTTTGTTTTTCAGCTTTCATTTTTTTTTTCTAAGATTTTCTTACTAGTCAGTATACAGTACTTTTAGGTATATCAACCTAAAAGCTAAGTACTGTACGTATGAATTCATGACTATTGACGATCGTCACAATAGGTACTATCTAAACAGGAGGATGAGTTGAGATCTTGTCACAAAAAAGTTGATATCCAAGTGCCACAATTAATTTCTATTTGTAATTTTCTAATCTAGATGTGACATGCTAATACAATTTGAATACAGGCTGAGATTCTAAGTGCCTTGCAAAAATTGGGCGAGTCCTTAACTGCAGCAGAGCAAACGTTCCTAGATTCTCATGCCTCGGTTCTAATGAAGAACTTTGATCAGATCACCGATGAGACAGGTAAATGCAGGCTTTGTGCAATGATATAAGGAGTATATGTAAAGCATGAAGCAAATTAAATAAACCAGATAATGATTTTTCATGTGAATAGCATATTGATAACTAAATTTCCATGTAAATTCATCATGTTTTTTATCTTAATTATAAACAGTTAGCTTGTATACATTATTTGTCAATTTTAAACTATGTTTTTCATATTGCTTTCTGGGGGAAGCCCCTACGGCTCCCTGGAGCTATCCAGCCTGATATGCTAATGTCAGACTTTGGCATCAGTCATGTGTATGGAGTTTTTAGGGCCAACCGGGGACCACGGCCAGAACCTGGCCCCCTCAGAGAGACATGCAATGGCCTATAGAAGCCCCCGTGTGGTTGGAAGCATTCTATGTCTGCCATCGACTGGGTCAGGCACCCAGAAAGGTAAGCATCCCAAAACAAAATCCTATTCTGGTGAAAATATTGCTACCAAAAGCCGAACAAGTGGATAGAACTCCCCAAACGAAAACGAGCAAACTAGTGTGACGTCGGACCCCGCCTGGGTTTTTCTGCCCTCTGAGCATGGCTTATTGTTACAAGGAGTGGGGTTTTCTTTCCCCCCCTCTGCGTACGAGTTGGACTTGGTGTCTGCCCCTCTCCTGGTTCGGTTCCGTATTCCCCCGGGTACTTCGGTTCCGTCTTTCTAGAGGTTTTCGACTTATCGCATCCAACCTGCTGCGTTGCGGGCGGCCCTTGCGGCAAACGTCCTGCATGACCCAGATTATGCCTCGGCAATGGATCCCTCGGCTTTCAGGTTTGGGACCTCGTTCCCTTTCTGGCTCTGTTATGAGGTTCCGGAGTCTTCCTGGCTAGCGGACTACCTCTTGTTTGTTCTGGATTCCTGGCATTCCTTCTGTTATTCCCGCACGCTGGAGTGGCGGGAAGTTTCCACGGTGCTTCAGGTTTTCCTGGGGGGGCGATCTTGAGTACCTGAATGAATGCTTGTTTGCCCCTGCCCTTCCCCGCGGTGTGGGCGTTATTCAGCTCCATGTGCAGGTTCCCACCCTTTTGGCGGCGCTCATAGCGGAGGACTTGCGCACCCGGGGCCTTTTGGCTTCGGCCTTGCGGTTCTTTTCCCTCATGGAGCTGTCCTCGAATTGGCTCGTGGAGGATGTGAGGACACTTGGGTCTGTCCTGGGGTCCGGCGCCTTGTCCTCGGCAGCGCGTTCGTCGGCTGCCTTGTTGAAGCTATTCACGCCGATTTTGCGGGATGTGGTTTCCCTGTTTTATGCTTCCTGTCTTGCGTGTCGGCAGACAGTGCTGGGTTCCTCTGTGGAATCTGCTTGGGCTCTGGCTCTTAGGATGTCTTTGCCCTTTTGTCCTCTCCTGTTTGAGGCTTCAGCCGTTGCACAGTATATTCAGGCTACTTCGGCTTCTTGCCGTCCTATAGTTACCAAAGTGTAGTTACAGGATGAGAGCTACGCTCGTGGTATTCCGTCTTCCCAGCACTTTTTGTCATATAACACTTTGAAACTACTGACGGTCTTGGCCTCCACCACCTTCTCACCTAAATTGTTCCAATCGTCTACCACTGTTTGCGAAAGTGAATTTTCTTATATTTCTTCGGCATCTATGTTTAGCTAGTTTAAATCTATGACCTCTTGTTCTTAAAGTTCCAGGTCTCAGGAAATCTTCCCTATCGATTTTATCAATTCCTGTTACTATTGATAAAATCGATAGGGAGTCTATGTCGGACTTGATGGTTCTCCGAGGGTCCCGTGGTGGGCCTTCCCGGAAGGGTCGTGCCAAGGCTCGCGGTTCTTCTCGTCGTGGTAGGCCACTGGTGTCGGGTTCGGGTTCGGCTCCTCCTTCGGACCTGCCTTCATCTGGTCGGTGCGGTGTTCGCTCTGTGCGGGGTTCTGGGTCTTGTAAGGGGCGCCGACCCTTTTGCGGTTCGCCCCATTGATGGGGCGATGAAGGGGAGGCTTGCGCTGTTTACTCACGCCTGGTCCCATGATTCGTGGGCGTTGGGTAGCCCCCCCTTCTTCGGGGGGTTTGGGGCTTTCCTCTTTCCCTGCGCTCTGTCAGGTCATCTTGGAGTGGGTTCGCTTGGGTGTGGTCGAAATGATGACATCCCTCAGCTGGGTTTCCCGTCTGTTTTTGGTCCCAAAATGGGACTGCGCGGGCCTGCTGTTCATTCTGGACTTGTCCCGTCTGAACCCCTGGGTTAATTGCCCCTCCTTTTGGATGACTGTGCTGTCCCAGGTTCGGCTCCTGTTAGAACCGGGCGCTTGCATGGTGTCCCTGGACCTCCGGGACGCTTATTGGCATGTCCCGATTCATCCGGGGTTCAGGGACTGGCTCGGTTTTGTTGTGGGGCGTCAAGGTTACCACTTTCATTGTCTCCCGTTCGGGTTGAACCTGGCACCTCGCGTGTTCACACGCCTTACACGGGTTGTGGTGGCCCATCGGTGAACTGGAGGAAGTCCCATCTGGTTCCCTCCCAGGTTCGGACATGGCTGGGCCTTGTGTGGTACAGTACTCTCAGACTGCTTCCTTGTCTCTTCCTCCAGAGTCTCTCCTGTGACTGCAGTCCCGCATGCGCCAGTTTCTGGGGGGCTCCCAGGTCACCCGGCAGTTGCTCAAGGGTCTGTGCGGGAGCCTGAACTTCGTGATGCTGGTCTACCTGCTGGGTCGGGTTTGGTTTCGTTGGCTGTTCTGGTTCCTTCGGGGACGTCCCTTCCGCCATCACAATCGCTAGGTTCTGACCCCGGGGGGCTTTGCGTCGGTTGCTGCATCGCCCGCTTCCTCTAAGGGTTTTTCGTGGTTCAGTGCCTTAGCGCCTATCCTAGCCTTCGCTCCATGTGTTCATGGACACGTCGTCTCTCGGCTGGGCTTTGTGACCAGTGCTCACCAGGTCAGCCAGGGATGGTGGGGTCTGTCTTTCCATTGAGCCCACAGCATGGTGCGGGAGTTCGCAGCAGTGTGGTTTGCTCTTTGGGGGCGTCGGATCGTCCGCAGGTCGACGATCCTGCTCCATTCGGACTGCTCCCCGGTGGTTCATTGTCTGAACCGGGTGGATTCGATGTGGTCCTTGACTCTTTGGTGCTGTTTGCTTCAGGTGACTCGTCTGCTGAGTTCTCAGGATTTGGCTCTCCTGGCAGTTCATGTGCGGGGAAATTGAAATTGAAATTGAAATAAGTTTATTGAGGTAAAATACACACAAAGGGATGAGGTAGCTCAAGCTATTCTCACCCCGTTCAGTACATCGTGTTAATACATACATATAAACACATCACAAGCAATAAACATATTACCGAACATTCTGAGATATAAACATATACATTTCCTACGTGCAGGGAGTGTCCAACGTCTTGGCCGACGGCCTGTCTCATTTTGTTCCCCTCTCCACGGAATGGACGGTTGACGCAGACTCCTTCTGTTGGGTTTGCCAGACGTTCGGATGCCCCGAGGTGGACCTCTTCGCGTCGGTTTGGTCGCGGCGCCTTCCCCAGTATGTGATGCCCTTCCCTGACTGCAAGGCCATCGAGGTCAATGCCTTCCGGCAGGACTGGTCGAGGTGGGGGGTTCCTATACCTCTTTCCCCTGGTTCTGCTGTTGCTCCGTGTCCTGACTCGCTTGGAGACTTACCAGGGAAGAGTTGTCCTCTTGGCCCCATGGTGGCCGTCCCAGCTGTGGTTTCAGGCGCTGCTTGCTCTGTGTCCGAACCCGGAGGTTTTCTCGCGGCTCCGCCTCTTCCAGCAGATTGGACCAGTGAGTCACGTGGCTGGTTTGATCTTCTCCTCAAGTTTTCGCGTATGGTATTTTTGACTCAAGTTTATCATCATTTCTATGGTGATCAGGTGGGTTCCTTGTTAGTGTCCCACCTGCTGGCTTCGTCTCAACAGCAGTATGAAGTTTCCTGGTGGTCCTTACGGTTCTTTTTACATCTTTGCCGTTGTACTTCGCTTTCGGTTAGGGTGGTGGTGTTGTCCTTTCTCTTTTGGTTGTTCCAGAACTGTCTCTTTATGCCTAACACTGTCGCCTCGTATTGTGCGGTGCTGGCGGAGCCGCATCAGCTTGCTTTTGGTATCGATGTTACGTCTGCGGCTTTTTGCAAGCTGTCTCGGGCCTTGTTTCACCTTCGGCCTGCTCATGCGTCACCTGAGCCGTCCTGGTCATTGGACAGAGTGCTCTCTTATCTTTCTTCTTCTCGTTTGTTGTGGCCCCTTCGGTTCAGGATTGTTTCTCCAAGGCTCTTTTTCTGTTGGATTTAGCCTCTGGAGGTCGGGTTGGCGAGTTTCATGCTCTCCTCCGGCGCAGGGGTTTCTGCTCTTTCGGTCGGGGCGATCGGTTTGTTCGTCTGCAGTCTTCTTTTCTGGCGAAGAATGAGATTGCTGCTTTCCAGAGGGGTCCCCTGGGTTGTTGATGCTTGGTTGCTTAGGCCAGGGGTGCATCATGTTTTGTGTCCGGTTGCGGCTCTCCGCCATTATTTGCGTGCCACGGCTTCTGTGTCCGAACATGCGCTTTGGGTTGATCTGGAGTCCCTTCTTCCCTGTTCGTGGGTGCGAGTCTCCCAGGTCGTCCACAGGGTTATTAAGGCTAGCCAGCCTGCGGTCTATCCCTGTGTCCATGACGTTCGCAAGTTCGCTGCTCTTGCCGCCGTCTTTGGCAATATGTTTTGGGCTGACATTTGGGTGCGGGGATTTTGGCGGTCAAACAGGTTCCTGGCTGCTCGTTACCTCGTTAAGGTCCCTGGGCCCAGTCGGGCCTGTGTCCCTTTGGGTCGGCGGATGCAGCTAGTTGTCTCGACTTCGTGTTGAGGAGTGAGCAGCAACCGCCTCCCGAGTAAGTACACTTTTTTCCTCTGTGGGGGTTAGCTCTTGGGAGCCGTAGGGGTTTCCCCCAGAAAAACAGCGTTGAATGTAAAGAAACGCCATTTTCTGGGTGAGACCCGGCATCCCTCCCTCCGGTTTGCGTTTTTTCGCGTGTTTTGACATTTAACCTCGGAACTGGGGTGTGGAGTGCCAGCACGGTAGGTCTGGGGCTTCCCCTTCCCCCTCCTGGGGAGGGGGGAGCTGCACAGACGGTGGCGCAGCAACGGTTGACATCACACTAGTTTGCTCGTTTTTGTTTGGGGAGTTCTATCCAATTGTTCAAGTTTTGGTAGCAATATTTTCACCAGAATGGGGGTTTGTTTTGGGATGCTTACCTTTCTGGGTGCCTGTCCTGGTCGATGGCAGACATAGAATGCTTCCAACCACACGGGGGTTTCTATAGGCCATTGCTCCCCATGCCTCTCTGAGGGGGCCAGGTTCTGACTCGTGGTCCCCGGTAGGCCCATACAACTCAATACACATGACTGATGCCAAAGTCTGACATTAGCATACCAGTCTGGATAGCTCCGGGAAACCTCCGGGTCTCACCCAAGAAATGGTGTTTCATTACATTCAACGCTGGTTTTTTGATATTTGTAAATGGAAATGTACAAAGTGTTGCATTCAATTATATTTTCAGGCTCTAGTCAGAAGGTGTTGGAAATGGCTCGGCAGGGACTTCACTAGGAATAATAAGGTAGGAGACTTGTTGGTTTTAGCTATACAGGTACATGCACATAGATTAAAATAACTACTACTACTAATAATAATAATGAGAAAATCCGTAGGAACCATGATGAGGGTTCGAACCTGTGCGGTGGGTGTTCCTATGCATACGCACTAGCGATTAGACCATGACATGGTC
Source organism: Procambarus virginalis (assembly GCA_020271785.1). NCBI lineage: Eukaryota > Metazoa > Arthropoda > Malacostraca > Decapoda > Cambaridae > Procambarus > Procambarus virginalis. Next base: position 17,514,355 of record WNGS01163947.1, on the reverse strand, counting down.
TAGCCTTGACCATGACATGGTCTAGTCTTGACCATGACATGGTCTAGCCTTGACCATGACATGGTCTAGCCTTGACCATGACATGGTCTAGCCTTGACCATGACATGGTCTAGTCTTGACCATGACATGGTCTAGTCACTAGCACATGTGTGTGGGAACACCCACCAAATAGGTTCCAGTCCTCATCATGCCTCCTACAAATTTTTTCATTGATGCAGTCACATTAGTGTGATTACTCTGTGTATTGAAAGAGAAGTGTTAGAGGTAGAACATGCCCAGATAACAGAGCCAGAGTGCATGGGGGGGATTGTGTGAAAATCCTGGTTTGGCTTAAGTGGAAGCCTCATAAAACCCTTGTGATCTCAGTAGAATTGCAGGTTTCAATCTTTTGACCATGTCGTGGTCCAGTCACTAGCACGTGTGTGAGAGATCCAGCCCGTCCTCCAAAAATGGGGTGGTAAATGTAAGAAGACAAATAAGTGCAATTATGTACTATTCATAGCAGTTAGGAATTGTACTTATTTTCACTTAGTATTAAATCGTACTGTTAAATATATTGTGAATATTTGAGTTTACCTGAAAAACTGAAAAGAAAACCACAACCTCACCTAACCGTCTTACTTTTTGAAGATAATAATTTTATTGCTTCTTAATTACAATTAGTACTTAACCTATAGCTATATTGATATTACAGTTTTATAAAACTAATAAAACAAAACTAAAATATATCAATAAATTATAAAGTAACTCAGGATATTTTAAAATTTTGTATAAAATCTATATTGTTTAATAAACCTGAAAAAGAAATTCCTGATATTTAAAACTTGTGAATTGCAAATTGAAATTGAAAACTTCGTCCTAAAATTCTGAGTGTCTTAACAGAAAACGAAGAGAATTAAATCGGGGGAGGGAGTTGGAAATGTAACAGCTCCATAAGTGCAATTATGCACTGTTTATAACAGTAAGAAAGTGTACTTATTACACTTAGTATTAAATCGTACTGTCAATTCGGAGGATGGGTTGGAGAGATCACCACCGCATAGGTTTGAACCCTCATCACAGCTCCTACGGATTTTCTTATCGATGCAGTCACGTTAGTGTGATTACTATCTGTGTAATAATAATAATAATAATCACACAGAAATTACACAGAAATCACACCAGTGTGATATATGTCAATGAGAAAATCCACTAGAGCTGTGAGGTGGTCCAGTGGTAGAGTATGCGACAGGCAATGCCATGGTCGTAGGTTCGCACCACCTCACAGCCCTAGTGGATCTTCTCAATTATAATAATACAGTGACACCTCGGCTTACAAATGCCCCTCTTTACAAACTTTTTGCGTTACGAGCCCAATTTCTTCATAAAATCTGAATCGGGTTGCGAACTTTGTCTCGGGTAACGTAGTTTGTTGATACGCGTATGGCCGACTTAGCGCGTGGTGGTACAGCGACCGCACCTCAGTTTACTAGTGCTTCCCGCCTAATGACAATCGCGTTTGAATTCTTTGTAAAGAATTTCAGTGTTTTTCTGATTTTCATAAAAGTTATTATTATTATATATCGTGCCATGGGTCCCAAGAAAGGCAGTAGTAAGTTTCAACTTATGAAAATACATGTGAGGATGACCATAGAGGAAAACAAGTCTCTATGGAAAGGTTCTTAGCATTTTCACGCTCCCGGCAATCGAGAAAAAAACTGGCCCCTTGTGCGCGCGGTGTTTTGGGCGATCGAGCGGCAACACTGAAAAGTGTATACTCTTTTCACTGTCCTGACCTTAATTTTCGATGTACGTATTTCATTTTTGTAGCAATGTGTTTGCAATAGAATATTCTAGAAGAACATACGTATAAAATGTCACGAAAGAATGAGTTAGACCAGCACCAAATAAAGAACTACGTCGATCACTAGCCGTGAGCGCCAAACAGCGATGAAATGTTTCTACTCTTTTCAGGGTTGTCAACTCCACACTTGTCCTACAGCATTAAATTTGATATCACTGAGATCGCAATAAAATTCCCTGCGTGGACATATGCATATAAGTGTAGAATCATGGTCACAGCCCACCCGCAAGAGTGTGGGAAGTGACCGAAATGTTACCCATTACCGCACACCCGACGGCACATCAGCGAGACCCCTATTGAAAAGTGTATACTCTTTTCACTGTTCTGACCTTACTGCAACCCGTTAGCCACACCCGCAACACCTGAAAAAAACTTCATGAAGTTTCTCGTTTACTTATACTGTAGAAGTTTATGTGATACATTGTTAATTTTCATATCAAATTAGTCACAATAAAATTGTCTACAAAACCTATAAAACATAATATCTTATTTATAAAAACTTATACAAAGTATGTGTACTTTGTCGTGTCAACAATACAATGGGCTGACCATGTGATCGCGTAGGCTGGGGTGCCATGCGGCCTATTGGGGAAAACGTGAATTTCATGGCGCGCATTTTGAAACTATCCCCAAGTCGATCAGATAAAAAATGGATTTTATAGAAATATTTTTTCTCGTGACTCATGAGCGAGTCAGTTACGTGGACTCAAGAGAAAAAATTGGTTTGTCTCATTAATTAACACTTTCAATGCACGAAAGTTAATTAATGAGACAAACAAGCACTGAGCCACAACCAAGTCCTAGTGGTATGCAGGCAAAATGTAGAAGAGAGTACTCCAAAGAAGTCATTACTGCCTAATGTTACAATGGAAGGGGACTTCCCTTCCAAACACTAACACCTCTCCTCCTCTTCCCCCTCCTTTCCTCACGGTCTTCCATATGCCAACAAGAGTCATCAATAATGGTAACCAATAACTTGTACATACTTTAGTACTAAAGATTTGGGTGAATTAGGTATAAAATTTACTTTGAAGTTAATATTTTTGGGAGTGTGGAATGGATTAACTCATTTTACGTTATTACTTACGGGAAAATACGCCTCAGTTTACGAATTTTTGGGTTACGAATCGTCTCTGGGAACGGATTAAATCCATAAGCTGAGGTATCACTGTACATATTGGGAACCCTTCACATACCAGAGACCACGAGGCAGAACCTGGTTCCCTCAGAGAGGAGCAGGGAGCAATGGCCTATGAACACTCTACATTTAGAGTACTGTATGTCATACTTACCATCGACCAGGGAGGGCACTCAGAAAGATAGGCGAAACAATACAAACTCCAAGCTGATGAAAATTGCAACCTACATCCAAACAAAACAAAATAACTCCCCCCCCCAAAAAAAAAGAAAACGAACATGGAGCACCTCATTCAACTAGTGCATTCACTCATTAGTGCCTCATCCCCCCCCCCCAAAAGGGGGGGGGGAAGGGAGGCCGGCTCAGGCGAGCCGACAGATCACCACCACTACCAGGGGGGGGGGCCTGGTAGCCTGGTGGATAGCGTGCAGGACTCGTAATTCTGTGGTGCGGGTTCGATTCCCGCACCAGGCAGAAACAAATGGGCAAAGTTTCTTTCACCCTGACCCTGTTACCTAGCAGTAAATAGGTACCTGGGAGTTAGTCAGCTGTCACGGGCTGCTTCCTGGGGTGTGTGTGTGTGTGTGTGTGTGTGTGGGGGAAAAAAAAAGTAATTAGTAAAGAGTTGATTGACAGTTGAGAGGCGGGCCAAAAGAGCAAAGCTCAACACCCGCAAACACAACTACTGTAAGTGAATGCTAGTTCTCGACTGATTTGCCTGGTGGTCAGACGTTACCTCTGGCTTCACTTTCCTGTTCTGGAATTTGTGTGGCTATTGCATTAGTGTGTGTGGTGTGGTGGCCAGGTGTTTATTTGTATGCGAGGCTTTCCAGGGTTATCTTCCCTGGGGCATTTGGGACTACATCGTTTGACGTAGGCTTCGCCGTTGGGGTACGTCGGGGGTCTTGGATTTTTCGTCTTGCCCCGGGTAGGGAGTGATTTATTGCTGGACAAGGCACACTGTGGCCGATGCAGCTTGTACACTCGGTGGCCAACGATTCTCTCTGGCTTCCAGAGTTTGTTTGTGTGACTTCATATATTCTTTTTTTGTATTCTAGCATTTTTGCTTTTCTTTCCAGGGAAGGTTTGCCTAGCTTCTCATTAATTTTGCCTAGGTTGTGTTGGTAGTCCTCGTCTGTTGCCCTCAAGGTTTCATGACTGCTACTGGTGGTCAGTTTGCATGCTAATAGACAGGGCTCAACCTGCTTAGTTAGCCCAGTGCCTGGGTTTCTCTTAGGACTTACTTTCCCTTGCGGGCCATGGAAATCCCCATTGGGCTCGGAGTTACCATGAGTGTGTCTTCTGAGTCCTCTCTTGCCTTGTGCGAGGTTGAAGGTTGTTCAGTGCCCCTGCCTCGGGGAGGCAATCATCCATACTGTCTCCGTCATGCTGCCTGTTGGGTCGGTGACACCTACGACCTGGAGTCTTGCGGGGTTTGTTTTCCGCTTGTGCTCCAGTTTACCCAGTCTTTACCTGAAGATCTCAGGGATCCGGCGGCAGCTGCATTGCATGCTAGGTTTTCATTGGTGCAATGAGCCAGGTTGTCGCCTGTTTGGAAGCCCTGGAGCTGCCCTGCCTGGGTTTTAGGGACTTGGATTTGGGGGTGTTGGTTGTTTCGATCTTGGTTCAGTCCATGTCCTCACTTCCTTCCCAGGTGGGCATGGTTTGCCCTGCGTTTACTCATCTGCTTCTGGCTCCCAAACGTCTGAGGGTTTCAGAGTCAAGGCTGGGTTGAGCCCGATTTGCTTCCAGAAGGCTCTGTTTCTGTTGGCATTGGCCCCTGGTGGTCTGATTGGTGAGCGTCATGCTCTCCTCCGGTGCAGGGGTTTAAGCTCTTTCGGTCCTCGTGGTGTTCACCTAGTTGTACTCATCTAGTTGTGCTTGCGGGGATTGAGCTTTGTCTCTTTGGTCCCGCCTCTCACCCGTCAATCGACTGGTGTACAGATTCCTGAGCCTACTGGGCTCTATCATACCTATATTTGAAACTGTGTATGGAGTCAGCCTCCACCACATCACTTCGTAGTGCATTACATTTATTAACTACAGTACTCTGACACTGAAAAAAATCTTTCTAACGTCTCTGTGGCTCATCTGGGTACTAAGTTTCCACCTGTGTCCCTTTGTTCGTGTTCCACCCGTGCTGAAGAGTTTGTCTTTGTCCACCCTGTCAATTCGCCTGAGAATTTTGTAGGTGGTTATCCTACAAAATAATCGTATGGTCAGTATGTTCGGTTGCAGCCATCTCCTCCGTTTCTAGCAACGAACGAGAAGGCGGCTTTTTGGAGGGGCCCTTGGGTCATTGTTGCTTGGTTGGTCTGGCCAGGGGTGCATCATGTGTTGTATCTGGTTGTGACGCTTCACCATTATCTATGCGCCTCGGCTTCTGTGACCGGGGACGCGCTTTGGGTTGATCGGTTTCCCTCGTTCCCTGTTCCAGGGCTCCGGTCTTCCAGGTTTGCTTGCAGGGTTATTAAGTCTAGCAAGCCTGCGGTCTACCCTCATGCCCATTATGTTCGTAAGTTTGCTGCTTTGGCTGCCATGTTTGGCAACATATTTTGGGCTGACATTCGGGCACGGGGGTTTTGGAGGTTGAACAGGGTCCTGGCCGCCCATTATCTGGTCAATATTCCTGGTCCCGGTTGTTCGTGTGTGGCTTTGGGTCACAGGTTGCAGCCAGTTATTGACTTCGAGTTGATGTGTGCGTGGCGGCTGCCTTTCGGGTAAGTCCCTCTTTTACTTGTATTTGGTTAAGTAGCTCCAGGGAGCCGAAGGGGCTCTCCACAGAAAACTAGCGTTGAATGTAATGAAACGCCATTTTCTAGGTGAGCCCCGAAGGCTCCCTGGCACCTTCCTCCATCCGTTCGGAGGTATTGTTTGGCTTTTGATGCTCAGCCTTTGAACTGAAGGTGTGAGTAGGCAGCACAGGGGATCCGGGGCTCTCCTCTTCCCCTCCAGGGTAGTGGAGGGGAGGGCTGCACGGACAAGCGGCACGGCAGCGGTGAGTGACGTTTGCTTGTTTGCTTGTTTTCTTATGTTTTGGGGGTGAGTTTTGGGTAAGTTCTGTCTCTATTCAGTCGTCAGTTACAATTTCTTACCAGGTGGGGTCTTTTTGTTATGCCTACCTTTCTGGGTGCCTAACCCCAGTTGATGGCAGACATAGAATGCTCCCAAATACATGGGGGTTTCTATAGGCCATTGCTCCCTGTGCCTCTCTGAGGAGGCCAGGTTCTGGTTTGTGGTTCCTGGTAGGCAGAACTTCATTGACTGATGCCCCAGACTAATACAGTGGTACCTCAGCTTACGAATTTAATCCGGTCCCAGAGACAGTTGATAAACCGAAAATTCGTAAACCGAGGCAAATTTTCCCATGAGAAATAATGTAAAGAGAATTAATCCATTCCACACTCCCAGAGAAATTAACTTCAAAGTAAATTTTATACCTAACTCACCCAAATCTTTAGTACTAAAGTATGTACAAGTTATTGCTTACCTTTATTGATGACTAACACATAATTTTGACTGAATAAATAACAACTTTTTAACGTCCTTAAGTGTTTGTGTTATTTGTTTAGTGATTGTTGATACTCCTTTTGCCAGTTTAGCACTCATAATGTCCTTTTTCTTAACAATTACAGTGCATATCGTTGACATAGATTTGTTGTACTGCCTAGCTAGTTCAACAACCCATGTACCATTTTCATGTTAACAAATGATCTCTTGTTTTTCCTCTATGGTCATTCTCACATGTGTTTTCTTGACTTGAACCTTACCACTGGCTTTCTTAGGACCCATGTCAAGATATAGAATAATAACTTTTATGTTCACATATCCAAAAATAAAAAAAACACTGAAGTTCTTTACAAAGAATTCGGGCGCAATTCTCACTAGGTGAAGGCTCTGGTAAACTGAAGCGTGGCCACTGTACCACCACATGCTAGGTCGGCCATACGTGTATCAACAAACTTCGTTTCCCCGAGGCAAAGTTCATAACCCGATTTGAATTTTACGAAAAAGTTGGGCTCGTAACCCAAAAAGTTCGTAAAGAGGGACATTCGTAAGCCGAGGTGTCACTGATTAGCGTATATCAGTATGATAGCTCCAGGGAGCCTCCGAGGCTCACCCTGAAAATGGCATTTCATTACATTCAAAGCTAATTATTTACCTCATATTTTCACATATTAAAACCATTATAAACCATGAAACCCTTTAGCCATCCATCACTATACACAATCCTCACAAATCTTCATCTACTGATAAAAAATTCTTTTCCCTCTCCTTAATCAGTCATCCTGGCACTAATTTCACCTTGTCAACATTTTTTTAAGCAAGCATTTGTGGGTACTTTTCTTTTACATATTGCTATATCATTCTCACCTTTAATACAACAGGTAAAGATGTTATCTTTAGATTTCAACATAGCAAGGTAAGGTAGCATTAAGAGTGGTTTTGTTAACTTTGTTTGTAGTGCACATGACACTCCTAGGAATGCCAGTTCCACTTCCTTTATAAGTTTATAAATCAACAGATTTACTGCATTTCTTAAAGCCATAGTGATGGAATTCAATGTATTTTCAGAAGAATAAAAATGGACTGAGTTGATGGGGCAGATGCAGAGGTAGTACAGAGGTTTAGACAGCTGACACAGGATACAGGCCTCTTGAGTGTCGAAGGTGGTGGGGAGCAGGTGAGATGACTGGTCAGTCATTTGCACAGTTGAAATAATCGGACATTTGAAACTTGAACCAGAGGTTGGCCAGTGTGTTGCTTGTAGGTATAAAATTACTGTATGAACAAGTTTATACAAAAGTTCATTACAGTATAATAAAAATAATAAAAATACAAGTCTTTAGGTGTCTCTTTGTTATTTTAAATACCATGTTTTGGTAATGATTTTCCATGATAATAAATTCTTACAATTAATGCATTTGGTTTTATATGCAGATTGTAATGGTAAACAACATTAAATGTTTTCCCAGAATGAATTATTATGAACTGATGACATGACAGGAAATTCATTTATGAAGTGACAGTTATCGAATAGGTTCTTTAATTTAGATTTCAGTTTTCAGTCAAAACTTGACAATATTTGTTGGTTAGCATCTGAAAGCTCTCAAAAAATTTAATGGAAATTGAGAATTGTTTATTTTTACAAAATTACGCTATGAATTTTATGCAGTGTAATGTAACTTGTTGGCCTTTTATTGTACAAATTCAATTATATGGTAGCTAATAAAAATATAAGAATATTTCTAGTCAAAGAATATTTGATAAAATTATAATGGTTTATATTAAAAGATTATAGCTCAGTGTTAATTTAAGTGATTATAATAATAATATTGATAATGGAATGTTTTAAATAAAATTTTAATCACATTTGTACCAATGTAATACTTTATTATCCATTCAATTCTAACATATATTTTTGACTGAAGCTCACAACGCGGTAGTAAGAACTACTGGTAAATATTTAAGATATTAAATATTTCAGTAATATGTAAAGACAAAATTCTGGTTTATTTTAATGATTTAACCCTTAGATACTGTGCATATTGGGGGTCTGGTAGCGAAAAATAATCAAATTATGTAAAAAATAACTTTAAAATGTTAAACAAATCTCCAACTCATTGGCTTCAGTGTCGTGAAACTTTCATCAAAATATTTTCAGAAATTGATTTTAGACGAATTTTTTAAAAATAAGAACATTTTGTTGATAAGGAGAACAGCTCCTGATAACTGGAACTGAAGAATTATGCAGTAATAAAGAGATGCAAGCATCTCTTGCAGGATCTGTGAGAGGCTGCGTGATCTGTGTGAGGGCAGTAGCACTCTCGGTTGCATTCCTTTTGACCATGTCGTGGCGCAATAGACTAAAGCACATCTGGGATCATCCTGGATGTAAGTCCAAACCCTCATCATGGCCCCGTCTGGATTTGACCATAGTGAATACAGTACTTCATACCTAAGACTTCTACATATTAGAGGTATTATCAGGCAACATCACCATGACAAGGTAATTGAGGAAAGGAAGACAAAGCACAAACCAGTGAATCTGTACATCTGTACGCAGGTACAATGTGATTGCAGCTGGCACTCCTAATCATTATGGACGAAGAGGAGGTGAACGCAGCAGAGAACCAGTAATAGCAAGAATTTGTCTTGGATACAAATATCCATGGCGATTTGGGATGGAAACAACAGCTGAGCAGCAGAGTTGCAGAACTTGGTGAGAGTGACGGACAATGCCTTAACCACTATCTGAGAGAATGTGAACATCTAAGAGACATTAGAAATGTGTGTAGGAATAGTAAACCCCCACATTATTTGAGTAAGGAAAATAATATGTTAAATATAAATGCTGTTCTCAAAATATTTCCCCATTTTGCACCTGCAAGATAACAAAAGTTTTTCAGGGTTGGCAAATGTTAATCTTCTTGTTTGATAAGCTGCTCATTTGAGACAGTTAAACAAGTCCCAGCTGTATTTACCTAATTGTGTTTGCAGGGGTTGAGCTCTGCTCTTTTGGCCCACCTCTCAACTGTCACTCAACTGTTACTAACTACTAACTAATTTTTTTTCTCTCTCACACACACACACTCTCCTTAACCACTACCTGAGAGAATGTGAACATCTAAGAGACATTAGAAATGTGTGTAGAATAGTAAACCCCCACATTATTTGAGTTAGGAAAATAATATGTTAAATATAAATGCTGTTCTCAAAATATTTCCCCATTTTGCACATTTCCCCACATTAGAAATGTGTGTATAATAGTATATATATATATACAGGGGTACCTCAGTTTAAGAGTTTAATTCGTTCCTGGAGACGGCTCTTATTCCGAAAAACTCGTATTCCGAAGCTAATTCCCCATAAGAAATAATGGGAAATGAATTAATCCGTTCCTGACTACCCCAAAAACCCCACATCAAACTAAATTTTTATACCTAATTCATCTAAATAAACCTACAAAACTATGTTCAAGTTATTACTTACCTTGCTGTTGAATGCTGTAGGCATATGGAAGATGGTGAGGAGGGGGGAGGAAGAGAGGAGTTAACGTTTGGAAGGGGAGTCCCCTTCCATTATCACATCAGGCAGTGAGGACTTCACTGGTATGCACACACTGGCACATTTGCCTGCATACCACTAGGACTTGCTTGTCTTACTAAGAATTTGTCTAATAACACTTGTTTTTCCCTACATTTTAACACTTGTCTGTAGGAAGACATCACATTATTATTTAAAAGGTCAATGCAACGGCCTGCTACAGCTTTATCTGGGCGAGTTTTTTCAACCCAACTTTGCAGTTCTTCCCATACTTCACACATTTTCTTAATCAAGAAGGGACAACCTCTACTGCCTCTACTCACAGCTATTTTCTTAGGTTGAACCTTACCAATGGCTTTCTTGAGACCCATGGCATGATATATAATGACAACTTTTATGCTCAAATGGCCAAAAAAAACGACAAAAAACTGTAAATCCTTGTGAAGAGTTCAGGTGGGATAGTCACTGGGCACGAGACAATGGTAAACTGAGGCCCGATCGCCATGCCACCACGCGCCAGTCGGCCTGTACACGTATCAACAAACTCGCGTTCCGAGGTAACCCTCGCCTTCCGAGACATATTTTCCGAGGAAATCCTGCTCGTATTTCGAAAAACTCGCATACAGAGACACTCGTGTCTGAGGTACCACTGTATATATAATAATATGTATGTATATATATATATATATAATAATATATATATATATATATATATATATATACTATATATATATATATATATATATATATATATATATATATATATATATATATATATATACATACCACTTCCCCACCATCCGAGTGCCGGTGGGGAAGTGGTTCAAATAGTTTCGGCTACCACTTCCTTATGTCCGGTCATGATGGTCAAGCGGATTAAGGCATCCCTGTACATACCAGTTGCGTTGCTCCTGGCAGTATGGGTTCGAGTCACTTCTGGGGTGTGAGTTTTCAGTTATATATATAATTATATACTGTATATATATATATATATATATATATATATATATATATATATATATATATATATATATATATATATGAATGAGTTTGGGTAGATATAGATAAGATGAGCCTTGGGCCTTCTTATGAGCCTCATATGAGTCAATGGTCTTCTGCAGTTACCTTCATTCTTATGTTCTTAAATAAGAGCTGCCTCATATGGGTCAATAGGCCCTCAGCAGTTACCTTCAAATTTAAATTCAATTTTGAATGTTTATTCAGGTAAAGTACAGTGGCACCTCGACATACGATTGCCCCTACTTACGATAAATTCGAGTTCCGATATAAATTTCATCAAAAAATGCGACTCGACATCCGATGGTGTCGTCGACATCCGATATTTGTTGGTACACGTTCGGGTCGGCTGAGCGCGTGGTTCCCGGTCACGCGGTCCGACCTGCCTCAGTTTACTACAGCTGCCCGCTTAGTGACGATCGCGCCTATAAGAAATTCCGCTTTTGTGGTGATTTTTTGCATTTTGAACATTAAAGTAATTATTTTCTATCGCGCCTTGAGTCCCAAGAAAGTCAGTGGTAAGGCTCAACATATGAGATCCCATGTAAGAATGACCATAGAGCAGAAACAAAAGATCATTTGTAAATATGAAGACGGTGTGCGGGTCGGTGAACTGGCTAGGCAGTACAACAAATCTCAGTCAACGATATCCACCATACTGGTTAAGAAAAGGACATTATGGGTGCTAAAGTGATACATCATTACAGACAAATGTTAAATCGAATGGAAAAACAAATGTCTCTTGACAAATTTGTAGTGAGACAAACAAGCACTGAACCACAACCAGGTCCTAGTGGTATTCAGGCAAAACGTAGGAGAGAGAGTACCCCAGAGAAAACATCACTGCCTGATGTGATAATGGAAGGGGACTCCCCTTCCAAACAGTAACAACTCTCCTTCTCCCCCCTCATCACCATCTTCCATACGCCATCGAAATCCCTCCATAAAGGTAAGTGAAGTTTTGGTACTGTATTGTAGTTAGAAAAAAACATTGTATTCAGTATAAAATGTATTTTTATGTTAATATTTTGGAGGGTGGGGAACGGATTAATTCAAATCCCTTTATTTCTTATGGGAAATTCGCTTCGACTTCCGATATTTCGACATACGATCCGTCTCTGGGAACGGATTAGCATCGTAAATCGAGGCCCCATTGTACATACATAGAAGGTGAGTTACAAATAATGTTGGATTTATTGATAGAGCTAGTACATACAATACCTAAAGCCACTAATACGCACAGCGTTTTGGGCAAGGTATGGGAAAACACTTGGACTAAAACTTAATACTAATTGAGATTAAAGTATAAGTTGTGTTGAAAGGGATGGGGGGGGGGGGGGATGGCAGAAATCGGCAAATAAACAAGTTGGTCGGAATAAGGTAGGTTACATGGAGTTTATTAGGTAGTACTTTGTTTTTCTCTTAAACTGGTTGAGGGAGGTATATCCTTTAACATGATTGGGAAGGTCATTCCACATTCTGAGTCCCTTGATTTGTATAGCATTTATAGTTTGATTAAGGTGCACTCTTGGAATATCAAATTAGTATTTGTTTCTGGTGTGGTGCCCATGGGTTCTGTTACAACCTTCTAGGAAGCATTTAAGGTCAGGATTGGCATTACAGTTCACAGTTTTAAATATGTAGAGTACATATGAGAGGATGTGCAGTGACTTAATATCTAACATATTCAAAGATTTAAGTAAGAGTGCCAAGTGCTGTCTGGGGCCAGAGTTTGATATTGTTCTATTGCTTTGTGTTGAGTAATTAGAGAATGTAGATGATTTTGGGTAGTAGAACCCCAAGCACAAATACCATAAATGAGATAAGGATAGATGAAAGAGTAATAGAGCGTCTCCAGGGCAGGGCGAGATACATAAAATCTGATCGTAGAAAGAATTGCATCAGTTTTAGACTTTAAAAAGTAACCCAATTTGCTACTTTTTGCCCAATCTGGCAGCCCTGCTAGGGATCCCATCCAGATCCCATCTTCCCGAAACGCTATGTGTGTGTAGTACTCACCTAGTTGTGCTTGCCAGGGGGGAGGGGGGAAGGCTTGAGCTAGTGGCTTTGCATGAATGTAAAAATACCAATCCAATCCTATGTAATCTCACTAACCATTGTTCCTTCTTGCAAATAAATCATCATCATCAACACCATCATCATCATCAACACCATCATCATCATTATCATCATCAACATCAACACCATCATCATTATTATCATCATCTTCATCAACATCATCATCAACATTATCATCACCATCCTCATCATCATCTTCACCATCATCATCACCACCATCATCATCATCACCATTATCATCATTGCCATCATCACCATCATCACCACCATCATCATCACCATTATCATCACCATCCTCATCATCATCTTCCCCATCATCATCACCACCATCATCATCATCACCACCATTATCATCATCATTGTCATCATCATCACCACCATCATCATCATCAGCATTATCACCATCCTCATCATCATCTTCACCATCACCATCATCAACATCATCACCATCATCAACATTATCATCAACATTATCATCACCATCCTCATCATCATCTTCACCATCATTATTATCATCACCATCTTCATCATCTTCACCACCATCATCACCATATTCATCAACATTATCATCACCGTCCTCATCATTAACATCATCTTCACCATCATCATCACCATCATCCTCATCACCATCTTCATCACCATCATCATCACCTTCATCACCATCACCATCATCCTCATCATCATCACCACCATCATCATCACCATCATCCTCATCATCCTCACCACCATCATCATCATCATCCTCATCATCACCATCACCATCATCACCATCATCAACATTATCATCATCCTCATCATCATCTTCACCATCATCCTCACCATCATCATCACCATCAACATTATCATCACCATCCTCATCATCAACATCATCATCGCCATCATCATCCTCACCATCATCATCATCATCATCATCGCCATCACCATCATCACCATCCTCATCATCACCATCATCACCATCACCATCATCACCATCATCATCACCATCCTCATCATCACCATCACCATCATCACCATCACCATCATCACCATCCTCATCATCATCCCCCCCCCCCCCTCTACTATTGCCCGGTATGGGGCCGCCGGAGCGCATCCGACCTCTCCATCCTCGTCGCCGCTAAATCAACAACAACTTAATTTAACCAAAAACAACAAATAAATAAATAAAATATATATACTGTATATTACAATTAAATATTTCATGAAGTGTAGATTTTTTCTTTACATAATTAACAAGCTTGAATATAGAGAGAATTGTGGTGGTACTAGTTTGTATATGAAGGGGTTAGCGAGCGAGGATGAGGAAACAGGTGAGAGTTGATGCAGTGTGCCCGCCTCACAGGCTGCTGGGTCACGCCTCAATGTTATCCGCAGGTTGGCAGGCTGAAATAAGTAGTGACAAAGTTGAACCAGCTGCACGAGGGTCGTGTTGTGCCTCTGCAAGGTTGGTATAAGCTCTCTTGGCTCTCGTAGGGCCAGGTGCTCCTAGTCTTAGCTCTCGTAGGGCCAGGTGCTTCTAGTCTTGGCTCTCGTAGGGCCAGGTGCTTCTAGTCTTGACTCTCGTAGGGCCAGGTGCTTCTAGTCTTGGCTCTCGTAGGGCCAGGTGCTCCTAGTCTTGGCTCTCGTAGGGCCAGGTGCTCCTAGTCTTGGCTCTCGTAGGGCCAGGTGCTTCTAGTCTTGGCTCTCGTAGGGCCAGGTGCTCCTAGTCTTGGCTCTCGTAGGGCCAGGTGCTCCTAGTCTTGGCTCTCGTAGGGCCAGGTGCTTCTAGTCTTGGCTCTCGTAGGGCCAGGTGCTCCTAGTCTTAGCTCTCGTAGGGCCAGGTGCTTCTAGTCTTGGCTCTCGTAGGGCCAGGTGCTCCTAGTCTTGGCTCTCGTAGGGCCAGGTGCTTCTAGTCTTGGCTCTCGTAGGGCCAGGTGCTCCTAGTCTTGGCTCTCGTAGGGCCAGGTGCTCCTAGTCTTGGCTCTCGTAGGGCCAGGTGCTTCTAGTCTTGACTCTCGTAGGGCCAGGTGCTTCTAGTCTTGACTCTCGTAGGGCCAGGTGCTTCTAGTCTTGGCTCTCGTAGGGCCAGGTGCTCCTAGTCTTGGCTCTCGTAGGGCCAGGTGCTCCGTCTTGGCTCTCGTAGGGCCAGGTGCTTCTAGTCTTGACTCTCGTAGGGCCAGGTGCTTCTAGTCTTGGCTCTCATAGGGCCAGGTGCTCCGTCTTGGCTCTCGTAGGGCCAGGTGCTTCTAGTCTTGGCTCTCATAGGGCCAGGTGCTCCGTCTTGGCTCTCGTAGGGCCAGGTGCTCCTAGTCTTGGCTCTCGTAGGGCCAGGTGCTCCGTCTTGGCTCTCGTAGGGCCAGGTGCTTCTAGTCTTGGCTCTCGTAGGGCCAGGTGCTTCTAGTCTTGGCTCTTGTAGGGCCAGGTGCTCCTAGTCTTGGCTCTCGTAGGGCCAGGTGCTTCTAGTCTTGGCTCTCGTAGGGCCAGGTGCTTCTAGTCTTGACTCTCGTAGGGCCAGGTGCTCCTAGTCTTGGCTCTCGTAGGGCCAGGTGCTCCTAGTCTTGGCTCTCGTAGGGCCAGGTGCTTCTAGTCTTGGCTCTTGTAGGGCCAGGTGCTCCTAGTCTTGGCTCTCGTAGGGCCAGGTGCTCCTAGTCTTGGCTCTCGTAGGGCCAGGTGCTCCTAGTCTTGGCTCTCGTAGGGCCAGGTGCTCCTAGTCTTGGCTCTCGTAGGGCCAGGTGCTCCTAGTCTTGGCTCTCGTAGGGCCAGGTGCTCCTAGTCTTGGCTCTCGTAGGGCCAGGTGCTCCTAGTCTTGGCTCTCGTAGGGCCAGGTGCAAAGGCAATCCAGGTGTAGTCAAATCATGCACTGTACTGTGGTTTGTTGTCTTTTGCACACCATGTATTCATTCACAAGTGTAGTTGTGCTACGTCATCGCTACTCTTTAACCCTTAGAGAGTACTCACCTAATACTCTAATAGAGTATAATTGTTCCAAGTAGCTGTCAGCCACTTGTGCAGCTTAAGAAATATATATTTGTAAATACTGTAATTTAAGTACAGAATATGTAGTAGGACAAAATCCAGTTTGTTAGATATAAAGAAATCTACAGTTTCTTTGATATAAAAAAGTCCATAGTTTCTTTGATATAAAGAAATCCACAGTTTCTTAGGTATAAAGAAATTCTCAGCTTCTTTGATATAAAGAAATCCACAGTTTCTTAGGAACTGTATAAAGAAATTCTCAGTTTCTTTGATTTAAAGAAATCCACAATTTCTTTGATATAAAGAAATCCACAATTTCTTAGATATAAAGAAATCTACAGTTTCTTTGATATAAAGAAGTCCATAGTTTCTTAGATATAAAGATATCCAGTTTCTTAGATATAAATAAATCCAGTTTCTTTGATATAAAGAAATCTACAGGGAAATGAAATAATAAAATTTATACTAATTAAATGTTGATCTTGTTGGTAAATCATACCTATTTTTAATCATATAATATAATTTAATTTAACTTAATCATACAATAAATATTTTTTGTGAGTGATGATGCCGCTTGCTCCAAAATTATTGGCTTAATAGTCTCCTAGGCTTGGTGCCTTCTTTTGATAATTACTTTACTCCAATATTCTCTTTGGTTGTATGGCGCTGCTACCTGGTGGCAATTGTGGTGGGTGGGTTAGGTTGCCCAACTGGTAGTTAGCAAGAGTGTTCCATTGGCGGTCAGCTGTGATGTCATTTAGGACTTGAAATGCCTTGAATTATTATGAATAGAACCTTTTGGCAGTCATTCCAATGCTGAAATGTGTGTCTTTTTTTTTTTTTAAATGTTACATAACATAAATATGGGGGGGGGGGCAGAAGGGCAAATAAGTGGGTGCTTTGATAAGCCGCCGGCTTCCTGTCCTTGTTGAGGCCACTAGTGTGTTAGTGGCCCTCAGGTAAATTCAGGTTAACATTGTCCTGCAGTAACCGCATAAAAAATTCATGTGCATGTTGTCAGAATGTCACCCAGCCTGATGGTTACAGGTCCTACTAATTACCCAAAGCTACCCAAAGCCTCCTTGCATTACGTAAGAAATGAAGAAATATGACGTACTATATTTACAGACTATAATGACAATAATGTTGGTGCTGATTGTAGAACATAAAAAAACATTATTATTCTGAAATAATATTTTATAATGAAATTAGAGGAAACTAAGTACTGTAGCAGGTAACACCAAAGGACATCGACGATCCAAGCGACAATGTTGTGGAGCGACTTATCCAAGATATATTGTTGCCTGGAGAGTGTTCGCTGTCATATCAGCCTCCTGTACCTAACCTAATATAACCTCCAGGCATCATCATACCTTGGCTAAGTTGTTCCTCAACATTGTCGCTTGGCTCGTTGACTTCCTCTGGCATAAATTGCCACATAGTTTCATCTAATTTTGTTATAAAATGATATTACTGTATTTCAGAGTAAAATATGTTTTTCATGTTCTGCATTCAGCAATAACATTATAGTGAGTAAATGTTACATTTCTTCATTACTGTACTTATGAAACGCTAGAAGGCTTTGGATAATTAATAGGTTCGATCGTTGCTACCAGTAATTCTGTCCGATAAATACAACAGAATGTACTCAGGAAGTAACCGAGTCAGATTACTCTGAAAATAAAATCACTCTTAGACTTGGGATTAACAGATAATACAGTTTGAACTTCCTGCCACCAGTAGTAATGCTGGAAGTGTCATCCAAGAATGTACTATGATTAACACTTGAGGCAGTGGCCTGCATACCACCACCTTCAGTTCCCAACAAATGTGGATAACCAAGTTTGTGGTACAGTAATGCTTCAATGCAGTTACAGATTAGCATACAGTATTTAAAAAAATTACTGTAGCAGTTAAAAACATCTTATAGTTCAGCTAGCGTACTTTCCACAGATGATGGCAGCTGCTGACCCTGGAGGGCCTTCTGCTGTACACACAGTGGATCATGAAGCTTCTGTAGACTTGCAAAAGAAATTTGAATCCATTGTGGAAAGGGAATTAAAACAGGAATTAACTCAGGTATAGTTATAACAGAATGGTATGGTAGACTGTCTCAATTTCAGGACAAATGGGGGGGGGGACCTTTGACAAGTCTCTGGGTTCTCAATGTTCTCATTGACAAGTTCTCATTGAGGCCGCTAAAGGTGGGTAGTTACCTTCAGGTAAAAGTGACATTGAAAGGCAATTTTAGTAGTGTAATCCTTTACTCTCACAAAACTGTGTGTGTATGTGTATATGTAATTACCTAAGTGTAGTTACAGGATGAGAGCTATGCTTGTGGTGTCCCGTCTTCCCAATACTCTGTCATATACTGTAACACTTTGAAACTACTACTGGGTTTGGTCTCCACTACTTTCCCACTTAACTTGTTCCAACTATCTACCACTGTGTTTCTAAAAGAAAACTTTCTAATTTCGTTCAGCACCTTTATTTCCTTAGCTTAAATCTATGACCTCTTGTTCTTGAGGTTGCCAGTTTCAGGAGTTCCTCTGTAAATTGGTCAATTCCTGTTATTATTTTGTAAGTGGTGATCATATTGCCTCTTTTTTCCTTCTATCTTCTAGCTTTGGTATATTTAATACCTCCAGTCTTTCATCATAACATAAATTTATTTATTTATTTAATTATTTATTAAAAGTTTCATGTATAAAGTATAGAGTGCAAAGTGTTATAGTAAAAAATGTTATTACTGCTGTTTCAAAGAAATTGCATTGTTATATTATGTAAACATTCCTTTGGATCACTGTATATAATGTACTGTATTAATTTTAAGCACTTTAGCCACTTTGTGGCTCTCTGGAACTTAAATATTTTTAATTATGTAGGACAGTGTATATTTTTCTAAACTATGGTAGCCAAATTTAAGCATTCAAGTCTAGTGCAGATTGCTTTATACAGTATTTGTGTAATATTTGCTTAGAAACCTATACTGTGCAGTGATGTACAATATTGGCTCGCAGCCCATTTTGGTTATAAGGACCCGGACTTGGGCATTAATCACTTTGACTTTGGTTCAGTATGCGCTCCCTGGTCTTTTACCTGTTGTTCAGCATGTTTTTCCCCCTTCCTCCTTCCGCTGCTTCTGGCTCGCAAACGTCTTGAGTGTTTCAGAGTTGGAGCGGGGGTTTAGTTGGTATGAGACACAGGTAGCTTTGGGTGCTGCTCCATTAGGGTTGGGGGACTGAGGCATTCGATCGGGCTCATCCTCACCGGCTTTCAAACAGCATGAGACTCCCCCCATCGCCTCGTCAATGGAGCGATAGGGGAGGAGGCTCTTGCTGTTTGCTCACACGTGGTCCCACAATTCGTGGGCGTTTCAGGTTATATCCTCTGGCCTGTGGTGGCATTTGGCGACATTGCCTCCTTTAGGGGGTTCGGGGCTGGGGGGGGGGCAAGCTTCTTTCCCCTGTGCTCTGTCAGGTCCTCTTCGAGTGGGTGTGCTTGGGCGTGGTCGAAACGATCCTGTCCCTCAGGTAGGTTTCCCACCTGTTTCTAGTGCCGAAACGGGACTGTTCGGATCTGTGATTCATTTTGGACTTGTCCCGTCTGAACCCCTGGATTCCTTGCCCCTCCCTTTCGGATGACCACTCTGTCTCAGGTTCAGCTTCTGTTGGAGCCAGGTGCCTGGATGATGCCCCTGGACCTCAGGGGATGCATATTTGCATGTTCCCATTCATCCGGGATTCAGGGACTGGTTAGGTTTCGTGGTGGGACATCAAGCTTACAGCATTCATTGCATTCCTTTTGGCTTGAATCTGGCACCTCACATATTCATGCTTCTTACCGGGTCATGGTGACCCATTTGCTTCTGCTAGGGATTTAGGTTACGGCCTACCTCGATGACTGACTGGTGTGGGCTCCAAGCTCGGGTATGTAAA
>WNGS01163947.1:17479381-17494331 GCA_020271785.1 Procambarus virginalis | reverse complement strand
TCACACACTATATACATTCACCATCAACACATTCAGAACACCACGAGTGTGAACAGCCACACCCAGCCAGCCCACCCTCACTCCAACATCTTACTCGCCAACATTGCTCCTCCCACCATACTGTTATTATTTTTATTACACTATTTACACATGTTATATATACCTATCTACATGTTTTATTTACCAGAACTATGCAAGTAAGCCAGTATTGTGTCCAAACAGTACAGTGGCCACCATACACTGCATGAGAAATCACACAGCAGACAACGCCATGATTACGACGCCATCTCCCTCACCAAAATAGCTCCTCTCAACATTCTCCTGTTGCTGTTATTACACTATATACACACACACACACACACTGTATATACCCATGTACATATGTGTTCCCCGTAGCAAACCACTAAGCTAGTATGGTGAGCAAAACAAGAGAGCTGCCACACACAGTGAGGCTCCCTTCCTCCCTCCTTCACCAAAATTCCTCCTTCCACAATACTACGCACAATGCTAATTATCACCACAATCCTGCTATTATATCACAATCCTGGTCACTAATTCCTGTAAATGAATAATTGACCACAGGTTTATTTTTAAAAGGAACCTGAGAAGTAGTTTGAAGATTCCTAGATGGATGAAATAATGCTGTGGTGCTGTGGCTAGTGCTGTGAACATCATGAACAGCATTGAATCACTGATATTTGAACATTGTATCCAGTCATTATCACACTCAGGCTCTTCTATAATACTATCATGGCTAAATAATACATGTTATATATATTTTGACATTATTAGGTGATGCTGTGGTCACACACTGAACAGCAGTGCTGTGCGCTCATGCTGCAAGCGCCAGCCGTGGTTGCTCACTCACTACTGAGGCTCTCACACACGGGAATGTGGACCACGATTTTTTTAAAGATGGCGTCTGTTTACAATAGCCCTGAGGAAGCTGATGTGAACCCCATGTTGCCGTGGGAGTTTTGAATGGAACGTGAAAAATACAAATACCCGGAGGCGCATAGCGCACCCCAGACGTGGGCCTGCAGGCGCGTTGCACAGCTAAAGGGCTAATGCCCTCGTCTCATGAATGGATGGAGGCATTCGAATCTGTTCCTCCAGCCGGTGCTTCTGGGTCGGACCAGTGAGCCCCCTTCGTTCATGCTTTCCCAGTGGCTTCTGCCTCTTCTTTTGAGGCAGGGAGTTTGGAAGATGGCTCAGCCCCGGGTCCTGGTGTGGAGGTTACCTTTTCTTCTGGGTCCTGATTTTGTGCTAGGTGACCTTGCCCCTGTATGCTCATCTGGCTCCCGAGCTTCTGGCCCTCAGTTTTCTTTTTGTTTTCTTGCCATTTTAGCAGTGGAGCTCTTTATCAGGGTTCAAATTTTTTTTTTTTATCCATTATCCGATTGAACATTTTGTTCATTTGATGCATCACACTATTGTGATTTCTGTGTGTAGTGTAGTGGAACCATGGTTCTCGTGGTGGGTCTTTTTCCGCGGCAAATGTGGTATGTAGGGCTTCCCCTGGGTTCGGTTCTTGGTGTTCTAGGGTTCCTCGATGGCAAACCCTAGGGAGCACTGCACTGTACAGTGGTACATTGGTCCAGGACAAATCCTAAATGTGGAGTGCTCATATGGCCATTACTCTGCACCATGTGAGTGGATCAGGTTCTGGCTCTGGTCTCCGGTATGCACACACAACTCTAGGGACCGATGACACCAAACTAACACTTTAGCGTGCCCAGCGCGCCACCCCTCAACTATGCGATTTGGGTTCCAGTGTTTCACGGGAGCGCGCGTTAATTCTGAAAAGTGTATACTCTCTTCAACTTTGTCACCTCAATTCTCGTCCTACAAGATTAAATTTGGTATCATTGTGTTAGCAATAGAATTCTCTACAGCACTAAATGCATATAAACTCCGAAAGCCTGGCTAATTACCCGCAGCAAACAGAGAAAGTGCGAACGAGTTACCCAGGAGCGCGCAAAGTGATAAAATGTGTTCACTCTTTTCACTCTGGTTACCTCAATTTTCGTCCTAGGTCTCTCATTTTGGTATCAATGGGTTCACAATAGAATTCTCTAGAGGAACATTAGCATGTAAAATAAAAAACCTGGTCACGCTCCAACCGCCGACGAGTTGAAGACGGGCCACGTGTTAGCCGCGAGTGAGCGCCCAGACTTCTTCCAGCTACACTCCTACACACTACATACACTCTTTGTACTTACCACCTCAGTGTTGTGTGTTGAACATGACATAGACATGTAGGGAAGACATAGGCGCGCATTTTAAAACCAGTCCGCCCAAAATCAGATAAAAACCTGATTTTTGGTGATTATTTTTAGTGGATGACGCAGCATTGCGTCATCCCCGAGACTACCGCCAGTAAACGGATGACGCAGCATTGTGTCATGCCCGGATGAAAGTGTTAATATGGCACATGTCAGTTTGGATAGCTTCAGGGAGCCTCAGGGGTTCACCCAGAAAATGGCGTTTCATTACATTCAACGGTATTTTCTGGGGGGAGCCTCGTCGGCTCCCCGGAGCTTTCCCAGGCTGATATACTAATGTCAGATTTTGGCATCAGTCATATGTATGGAGTTCTTAGGCCTACTGAGTACCACGGCCAGAACCGGGCCCCCTCAGAGAGGCAAGGGCAGCAATGGCTTATAGAAACCCCCGTGTGGTTGGAAGCATTCTATGTCTGCCATCGACCGGAACAGGCACCCAGAAAAGTAAGCGCCTCAAAACAAACCCCTATTCTGGTTAAAATTGCTACCAAAAGCTGAACTAGTGGATAGAACTCCCCAACAGAAAACAAGCAAACTAGTGTCACATTACACGTCACCACGCCGCTGTCTGCGCAGCTTCCCCCTCCCCGGGAGGGGGAAGGGGGAGCCCCAGACCCTCCATGCCGGCTACCCACACCTCAGTTCTTGAGGCTGATGCTATAGGCGAAGGTCGTGTGCTCTGGCTCCGGTGTCGCTACAGCACTGTGCTTTGCGTGTAGTGTTCATTTTTGTGGGTGCGGGAGCCAGGAGTTATCTTCAGTACTTGGGCTGCATGCACCTAGGGCTTCCTTCCATAGGTGCCCTGTAAGTACTGCCCTTGGGGCTTGGGGCCACCTTCCACAGGCTCCTCGGGGTCTGCCTCTGCTGGTCCGTTTTACCTTTTCGGCCGCCTGTTGGGCTCTTGGATGTTCTGTTCTCCCTTGTTACCGGCAGGTAAGAGGCAGTTTGTACTGGTAGGGGCGCAGGGTGCTGCACAGCTTTGTATTCCCGACATAGCGGCCGGCTCTGTTCCTTGGGGTTCGCTGTCCTCTTGCGGGGTTTTGTTTTTCTTTTTGTTTTTCTTTTTGTTTTTGCCTGGTGGGGGGTTCTGCCCTTCCACGGTTCTCCTCGGTGGTGCCCCCTGCTAGGTCCCCGTGAGTGTACACTTGGGGTACAGCTATAGAAGTTCGCTTGGTCGTTTTGGGCGCCGGTTAGCAGCGCCCTGCCTGGGACTACCTGAGCACGAGTCCTCTTAAAGTAAACGCTCAGGACCCTGGGAATCCCCTAGGGGGTACATGGGTCCGATGGATGTGACCCCGGAGTCCCCGCTCACTGTGTGCGAGTTTGAGGGTTGCTCGGTCCCCTTGTCTCAGAGTGACCCTCATTGTTTTTGCCTCTGCCACACTGCCTGTTGGGTCGGTGATACTTTCGACCCTGAGCCCTGTGAGTGTTGCTGCTTGCTTGTGACTCAATTTACCCAATCCTCTGATGATTTTATTCGGGTACAGGCAGCGCATGCGTTGCAAGCTAGGTTTCGTCTGTTGCAACGCGCTCGGTTGGTTGCTCATGCGGATGCCCCGGGGCTGCCCCGCTTTGCTTTTCGAGACCCGGACTTGGGGGTGGGGGGTCGCTTCGATCCTGGTTCAGTTCGCACCTCCTCGTCCTTCTCCTTCTGTTCGTTCTGGTCCCCCCCCCCCCCCTGCTTCCGGCCCCGAAGCATCTGCGGGTTTCAGAGTCGGAGCAGGGGTTACTTGATCTCGAGACTTGGGCAGCTTTGGGGGGTGCCCCTTCCGGGGGGGGGGGGGGCGGCAGAGGCATTCGAGTCTTGTCTCCCGGCCGAAGCTTCTGGGTCTGTCCAGTGGGCCCCCTTTCTTCCGGCTTCTACGGCTGCTCCATCCTTGTCTTGTGGGATCGGGGCTTGGGGAGAGGACTCGGCCCCGGGTCCTGCGATGAAGGACCTCGAGGCTGGGGAGGGGCTGACTTGGGGGCCTTGGGCCTCGCTGGACCCCGCCTGGGTTTTTCTTCTCTCTAAGTGGGGCTTATTGTTACAAGGTGAGGGGTTTTCTTTTCCCCCTCTGCGTACGAGTTGGATTTGGTGTAGGCCTCTCCCCAGTTCGGTTCAGTGTTCCCCCGGGTACGTCGATTCCGTCTTTCCGTCTTTCCGGAGGTTTTCGGCTTATCGCATCCAACCTGGTGTGGTGCGGGCAGCCTTTGCAGCTTACCTCCTGCGTGACCCGGATTATGCCTCGGAAATGGATCCGTCCGAGTTCAGGTTTGGGACTTCGTTCCCTTTCTGGCTCTGTTACGAGGTTCCGGAGTCTTCCTGGCTAGCGGACTGCCCCTTGTTTGTTCTGGATTCCTGGCATTCCTTCTGTTGTTCCCGCACGCTGGAGTGGTGGGAAGCTTCCACGGTGCTTCAGGTTTTCCTGGAGGGCGATCTTGAGTACCTGAATGAATGCTTGTTTGCCCCTGCCCTTCCCCGCGATGTGGGCGTTATTCAGCTCCATGTGCAGGTTCCCACCCTTTCGGCGGCGCTCATAGCGGAGGACTTGCGCGCCCAGGGCCTTTTGGCTTTGGCCTTGGCCTTGTGGTTCTTTTCCCTCCAGGAGCTGTCCTCGGATTGGCTCGTGGAGGATGTGAGGACGCTTAGGTCCGTCCCGGGGTCCGGCGCCTTGTCCTCGGCAGCGCGTTCGTCGGCTGCCTTGTTGAAGCTATTCACGCCGATTTTGCGGGATGTGGTTTCCCTGTTTTATGCTTCCTGTCTCGCGTGTCGGCAGACAGTGCTGGGTTCCTCCGTGGAATCTGCTTGGGCTCTGGCTCTTTCTTCGCCTTTTTGTTCTCTTCTGTTTGAGGAGTCGGCCGTGGTGCAGTTTATTCAGGCTGTGTCGTCGGCTTGTCGTCCGATGTCGGACTTGTTGGTTTTCCATGGGTCCTGGGGTGGGTCTTCCCGGAAGGGTCGTGCCAGGGCTTGGGGTTTCTCTCATTGTGGTAGGCCACTGGTGTCAGGTTCAGCTCCTACTTCGGACCCTCCGTCGTCTGGTCGGCGCGGTGTTCGCTCTGTGCGGGGTTCTGGGTTTTGTAAGGGGCGCCGGCCCTTTTGCGGTTTGCCCCATTGACGGGGCGATGGGGGGCGGCTTGCGCTGTTCGCCCACTCCTGGTCCCACGATTTGTGGGCGTTTCGGGTTGTGTCTGTCGGCCTGCAGTGGCGTTGGGTGGCCCCCCCTTGGGGGGGTCGGGGCTAGCAGGGCAGATTTCTTCCCCTGCACTCTGTCGAGTCGTCTTGGAGTGGGTTTGCTTGGGCGTCGTCGAAACGACGTTGTCCCTCAGATGGGTTTCCCGTCTGTTTCCGATCCCGAAACGGGACTGCGCGGACCTGCGGTTCATTCTGGACTTGTCCCGTTTGAACTCCTGGGTTCATTGCCCCTCCTTTCGGATGACTACGCTGTCTCAGGTTCGGCTCCTCTTGGAGCCGGGCGCTTGGATGGTGTCCCTGGACCTCCGAGACGCTTATTGGCATGTCCCGATTCATCCGCGGTTCAGGGACTGGCTCGGTTTTGTTGTGGGGCGTCTGAGTTACCACTTTCATTGTCTCCCGTTCGGGTTCAACCTGGCACCTCGCGTGTTCACGTGCCTTACGCGGGTCGTGGTAGCCCGTTTGAGTCTCCTAGGTGTTCAGGTGTTGGCCTACCTCGACGACTGGCTGGTTTGGGCTCCCAGCCGGTCAGCTTGCTTGCTAGCCAGGGATTTGGTTATTTCCCAGCTCGCCTGGTTCAGGTTCTTGGTGAACTGGAGGAAGTCCCATCTGGTCCCCTCTCAGGTTCGGACTTGGCTGGGTCTTGTTTGGGACTCTCGGACCGCCTCCTTGTCTCTCCTTCCGGAGTCTCTCCTGCGACTGCGGTCCTGCCTTCGTCTGTTTCTGGTATTCCCTCAGGTCACCCGGCGGTTGCTCAAGGGGCTGTGAGGGAGCCTGAACTTCGCGATGGTGATCTATCCGCCGGGTCGGGTTTGGCTTCGTCGGCTGTTCTGGTTCCTTCGGGGTCACCCCTTCCGCCTCTCTCACGATCGCAGGATTCGACCCCCAGGGGCCTTGTGTCGGCTTCTGCGTCACCGGCTTCCTCTTCGGGTTTTTCGGGGTTCAGTGCCTTGGCGCCTACCTGAGCCCTCGCTTGATGTGTACATGGATGCGTCGTCTCTCGGCTGGGGTTTTGTGACCAGTGCTCACCAGGCTGGCCAGGGGCGTTGGGAACCGTCCTTTCGTTGAGCTCACAGCACGGTGCGGGAGTTCACGGCAGTGTGGTTTGCTGTTTGGATGATTCGGGGCGCCCTCGGATCGACGATTTGGCTCCATTCAGACTGCTCTCCGGTAGTTCATTGCCTGAACCGCGGGGGTTCGATGCGGTCCTTGTCTCTTTGGGGTTGGTCGCTTCGGGTGACTCGTCTGCTGAGTTCTCGGGGTTTGGCTCTCCTGGCGGTTCACGTACAGGGATTTTCCAACGTTTTGGCCAACGCCCCCAAGTCCTTCCATTGGCTTTGCCAGACGTTCTGGCGCCCCAAGGTAGACCTCTTCACGTCGGCGTGGTTGTGGCGTCTTCCCATGTATGCGGCGCCCTTCCCTGATCGCGAGGCCGTCGGTGTCGATGCCTTTCGGCTAGACTTGTCGAGGTGGGGGTTCCTGTACCTCTTTCCCCCGGTTCGGCTGTTACTTCAGGTCCTGACTCACTTAGAGACTTACCAGGGGAGAGTTGTCCTTCTGGCCCCTTGGTGGCCAGCCCAGCCTTGGTTTCAGGCGCTGCTTGCTCGGTGTCCGAACCCGAGGATTTTCCCGCGGCTCCGCCTCTTTCAGCAAATCGGGCCAGTATGTCACGTGGCTGGTTCGATCTTCTCCTCGAGTCTTCGCGTATGGGTTTTTTGACTAGTCTATCATCATCTCTATGGTGATCAGGTGGCCTCCTTGTTGGTTTCCCACCTGAGGGCTTCTCGGCGGCAGTATGAAGTTTCCTGGCGGTCCTTCTGTTTCTTTTTGCGTCTTCGTCGTGTTAGTTCATTGTCTGTTAAGGTGGTCTTGTCCTTCCTCTCTTGGTTGTTTCAGGACCGTCATCTTATGCCAAACACTGTCGCCTCGTATCGTGCGGCGCTGGCGGAGCCGCTTCAGCTTGCCTTCGGTATCGATGTTACGTCTGCGCCGTTTTGCAAGCTGTCTCGTGCCTTGTTTCACTTCCGGCCTGCTCATGCGCCTCCTCAGCCGTCCTGGTCTTTGGACCGAGTGCTCGCTTACCTTTTGTCTCCTCGTTTTGTTGTGGCCCCTTCAGCCCGGGATTGTTTCTCCAAGGCTCTTTTCTTGTTGGCATTAGCCTCTAGGGGTCGGGCAGGGGAGCTTCATGCTCTCCTCCGGCGCAGGGGTTTTTGCTCTTTTGGTCGTGGAGATTGTTTTGTTCGCTTGCAGCTGTCTCCTTCTTTTCTGGCGAAGAATACGACTGCTGCATTCCGGAGGGGTCAGTGGGTGGTTGATGCTTGGTTGGTCAGGCCGGGGGTGCATCATGTTTTGTGTCCGGTTGCGGCGCTTCACCGTTATTTGCGCGCCACGGCTTCTGTGTTCGGGGATGCGCTTTGTGTTGATCCGGTTTCCCTTCTTCTCTGTTCGCGGGTTCGGGTCTCCCAGGTCGTCTGCAAGGTTATCAAGTCCAGCCAGCCTGTGGTCTATCTCCGTGCCCATGACGTCCGTAAGTTCACGGCTCTTGCTGCCATCTTTGGGAATATGTCTTGGTCTGATATTCGGGCGCGGGGTTTTTGGCGGTCAAACAGGGTCCTGGCTGCTCGTTACCTTGTGAATGTCCCTGGGCCCCGTCGGGCCTGTGTTGCTTTGGGTCGGCGGTTGCAGCCAGTTGTCTCGGCTTCGAGTTGAGGAGTGAGCGACTACAGCCTCCCGGGTAAGTCCCTCTTTTTTCCATCTGTGGGTAGTTAGGTCCGGGGAGCCGACGGGGCTTCCCCCAGAAAGACAGCGTTGAATATAATGAAACGCCATTTTCTGGGTGAGTCCCAGAGGCTCCCCGGCATCCCTTCCTTCCTCCGGTCGGTGTTTTTTTCGCGTTTTTGACATCCAGCCTCAAGAACTGAGGTGTGGGTAACCGGCGTGGAAGGTCTGGGGCTCCCCTTTCCCCCTCCCGGGGAGGGGGGAAGCTGCACAGACAGTGGTGCAGTGACGTGTAATGTCACACTAGTTTCCTTGTTTTCTGTTGGGGAGTTCTATCTACTAGTTCGGCTTTTGGTAGCAATTTTAACCAGAATAGGGGTATGTTTTGAGGCGCTTACCTTTCTGAGTGCCTGTTCCGGTCGATGGCAGACATAGAATGCTTCCAACCACACGGGGGTTTCTATAGGCCATTGCTCCCCTTGCCTCTCTGAGGGGGGCCCGGTTCTGGCCGTGGTCCCGGTAGGCCTAAGAACTCCATACACATGGCTGATGCCAAAGTCTGATGCATATCAGCCTGGGAAGGCCCCGGGGAGTCTCCAGGACGTTTAATGAAAATAGTGTTTCATTACATTCAACACTGGTTTTTTTCTTATATTATTGTTTCATAATATTTTTTGTAGAATAACATATATTGAATTTGAATTTAGTGAACAAAATGTATGCATTTTACAGTAGATTAGGTATGCTTTTATCATGGCTGTGTCACGATGAGCTTGCTTGGCTTCTGATTTGGGTGAATAATTCTCGCAAAAAGAAACATTTATTTGATTCTCTTCAGGAACTTAATCAGTCCATGCAGGAATTTAATTCAGCAGGGGCCCACTGTATCTACATGGTGAACTGACAATCCGGTTTCATCAAATTCACCCCTGCCCCCCAGGATCCATAATGTTTTCTTCATAAATCTGAATTTTGGGGATGTTAACCAGTGAGTGGATTTGATCTGTTTTTAGAGGGATCCATGATATGTAGGTCTTGATTTTGGAGGTACCACTGTACATGTATACATTTGTATGATTTTGGTTTTTTGATCATATATACAGTACAGGTATTCTGTATTCTTTTCAGGATTCTACCGTGACCAGTGTGAGTCTGTGTCTCACATGTGGCTCACCAGGTGGGAGCGTCAGTGCATTTACCAGAATAGGTAATGCTGAACCTCTTCTTAATCTTCTTGGTTACATTTTAAAGAAATCTGTTGCTGACATTCACTTGTATAGTGATGTCGTGTGCGCTAAATGTTTTAAGAAATTTGAATCAATTGAAAAACAACTTTGTAAATTTGTAGACGTGTGTCGAGATACCATTCAAAGTTTTAACAAAGCTCTTAAGATATTTATGAAGTCTAAACTTTCCCAAGTAATAGAGGATGAAGATGGAAAGTGTTTACTTGTTTTAAATAGTGTGGACCTAGCAACAAATGAGAATGGTATTATTGCAAAAGCATTGTCATTGGCTACCATGAGGAAAGTAAGTAAGAGAAATGAATCTAAACCAGAGAGAAAGCACACATGCCCAGTGTGTGGCAAGACATTCCGGGCTTACAGTCACAGAGTTGAACATATGCTTATTCATACTAAAGATAAGTCATTCAAGTGTAATATTTGTGGATTTCTTACTAGCACAAAATCCAATCTTGCCAAACACAGGCAGCAACATACTGAAGAATGTGTATGTAATGTTTGTAATAAAAAACTGTGTAATAAATTTTCTCTAAAAGAACACATGAGAATCCATAATAATGACAAATCACATCAGTGCGAGCATTGCAAGAAAATGTTTTTGAGGGATCGGGATAAGAAGATCCATGAAAAAATCCACATGGCAGAAAGTCCCGGATTGCACCAGTGTAAAGTCTGCAAAAAATGCTTCGTAATTAAGTCCAGACTAATTAGGCATATGCTAATTCACCAAAAAGAAAAACAATTTGTTTGTCAAGTATGCAGCAAAAAGTTTGTTAGAAAAGATGATCTTAAATGTCATGAGAGGGTGCATACAGGTGAAAAACCATATTCTTGTAAGGAGTGTGGCAAAGTGTTTAGATATATATCTAATTGCAGAAATCATATGAGGATACATATGAAAGATTCCAATATATATAAGTGTAGACCTTGTAACATCTCATTCCCTACTGAGGGCAAATATAACAATCACTTAAAAACCCGTAACCACAGGAAAAAACTATCAGACCCTTTGTATGATAATGCTGAGCACGTATATTGTGATGGACGTAAAACTCCGTTCACACTTGCAGATAATTCATTACACAAGACGATTTGTATTAAGCAGAAGCCAGGAACAACAGAAGAGCCAATGTATTGTAATGTGTGTTGTTTAACATTTGACAGTGTAGATCAGTTATCAGAACATACTCTTCATTCTCATGTAAAAGAAAGTGCCTTGTCACAGAATGCTGAAACAGGAATTATTATTTCAAGCGTAGATGTTGGCAGTGACACTAATATTGTTTCATTAACTCCCTTGGAACAACTTACTGTTACAGGTGAGGGTGTAAACATGATAGTAACAATGAACACTGATCCAACATCTCTGCAAATACCTCTTGTTCATGGATCACCTTCCACAAATGCTTCTCTTCTACCAGCAGATGCCCTTAAAGATGGATCTCACACAGCATCCACCATACTTCCGCTAAATGTAGACAATAAAGCCACTAATATATCTCGAAGTGATACAGTATTAACAGGAATTTCAGATAACAGTGTATTATGTAATGAAACCTTCGAACAGCCAGTTGGAGATTCTACATTACCAACATCTGGTACAGTTACTATTTTAAACCCATCAACTATTTTTAAAATAAGTGACTGGGATATTAGTCAGTATTATCAAAAGTCATGATAGAACACATCTTTGTATCTTCCTTTACTTTCATAACTATTACAGTACTGGGGGTATTGATAATTATATGTATGTAACAGTTCAAGAATCACTTTATTATAGGATTTGGATATGTATTGTTTATTATTTTAATATGAAGCATTTTGATGGTTGCTTAATTACCGGTAACTTTTCTATTCTTAGACCAGATTTTAGTCCATATCAACCCTTTCCATAATAACCCATGTTCTTATTCTACTCTCTTGATTTAGTATATAATTTTCCCTAGCTGCTCATACTAAATGAATACCTGTAAATATAAAGTTTATATATTTATACTGTGTGTATATACTGTACAGTGGTCGAAAAGTCTACATACATGGAAAAAATTATCACCTTTTATCAAAGTGTTAACTTCATTCACAAAATATGTTTACATTTTTTACATTATGTTGAAAATGCAAACAGATGTAATTGTCCCACTTCTGGTGAACTCACATAACACTTCTGGTGTTACATACGGTTACATTTTGAATGCCTTTCCAATTCATGTTCATATCTTTTCCTGATACTGTACACCATGGCTTTAAAGTGTCCCCAAAAGATGTTCTTCAAAGGTACAAGTATCTGTAAAAAGAAAAATAATTCAATATGTATGTAGAGCATATTTAGAAAATATTACATGTTATTAAAGTATTAATTTCTCCATCAGTGGAGACATTGGTTATGAATACAAGGTATTCATAATTTTTCTAAAAAGTCAATGGTTATTTCTCTATCAGGATAATAATTCTAGTGTAGAAATGGTTGATTTGCTATATAGTTTGTTGTTATTCATAAAGTGCAAGATATTTTGATACATGGTCAGAATATAAATATAAAATCATTGTTTTGTCACAAGTGTTATAATATGTATAATGGATATATATATAATATGTGAATTTCTAAAATATATTTTTTGAGCTATTAAGAGATTTCTTGATTCTGAGTTTATCCGAGTTCTGCTGATCCTCACATTGAACTGTCAGTAATAGTGAGGTTATAAAAGAAAGAGTGTGAACATTAATAATAGTAATAACTGAAATACAGAAATGAATACAGAAATAATTATAATTTATATGTAAAATGTATGTGTAAAATATGTACATACAGTGCCGTTTGAATTAGGGTAATGTCGCATGTATTTGGATAGCCACCAGTCTTCGAACATAAAAGAAACTCCATTTCCTAAATCGTATTAAATTACAAAAACAAAAATCACCAGAGCATCTGCGTACATACCACAACGACGTATGCTAATACGATAGACATTCTCTAATAAACATTTG
The DNA here is from genome assembly GCA_020271785.1 of Procambarus virginalis. Lineage (NCBI taxonomy): Eukaryota > Metazoa > Arthropoda > Malacostraca > Decapoda > Cambaridae > Procambarus > Procambarus virginalis. The sequence continues at coordinate 17,481,927 of WNGS01163947.1, read as the reverse complement.
ACATCCAGGTGTATGTCAAATGAGAATCGTAACAAAAATTATATTTTGAGTGTAGATAAAAAGTGTATAACATAAAGCATTTTGGTTTTTAATTTCAGGCAGATATAGGATCGCAGAAGTTGAAGCCAACAAACTGATACAAACCTAGGAAGGGTAATTCTAGGTGTAATATGATGGGCTGGTGTCCAGACATTAAAAATTCTTATCACTGGTCTCCGAAGAGAAAACTGACTCCAAATCACATGTGGAAACACTAATCCAAAAATTAAATACCATGCTACATTGCATATAAAAATCAGATGTTAACACTCAATAATTCTATAATTTTTGGCACTGAATGTGGTGGTGTTAGATTCCAGTATTCCAAGCATGGTTGCAGACTCGACGTCAGGCTCATCCTTGGATTATGTGTGGAGACTTACGCAGAGAGTGGTAGTTAGACTGGCCTCAAACCACCTCCATAGGCATAATAGACCTCATATCTTTACTACATTATCTACTACGTAGATAATGTATTATCTACATTATTTTTGCACCTCATTTTCCCACCCACATATACCCACTAAAAAGGTATTAATACCACAATCCATTGTCATATCACTCTCCACTGAAGACATATCTCAAAATCAGCACACTTAACTACTCATAATTAGATAGGCCTGCTGTGTGTGTAGTTACAGGATGAGAGCTACTTTCGTGGTGTCCCGTCTTTCCAGCAGTCTGTTGTATAATGCTTTGAAACTGCTGATGGTTTTGGCCTCCACCACTTTCCCGCCTAACTTATTCCAACCGTCTACCACTCTGTTTGCAAAAGTAAAATTTCTTATATTTCTTCCACATCTTTGTTTAGTTTAAATATATGACCTTTTGTTCTTGAAGTTCCAGGTCACAGGAATTCTTCCCTATTAATTTTATTGATTCACGTTACTATTTTATACGAAGTGATATTACCTCTTTTTCTTCTATTTTCTAATTTTGACATATTTAAGCCCTCTAACCTCTCCTCGTAGCTCTTGTCCTTCAATTTCAGGAGCCAATAAGTTGCATGTCTTTGCACCTTTTCCAGTTTGTTGATGTGTGTGTGGGACACCACGAAAGTAGCTCTCATCCTGTAACTACACACAGAGCAGTCCTATCTAATTATGAGTAGTTAAGTGTGCTGATTTTGAGATATGTCAAAAATACAGGCACCATACAACCACTGCATATTCCAGCTTTGGTCTAACAAAGGTCATGAACAATTTCTTTAGTATTTTACCATCCATGTATTTAAAAGCAATTCTGAAATTGGAAAGTGTAGTATAAGCTCCTCGCACAATGTTCTTAATGTGGTCCTCAAGTGATAGTATTATATCTAGACCCACCCCTAGATCTCGTTAACAGAATTTTTAAAAGATTTTTCATATAATTTGTAGGTTGTGTGCGGTCTATGTTCTATTCCACATTCCATAACATGGCATTTATTCACATTAAATTCCAGTTGCCAAGTGGTGCTCTGTACACTTACTTAGTCCAGATAGATATTATATATATATAATATATATATATATATATATATATATATATATATATATATATATATATATATATATATATATATATATATATATATATATATATATATATAACTAAAAACTCACACCCCAGAAGTGACTCGAACCCATACTCCCAGGAGCAACGCAACTGGTATGTACAGGGATGCCTTAAACCACTTGACCATCACGACCGGACATAAGGATCATTTGGCATATGAGGTCATTTGATAAAATGCTATGCCCAAGATAACCATCCAGGTGCCGGCGGGGAAGTGGTTCATATAGCCTCGGCTATCACTTCTTTATGTCCGGTCGTGATGGTCAAGTGGTTTAAGGCATCCCTGTACATACCAGTTGCGTTGCTCCTGGGAGTATGGGTTCGAGTCACTTCTGGGGTGTGAGTTTTCAGTTGTATCTAGTCCTGGGGACCATTCAGGCTTGTTTGCATATATATATATATATATATATATATATATATATATATATATATATATATGTCGTACCTAGTAGCCAGAACGCACTTGTCAGCCTACTATGCAAGGCCCGATTTGCCTAATAGGCCAAGTTTTCATGAACTAATTGTTTTTCGACTACCTAACCTACCTAACCTAACCTAACCTAACTTTTTCGGCTACCTAACTTAACCTAACCTATAAAGATAGGTTAGGTTAGGTTAGGTAGGGTTGGTTAGGTTCGGTCATATATCTACGTTAATTTTAACTCCAATAAAAAAAATTGACCTCATACATAATGAAATGGGTAGCTTTATCATTTCATAAGAAAAGAGTTAGAGAAAATATATTAATTTATGAAAACTTGGCTTAATAGGCAAATCGGGCCTTGCATAGTAGGCCAAAAAGTGAGTTCTGGCTACTAGGTACGACATATATATATATATATATATATATATATATATATATATATATATATATATATATATATATATATATATATATTATATATATTATATATATATATATTATATATATATAGATATATATATTATATATA
>WNGS01163947.1:17445824-17478381 GCA_020271785.1 Procambarus virginalis | reverse complement strand
GTCTCATCCGTTTTAGTTCTAATTACTGATCAACCAGGCTGTTGGAAGCGGCTGCTCGCAGCCTGACGTATGAGTCACAGCCTGGTTGATCAGGTATCCATTGGAGGTGCTTATCCAGTTCTCTCTTGAACACTGTTAGGGGTTTGCCAGTTAGTCCCTTCTGTGTAGTGGAAGCGTGTGAACAGTCCTCGGGCCTCTGATGTTGATAGGTTCTCTCTCAGAGTACCAGTTGCACCTCTCTGCTTTTCAACGGTGGTTTCTGCACATCCTGCCATGTCTTCTGGTCTCATGTGTTGTTATTATTCTGTGTGCGTTTGGGACCAGCCCCTCTAATATTTTCCCACGTGTAATTATTATGTATCTCTCCCGCGCGTCAAGGGTAATACAGGTTAGGCTCTTTAGAGTCGGTCCCAATAGTTTAGATGTTTTACCGAGTGGATTCTAGCATAAAGGATCTTGCACGCTCTCCAGGTCAGGCAATTTTAACACCCGCAGTTAAAGGGCTGTCATTGTGCAGCAGTACTCCACCTCTAGAGAGCACAAGCGTTTCGCTGCAACAGTGTCACTCATCGGTATAGCTATCTCTAGTGTGAAAAGTTCTGTTATCGTAGTCCAACCTGTCATTTTCTTGCAGTTGTGACGGCTACTTTATTGTGTTCTTTAAAGGTAAGGTCTTCCGACATGAGTACACCCAGATCCTTTACATTGCCTTTTCGTTCTATGTTATGATTTGCCTGAGTTTTGTACGTGGTTTTCAGTTTTATATTTTCATTTTTTCCATAGCGCATGAGCTGGAACTTGTCTTCGTTAAACACCATATTATTTTCTGTAGCCCATAGAAAGACCTGATCTACATCTGACTGGAGGTTCGCCGTGTCCTCTATGTTGCCTACTCTCATGAAGATCCTAGTGTCATCTGCAAAGGATGATACAGTGCTATAGGTTGTGTTCTTGTCTATGTCCGATATAGGATGAGAAAAAGTACTGGAGCAAGCACAGTACCCTGGGGGACTGAGCTCTTAACGGTTGACGGGTTGGATTTTATTTTGTTGACTATTACACATTGGGTTCTGTTGGTCAGGAAATTGTAGATCCATCTGCCTACTTTTCCGGTAATTCCTTTTGAGCGCATTTTATGGGCAATAACACCATGGTCACATTTATCAAAAGCTTTTGCAAAATCTGTGTAAATTACATCAGCGTTTTGTTTGTCTTCCATAGCATCTAATGCCATATCATAGTGGTCCAGCAACTGCGACAGGCAAGAGCGCCCTGTTCTGAAACCATGTTGTCCGGGGTTATGGAGATGCTGTGATTCCATGTATTTTGTGATCTTACTTCTTAGCACTCTCTCAAAAATTTTTATGATGTGCGATGTTAGTGCTATCGGTCTGTAATTTTTTGCCTCTGCCTTATTTCCTCCTTTATGAAGTGGTGCTATCTCTGCTGTTTTTAGTATATCAGGAATAACGCCAGTATCTAGGCTTTGTCTCCACAAATGTGAAGGGCCTGCGATAGTGGTTTTTTACAGTTCTTGATGAATATGGAGTTCCAAGAATCCGGGCCTGGTGCGGAGTGCATAGGCATACTGTTTATGGCTTCTTCAAAATCCAGTGGGGATAGGGTGACGTCTGATATATGATTTGATGTTGGTATCATATCCATGAAAAATTCATTTGGGTTATCGATCTTTAGTGCGTTTAATGGCTCGCTGAAGACAGAGTCGTATTGCTTCCTCAGTAGCTCGCTCATTTCTTTGTTGTCATCGGTGAAAGTTCCATCTTCCTTTCGCAGGGGCCCGATACTAGATGTGGTTTTTGATCTTGATTTTGCATAGGAGAAAAAATACTTCGGGTTTCTCTCTATTTCACTGATGGCCTTTTGCTCTCTTTCCCTCTCCTGCGTTTTGTATGATTCTTGTAGCTTGAGTTCAATTTTTCCTATTTCGCTACCTAACCTTCTTCGCCGTTCCTGAGATAGGGTGCGACTCTCAAGTTGTACCGCGATTCGTTTTCTTCGCCTATATAGGGAACGACGTTCTCGTTCCAATCTGCATCTCTTCCTCTTTTTTCTTAGGGGGATGCGGTTTGTACATATTTCTAGTGCTACTGAGCTTATTTTTTCCAGGCACTGGTTCAGGTTCGCATTTCCTAGCTGTTCTTCCCAGTTTATTTCTGTGAAGTCCTGGTTTATTTCCTCCCAGTTTATCTGTTTATTATTGAAGTTGAATTTGCTGAAATCTCCTCCACCGGGAATCTGGACTGGTTTTGAAGGTCTATTCCCCATGGTTGTCATAACTTCAATTAAGTTGTGATCTGAGTAACAGGTATTTGTAATCATTATGTTCCTGATCAATTCATCATTATTAGTGAAAATGAGGTCCAGCGTGTTCTCCTTCCTGGTTGGTTCTACTATTTGCTGGTTTAAGGCAAACCTGTCGCACATCCGTAGCAGGTCATTTGCATGTGCCTGTTCATTAAGGCTACTTCCTGGTATTCTTTCTGATATTACTGTATTAGCCAGGTGCTTCCATTTCAGGTGCCGTAGGTTGAAGTCCCCAAGCAGAATGATGTTCGGAGCTGGATTTGTGAGGTTTTCCAAGCAGTGTTCTACTTTCATTAGTTGGTCTTTAAACTGCTGAGGGTTTGCCTCCGGTGACTTATATACAAGGACAATAACTACATTTATAATCTCTATTTTGATTATCAGCACTCTAGCGAGAGCTCTAAGTGTTAATTGACAACCAAGTGACCTGAGGTCAGCCAGGCGAATCTCACCTGGCTCTCGCTAATCTTATAATTGAGCCGGGTAGCCTTCAATCATGCCGACGTTTAAGGAGTGGCTGGTAGAGTGCTGGAGGCTATCTAACTTGTGGGCGGAGTTAGCTACCAGGTTTCCCAATATATACTCGGAGAGCTATCGATTCAACAAGAGGAGAAGGACAGCAGAAGCAGAGCCATAGACAGAAGAACAGACAGCAGCGTCCAGCCGTCCAGACAGGCGGTCTGCCGGCGGGGCGGGACAGTCTCTGTCAACTACAGACCCCCCCCCCCCTCTCTCTATTCCCTTGGTGAGTTGAACATTGAGGGACTTTGTCGTGTTCACTAAACAGGTGTTGTGTGATGATCAGGGGCAGTCGAGTTGTAGGGTTCTCGAATTCTTGGATGATGACTCACTTTGAAATATTAAGCTTGAACATTTAAACTTGCTTGAATTATTGATACTTAGTATGTGAAATATAATTGAAAGTTATTATTTAAATTGTGTTTAACTTTGTTACCTGGAGTTGAGTGAGATGAGAAAACCTCAGCGGTTACTGGTTCATGAAATTAATGAGTACATGATACAGAGGGAGCATACCTCTTGATAACATCTTTGAGGGTATTATGTTGATACAGACAAGTTCCATTCCTTGTCTTGTATGTAAATGATCTAGAATGGATGGTGGCAGCATTTTCTATTTATTATTTCTTCTTCTACTATCTTTTTCTACTATCTACTCTTCTACTGCTACTATCTACTTTTCTACTTCTACCTATCTACCCTTCTACCTCCTCTACTTATCCTACTCACTTCCTACTTACTCCCCATTTCTAATATTCCCCCCCCCCCCGTTACAATGATGGCAGCGGTGTTGAACTATGTTAATATGGCAGGTGTTAATTTAACATTGTTCAGTCCCACGTGTCCTTTTGCCGCTCAGGCGCTATCAGGGAGATATTGACAGGCGGTTTAAGATTCGCGAGTTAGCGAGTTTTTTTTTCATGTTAGGAGATAGTGATTTTCTGGCGATGTGTTCTTGTGATTTTGTGAGTTTTGTGGAGTTCAGGGAATGTTCACCAGAACTTGCGTGGGTTGTGTTTTATGTTAGTGATAATATTTGGCGATTTGGGAACTTAGCGGTTGGTGGTGGTGCAGGTCAGCTGAGTGTGACAGGTGACCCGCATGTCCCACAGGGACACCCAGCCACCGCTGGTCTCTAGGTCAGTTGGGGAGTGGCAGGTGTATTTCTTAAGTAGTTTTAAGTGGTGGTTCTGCTCAGATTATTGCGATCAACTGTTTTACTCCATTTGAACGCAATAACCCGAGGTGTACTGGTATTGTACAGCATACTAGGGGGAGGCTTAGTATGTCAGTAGACTCACGTCTAGGGACGCCTGGCGGTTGAAGTCTGGTCACAGGGTGTGGCAAAAGTTTGAGTTGTGGACCCGCGAGAGAAGCGAGGGAAACACTCGAGTCACGTAGGTGACTGTAGGATAAGGGTGGGAGTAACGGTTAATTAAGTACTTAAGATTAAGAGCGGTACAGTTAAGTTAGGCTAATGTTTGGTCTCTATTAGTATTGATATTTTTGTGGAGAGTCGTTTATTAGTGACAAGTTTAGGTAGTGACGATCTTATTCTCTCTTCTCTAACTTTCCTCTGTTACTGTTTTTGTTCCACCAAGTCAGTATCATTCAGAGTTAATTGGATTATTTAAAAAAAAATTTAAGTGTAGTTGTTGCAAGGAGGAGAACCTTATGTCTAGACTGTGTGAACCCTATGTTAACTACAGGGTCACACAGCAGCTTGGAACACGGTATTGTCGCTTTTATGTTCATTCACAGGTGGGAGCGAGGAGAGAGGTGCGCACATATACAGAAGAGGGAGACGGCTGCTTCGTACCACACTCAGGGGCGTTTATCACCACTACCGCGACGACCATCCCCTTACCTGGAGGTCATGGGTCCACCACCACCACCATCACCCCGAGGGACCCCCAAGATGCAGCCTCGTGGTCAGTTACTATGGTCTACCCAGTGGACCCCAGGACGGACGGACCCCAGTGGACCCCCAGTACGGACGGACCCCCAGGGGTTCCCAGGTCGTTCTGCAGACGACCCCAGACGACCCAGTAAAAATGGAAGCGGAGCAACAACGACTCCAGTCAGTCCCACCAACATCGGTCTACCTACGATGGACCCCAGGACGGACAGACCCCAAATGGACCCCAGGTCGCTTGTCTAAGACCCAAGAGAGAAGAAAGAAGAAAGAAGAGAGAAGAATGAAGAAAGAAGAGAGAAGAAAGAAGAGAAGAAGATAAGACCAAGCTGAGTGAGACACGATGCCTAGTGTCCCTTGCTGATGTCAGCATCATTGCATGGAGCGTAATTGCAAGACAGGATCGTTTGCCTTAACTGGCCGCACCTCCTGCAAGCATGGTGCTCTGTTGAGTGATTCCTCCTGTGTCGTGCGGACTTGATGTGGCTGTCAGAAGTGGCTCTCTGAAGGAGGCGTGCTGGAGCAACTGGGAGGGAAGAAGTAGGATGGGATTTCTACGGTGCCAACTATATGGAGGTCTCGAAACTTGTAGTCCCTATAGCTGTGAAGAACCCCAATATACGTCTCTCATGGTGACTGACGTAGGGCCAATTACAGATCAGCTGGGACAACCGAATTCCACGGTCCTGTGCGCAGTTCAAGTAGTAACGGCTTCCTGGTTGGCAAGAGTTGTTGTGCGTTAACTACGGAGAAGCAACGGATGCGGCTGTGTTGAAGAAATGTGGTACAGGACTATCTACTTGACCAAGCAGTGACGCCGCCCAGCCAGAGACAATGGACGCCTGTCTACATATTTCATTTTTTAGAGTAGGATGATGTATATTTGTTAGCTAGGATGTAATTTTTTCCGTTAATAAAGTTGTCGCACACAGCTAGCTTGCTTTAGCAGTGTTGCAAAAACTTTATTTTCGGGGAGAAGGGGAGATGTAACACTGTAAAGGTGTTTGGTTTAGTTTTTATTTAATACATATATGGAGATATATGAGTCACAGACAAGGATTTGACAGACGCCAGCTTGTCCGGCCTAGATCTCACACCTCTAAGTGTTAATTGACAACCAAGTGACCTGAGGTCAGCCAGGCGAATCTCACCTGGCTCTCGCTAATCTTATAATTGAGCCGGGTAGCCTTCAATCATGCCGACGTTTAAGGAGTGGCTGGTAGAGTGCTGGAGGCTATCTAACTTGTGGGCGGAGTTAGCTACCAGGTTTCCCAATATATACTCGGAGAGCTATCGATTCAACAAGAGGAGAAGGACAGCAGAAGCAGAGCCATAGACAGAAGAACAGACAGCAGCGTCCAGCCGTCCAGACAGGCGGTCTGCCGGCGGGGCAGGACAGTCTCTGTCAACTACAGACCCCCCCCCCCTTTCTCTATTCCCTTGGTGAGTTGAACATTGAGGGACTTTGTCGTGTTCACTAAACAGGTGTTGTGTGATGATCAGGGGCAGTCGAGTTGTAGGGTTCTCGAATTCTTGGATGATGACTCACTTTGAAATATTAAGCTTGAACATATGGCCCCTGCATAATTTAAATTAAGCGGGGGAATTCTGGGAGGCGAAAACAATTACGCAGCGCTCTGTGAGAGCTGCGCGTGCCGTGGGGGGGGGCGCACATTTAAGCAAACGCACAAGGAGGTTTCCCTCTCACTCCTACACAGCTACGGTACGCTCCACACGAAACATCGTACATCGACTGGCGCGGCCTGGAGAAGCCTGCAGACCACAATATGGACTCAACACCAGCAGCTGCGGCCGCCGCTCTATTGGACCTGCCCCTTGGAGGCCCATCAACTTCACAGAGCGACCCCCCTGGGGCGTCGGGCCCGCAACAGGACCTCAGGTATGGCCCCGCCTGCGGCTCGCATGAGGAGCGTGGCCACCTCCTAGGCCAGGATTGTCCGTTAGCCGTGTGCCCGCGGCATGCCCCCCGGGCTAGTTCAGTGCCTTGCTGCCTTACTGGGCCCCTGTGCCCCTGTGGTCCTTGCCCCCCCGCCCCCGGGCCACCCCCTCCCCGGGCCCTCCCCCGCCTCCCCGGCCTCGAGCCCCAGCCGTGTTCCAGCTCCTATGGGCCCTGTTTGGGGGCCCAGTGCTGACGCCACAGCTGGCTGCGCCCAGCCTGGGCTGCAGGATACGGGGGGGGCGGGCGGGCCCCCTGTGGCCCCTACAGTTCACGCGGGAACCTGGTCTGGCGGCCACCTCCCTGCTCGGGAACCGCTGGTGGCCCAGCGGACGCTGGAGGACGCCCGGCCCAGGTGTTGGTGTACACGCCTGGATGTCCCAGCGTCGTCGTCCCTACAGGCGGCGGGCCAGCTGCTGCTGTTCCAGCTTTGGGGGCAAGCTGACGATCCAGCAGCAGACGCCTAGGACGGCCGCCTACAGCAGGGGACGCGGGGGGGCTCGCCTGCTGGGCTCTGAGGTTCTTTACTTTTCTGGTTCTGTGCTACTGCCTACTTTTTTCGCTTTTCCCGTCTACTCTTAATTTGGTTAAGTTTCTATGTCCTTACCCCGTTTTCTGTTACACTTCGTTACTTATTTACTTTATTTAATTTCCTTTTGCCTATACTTCTGCTCGCTACACACTTATGCGTTTATTTATCATTCCGTTCATACGTTTTAATCTACCTACTTCTTATGCCCTCGTCCATTTTAATTTTAGTTTGTCCTGGCTTTTAATTTTAGTTTACTTTCTTATCTTTCAGTTCTTTATTAATTATTGTCGGATTATGTTTGTTTATTTTAAAAGTTCATTAACTAATTAAGGTTTATTTATAAATTTATTTTAATTTCCCGAGTTTATTTACTTTATTTTATTTACACTTTTATTTTACTTATTTATGGTTCTGTGCTATTGCCTACTTTTTTCGCTTTTCCCGTCTACTCTTACTTTGGTTAAGTTTCTATGTCCTTACCCCGTTTTACTGTTACACTTCGGTACTTTAATTAATTTCCTTTTGCCAATACTTCTGCTTGCTACACACTTATGCGTTTATTTATCATTCCGTTCATACGTTTTAATCTACTTACTGGTTATGCACTCGTCCTTTTTAATTTAGTTTATGTACTGGCTTTTAATTTTAGTTTACTTTCTTATCTTTTAGTTCTTTATTAGTTATTGTCTGATTATGTTTGTTTATTTTAAAAGTTAACTAACTAATTAAGGTTTATAAATTTAATTTAGTTTCCCGAGTTTACTTACTTTATTTATTTACATTTATTTATTTACTTATCTCTGGTTCTGGGTTATTGCCTACTTTTCGCTCTGTCTATTCAATATTCTTGATAAGTTTACTTATGTCCTTATTTCGTTTTACTGTTACACTTTTTTTTTTTTTTTTTTTTTTTTTTTTTTTTTTTTTTTTTTCTCCTGCCATGCTTGCTTACACGGCTATATTATTACCTTGTTTACATGCCTAGCCTTGTTCCTTTCCTGTCCTGCTCTGGCTGCACACTTAATTTTCCCCTATCCGCAGTACGGAGATGCCGGCCCACCCACCCACGGCGAAGAAGAGGACAAGGGCAGCGTCAAGAAGAGGGCAGCGACGAAGGGGTGCTAGGACGCAACCGCCTAGGGCAAGGGTGAAACCCGCCCGCATCGCCTCCTCCACGGACGCCTCTTCGGGAGGCTCTGACTCGGACGCCGACCACATCCACGATGCACGCCCAAAAGGAATGGCCACGGGGGACGCGGCCGACCACCCCACACATCTTTCGGCCGCCGACTGGGCAACGCTGCGGACGCTCATTGCTCAGGCTCGGAGCCCCCCCCCCCCTCCGAATCGAGATGACAGAAGATTTCGAACCCTGGCGGAGCGGACAACACGGACGCCCTCACGAACAGGCCTACTCGCACAGCCTCCCCCCCCCCCTGCGCGCTGCCCACGGTCAAGGGCGAGGAGCCACACGACAGGGCGGCGACACAGCTCTTCAGGCACGTCCCCCAACGGCGAGTACCACCGAGAGAGCTCGTTCCTTACTACCCCTAGTCCTTGGGTAGGGCAGCTCTGGGGGACGCGTGGCAACACCGTCACCATGCTAGGTGTGCACGTCCCACTGGCCCTAAGAGAGAAAGTCTGGGCAAACAAGTACATCGACTGGCGCGGCCTGCTGGCTTACGAATGCGATGCCAGGCCCTCGGAGTCACGACATGCCACTCCCTCTGTGGCCCAGTTATCCACTAAGAACTTGCCGCCTCTGACGCTGGAGCAGTGGGGGCACGGCTTCGACATCTTAGCTTCAATCTACCTCGATCGACTTCCCGCCGAGGGTTGGGCGCTTTTCACACACGTCCGCTACGTGAAGTCCATGAAGAGCAACCTCCGCGGCGACTGGATGTGGTACGACGAGGCATTCAGGTGGGACAAGGAGAGGTCGGGCTGCCCATGGACCGCTCTAAGACTAGACCTGGAGATTCGGTCCGTACAACGTGCAGCGCAGGAGCAGTTTCAGGTGGGGCCTCGCGCCGCCGCCTCCCCAGCCGAACGTTCACACTACTGCAAGGGCCTACGGGCTACCACCGGGATACTGCTACGCTTTCCACGCAACCGGGACAGGCTGCTCCGTCCCCTCCTGCACCTTCAAGCACTCTGTCCCGCTGACACAAGTGACATCCTGCCTACTGCCCGTGCCCCCAGGCCAAGCCTCGAGTCGCCGCCGCTAAGGAGAATCGTTCCTGTCGCCCCACTCAGGACAAGAGCAGGAAGAAAGACACGTCACAACGCCAGTGGACGCAGACGCGCTTGATGCTGTTCCTAGTCCTATGCTAGACAGGGAACTGAGCCTGGGGCGCATAGCGGGCCCCTTCGAGGTCCCCCCCCATTCGAGAACTTCAAGTGTTCTCCTATAGCCCTGAGAGAAAAGTCTACGCCGGGAAAATACAGGCTACTCCACATCCTCGGCTACCCCTATACCGCCGAGAGCGTCAACGCCAACATCCCGCGGGAGACGACAACTGAGACCTTAGTGGTCAGACGCTTGCCGGGGGCGCACTTGGCAAAAATGTGATTTAGCAGAGGCTTTACGGATCATCCCGGTCAACCCAGCGACTACCACCTACTCGGCTTCGCCCACGGAGGGCGGTACTACTATGGAAAAATGCTCAGCATGGGGGCGGCACATTCCTGCAGGATCTTCGAGACGTTCTCCGACGCCCTGCAATGGATCCTCGTGGAGAAGTTCGGCGTGCGGGATGCCGTGAAGGTGCTGGACGATTTCATCCGCGTGAGTTCTACCTACGAGTGCTTGCGGAGCTTGCGGGTGTTCATTGCCCTCGGTGAGCGCCTAGGCGTTGCCCTGGCCCCCCACAAGACTGCGGGCCCCCGCTCCTGCCTCACCTTCCTTGGACTTGAAATCGACGCCCGACGTATGGAGACAAGGCTGCCGGACGACAAGAGGACGAAGTACATGAAGTACATCCCGCGGGAGACGACAACTGAGACCTTAGTGGTCAGACGCTTGCCGGGGCGCACTTGGCAAAAATGTGATTTAGCAGAGGCTTTACGGATCATCCCGGTCAACCCAGCGACTACCACCTACTCGGCTTCGCCCACGGAGGGCGGTACTACTATGGAAAAATGCTCAGCATGGGGGCGGCACATTCCTGCAGGATCTTCGAGACGTTCTCCGACGCCCTGCAATGGATCCTCGTGGAGAAGTTCGGCGTGCGGGATGCCGTGAAGGTGCTGGACGATTTCATCCGCGTGAGTTCTACCTACGAGTGCTTGCGGAGCTTGCGGGTGTTCATTGCCCTCGGTGAGCGCCTAGGCGTTGCCCTGGCCCCCCACAAGACTGCGGGCCCCCGCTCCTGCCTCACCTTCCTTGGACTTGAAATCGACGCCCGACGTATGGAGACAAGGCTGCCGGACGACAAGAGGACGAAGTACATGACTGCAGTGGAAGATGCTCTGCGGGTCGAGAGCCTTCCCCTGCGGGACCTGCAGGGGATTATCGGCAAACTGCAATTCGCCACGACAGTCATACCGGGGGACCTGCTACAGAGCGCTCTTCTCCCTCGCCTTCTAAGCCTGCCTCCGGCTAGGGGAGGTGAACTATACGGGGAAGGGGCAACACACACTACGCTTGGACCAGTTAACGTTATTGCGGACGGGGATCGACATCGCGTTTGCCTCCTACAAGCACAGTGCAGGGCGTACCCCCACTTTAACTCTGAGTGCAGACCCCTACTGCAAGTACCGCCCGGTACGTGCCATGGCGAACTACTTAAGACGACGGGGCTTGGGACCAGGACCTATCTTCCTGGGCGAATCGGGCTTCCCGGTCACCAGACAAGATTTCACATGGGTGCTCTGTGCCGCAGGTGGGAAAGTGATGCGTTCCACACCTACGTCAGGCAAGACTTCATTCCATTACCTCGATAAGTTTCTTCTGCGGCCAGCGGGCACCTCGCCCTTCGGGGGGTGGGGGACCGGCTTCGCTGGCCTGCGGAGTGGGGGTGCTGCGCCGGATCCCCAAGTCTAGGGCTGCCCGCAGCTACTTACCATATGTCAAGTGCTCACTTGTAGTGCAAGTTTGGGGTTGCAGACTTTACATGTACTGGGCACTAGCATATCATTACCCCTGGAAATTTTAACTATACTATGCCCTCTGTGTATACAGAATATATTTCTACATACTGTACTGGCTGTGCCACTCAATTATCTCTGGCATTGTTTTTAATTATAGCATTAAGCTGATTGCGAGTACTGCAACATTGCTTCGGCTAGCTGCCACTAGGCACGGTTAATGTCCTATGACTTATTCCCTTAGTTGCATCTTTGCAGTACTGGCATTCTACTCAGACATGTTACATGCCTTCTCTTATATTGTGGTACAGCAGTTGCGCTACTTACCATATGTCAAGTGCTCACTTGTGTGCAAGTTTGGGGTTGCAGACTTTACATGTACTAGGCACTAGCATATCGTTACCCCTGGAAACTAGTAACTATTCTATGCCCTCTGTGTATACAGAATATATTTTATACATACTGTACTGGCTGTGCCACTCAATTATCTCTGGCATTGTTTTAATTATAGCTTTAAGCTGATTGCGAGTACTGCAACATTGCTTCGGCTAGCTGGCACTAGACACGGTTAATGTCCTATGACTTATTTCCTTTAGTGCATCTTTGCAGTACTGGCATGCTACTCAGCCATGTTACACGCCTACTTGGATATTGTGGTACAGCAATTGCTCTGTAAACATTAGTTAATAAATTAAGGTCCCCCCACTCCTGGTTTGTTTTCTCCCCGATCAGAAATGGCCCCTGCATAATTTAAATTAAGCGGGGGAATTCTGGGAGGCGAAAACAATTACGCAGCGCTCTGTGAGAGCTGCGCGCGCCGTGGGGGGGGCGCACATTTAAGCAAACGCACAAGGAGGTTTCCCTCTCACTCCTACACAGCTACGGTACGCTCCACACGAAACACCCGCCCTCCTCCCTTGACTGCAGAACATCTTGCTCTTCGAGCTCCTCACGTTTCTCCTATGCTACTCTCTAATTTGGGGGTGCTGCGCCGGATCCCCAAGTCTAGGGCTGCCCGCAGCTACTTACCATATGTCAAGTGCTCACTTGTAGTGCAAGTTTGGGGTTGCAGACTTTACATGTACTGGGCACTAGCATATCATTACCCCTGGAAATTATTAACTATACTATGCCCTCTGTGTATACAGAATATATTTCTACATACTGTACTGGCTGTGCCACTCAATTATCTCTGGCATTGTTTTTAATTATAGCATTAAGCTGATTGCGAGTACTGCAACATTGCTTCGGCTAGCTGCCACTAGGCACGGTTAATGTCCTATGACTTATTCCCTTAGTTGCATCTTTGCAGTACTGGCATTCTACTCAGACATGTTACATGCCTTCTCTTATATTGTGGTACAGCAGTTGCGCTACTTACCATATGTCAAGTGCTCACTTGTGTGCAAGTTTGGGGTTGCAGACTTTACATGTACTAGGCACTAGCATATCGTTACCCCTGGAAACTAGTAACTATTCTATGCCCTCTGTGTATACAGAATATATTTTATACATACTGTACTGGCTGTGCCACTCAATTATCTCTGGCATTGTTTTAATTATAGCTTTAAGCTGATTGCGAGTACTGCAACATTGCTTCGGCTAGCTGGCACTAGACACGGTTAATGTCCTATGACTTATTTCCTTTAGTGCATCTTTGCAGTACTGGCATGCTACTCAGCCATGTTACACGCCTACTTGGATATTGTGGTACAGCAATTGCTCTGTAAACATTAGTTAATAAATTAAGGTCCCCCCACTCCTGGTTTGTTTTCTCCCCGATCAGAAATTAACTTGCTTGAATTATTGATACTTAGTATGTGAAATATAATTGAAAGTTATATTTAAATTGTGTTTAACTTTGTTACCTGGAGTTGAGTGAGATGAGAAAAACCTCAGCGGTTAATGGTTCATGAAATTAATGAGTACATGATACAGAGGGAGCANCTGTATGAAATAATATAGCTAATAAAGCCAAACCAAAGCTACTACACAGTCACATCAGGAGGAAGACAACAGTGAAGGAACAGGTGATGAAACTTAGGGTGGGCGAGGACAGGTACACAGAGAATGAAAAAGAGGTGTGTGAAGAACTCAACAAAAGGTTCCAGGAGGTCTTTACAATTAGACAGGGAAAGTCACGGCGCTTGGAGAGGTGGCAGCAAACCAGGTGACCTGGATAGGTTCGAATTACAAGAGTTGAGGTCAAGAAGCACCTATCGGAGCTGGATGTGAGAAAAGCTTGGGCCGGACGGAATCTCACCATGGGTATTGAAAGAGTGTGCACGAGCACTTTGCTTGCCACTCTCCATAGTGTATAGTAGGTCACTGGAACGGGAAGCTACCAAAATATGGAAGACTGCTAATGTAGTACCAATATACAAAAGGGGTGACAGACAGAGGCACTGAACTACAGGCCAGTTCCTTAACTTGTTACCATTCAAGGTGCTAGAGAAGATTGTAAAGAAAACCTAGTAACACATCTGGAGGAGAGACTTCGTGACAACCCATCAACATGGGTTCAGGAGGGTAAATCTTGCCTTACAGGCTGATAGAATTCTACGATCAGGTGACAAAGATTAAGCAAGAAAGGAGATGGGCGGACTGCATTTTTTGGACTGTCGGAAAGCCTTTGACACAGTACCCCATAAAGGTTGATGCATAAGCTGGAGAAACAGGCAGGAGTAACAGGTAGGGCGCTCCAGTGGATAAGGGAGTACCTAAGCAATAGGAAGCAGAGAGTTACAGTGAGGGGTGAGACCTCAGACTGGCGTGAAGTCACCAGTGGAGTCCCACAGGGCTCTGTACTTGGACCTATCCTGTTTCTGATATACGTAAATGATCTCCCAGAGGGTATAGACTCATTCCTCTCAATGTTTGCTGACGACGCCAAAATTATGAGAAGGATTAAGACAGAGGAGGACAGCTTGAGGCTTCAAGAAGACCTGGACACTGCAGGAATGGTCGAACAAATGGCTGTTAGAGTTTAACCCAAGCAAATGTAATGTAATGAAGATAGGGTAGGAGCAGGAGACCAGATACAAGGTATCATTTGGGAGATGAAATACTTCAAGAGTCAGAGAGAGAGAGAAGACCTGGGGGTTGATATCACGCCAGACCTGTCCCCTGAAGCTCATATCAAGAGGATAACATCAGCAGCATATGCCAGGTTGGCTAACATAAGAACGGCCTTTAGAAACTTGTGTAAGGAATCTTTCAGAACATTATATACCACATATGTCAGACCAATCCTGGAGTATGCGGCTCCAGCATGGAGTCCCTATCTAGTCAAGCATAAGACTAAACTGGAAAAGTTTCAAGGTTTGCCACCAGACTAGTACCCGAGCTGAGAGGTATGAGCTACGAGGAGAGACTACAGGAATTAAACCTCACTTCGTTGGAAGACAGAAGAGTTAGGGGGACATGATCACCACATTCAAGATTCTCAGGGAATCGACAGGGTTGATAAAGACAGGCTGTTTAACACAAGGGGCACACGCACTAGGGGACACAGGTGGAAACTGAGTGCCCAAATGAGCCACAGAGATATTAGAAAGAACTTTTTAGTGTCAGAGTGGTGACAAATGGAATGCATTAGGAAGCGATGTGGTGGAGGCTGACTCCATACACAGTTTCAAGTGTAGATATGATAGAGCCCAATAGGCTCAGGAACTGTACACCTGTTGATTGACGGTTGAGAGGCGGGACCAAAGAGCCAGAGCTCAACCCCCGCAAGCACAACTAGGTGAGTACACACACCACACACACACACACCCACCACACACACACACACACACACACACCCCACACACAACACACACACCACACACACCACACACACATACTGTTCTGGTATATTTAAATGATCTCCCAGAGGGTATAGATTCGTTCCTCTCAATGTTTGCCGACGATGCAAAAATTATGAGGAGGATTGAAAGAGGATGATAGTAGGAGGCTACAAGATGACCTATATAGACTGAGTGAATGGTCCACCAATGGCTGTTGAAGTTCAACCCAAGTAAATGCAAAGTAATGAAACTAGGCAGTGGATACAGGAGACCAGACACAGGATACAGAATAGGGGATGAAGTACTTAATGAAACAGACAGAGAGAAAGATCTAGGAGTTGATATCACACCAAACCTGTCTCCTGAAGCCCACATAATGACCCCCGAGGTCACCCGAGCTATGAACAAATATATGACCCACGAGGTCACCCAAGCTACGAGCATACATATGACCCCTGAGGTCACCCGAGCTACGAGCATACATATGACCCCCGAGGTCACCCGAGCTACGAACATACATATGACCCCCGAGGTCACCCGAGCTACGAACATACATATGACCCCTGAGGTCACCCGAGCTACGAACATACATATGACCCCCGAGGTCACCCGAGCTACGAGCATACATATGACCCCCGAGGTCACCCGAGCTACGAACATACATATGACCCCCGAGGTCACCCGAGCTACGAGCATACATATGACCCCCGAGGTCACCCGAGCTACGAACATATATATGACCCCTGAGGTCACCCGAGCTACGAGCATACATATGACCCCCGAGGTCACCCGAGCATACATATGACCCACGAGGTCACCCGAGCATACATATGACCCACGAGGTCACCCGAGCTACGAGCATACATATGACCCCGAGGTCACCCGAGCATACATATGACCCCCGAGGTCACCGAGCTACGAGCATACATATGACCCCGAGGTCACCCGAGCTACGAGCATACATATGACCCCCGAGGTCACCCGAGCTACGAACATACATATGACCCCCGAGGTCACCCGAGCTACGAACATACATATGACCCCCGAGGTCACCCGAGCTACGAGCATACATATGACCCCGAGGTCACCCGAGCTACGAGCATACATATGACCCCGAGGTCACCCGAGCTACGAGCATACATATGACCCCCGAGGTCACCCGAGCTACGAGCATACATATGACCCCCGAGGTCACCCGAGCTACGAACATACATATATCCCCGAGGTCACCCGAGCTACGAGCATACATATGACCCCGAGGTCACCCGAGCTACGAGCATACATATGACCCCCCGAGGTCACCCGAGCTACGAGCATACATATGACCCCCGAGGTCACCCGAGCTACGAGCATACATATGACCCCCGAGGTCACCCGAGCTACGAGCATACATATGACCCCGAGGTCACCCGAGCTACGAGCATACATATGACCCCCGAGGTCACCCGAGCTACGAGCATACATATGACCCCCGAGGTCACCCGAGCTACGAGCATACATATGACCCCCGAGGTCACCCGAGCTACGAGCATACATATGACCCCCGAGGTCACCCGAGCTACGAGCATACATATGACCCTCGAGGTCACCCGAGCTACGAGCATACATATGACCCCCGAGGTCACCCGAGCTACAAGCATACATATGACCCCCGAGGTCACCGAGCTACGAGCATACATATGACCCCGAGGTCACCCGAGCTACGAGCATACATATGACCCCCGAGGTCACCCGAGCTACGAGCATACATATGACCCCCGAGGTCACCCGAGCTACGAGCATACATATGACCCCCGAGGTCACCCGAGCTACGAGCATACATATGACCCCCGAGGTCACCCGAGCTACGAGCATACATATGACCCCCGAGGTCACCCGAGCATACATATGACCCCCGAGGTCACCCGAGCTACGAACATACATATGACCCCCGAGGTCACCCGAGCTACGAGCATACATATGACCCCGAGGTCACCCGAGCTACGAGCATACATATGACCCCGAGGTCACCCGAGCTACGAACATACATATGACCCCCGAGGTCACCCGAGCTACGAGCATACATATGACCCCCCGAGGTCACCCGAGCTACGAACATACATATGACCCCGAGGTCACCCGAGCTACGAACATACATATGACCCCCGAGGTCACCTGAGCTACGAGCATACATATGACCCCCGAGGTCACCCGAGCTACGAGCATACATATGACCCCCGAGGTCACCCGAGCTACGAGCATACATATGACCCCGAGGTCACCCGAGCTACGAGCATACATATGACCCCCGAGGTCACCCGAGCTACGAGCATACATATGACCCCCGAGGTCACCTGAGCTACGAGCATACATATGACCCCCGAGGTCACCCGAGCTACGAGCATACATATGACCCCCGAGGTCACCCGAGCTACGAGCATACATATGACCCCCGAGGTCACCCGAGCTACGAGCATACATATGACCCCGAGGTCACCCGAGCTACGAGCATACATATGACCCCCGAGGTCACCTGAGCTACGAGCATACATATGACCCCGAGGTCACCTGAGCTACGAGCATACATATGACCCCCGAGGTCACCGAGCTACAGCATACATATGACCCCCGAGGTCACCCGAGCTACGAACATACATATGACCCCCGAGGTCACCCGAGCTACGAGCATACATATGACCCCCGAGGTCACCCGAGCTACGAGCATACATATGACCCCCGAGGTCACCCGAGCTACGAGCATACATATGACCCCCGAGGTCACCCGAGCAGCATACATATGACCCCCGAGGTCACCCGAGCTACGAACATACATATGACCCCCGAGGTCACCCGAGCTACGAACATACATATGACCCCGAGGTCTCCGAGCTACGAGCATACATATGACCCCCGAGGTCACCCGAGCTACGAACATACATATGACCCCGAGGTCACCCGAGCTACGAACATATATGACCCCCGAGGTCACCCGAGCTACGAGCATACATATGACCCCCGAGGTCACCCGAGCTACGAGCATACATATGACCCCCGAGGACACCCGAGCTACGAACATACATATGACTCCCGAGGTCACCCGAGCTACGAGCATACATATGACCCCGAGGTCACCCGAGCTACAAGCATACATATGACCCCCGAGGTCACCCGAGCTACGAACATATATGACCCCCGAGGTCACCCGAGCTACAAACATACTTATGACACCCGAGGTCACCCGAGTTACGAGCGTACATATGACCCCCGAGGCCACCCGAGCTACGAGCGTACATATGACCCTCAGAACACGGTATACAGTAGTTAAGTGACCCCTACGTACCGACGACTATTGCTTCAGATAACAGTTGCAAGCGACTACCACTTCCTGATGGGTGATTGGATTGAAATTAATGTAATTCTATGTTACTACACTCATAATTTTACCTAATACAAAAGTTTTTATATAAATGAAAAATATCCTACTTTTTACAAATACATGGGTTTTTATGCAAATTTGAAAAATGTCCATTTTTTTTAAATTTAAATGATTTTAATTTTATCTAAAAACACAAATACATTTTCATATTATCTGACCAATAGTTAAGGACTAATTGTATTTAACAAGCAAGTGTTTATATTTACAAGCTCGTCCTTTCACACTTCTGAGGTCATCTGTTGTTGTTGTTTTCTGTACAGGTTTTCAGGGGCGACTATATATTCACAATATTTACAGTTTTCATTCTCTGTTTCGTGAGAGGTGCGATGCTGACAGATCACCTTTTGTGGATGTTTCATGACTGTAGGCGCACCCTCTCTCTCCTCTTCTAAACCTTCTTCCTCTTTATACACGCCGACCACTGGGTAGCCTCGTGATTGTGTGAGTCAACCACACTGTTGTGGGTTGCAACCCCGAGGACCAGTACTGTGTTTGCTTCGTAGAGGAGGCCAGGACAGGTTTTGTACCTGGCCTTCAGATTCACCCACCGAGCACCGACTTGCAATGTTGCAGTGATTGGCTTGTACAGTACACAGCGCAGCTCAGTCAGTCTACCAGAATGGTGCACTGTCTGCAGATGCTGTACTCTGGTGAGGCACAGATTGTCACCTTTGACTGTCTCCACATTCTACAAAACTACTAACATAGCACAACAAACAACATCAAGACCAATACAGCAATAAATTACTTTCTCGCCACCGAAGACTGTCTATGACTGCTTCAAACCTGCCGCTCTTTACAAACTACAACAAGGCCGTCTAGCACCTCCGCTCACTATTGAGCAGTGAGCAAAATGCACAGTTCTTGCACCTAATGTTGACAGCACAGTTCTTGTACGTAATGTTGACAGCACAGTTCTTGCACACAATGTTGACAGCACAGTTCCTGCACATAATGTTGACAGCACAGTTCTTGCACACAATGTTGACAGCACAGTTCTTGCACGTAATGTTGACAGCACAGTTCTTGAACGTAATGTTGACAGCACAGTTCCTGCACGTAATGTTGACAGCACAGTTCTTGAACGTAATGTTGACAGCACAGTTCCTGCACATAATGTTGACAGCACAGTTCTTGCACGTAATGTTGACAGCACAGTTCCTGCACATAATGTTGACAGCACAGTTCTTGCACATAATGTTGACAGCACAGTTCCTGCACGTAATGTTGACAGCACAGTTCTTGCACGTAATGTTGACAGCACAGTTCTTGCACGTAATGTTGACAGCACAGTTCCTGCACGTAATGTTGACAGCACAGTTCTTGCACGTAATGTTGACAGCACAGTTCTTGCACATAATGTTGACAGCACAGTTCCTGCACATAATGTTGACAGCACAGTTCCTGCACATAATGTTGACAGCACAGTTCCTGCACATAATGTTGACAGCAGTTCTTGCACACAATGTTGACAGCACAGTTCTTGCACACAATGTTGACAGCACAGTTCTTGAACGTAATGTTGACAGCACAGTTCCTGCACATAATGTTGACAGCACAGTTCTTGCACATAATGTTGACAGCACAGTTCTTGCACGTAATGTTGACAGCACAGTTCTTGCACGTAATGTTGACAGCACAGTTCTTGAACGTAATGTTGACAGCACAGTTCTTGCACGTAATGTTGACAGCACAGTTCTTGCACGTAATGTTGACAGCACAGTTCTTGCACGTAATGTTGACAGCACAGTTCTTGAACGTAATGTTGACAGCACAGTTCTTGCACATAATGTTGACAGCACAGTTCTTGCACATAATGTTGACAGCACAGTTCTTGCACGTAATGTTGACAGCACAGTTCTTGAACGTAATGTTGACAGCACAGTTCTTGCATATAATGTTGACAGCACAGTTCTTGCACATAATGTTGACAGCACAGTTCTTGCACATAATGTTGACAGCACAGTTCTTGTAAGTAATGTTGACAACACAGTTCCTGTACGTAATGTTGACAGCACAGTTCTTGCACGTAATGTTGACAGCACAGTTCTTGCACGTAATGTTGACAGCACAGTTCTTGGGTTAAGACAATTGTGGCTGGCTGGCGAGTCACGTATTTCTAAATATGTATGAAAAATAAACAGGTAATTCTCGCAAGATATTATTCACAAACAGAACAAAGTTTCGCGTCGTGGCCGGGGAGGATTGACTAGGCGCCAATCCTTAACTGCACTCCTCTGTTCATCCAGCATTGTGTACCTTGTTGTTAAACGATTGGAGGATGGTATTCCAGGGGAGGATATCTTGAGATGATTTCGGGGCTTAACGTCCCCGCGGCCCGGTTCTCGACTAGGCCTCCTTTTTGTTATACATCCCCAGGAAGCAGCCCGTAGCAGCTGTCTAACTCTCAGGTACCTATTAACTGCCAGGTGAACAAGTGCATCAGGGTGAAAGAAACTGTGCCCATTTGTTTCCGCATACACTGGGGATCGAACCCAGAACCTTAGGACTACGAATCTCGAGCGCTGTCCTCTTAGCTGTCAGGTCCCTGTCATGAAACTACACATAGTGGGTAAGGCTTACCATAAGCTCTGGGAAGGGACGGCTCTCAGCCAGCTAACATGACTCAGCAGACGTCTGTTCCTGTACCCACCTGTGGTATAAAAAAATAGTTGGGAAGGTCAAGCAGAGCAAATCAAAAAACAATTTAAAAAAATAACAGTAAATAAATAACCCGTTAGATATTTTTATTTACAAAATAAATTTATAAACCCTAGCTATTCACGCAAGATCCTCTTTTGTTATCAACATAATATATTCACTTGTCTACTGCCTCTGTCAGTCTTATTCAACCGGGTACGTACATACGAACGAACATTCAGACTAGAAACAACACTAAATGACATTATCTCTCTTACGAAATTAAGTCATTATTCACCATCAGCCATCCCTCCCTAATCCTCCACCTCCTCCTCCAGCTGAACAATGGTGTCAGGTGGTCATTCCCCTTATTGCAACACGTTAGCACATACCTAACTCCCAAGTGTAGCTATTTACTGCAAGGTAAACAGTTGCATCAGGTGAAAAGGAGCGGTGCCCAAGCATCATGTCCAGCCCCGGCAAACGAACCTGGGACCTCTCGGCTGTGACCCAAATGGACTTACGTTTATGCGCAATCGTGACTTTTAGTCCCATTTATACAGTCTTGCAACATGCGGACAACATTTGGCCGTCGTACATTTGTAACAGCTGACGATTCTTATCGCTTCTCGGTCAAGTGTCTGATATGATCCTTATGTAGAATCCTTGACATTTAACCGGTTTCTGGATCATGGGGCAAGTGCTGTAAGGACTTGCTCTAACTTTGTCGTGGGTGACCTGGAATTACAATGCCTCTAGGATCAGATTATGTATTAGCGTATTAGATTATGTATTAGCGATAAGACCTATCATTATTGTATAATGACTTACTGTAAATATGTAGCTCTTGAAATAGAGCATTCTCTGTAACTAGCTGACACTGTAATTATAAGGTGTGAAGGATAGATGAAATTGTTAATGTAATAATCTCAATTGAAGTATGATAAAGACCTTGTGTGCCCTCTGCAATCTTTTTTGCGCTACCGCTCACCGGAGGAGTATGGGGTGCACAATAAACTATCCGCCTCCGGTGGCAATAATTATATCTATATATAGGATCGTCCTCTCCTCGAGGGGTGACATAATATTTTTGTTATGTAAAATGATCCAGCAGCTGATGGCACAGCTGGTGGTGTTACTACTGAGCATGCCCCTAGGGGCCAAGCACAGCTGCTGTTGTTCCGGCTGGTGTGGTCCCAGCCAATGATCCAGCAGCTGATGGCACAGCTGGTGGTGTTACTACTGAGCATGCCCCTAGGGGCCAAGCACAGCTGCTGTTGTTCCGGCTGGTGTGGTCCCAGCCGATGATCCAGCAGCTGATGGCACAGCTGGTGGTGTTACTACTGAGCATGCCCCTAGGGGCCAAGCACAGCTGCTGTTGATCCGGCTGGTGTGGTCCCAGCCGATGATCCAGCAGCTGATGGCACAGCTGGTGGTGTTACTACTGAGCATGCCCCTAGGGGCCAAGCACAGCTGCTGTTGTTCCGGATGGTGTGTGTAACGGGGGATGGGGGGAGGGAAAAGTTATATAGAGCGAGTAGGAAGTGAGTAGGAGAAGTAGAAGAGGTAGACGGAGGGGTAGATAGGTAGAAGTAGAAAAGTAGATAGTAGAAGTAGAAGAGTAGATAGTAGAAGAAATAGAAATGCTAGTAGAAGAAGAAATTAGAAGATGCTGCCACCATCCATTCTAGATCATTTACATACAAGACAAGGAATGGAACTTGTCTGTACCAAAAGATGTTATTACCATGTTTCAACTCTAAACATGTACTCATTAATTTCATGAACCAGTAACCGCAGAGACTTTCTTATCTCAACTCCAAAATCTCTAGGGAACAAAGTTAAACACAGTTTAAATAATAACTTTCAATTATATTTCACATACTAAGTATCAATAATTTAAGCAAGTAAAAATGTTCAAAGCTTAATATTCAAAGTGAGTCGTCATCCAAGAATTCGAGAACCCTACAACTCGACTGCCCCTGATCATCACACAACACTTGTAAACACGACTAAGTCACCTTAATGTTCAACTCACCAAGTGTCTGGAGTTTCCGTGGAATAGAGAGGGGGGGGAGGTCTGTAGTTGACAGAGACTGTCCCGCCCCACCGGCTGACCGCCTGTGTGGACGGCTGGCCGTGGCTGGCTGTTCTTCTGTCTATTGCTCTGCTTCTTCCGTCCTTCTCCTCCCCTGAATCGATATCTCTCCGAGTATATATTGGGAAACCTAGTGGCTAACTCCGCCCACAAGTTAGATAGCCTGGGGCACTCTACCAAGCCACTCCTTAAACGTCGGCATGTTTGAAGGCTACCCGGCTCAATTATAAAATTAGCGAGAGCCAGGTGAGATTCGCCTGGCTGACCTCAGGTCACTTGGTTGTCAATTAACACTAGAGGTGTGAGATCCAGGCCAGACAAGCTGGCGACTGTCAAATCCTTGTCTGTGACTCATATATCTCCATGTATGTATTAAATAAAAATAAACCAAACACCTTTACAGTGTTACATCTCCCCTTCTCCCCGAAAATAAAGTTTTTGCAACACTGCTAAAGCAAGCTAGCTGTGTGCGACAACTTTATTAACGGAAAAAATTACATCCTAGCTAACAAATATACATCATCCTACTCTAAAAATGAAATATGTAGACAGGCGTCCATTGTCTCTGGCTGGGCGATGTCACTGCTTGGTCCTGTAGATAGTCCTGTACCATATTTCTTCAACACAGCCGCATCCGTTGCTTCTCCGTAGTTAACGCACAACAACTCTTGCCAACCAGGAAGCCGTTACTACTTGAACTGCGCACAGGACCGTGGAATTCGGTTGTCCCAGCTGATCTGTAATTGGCCCTACGTCAGTCACCATGAGAGACGTATATTGGGGTTCTTCACAGCTATAGGGACTACAAGTTTCGAGACCTCCATATAGTTGGCACCGTAGAAATCCCATCCTACTTCTTCCCTCCCAGTTGCTCCAGCACGCCTCCTTCAGAGAGCCACTTCTGACAGCCACATCAAGTCCGCACGACACAGGAGGAATCACTCAACAGAGCACCATGCTTGCAGGAGGGGCGGCCAGTTAAGGCAAACGATCCTGTCTTGCAATTACGCTCCATGCAATGATGCTGACATCAGCAAGGGACACTAGGCATCGTGTCTCACTCAGCTTGGTCTTATCTTCTTCTCTTCTTTCTTCTCTCTTCTTTCTTCATTCTTCTCTCTTCTTTCTTCTTTCTTCTCTCTTGGGTCTTAGACAAGCGACCTGGGGTCCATTTGGGGTCTGTCCGTCCTGGGGTCCATCCTAGGTAGACCGATGTTGGTGGGACAGACTGGAGTCGTTGTTGCTCCTCTTCCATTTTTACTGGGTCGTCTGGGGTCGTCTGCAGAACGACCTGGGGTCCACTGGGGTCCGTTCGTCCTGGGGTCCACTGGGGGTAGACCGTCCTGGGGTCCACTGGGGGCCGTCCGTCCTGGGGTCCCCTGGAGTCCAATGTTGACCGACCGAGCGGCTGCATCTTGGGGGTCCCTCGGGGTGATGGTGGTGGTGGTGGACCCATGACATCCAGGTAAGGGGCTGGTTGCCGTGGTGGTGGTAATAACCGCCCCTGGGTGTGGTACAAAGCCGCCGTCTCCCTCTTCCGTATATGTGCGCACCTCTCTCCTCGCTCCCACCTGTGAATGAACATAAAGGCGACAATACCGTGTTCCAAGCTGCTGTGTGACCCTGTAGTTAACATAGGGTTCACACAGTCCAGTTATACCGCTCTCCTCCTGGCAACAACTACACTTGGATTTTTATAATCCAATTAACACTGAATGATACTGACTTGGTGGAACAAAAACAGTAACAGAGGGAAGTTAGAGAAGAGAGAATAAGATCGTCACTACTTAAACTTGTCACTAAACGACTCTCCACAAAAATATCAATACTGATAGAGACCAAACACTAGCCTAACTTAACTGTACCGTTCTTAATCTTAAGTACTTAATTAACCGTTACTCCCACCCTTATCCTACAGTCACCTACGTGACTCGAGTGTTTCCCTCGCTTCTCTGCGGGTCCACAACTCAAACTTTTGCCACACCCTGTGACCAGACTTCAAACGCCAGGCGTCCCTAGACGTGAGTCTACTGACATACTAAGCCTCCCCCTAGTATGCTGTACAATACCAGTACACCTCGGGTTACTGCGTTCAAATGGAGCAAAAACAGTTGATCGCAATAATCTGAGCAGAACAACCACTTAAAACTACTTAAGAAATACACCTGCCACTCCCCAACTGACCTGGAGACCAGCGGTGGCTGGGTGTCCCCGTGGGACATGCGGGTCACCTGTCACACTCAGCTGACCTGCACCACCACCAACCGCTAAGTTCCCAAATCACCAAATCTTATCACTAACATAAATCACTACACACGCAAGTTCTGGTGAACATTCCCTGAACTCCACAAAACTCACAAAATCACAAGAACACATTGCCAGAAAATCACTATCTCCTAACCTGAAAAAAAAACTCGCTAACTCGCGAATCTTAAACACCTGTCAATATCTCCCTGATAGCGCCTGAGCGGCAAAAGGACACGTGGGACTGAACAATGTTAAATTAACACCTGTTACATTAAACATTGCTCAACACCGCTGCCATCATTGTAACGGGGGGGGGGAAGGGAAAAGTTATATAGAGCGAGTAGGAAGTGAGTAGGAGAAGTAGAAGAGGTAGACGGAGGGGTAGATAGGTAGAAGTAGAAAAGTAGATAGTAGAAGTAGAAGAGTAGATAGTAGAAGAAATAGAAATGCTAGTAGAAGAAGAAATTAGAAGATGCTGCCACCATCCATTCTAGATCATTTACATACAAGACAAGGAATGGAACTTGTCTGTACCAAAAGATGTTATTACCATGTTTCAACTCTAAACATGTACTCATTAATTTCATGAACCAGTAACCGCAGAGACTTTCTTATCTCAACTCCAAAATCTCTAGGGAACAAAGTTAAACACAGTTTAAATAATAACTTTCAATTATATTTCACATACTGAGTATCAATAATTTAAGCAAGTAAAAATGTTCAAAGCTTAATATTCAAAGTGAGTCATCATCCAAGAATTCGAGAACCCTACAACTCGACTGCCCCTGATCATCACACAACACTTGTAAACACGACTAAGTCACCTTAATGTTCAACTCACCAAGTGTCTGGAGTTTCCGTGGAATAGAGAGGGGGGGGGAGGTCTGTAGTTGACAGAGACTGTCCCGCCCCACCGGCTGACCGCCTGTGTGGACGGCTGGCAGTGGCTGGCTGTTCTTCTGTCTATTGCTCTGCTTCTTCCGTCCTTCTCCTCCCCTGAATCGATATCTCTCCGAGTATATATTGGGAAACCTAGTGGCTAACTCCGCCCACAAGTTAGATAGCCTGGGGCACTCTACCAAGCCACTCCTTAAACGTCGGCATGTTTGAAGGCTACCCGGCTCAATTATAAGATTAGCGAGAGCCAGGTGAGATTCGCCTGGCTGACCTCAGGTCACTTGGTTGTCAATTAACACTAGAGGTGTGAGATCCAGGCCAGACAAGCTGGCGACTGTCAAATCCTTGTCTGTGACTCATATATCTCCATGTATGTATTAAATAAAAATAAACCAAACACCTTTACAGTGTTACATGTGGTCCCAGCCGATGATCCAGCAGCTGGTGCTGTTACTACTAAGCATGCCCCTAGGGGCCAAGCACAGCTGCTGTTGTTCCGGCTGGTGTGGTCCCAGCCGATGATCCAGCAGCTGATGGCACAGCTGGTGGTGTTACTACTGAGCATGCCCCTAGGGGCCAAGCACAGCTGCTGTTGTTCCGGCTGGTGTGGTCCCAGCCGATGATCCAGCAGCTGATGGCACAGCTGGTGGTGTTACTACTGAGCATGCCCCTAGGGGCCAAGCACAGCTGCTGTTGTTCCGGCTGGTGTGGTCCCAGCCGATGACCCAGTAGCCGCAGGCTCAGCTGGCAGTCTTCCAACGGAGCGAGCCCTTAATTGTAATTGATTAGTCATTCTGGTTATTGTTATTTATTTAATTGTTAGGATTATTAGTCATTATGATTTATTAATTATTATTATAATTGCTTATACGCTGCCGGTGTCCCAGCAGTGAAGGCACAGCTGAGCATGCCCTTAATTATATACAACCATTTATTATGTGTAAATAATAAATAATAAAATAAATGTATGGCAAATTAATTATCGTATTTATTATAGCAGCGGAGGGCTCAGCTGGTGGTGTTACAGCTGAGCTTACCCAGTTTCCCCTCTTTCACGTACGTTTTCTGTCCTTGCTTTGTCATTCTTTATTCATTCTAATTTATGTATTATATATTGTTTGTTCCTCGGTCCAGACACAGCTGCTGCTGCGCCGGCCGACGTAGTCCATGCCGATGATTCAGCAGCTGAGGGCCCAGCTGGTAGTGTTACGGCCGCTGAGCGAGGCCCAGCGGATGGGCCAGCTGGTGGTGTGCTAGCTGAGCACGCCCCCTGGGGGCCAAGCCCAGCTGCTGAGGTCCCAGCCGATACGTAGGCTCAGCTGGTGGCATTGCAGCTGCTTTACACTTAGCCATTCTTATGTTCAAGCCCAGCTGCTGAGGTACCAGACGACGATCCAGAAGCTGGTGGCACAGCTGGTGGTGTTTCAGCTGAGTATGCCCTTGGGGCTAAGACCAGCTCCTGATGTCCTGGCTGAACACTTTCCCGCAGCTGCAAAGGTCCAACTGCCGAGGCTGCAGATGGTGTGTCCTAAACGAAGACCTTCACGAGAGAAGAAGGGAAGAACGCACTTCTGACCATTCTTAATAATAGTTTCATTACAGTTCTCATGAGTCTTGTTGAGCGTAAGTGTTTCTGCAGTTCCATGCCACTTAACACCCTCTTCCTTGGCCTGTTGGCGTTTCCTTAGCACCTACCCGCTGCATACGATACGGATTTCGCTGCATTATATGCAGCCTCCGGGGTCCCCGCAGTCCAACGGCTGCACTGTGTCTTAACACTGAATAATAATTTATATTATTTAATATAAATTGTATGTTAAATTCACGTATTATAATACTTTATATTTTACTAAAAGTTTACTATATTTATATTTTTATATTTATTTTTTTTATTATACTTATTATATATTATTATTTATTAAATTTATTTAATAATTTTGTAATTATATTAAAATATTTATATGAATTATTATATAATTTATCATTAATAACTGCCGTGACGGTACGTACTAATTACTTGACGCTGGCATTTACTCCTCTTGGTTTCCGACTGAGGAGGCGTCAGATTGTCCTAGGAGTTGCGATTATTGTTTTGGCAGTACCATATTCTAGGCCCACACTCGCAGTCGTCAGTCACTTATGATGCGGATCCCATGCAACTGTGCCTTTGCCTTTCATGTTAACTCTGCACACCAGCTCCTGCCCACCCTTACTGCTTTAATTAATACTTCCAGATCCACGATAGATCGAGGACGAGGAAATCCTGTGATGATCGAGGAACACGCGGTGGGGCCCGAAAAGGGGACCACGGCCCTCATGCCCACCGCGAGAGGTATCCTGGGACACGACCTACCCGCTTCCAAGCGGACACCTCCACTCCACACCTGCGGGGCTCACCACAGCGACAATGACCGACACGGGGTCGACCCTGGGGGAGTCGGCCTCGGAGTGGACAGCGTTCACATTCCCACACCCGCCCTGGGGCCAGCCATCCAGGACTGGTCTCTGTGAGGGTGGGCTACTACGACGAAGATAAACACGGAAACAACCAGAGGAGCCACACATCTATGGATCATCCAATAAAATCAGCAGACTTCTAGATGTTACTGCTGCTCGGCTTAGACTCGGTTACAAGTATCTCTGGGAATTCTCATTATCTGCCGATGTAGACCTGACCAAATATAAACTGTCAACAAAATTATTCGCACACCCTCCGTCACTATGTGATGGAGTGCGAAAAGATACGTGAATTTAGAGACAATTCTATAACCAATGTTCCAGCAATGTGTAAATATTTCATTCAAAATGATCTGCTACCAGAAATTTTAGCCAAATATCCCCAGTTTGCTAACTGTAGGTAGTAACTGAGAGATTGTAACCTATCCACCGCTGCCCACTGGATGGGAGGCGGTGTGCAGGACAAACATATAAATTTTGACACTAGCTCTCCACATATGTCAGTTGCTTAATTTAGAACCTGTACTTGAGGTCGATCTCGAACCCATTGTTGATGTGACGACTTATATTGAATTTTGTAACTAGCTCATCAAGATTGAACTTGCTTAGCTAAATGAATTGTGGGGTTCAGTCCCTGAGCCCATTATGTGCCTCTGTAACCCTTTCCACTACCGCCCACAAGATGGGTATGGGGTGCATAATAAATGAACTAAACTAACTAACATTCCCCACGGTGACAAGCGCTGCCTGCATGGAGTACAAACCCGGCAGTAAGTACTCCTCCCAGTCCACAGTGGGGGGGCTTCCCGCCTCCCCGCTCCACGGCTCGTAAAGATGGTACTCCGCCGACCCACCAAGCAAGCTGCGTCCCCTCGCAGCATCCGCCATGTAGACCCGGAATGGTACCTTTTTCAGTCTGGGTCAAGGAAGACCGACTGTTTTTTAATGGCCTCTCCGGGCATACGGGCACGCTTACGGCCACAGTAGCGAGAAGGTATGTTCCTACTTAAAGCAGCCAGTTTCCGCTTGCTTATATATATATATGCGAACAAGCCTGAATGGTCCCCAGGACTATATGCGAATGAAAACTCACACCCCAGAAGTGACTCGAACCCATACTCCCAGGAGCAACGCAACTGGTATGTACAAGACGCCTTAAACCACTTGACCATCACGACCGGACAAAATGAGGTGATAGCCGAAGCTATTTGAACCACCTCACCGCCGGCACTCGGATGGTTATCTTGGGCATAGCATTTTACCAAATCACCTCATTCTTTGGGGCCCACGTGAGGAACACAAATGCGAACAAGCCTGAATGGTCCCCAGGACTATATGCGAATGAAAACTCACACCCCAGAAGTGACTCGAACCCATACTCCCAGGAGCAACGCAACTGGTATGTACAAGACGCCTTAAACCACTTGACCATCACCTCATTTTGTCCGGTCGTGATGGTCAAGTGGTTTAAGGCGTCTTGTACATACCAGTTGCGTTGCTCCTGGGAGTATGGGTTCGAGTCACTTCTGGGGTGTGAGTTTTCATTCGCATATAGTCCTGGGGACCATTCAGGCTTGTTCGCATTTGTGTTCCTCACGTGTGCCCCAAAGAATGAGGTGATTTGGTAAAATGCTATGCCCAAGATAACCATCCGAGTGCCGGCAGTGAGGTGGTTCAAATAGCTTCGGCTATCACCTCATTTTGTCCGGTCGTGATGGTCAAGTGGTTTAAGGCGTCTTGTACATACCAGTTGCGTTGCTCCTGGGAGTATGGGTTCGAGTCACTTCTGGGGTGTGAGTTTTCATTCGCATATAGTCCTGGGGACCATTCAGGCTTGTTCGCATTTGTGTTCCTCACGTGTGCCCCAAAGAATGAGGTGATTTGGTAAAATGCTATGCCCAAGATAACCATCCGAGTGCCGGCGGTGAGGTGGTTCAAATAGCTTCGGCTATATCACCTCATTTTGTCCGGTTGTGATGGTCAAGTGGTTTAAGGCGTCTTGTACATACCAGTTGCGTTGCTCCTGGGAGTATGGGTTCGAGTCACTTCTGGGGTGTGAGTTTTCATTCATATATATATATATATATATATATATATATATATATATATATATATATATATATATATATATATATATACACATATATATATACATATATTAGTATATTTTGGTAGCAGTCTTTCCTGTAGACATATGTTATTAAATATGACCGAAAAAGTAAGATTAATAATTCTAACACGAATTTTCTCAATTTTCCTTATGTTTGTTTTTACTGATGACGGTAAATGAAAAATCAATTCTCCAAAATTCATTCTTTATTTCTTAGTCTGACGCGACACTTGAACGCGTTTCGTAATAACTAATTACATTTTCAAAGACTTTTAGTTTTCACACACAACTATAACCTTAAAGCACTAAACAGTTCTTTACTATGCTATGATTTAAACAGCTTTCATCTTTCATTTTATACCCGCGTTTTGGGTGAGGTGATATGTTACAACAGTTTTTAATGAGGTGAACAAAACTTTCAACAAAGGACAGAACACGAAAACAATGGATATTAACTGGATATTAACTGGGTAAATTGAAGGTATGAATGGAAGTAACTGCGGAAGGGCCTATTGGCCCATATTTCTTGATGCTTCTATATTGGAGCGGGGTCTTGAAGTGGGTAGAATATAGTTGTGCATTAATTGACTGTTGATTGCTGGTGTTGACTTCTTGATGTGTAGTGCCTCGCAGATGTCAAGCCGCCTGCTATCGCTGTACCTATCGATGATTTCTGTGTTATTTGTTAAGATTTCTCTGGTGATGGTTTGGGTGTGGGAAGAGAGTATATGTTCCTTAATGGAGCCCTGTTGCTTATGCATCGTTAAACGCCTGGAAAGAGATGTTGTTGTCTTGCCTATATACTGAGTTTTTTGGGGCTTACAGTCCCAAGTGGACATTTAAAGGCATAGACGACGTTTTCTCTTTTAGGGCGTTCTGTTCCGTGTCTGGAGAGTTTTTCATTAGTAGGCTGGCTGTTTTTTTGGTTTTATAGTAATCGTTAGTTGTATCTTCTGATTTTTGTCTGTAGGATAACATTTCTATTAAACAATATCTTTCAGGACCCTTTCCTCCGTTTTATGAGCGGTGGAGAAGAAGTTCCTGTAAAATAGTCTAATAGGGGGTATGGTGTGTATTAGTTGTTTCTTCAGAGGTTGCATGGCGTTCTACTTTCCTTCTTATGATGTCTTCAATGAAACCATTGGAGAAGCCGTTGTACTAGGACCTGCCTTACCCTACAGAGTTCTCTTCGTCGACTTGCTTCCATTCTGAGCTGTGGCTGAGAGCACGGTCGACATAAGCGTTAACAACACTCTCTTGTACCTATCTGCGCAGTCACTGTTGGCATTTAGGCACATCCTATGTTGTTTCCTTAGTGTAGACTGCAGTGTGGAAACCTCCGCTCCTTTCCATGACTGTTACATCTAGAAAGGGCAGCTTCCCATCCTTCTCCATCTCGTAAGTGAAACGTAACACAGAATTCTGCTCAAACGCTTCTTTCAGCTCCTGCAGATGTCTGACATCAGGTACCTGTGTAAAAAGGTCGTCAACATACCTGCAGTATATGGCCGGTTTCAAGTTTAAGTCGACTAAGACTTTTTCCTCGATAGTACCCATGTAGAAGTTTG
>WNGS01163947.1:17428298-17445724 GCA_020271785.1 Procambarus virginalis | reverse complement strand
GGCACCTCGACTTACGATTGCCCCTACTAACGATAATTTCAAGTTACGATGTAAATTTCGTCGAAAAATGCGACTCGACATCAGATGGTGTCGTC
This sequence comes from Procambarus virginalis, assembly GCA_020271785.1. Classification (NCBI taxonomy): domain Eukaryota; kingdom Metazoa; phylum Arthropoda; class Malacostraca; order Decapoda; family Cambaridae; genus Procambarus; species Procambarus virginalis. The sequence goes on along the minus strand of WNGS01163947.1, from coordinate 17,445,629 downwards.
GATTTACGATATTTGTTGGTACACGTTCGGGTTCGACTGAGTCGCGTGGTTCCCCGGTCAGCGCGGCTACAGCTCAGCCGGGCTGTGGTGGGTATGTGGGCCTGCGGGCCGCTCCAAGCAACAGCCTAGTGGACCAAACTCTCACAAGTCAAGCCTGGCCTAGGGCCGGGCTTGGGGAGTAGAAGAACTCCCAGAACCCCATCAACCAGGTATCAACCAGGTATAGGCGTTGCCTGCACTGGTCCGAGGCAAAGGACCAACACAGTCAATAATAAGCTTGTGGAACGGTTCCTCAGGCACCTGGATGGGTATCAGTGGTGCTCTGGGAATGGAAACGTTCGGTTTCCCGGCTAACTGACACACGCAGGAAAAGAATAACGGAACTGCTTATGCAGACACGAATTTCCCGTCAAAGAAGGAATAATTTAAATAGGGAGATTGAAGAAATCGAGCGGAAATTGAAACACTCATATGAAACTGAAGAAAGGCAGTTAGAACAGAAAGCAATTCAGGAAATAAAGAAAAATCCAAAATACTTCTTCACATATGCGAAATCAAAAGCAAAAACTACTGCCAGTATTGGACCTATTCGTACAAGTGAAGGTTCATACACGGAGGATGACAAAGAAATTAGTGAAATCCTAAAAAAGCAGTATGAGGACATGTTTAGCACTCCAATAAACAACATGAAAGTAGAAGATCCAGACAATTTCTTTATGCGGGATATCCAAACCCCTGTAAATATAACTGATATCAACACGAGCGCACTAAATTTTGAAAGAGAAATTGAAAACATGCCCATGCACTCGGCCCCAGGTCCAGACTCATGGAATTCAATATTTATAAAGAAATGCAAAGTGCCGGTAGCACAGGCACTCAGTATAGTGTGGAGGAAGAGCTTGGACACGGGGGAGATACCAGATGCACTTAAAGTAGCAGACATAGCCCCTCTACACAAGGGAGGGAGCAAAGCATTGGCAAAGAATTATAGACCAGTTGCACTAACATCGCACATAATAAAAGTATTTGAGAGAGTGATTAGGAGTCAGGTCACCAATTTCATGGAGACCAATGACCTTCACAACCCAGGCCAACATGGATTTCGAGCGGGAAGATCGTGCCTCTCACAGCTACTTGAGCACTACGATAAAGTCACTGAGGCATTAGAAGAAAAACAGAATGCTGATGTGATATACACGGACTTCGCAAAGGCATTCGATAAATGTGACCATGGCGTGATAGCACACAAAATGAAGTCAATGGGAATAACCGGTAAAGTAGGACGCTGGATACTCAGTTTTCTGTCAAACAGGACTCAGCGAGTAACGGTCAACCATATAAAATCTAGTCCAAGTGCAGTTAAAAGCTCTGTACCTCAGGGTACAGTCCTTGCACCGCTGCTTTTCCTTATTCTCATATCAGATATAGACAAAAATACAAGTCACAGCTTCGTATCATCCTTTGCAGACGACACAAAAATCAGTAAGAAAATTACCTCGGCTGAAGACATTGAAAAACTTCAAGCTGATATTAATAAAGTTTTCGACTGGGCATCAGAAAATAATATGATGTTTAACAGTGACAAATTCCAGGTACTCAGGTACGGTAAAAATGAGGACCTTAAACATAATACAGGGTACAAAACACAATCAAATGTGCCCATAGTAGGAAAACAACATGTAAAGGATTTGGGAATAATGATGTCTGACGACCTAACGTTTAGGGAGCATAACCAAGCAAATATTGCGACAGCCAGAAAAATGATAGGATGGATTACGAGAACTTTCAAATCCAGGGATCCCATCACAATGCTTGTACTCTTCAAGTCACTTGTGCTGTCCCGTCTTGAGTACTGTTCAGTACTCACTTCCCCCTTTAGAGCAGGAGAGATTGCTGAAATAGAGGGAATACAGAGAACATATACGGCACGCATAGACGCGATAAAGCACCTAAATTATTGGGATCGTCTCAAAGCTCTCCAAATGTACTCACTAGAAAGAAGACGAGAGAGATATCAAATAATATACACCTGGAAGATACTGGAGGGCCAGGTCCCAAATCTACACAGTAAAATAACAACGTACTGGAGTGAACGATATGGAAGAAAATGCAGAATAGAGCCAGTGAAGAGCAGGGGTGCCATAGGCACAATCAGAGAACACTGTATAAACATCAGAGGTCCACGGTTGTTCAACGTCCTCCCAGCAAGCATAAGAAATATTGCCGGAACAACCGTGGACATCTTCAAGAGGAAACTAGATTTATTCCTCCAAGGAGTTCCGGACCAGCCGGGCTGTGGTGGGTATGTGGGCCTGCGGGCCGCTCCAAGCAACAGCCTAGTGGACCAAACTCTCACAAGTCAAGCCTGGCCTCGGGCCGGGCTTGGGGAGTAGAAGAACTCCCAGAACCCCATCAACCAGGTGTCAACCAGGTATCAACGTGGCATTGTTGAACATACTTCTTTACATCGTTAACCATACCTGGCCAGTAGTAGTCTTGTCGAATTCCATGGTAAGTCTTGTTGAACCCGTAGTGTGACAATGCGCTGTGGGCCAGGTGTAGAATCGTGGGCCGCAGGCTGGTAGGAATCACTAGTTGTTCAACGTCTGCCCAATCGTCCTCGTCCTTCAGTTTACTGGGTCTATACCTGCGATAGAGTATTTCGTTCTCCATAAAGAACCCAGGAATACTGTCGGATTGGGTTTCAGCCTGAAAGAATAATGGTGTCAAGGTAAGATCATCTCTCTTTAACTTATGGAACTCCACAGCGGTCAGGTTAGGGGGTAGTTTCGAAGGGTCCTGAGGGACAGCGGTAACAGTAGAGTCAGCTGGCTGTGGTCGTGCAGCTTGAGCACGGGTGGTCACCATAACAGGAGGAGAACCTTCATCACTCTCTTGAACCTTTGCTGGAACATGTTCAAAAATCGGGTTATCCAACACAAAGTTGCTTACCTCGGATATGTCCTTGACGATCAGGTTGTTTGGTTGTTGGTCTTCTGCCAAGTCGTTGCCCAGGAGAAGTTGCACTCCAGGCATGGGAAAAGGCTTTTCCCTGACGGCGACTTGGACTTCACCGGTCACGAAGGGACAATCTAGGTAAACTCTGGCAAGGGGATAAGGAGTTGTAGCAGTAAGGTCAGTGATGAATACAGTCTCTCCTGTGTAGGCGACGTTGGGCACAGCTGATTTCAAGACGATCGATTGTAGAGCCGCTGTGTCCCGCAGGATCTTAAGTCCAAAACGTCCCTCTGAATCTGAACCGTGGGTAGAGATAGTTCCTGGATATAGGTGCTTGGTAAAGAGAGAGAGATCATTAGCATGAACACCAACATTCATTACAGGCTTACCGGACTTAGGGTGAGTAGGTTTAGACTTAGGAGGTTCTAGGTTACCTTTAGATTGGGACTTACCACATTTGTCAATGGTGTGTCCATATTGTCGACAATACCTGCAGTACAGTTGAGAGGTACCTTGATCTGGGCTCGCTTTCTCGTAACTGTACCAAGACTTCTTGCTGGTAGGTTCTGGTGTCAGCCGGTGGATGAGGCTGTAAGTGTCAGCTGACTTCGCGCACTTCACCAAATCCGTCTCTTCTTTGTCTGCTAAGTATAGGCGGACAGGAGGAGGTACACGTCTCAAAAATTCTTCAACCAGTATGAGGTTGACAAGCTCTGAAAAAGTAGAGACATGTGCTGCCTCCAGCCATTTCATGAAATATCTTCGTTTGGTGTTAGCAAATTCTAAGAAGGTGGTGGTACTTGCCTTGACGTAGTCACGAAACTTTCGTCGATAGCTTTCGGTGGAGAGAAGGTAGGCGTCCAACACAGCTTGCTTCAAGGTGGTGTAGTCGTTTTCTGATGCCAAAGTGCTGAGTGTGACTGCTGCTCTACCTGTTAAATGTACTCGGAGAAGGGTAGCCCATTGGTCGTCAGGCCAATTAAGTTGATCAGCAAGGGTCTCAAAAGTGGTGAAAAACACATCAACCTCCGTTTCTATGAACGGGGGCATTAACTTACTTGCATGGGAGACATTGAAACTGGGAGGAAGACTAGCTGCCGCTTGTTGGAGTTGAGCTTGGTGTGCAGCGTCCCTCGCGAGTTCTCGGTCACGACAGTTTAGAGCTGTTTCTGCCTGTCGTTTGTCGTGTTCATGTTGTATCTCGAGTCGCTGTTTGTATAAGGCCAACTCACGTTCTTGCTGTCCTTTGTAGAGTAGGGCCTCCCTTTCACTTTCTTCTCTCTTCAGTGCGGCCTCTCGCTCCTTGAGGCGGATTTCTCTTTCTTGTTCTTCCCTTCTGAGGGCAGCTTCACGTTCTTGTTCTTCCCTTCTGAGGGCAGCTTCACGTTCTTGTTCTTCCCTTCTGATGGCAGCTTCACGTTCTCTGATTACAGCTGCTTCCTTTTGTTGCTCCCGCTCGATCTTAGCAAGTTCTAACTTGAGTTTTATTGCTGTCAAGTCATGTTTATCTGAAATAGTGTATTGTTCATGAGTATCAGAATCTATCTTCCCTTCATCCAAAAGATGATCTAAAATTATATTATTTACGGTATATTTGTTGGCGCCAGGTGGAACTTCCAATTGATACTCGTGTGCAAGAGTTATCAATTCGACCCTTCTAGCGTGACGCAATTTCTCTATTTCACCTTCTGGATTTGCCTTGAAAGCTTGTAGGCGAAACATTGTGAAAATATAGCAAAATAAAGGAGACACGAATATACAGTGAGAATATGGTGAATGTCAGAAACAGGAAACGTGGCAACTGATACCTATCCTGTGGGGAATTATTAATAATTAAAGTTAATTCAAGATGGTAAATGAATAAGGTCGCAGGAAATCTTGTACCTGGTACTCACTGTGGGAGAATAAAGGCAAGAAAATCCTACTAATTAGTGGAAACTGAGTTTAAAAGACAAGTGAAACACTAAATGGTTTCAAAATAAATGAGGTAGTCCAAAAAATGTAGTCATACCTTGCCAAGTCACTATAGAACATAAGCAAAGGTACCCACTGAAATTGAATATGGTATTTACAGAATTAGCGAACTTTGTGCTCAAAAGAAAGAACGCCAATTCCCTACCTTGGGTAAATACCATCAGTCTGACCGACGAGTAGGGGTGCGAGTGTCAACTGGTGACGAGAACTATCGGCGAGGTCCCAATTCGCCAATAATAGTTCGTGCTAGAGGATCTAAAGCCCTCTTTTTCCTCCTAGAGTCGGATTGCAGAACTTAGGTGCTATTGACCCGGAGACAGACCACAGTACCAGGGTACCTATGTGATAATCTGTCAAAAATGTGAGAAATATCTGGGGACAAAAGATGTTAAACACGGATAATAACACGGAAGGGGGAGACGACCAATTAAGAGTATGACTGCGGCCTACAGTCACCACGTAATCCAAAGTTGTCTCACACTCACCATATGCTACTCCCGTAATGCACAATATACACAGCACCATATAAAAAAAAATAAAAAATGATTAATGTAAATAATGAAAGCAAGGGAAATGAAAGCCAAGTACGCTTACCACAATTACCAATACCTGAGTGAAGCTCCGTGGACAGACCCCCAATTATATGTGACGGTAACGTGTTGGAAATGGTGGTCGGCAGTCTTCCAAATAGCAGATGTCAATGCTGGGCCACATACATTTAAGTTATAAAAAAAAAAGGAAAAAAAAAGTGACTGCTTGTCTGATAATCTGTGGTAAGGTAAGATACACGAAAACACAAAATATAAAAAAATGCACTTTACTTAATCTAGAAAACAAAACAAAATAAAATAAAGACAATTCCTTGGCATTTAAAATAATGTAAAAGAAAAACACGTAAAAATATATATAACAAATTGAAAAGGGGGGAACTGGTTACGTTAACAAAGATAAATGGTGCTGGGAATATATGCGCTAGCTATAAACCTCTATTTGATCACACGAGGTGGGTCAAATTAGGTGTTCACAGCAGGAGCACAAGATATATTCTGGCTGGCAGAGCTGCAAGGGACTCCAACAATGACTGGCGAGGAATGGGATTGGCATGGAGCGGGAGTGGTGTGTTGGTTAGCGGCCAATGAGAACGCAGGACGGCCGCAAGTCGCTAGTTTGGCTGGGAGCAGCAGTTGGCAGGTCGACCAGGTGTGCAGAAGTGGGGGGAAGGAGGGAGTTGCAGGTGCGTGTGGCTGTCTTGATATATACGTTAAGCCACTATAAAACGTATCTTGCATAGTGTAGAGAACGGGATGAAGGAAGGAAATAGCAGGCTCAATCTCTGAGAAGAGATTATCGTCACACTTTTAACGTGGATATGAAGAAAAAAGCACGTATTGAGAACTATGCCACTTCAGTGCAAGCAGAGCTAACTACCATTGTTTTGGTGTTAAGATTCCTCGAACGAAACACTAATGGTGCAGTGATCTGCATTAATTCAAAAGCAGCACTACAAAGCCTCTGTAAAAATTGTGCGGAAAATCTTGCGATAGTTGCTGAAATCATGAGAGCGGTGAGAGTACTGCACTAACCAATCAGGGAAGAGTTGTTAAATTTCTGTGGATCCCCTACCATGTTGGAATCTGTGGAAATGAACGAGCAGATGCGCTGGCTGCAGAAGGCACTGAAGGAGACCATATTGAATACCTCATACCCAAGACTCTTCTACAAATTAGAGATATTATCAGGCAATATCATCACGACAAGGTAACTGAGGAAAGGAGAATAGAAGAACAAATCAGTGAATCTGTTCGCTGGTACAATATGGTTGCAGCTGGCAATCCCAATCATTATGGATGAAGAGGAGGTGGCTGCAGACAGAATCAGTAATAGCAAGAATCTGTCTTGGACACAAATATCCATAGAGATTTGGGATGGAAACAACAATTGAGCAGCGGAGTTACAGAATCCGTGGTGAGAGTAATGGACACCGCCTTGACCACTAGCTGAGAGAATGTGATGATATATATATATATATATATATATATATATATATATATATATATATATATATATATATATATATATATATATATATATATATATATATAATATACAGTACAACCTCGATTCAAAGTATTATATGGGACTGACCCCAGTTCGTTGGAGAGTTGGATTCATTGCAAGGGGTGACCTTCAGGAGGCGTATGCGTCGGAGTGTCTCTTTTTTTCTTGTAGACAATAAAAATACATTATCATCTTAGGTAGATAAGAGATAGGAGGGAGAAGAGGGAGGGGGACGGACACGTGGTGAGCAAGGTCCTACACTTGAACCAATTTCAACGTGGATCACGATGCCTGAGCCAGCCAAGACTTGATCTATGTAGGTATGAATACCTGCTGAAGGCCCCGGGGGTGACAAGAAGAACCGTATCTCCTTCATTCCAACACAATAAACGTAGAAAGGTGCGTTGTCTGAGCTTTGTGTATGGCGAGGCAGGTACAGTGTATGGGTGAGGGTGAGGGGAGGGTCGCCGCCGTCTCAGTGCCGCCACCCACCAGCCCCCAGGCGGGGGGAGGGGGGGAGTGATGGGGGAGGCTCTCGAGCTGCCTACAGTGGTGTTAGTGGAAAGTTAGTGCGTTCATAACCAAATCGGTGAGTGTAGTGTTAAAAACAAAGTGCACTAGTGATTTCCCCGAGTGTTGATAGTGTGTAACAAGTGTGACATAGTGTGTAACAAGTGTTTCCCCGAGTGTTGATAGTGTGTAACAAGTGTGACGGCGGCCTCCCTCGCGTGCCCCCCTCCACCACCCCCGCCCGCCATCTTCCCCCTCCCCGCTACCTGCGCCCGACCCAGCCAGCCGCCCATCAACACACAGCCTACCCACACACGGTGCCCAGGCCATGCCCAACTGCCCCAGGAGAGTATAATGCTTGCCGTGTTACTCTCCACCTGGGAAGGAGAGGGTGCACTCAGTGGGCAGCCAGGCGTCATCACATCTAGGCATGGCACATGTCGCACCTGACACACAGCCTCTTTCCAGCCAAGAAGATGAACTCCCAAGAGGAAACTGTCAAGTGTGTGACAGACGGTATCGTCTCAATTCAAATGGAACTGTCCGCTATCATACTGTCAATTCAGGTGGTTGTCTAGGGTCTAGGCGCCTGCCCCGGGGCAGCGACGATGGACAACCTGCTGCAGGAGCGAGGAACAATACCTCCCTCAACTTCATTTCAGCAAATAATCTGCTTGAAGCAGTCAAAGCGACGTCCACCAGGACCTTGCCCCACATCCCCAAGGCTGCCCGTCACCAAGCAGCAGCCAAACTCACCAGTCTGCTGACAAAGGTCAACAATGCTCCCAGAATCTCTGCATCGTGGCACAATCTCCTTCTATTTGGGAATGCATGCCTAGCATTACCGCCCAGGAGAGACAAGTCATTAGCAACCTCTGTAATCAGGGCACTTAATGAATTCCCCAGAGCAGACAACCTGGTCCGCCTCCCCCCTCGTGCCAAGAACACCAGCCGCAGGACGACCAACAATAACTCATCTGAGAACCACAAAATGAGAGCACAGATCACCAGGAAAATAGAAGAGGGCAATACCACAGGTGCCATCAGAATCATGACCAGCGATGACACTATTGCCCCCAGGAACGCCACGACAGCAGAGGCTCTTCAAGACAAACACCCACGCAGAGCCCCCGACAGCAGCAGGGATCCCCAGGAAAACAATGCTGGCATAGAACCCTTGACTGTTCGAGAATCTGAGGTGTACAAAGCAGCCATGTCTTTCCCAACAGGTTCAGCAGGGGGCTTTACAGGTCTAAGACCCCAGCACATCAAACAAATGCTGAACCCGGTGCTTGGAGATGCTGCAAAGGACCTTCTAGTGGAGCTTACCAGATTCTCCAACATGTGTTTGGCTGGCGGCATCCCTGAGGATATCAGGCCTGTCTTTTATGGAGCAGCACTCTGTGCTCTAAAGAAGAAGGATAGGGGTATCAGGCCCATTGCCGTTGGCAACACCCTCCGACGCCTCGTAGCTAAGGCTGCAGTGAGATCTATCAGCCAGGAAGCAGCCACCTTGCTGAAACCTCATCAGCTCGGGTTTGGGATTCCCCTAGGTTGTGAAGCTGCAGCACACGCAGCGCGGGCTTACATTGCTGATCTCTCGGACCAGAAGGCACTAGTAAAGCTTGACTTCAAAAATGCTTTCAATCAAGTCAGACGAGACGCTGTCCTCAGGGCTGTACACAACCATTTCCGTCCCCTTTACCCGTTCATCCGATCGTGCTACAGTGGGGACTCTAAGCTCCTTTTTGGGGAGCATGAAATAAACTCCTGTGAAGGTGTCCAACAAGGTGACCCCTTAGCACCCCTCCTTTTCTGCCTAGCTATCAAAGAGGTCACTGATAGTCTGACAAGCGAGCTAAACATCTGGTACCTGGATGATGGCACTCTCGCTGGAACCCCAGAAACCATTTTGGAGGATATAAGGAAAATCCAGGAGCAGGGAGCAGCCTTAGGCCTCATTCTCAATGCATCCAAGTGTGAAATAATCTCCCGCAACCCAGACATCACTGGGCAAATACAAAATGTTCTTCCAGACATTCTCATTGTCGAGCCACCGGACTGCACTCTCCTGGGTGCCCCCATTGGCCCACGAGCAATCGAGGAGGTCCTGGCTGCAAAAATCACTGATCTAAAGAGAATGCTGGACAGGATTGACAAGATTGATGCCCATGATGCTCTCTTTCTCCTCACAAGATGCCTGTCTCTCCCTAAGTTGACCTACTTTCTGAGATGTTCTCCATCCTACAGCAGCCCTAAGTTAAATGTGTATGACACCCTTCTGAGGTCCATGCTGGTGAAAGTCCTGAACCTGCCATTGGACGACTCTCAGTGGGAGCAAGCAACCCTTCCTGTAAGACTTGGCGGCCTTGGTGTCCGCACAGCCTCCCAAATTGCTCTACCAGCCTTCCTTTCCTCCTCCCATGCATCGCACGACCTCGTCAGAGATATCTTACCTGCAACCTTGAGAGATTCAGCAGGAATACACGATCCTGCTTTCACTGAATGTTCAAATCAGTGGGATGTTCTGGCAGCCCCAGCAACCATTATAGAGCCAACAAAACAACACAAACAGTCCGGCTGGGACCACCCTCTAGTGGAAAAAGTAGCTGATGCCATGCTCAGCGCCGCAACATCAGACAAGGAGAAAGCCCGCCTCAGAGCAGTGCGTGCCCCCCATGCAGGAGACTTCCTCCTGGCAGTACCCATGTCAGCAATGGGCACGCGCCTAGATCCAGAATCCCTTCGTGTAGCAGTGGCCCTCCGCCTTGGTGCCCCAATTCACACTGAATACAAGTGTATTTGCAACAGGGTGGAAGCAGACCAATACGGACTGCATGGGTTGCATTGCGGAAGCACAAAGGGCTGGCATGCAAGACACAACGAGGTCAATGACATCATCAAGAGAAGCCTCGTCTCAGCTAAGTGCCCAGCGGAGAGAGAACCTCGCATCCTAGGGGTCCAGAACCCGGATTTCCCCGCACTTCGCCCTGATGGCATCACCATATACTCATGGAAGGAGGGTAGACAGTTGGTGTGGGACTACACATGTGTATCCACCCTGGCTGACACCTATGTACACTTCGGAGCTGATCAAGCAGGTGGGGCGGCCAACCACAGGGAAACAGCAAAATCTCTCAAATACAGGCGACTGGCAGGCCAATACCTCTTTGTTCCCATAGCGTCTGAGACGCATGGCCCCTGGGGCAAGAGTGCCTTGGGATTTCTCAAGGAATTGGGTTCCAAACTCATTGACGTCACCAGAGACCCAAGGGCTTGCAGTTTTTTGTTTCAGCGCCTCAGTGTGGCGATCCAGAGGGGAAATGCTTGCTGCGTCCTCGGTTCCTGTCCGGAAGCGGAGGAGCTTCAAGAGATCCATAACCTTTAGGCATTTGTCTTGTATGTTTTGTAACCTTTAAATACACAATAAAGCATAAGAAAAAAAAGGAAGGGGGTGGTAGGAGAAAAGCACACAGAAACTGTATTGGAGGGGACCTACATTCCCTCCAACGCGTTATGTGTGATTTCCTCCGAGGCTATGGGTCCCCCTTCTTCCAGCCAGAGGTGGTACTCCCTTCCATATTATTATTTATCATCTTATATACTTTACCTATATATTATTACTCTAGTAACAAATACCGTGTTACATTTGTTATTTACCTTATTGTTGGAGTTATGTCCATTTTGAAGTCTCATAGAGTTGTAAATGCTGTACAGTAAATACATACTGTAGTGTATTATGCCGTTAACACTGTGTTGAGTAGTTCTGCTGTATGTTGAGAACTACAAAAAAGTTTATGAAAACTATTGTACACTAAAATTATGGCAACTTTAATTTTAACACTATATTTTGATTTGTCAAGAGGCTGGAGTGTTCATTCTGTGACTTTGTTGGACATATCTGCACAATCAAGGAACATTCGTGCACCATGTCGGCTCCAAATGTACTCATTGTGTCAGTGATGGCTGACTGGTGGGTGGATGGGCAGGCAAGCAGGGATGGAGAGGCTGAAATGTAGGCAGGGAGAGGCTGGGAGGTAGGCAGGGAGGGAGGCAGGCAAGCAGGCAGGCAGAGCTTGGGAGGGAGGCAGGCAGGCAGGCAGGCAGAGCTTGGGAGATGGAGAGAGAGAGAGAGAGGGAGGAGAGGGAGGGAGGGAGAGGAGAGAGAGAGAGAGAGAGAGAGGGATGGAGGGAGAGAGGGATGGAGGGAGAGAGGGATGGAGGAGAGAGGGATGGAGGGAGAGAGGAATGGAGGGAGAGAGGGATGGAGGGAGAGAGGGATGGAGGGAGAGAGGGATGGAGGGAGAGAGGGAAGGAGGGGAGGGAGGGATGGAGAGAGGGAAGGAGAGGGAGGGCTGGAGAGGAAGGAGGGGGAGGATGGAGAGAGGGAGGGGAGGATGGAGAGAGGGAGGGAGGGATGGAGAGAGCAAGGGAGGGAGGGGGAGAGAGAGAGAGGGGAGGGAGGGAGGGAGGGAGGGATGAAAACACGCATGGTGCTGTATGTACAAGAGTTAGACCCGTCCACTCACTCACGCCGGAGTTGTTCCAATAACATACAGTAATTTCTTCAAATAGCAGATGTCTATCATATTACAGTATATTTTCGGTTTTATTTAGTTTAGCTTAACACTTTGCCGCGCTTAGGACTCAGCCGGATGTCCTGTTCGCTAACCGCTTCTGCACACATGACTCAAAATTAGGTCCTGATAAAATATAATCTAACTTACGCTTTGTTGATCTTTTTTNTTATACATGTTAATAGCACAAGAGAATGTGTGGAGTGAGTGTATGTTTAGCATGTTTATGGATTTAAAGAGAGTGGCTGTGTGTTGTCTGAAGACAGAATTTGTTCTGATAGTGGTGGGGACCTGACAGCTTGGTGGACAACGTTTCGGATTCATAGTCCTGAGGTTCCGCGTTCGATTTCCGGTGGAGGCAGAGACAAAATGGCAAAAGGTTTCTTTCACCTTGATGCCCTTGTTACCTAGCAGTAAATAGGTACCTGGAAGTTAGGGAGCTGATACGGGCTGCTTCCTGGGGGGAGGGGTGTAACAAAAAGGAGGCCTGGTCGAGGACCGAGCCACGGGGATGTTAAGCCCCAAAATCATCTCGAGATAACCATAAGATGGTGGATTTTTATTGGGCGATGATGAGATTGAGGTAATTTTTGCAAAAAGTACCAGACCAACCAGGCTGTAGTGGATATGTAGGCCTATGAGCAGCTGCAAGCAACAGCCTGTTGGACTAAGTTATCACAAGTTGAGCCTGGCCTCAGGCCGAGCTCGGGTAGTGGAAGAACTCCTGAGACCCTCTCCAAGTAAGATCCAGGTAATTTGCAGTGATTGAACACCATGCACAGATTCCTTATGGTAGACAGGGATAGATTAGCAATTAGTACAATGAGAGGAGAGCAGAGTGGGAAACATAATATCTGATTTTTGAGACTATCTTGAGGTTATCTTGAGATGATTTCGGGGCTTTTTTTTTTTAGTGTCCCCGCGGCCCGGTCCTCGACCAGGCCTCCACCCCCAGGAAGCAGCCCGTGACAGCTGACTAACACCCAGGTACCTATTTTACTGCTAGGTAACAGGGGCATAGGGTGAAAGAAACTCTGCCCATTGTTTCTCGCCGGCGCCTGGGATCGAACCCAGGACCACAGGATCACAAGTCCAGCGTGCTGTCCGCTCGGCCGACCGGCTCTCTATACCAACAGCCTTGGAGACTTAGTCTATGACGGAGCTCACATCAAGACAAGAAACTATGTCGCACCAGTCTTGTGCACTTATTCCCAAAGAGATATGACAAAATGAATCTATGATACTTATTCTTGGAGTCCCAAGAACTGCCAAAACATCTAATCTATGAGAGGAGTTGTCCCTCCCCAGTGTTAAAAGCCGAATTCAGGAACTGAATGCAAAGCTTGCATTTAAGATCCTCAATACAATGATATATCCAGAAATTCCAAAGAATACAATGATATTGCAAAAAGAAAAAAAAAACTGAGTTCTGTGCTACTTACAGAAAGAAACAGGAAGCAAAAAATGGCATTGCAGATCTGTCTGTTACCTCAAAGAACTTCACCTGCTTGAGAAAGCCTGTGAGCTCCTGCCTGTAGAGAGGTTACCTCCTTGGGAGGATGACCCATGCAGGATTTTCATCAATGAGATGACAACGTAAAAGTCCAACATGATACCACAAGAAATGAGTTACAAGTATCTTGAGAAAGTTTATAAAGAAGCCAGAAATGAATTGGATCATATCTACACTGATGGGTCATCTAATCCTGTCAATGGCAGGGCTGGTGCAGCATACACTGTAAATAGGATTAATGCCTTTTGTGACGGTAACGTGTTGGAAATGGTGGTCGGCAGTCTTCCAAATAGCAGATGTCAATACTGGGCCACATACATTTAAGTTATAAAAAAAATAGGAAAAAAAAGAGTGACTGCTTGTCTGATAATCTGTGGTAAGGTAAGATACACGAAAACACAAAATAAAAAAAATGCACTTTACTTAATCTAGAAAACAAAACAAAATAAAATAAAGACAATTCCTTGGCATTTAAAATAATGTAAAAGAAAAACACGTAAAAATATATATAACAAATTGAAAAGGGGGGAACTGGTTATGTTAACAAAGATAAATGGTGCTGGGAATATATGCGCTAGCTATAAACCTCTATTTGATCACACGAGGTGGGTCAAATTAGGTGTTCACAGCAGGAGCACAAGATATATTCTGGCTGGCAGAGCTGCAAGGGACTCCAACAATGACTGGCGAGGAATGGGATTGGCGTGGAGCGGGAGTGGTGTGTTGGTTAGCGGCCAATGAGAACGCAGGACGGCCGCAAGTCGCTAGTTTGGCTGGGAGCAGCAGTTGGCAGGTCGACCAGGTGTGCAGAAGTGGGGAGAAGGAGGGAGTTGCAGGTGCGTGTGGCTGTCTTGATATATACGTTAAGCCACTATAAAATGTATCTTGCATAGTGTAGAGAACGGGATGAAGGAAGGAAATAGCAGGCTCAATCTCTGAGAAGAGATTATCGTCACAACTCTCCCCCGAAGCCTGCGGTTCTGGCAGAGTCACGTTCACGGGAGGTAGAGTGGGAGGTGGAGCTGCCTCTACCTCATGCACTCTGGAGAGGGCGTCAGCGATGATGTAGTCAGACTCCTGGGTGTGGCAATCTTGAGGTGAAAATGATGTAGCTGGCAAGCCCATTATAGAAGTAGTCGATGGTTGAGTTGGGCTGTCTGTAGGAAATGAAGATGGTTGTGGTCCATGTAGATGGTGGTGGACTGGGTACTTTGCGGGTATGGAGCAAAGTGTTGCCTGTTCAGGACGACGAGTAGCTCCTTGTTGCTCGTGGTGTCGTTTATGGTAGTTGGTATGTAGAGTCTCGTCGCCTCGTTGTACCAGGTCACCCACGTTGCCGGTACCACTGGCGTCGCTATGGAGGATGGGAGACTTGATGATATCTGGCGAGGCGAGAGATGTATTAGAATATGATAGAGGAGCACAATTATGGTGTTGAAAAATGATGGTGAAAGTCAGTAAGGATTTCCGAATTAGAAAGCGCTGCCTCAGTGTCAGTGTTTTCGGAAGGAGAAGCAGGGAAGGTCTCACTGTGGCTGTATGGACCTGTAAATGAGGTGAAATTGGTTAACACAGTGGGAGGAACCCCATGATAGGGCTTGAGTAGATTGATGTGGCACAGCTGGGTCTTCCGCCGCCTATCGGGGGTCTCGAGAACATAGTTGAAGTTGTTCCGGCACTCCTTAACACGGTAGGGTCCTGAGAACCTGTTCTGCAAAGGAGAACCTGGGATAGGGAAATAGGCAAGAACTAAGTCTCCCGGTTTAAACTTCCTTACTTTGCAGTGCTGGTCGTAACGAGTCTTCATCCTCTCCTGGGCTTTCTGTAGGTTGTTGCTGGCAAAGGAATGGACCCTCTCTAGAATGTGTCAGAGGTTTTGAAGATACTGGGGCACATTCTGATGCTCACTGAAGGTGGCATCACGTAGAGAATCTTTGAAAGCCTTGAGAGGTGTACGGCACTTACGTCCGTAGAGCATCTCATAAGGAGATACTCCTAGTGACTCGTTGGGAAGACTTCTAAAAATACACATGATGAGATCAATTTGCCTATCCCAATCCTTTGAGGTCTCATTGCAAAACTTTTTTAAGAGTGCCTTAACCACCGTGCTGCGCAGAGTTTATTGAGAAATTCCCCCGGTGCGCATGAAATGAAGTGTTCCCAAAAAATTCTTTTTTCTTCGTAAAATGATAAATTCCCTTCCCTGAACATGTCTATGTAAAAATAAATACCAAATTCCACTTACTTTGGCTGTAGGGACGTGGACAAAGTGCGCTGTGACGTCATCAGGGCCTGGTCGCCCGTGCGTGACTCGCCCAGACACGGTCGCGCGGGCCATTCAAGCACCGGGTGTTGCCACAAATATATTTTCAATTATTTGTTTTATGTATTTCCAATGCGGTTTTATTTGTTTTTTTATCGTATATGATGCATATTTGTGTCCTTTACAATATGCATACAGTAGAACGTTCATAATGGTCCATGGAACTGTGATACATGTGTCAGTAATGTGTCCACAATAAATGTTTATTGTCGCAATATTACCTGTTAAAAATTCACTAAAATTACAATATGTACAGTTTCACACACTATTTACACAGTAACACACTGTATTACACACTCAGTACTTCGGAAGTGAATAATAATCAACGAAGTAGCCCATGGTACACAGCGCGACTTCGCTCTCAGTGCACCAGGTACAGATAAATTTTCGCTGCTTGTTTCTTCATTCTGTGTGCTTGCAAATAACGCACTCACGTACACCCTTGGCTTTAGTACTTGTAGGTTGTATGTAACCAAGCTTGTAAAGCATAAGGTAGTATTGAAAAGATTATAGGAAAAGATCAATTTGTAAGATAGTCTTGAAAAGATCGCTTTGTATGGTCCCACACAGGAAGAGATTCAGCATACCTCAAGAGTGTCCATCAGTCAGGAAAGATTCAGCTAGCCTCAAGAGTGTCCATCAGTCAGGAAGAGATTCAGCTAGCCTCAAGAGTGTCCGTCAGTTGGGAAGAGATTCAAACATCCTTGAAAATATCTATGGAAAACACCAAAATGGAAGCCGCTAACACTGTTCATCTATGCCATTTGTATCAGATGCATCATCACTGAACGCAGAAAACGATTCATCTAAGTATCATCTAAATAAATAGCATAGGATTGCAAGAGTGACGCTCAGAGCTACAACTGGATACGCTTGCTGTATCGTCCTCATAGGTGCTGTATCACTTGCATCCGACCTTTGTGTTAGGTCCTTATTGCGCCTGGCTTCCCCAACATTATGACCCTTATGTTCTTCAAACAACAAGGTTTGAATTTCACCGACAGAGCATTATCTTCAACACCGCGTCGGACAGGTGTTTGGGAGCCAGAGGCGCGTGCGCCACCTATGGTTGCTCATTCAGTACTAACCCAGCCAGCAGCCCCAGGGCATTCTGGGATTTTTTTCCAAGATGGCTGCCTCTCACTGGAGGTCCTAAGAGTCCATTTCGTACACAACCAACCTCGTACACATTTAGAATTGGTTACGAAAAATCAAAAAGAGTTTTCTCGGTTGGCGCAGTTTCCCGCCGACCGAGAAAACTCGGTTGGCGCAGTTTCCCGCCGACCGAGAAAACTCGGTTGGTGCAGTTAAGTGGTTAATGGTTTGATGACTACGCTCGAGAGAACCCTGTGAAGCAGGATGATAGGGGCTGGACAGTACCTGTTTGATGTTGAACTCCTCCAGAGTCCGTTTGAAGA
>WNGS01163947.1:17357773-17398765 GCA_020271785.1 Procambarus virginalis | reverse complement strand
CCACAAAGGCAAAACATCACCAAGGAATTTGAGGCTAGAGAAGAGTCTGTCCCGGTTCACATTAGCTTACGAACTCAAGGCCTGAGTAGCCGGCGCGGGGAGTGGAGGGCTACGCGGACAAGAGGCACGGCAGTAGAGTGTGACGTTTGCTTGTTTCCTTGGGATTGGAGGGAGTTCTACCTCTCTTTCAGTTTTTTGTTATTAGTTTCTTACCGTGTGGGGTTTGTTTTGTTATACCTATCTTTCTGGGTGCCTAACCCCAGTCGATGGCAGATAAGGAAAATCCCCAACCACAGGGGCGGTTTTCCAGGGCCATTGCTCCCTGAAACCTCTCTGAAGGGGCCAGGTTCTGGCTCGTGGTCCCTGATACGTCGAACTCCATAGCTAATGTCCCAGTCTAATATAACATACATTAGCCCAATAGCTCCAGGGACCCATAGGGGCTCCCCACAGAAAAAAGAAAAAGAAAAAAGTCAAAGTATTATTCAACAAGTGTAGTTTCCACTCTTTATAGATTAAATACTTAATACTGCACTATACATACCCATACTGTCAATTTTTTCCATCTCCATGATGATTTGTGATGGGTCTTTTCCCTTAAGTACTGCTGCTCGAACCATCTGCCGTTGTTTCTTGTTTTTTTTCAGCTCTCTTTTTCTAGCCTCCTTACCTAAAAAATACTAAACATTACTACACTTTTTTTTATGGGAAGGGAGAGGGGGCAGGGTAAGAGGATGGAGAGGCACATGTGAAGGTAAAGTTTAGAAATGGGAATATAGTGCGAGTAATAAAGCAGGCGGCTGCCCGCCTTGCTGACACGATGTGTGTATTGGCAGCTAAGCTAAGCTTCCTCTCTCTTGTCACGGAGCTGTGAGTGTGTGTGAGGTTCTTCACATGTTATGTTCACATGTTATGTTCACATGTTATGTTCACATGTTATGCATGTGAACTTCACATGTGAATGTTCACATGCATAACATGTGATTTAGGGAATTTTTTAGGGATGAAATTTCTTTCATCCTAAACCTGCTTCCAACAAGTAGCACTGTACTATGCCTTCCCTTCATATCTGAACTGAAAACTTTTACCAATACCTTTCGTCTCTTGACATTAACTCTCGCCTTTCGACAAACTAACACACTTCGTAGCAATCTAGTTCACACTGCTCCTCCTGCTTCTAATGCTGCTGGTGTCTACTCTATTTCCTGTTCGTCTTGTCCTCTCCAATACTTTGGCGAACTGGCCGTACACTGAATGACAGACTTAAAGAACACAAGAGAAGTGTTAAGTCTGCAGACACTAAATGCATCTGCTCTCTTCTGCCATGTAAGGGATTCTAATCATCACATTGATTGGTCTTCCTCCAAAATAATCTTTCCTGCCTCTACTCTACACAGACGCCGTCTTGTGGAATCGGCTCTAAGACACAATGTACCCAACATGAACTTGAGTCCTGGCTTTGTTGCTGTGGACTCTTCCCTTTCACAGTATATACTCAAATGCTCTAATCTTTCTAACAAACGTGATCTAACATAAGCCTACCCCTTCTATTTTCTTTCTTTCTCTTTCTTTGCTTTCTCTCTTCTTCCTCCCTGCTCCCTTGCTATCCTCTTCTTATTCCTATCTCCTTCTCTTTCGGTGGTTATAATAGGAGCTGCCTCGTATGGGCCAAGGCCTTCTGCAGCTCTTATTACTATTACTATCCCCTCTACTACACCTTACTTTGCTCATCAGCTCTCTCTTGCCTATTTATTGCCTGTGTCTCTACTTCCTCATCACAATCGATTTGAGAATGGTCCAGGACGGATCGAAACGTCGTCATCCCTTCACCCTCTAGTGTGTGGTCTGATCAACATTCACATGTGAACATGTTATGCTGCACTAAACTTGTTGTGCAGCATAACCTATATCTATAAACAAATTGACCTACAACTTTTACATATTCGAGTACAAATGCCAAACAATGTTTGTTAAAACATAAAAGAAAATTAATGAGTTAGAACTACCTTATACATTGCGATAACTTCAACTTCAATTACAGTTACAGTATCTCTAAAACTAGAGTTTCAACATTGAGCCAGCTTCAAAAGCTTTAGTTTCTGACTGATTCTCACCAATTGTACATATAGTGTGAGCCGCTGTCTGTTCTACAATCCTATTAGAATGGATTTTTCATAAACTCTAATGTTTTGAGTTATAAATTTTGTTGTCTGAATTTGGTGCATATTTCATATGCCATCCTGATGATTTTTTTACAGTAAACTAAACTGAAAATCTATATTCTAAATCTAATAAAATGAAGATCATATACTAGTCTGAGAGCATATAACACTTAACCCTTGTGTTGCTAAGGGCTATTTGGCCATTGTCACCCACATGCGCATAAAAAAAAAAAATCTTTTCTTCTAAACCTGTTAATTTGTGTTCCCTGATTACGGGAAAAATTATAAAAAAATCGTAAGTGGCACATTTTGCCTGCTATAGGGCGGGGAAGTCTGGCAAAAAAAAAAAAAAAAAAAAAAAAAAAAAAAAAAAAAGAGAGAGAGAGAGAGAGGCGCCGACTCGGCATGCGTCGGAGGCGTTCTGCTCAGCCCCAGCTGTCAGGCAGGAGTGGCCACAAAGAGATAATTACCTAATTATTTCAATGTCTCTGATTGATTTTTCTTAGTTTTTTGGCTGTAATATTATTCAACAGTGTGTAGTGTGATATATTTATATAATAACATGTGTAAATCATCGCTGTACTCAAAATTATGGTGTGCATATTATTGATTCAATTAGTGTTCATAAAACAATAAACAAATACTTTGTCGGTTATTACAATATATACACAGGTTATATATAAATATCAGCATGTTTTGTTCACCATAACGAACCACTAAGTTGATATTGCAAGTCAAAAAGAAGCGAGGTGTGGCCACCACATCTGCCAGTCAGTCTCTCGCTGCCACTCCCTCCCTCAATGAATCCTCACTCGCCACATCCTCCTCCCACCATACTGTTTTTGCTTTTATTCACTATATACAGACGTTATATATAAGTATCTACATATTCTGTTCACCATAACTGTTCAACTAAGCTGGTATAGTGCCCAAAAAGCATAGTAGCCACCCTTACCCAGCATGACAAATCATGCAGATGTTGCCACCTCCCCTCACCAAAACGGCTTCTCCCCACACTCTTTTTGTTGTTATTACACTATATATACACGTTATATATAAGTATCTACATTTGTGTTCACCATAATGAACCACTAAGTTGGTATGCTGAGTGGCCGTGGCAGTGGCAGCCAGTGGCAGCCTGCCACTGGCTGTCACTCCCTCCCTCCCTCCCTCACCTCACCTGATTTGCCACCATTCTCCTCCCACCATACTGTTTTTGCTTTTATTCACTATATACAGATGTTATTTATCAGTTTCTACATGTCCTGTTCACCATAACTGTTCATCTAAGCTGGTATAGTGCCCAAAGAGCAAAGTGGCCACCTCTACCCAACATGACAAATCATGCAGATGCTGCCACCTCCCTCACCAAAATGGCTTCTTCTCACACTCCTTTTGCTATTACTACACTATATATACACGTTATATATAAGTATCTACAATTGTGTTCACCATAACGAACCACTAAGTTGGTATGCTGAGTGGCAGTGGCAGCGAGTGGCAGCCCACCACTGGCTGTCACTCCCTCCCTCCTTCCCTCACCTTACCTGACTCGCCAAAATTTGCCCCTCACCATACTGTTTTTGGTTTTCTTCACTATATATACAGACGTTATATATAAGTATCTGCATGTTTTGCTCACCATAGCGAACAACTAAACTGGTATAGTGAGTCCAAACAGTAAAAGGTGGTCACACAGAGTCAGCAGACAACGCTACCTCCCTCCCCACCAAGATTACTCCTCCCACTACAGTGCTATCTATCACAACAATCCTGCTATTATCAGAATCCTGGTCATTTTTATCACAGTCAGGAGTCTTCTGTAATACAATCGCTAAATAATAGCATGTACAGTATATATTATGGAATTTTTAGGCGATGCTGTGGTCACAACCTGAACAACAGTGTGGTGAGCTCATGCTGTGTACGTCAGCCCTGGTGGCTCATTCAGTACTGAGGACCTCACACCCAGGAATGTGGCCCACGATTTTTTTTTAAATGGCGTCTGTTTACAAGAGCCCTGATGAAGGCGAGTTGAACCCCGTGTGTCTGCGGGCCATTTAAATCTTGCTTGCGTAGTACTCCAACCCGTCACATAACGTGTTGCGCAGTTTAAGGGTTAATGAACAATTGGTGATATTTAATATTTTTGCAGCTGATCTGAAAATCTGAAATTTTCAATATTAAGAGGAAAACTAAGTTGTACTTAATAAACTCCATGTAACCTACCTACCTTCGTAAATGTCAACCCATGTCTTACTATTTTCAAACAATACTGTTTGATGACCAAGTTGTATAATTGCTGATTTCTGTCATGTCTCCTCCCCCTTTTTCTTCCTTTTCCTACACAATTTATACTTAAATCTCAATTAGTATTAAGCTTTAGTCTAAGTGCTTCTTTCCCCACACATTGCCCAAAACGCTGTGCGTATTAGTGGCTTTAGGAATCGTATGTACTAGCTCTATCTATAAATCCATGAATATGTTTGTAACTCATCTTCTATATGTACTTTTACCTGAATAAACATTTTGATTTTGATTTTATATAGATGGTTGCAGGCCACTGCAAATTTAAAATTAAATTAAAGCAAATATAACCAATTAAATTTGAAATAAAAAAAACCAGCGTTGAATGTAATGAAACGCCATTTTCTGGGTGAGTCCCGGAGGCTCCCCGGAGCTATCCCAGGCTGATATGCTAATGTCAGACTTTGGCATCAGTCATGTGTATGGAGTTCTTAGGCCTACCGGGAACCACGGCCAGAACCTGGCCCCCTCAGAGAGGCAAGGGGAGCAATGGCCTATAGAAGCCCCCGTGTGGTTGGAAGCATTCTATGTCTGCCATCGACCGGGACAGGCACCCAGAAAGGTAAGCGCCCCAAAACAAACCCCAATTCTGGTTAAAATTGCTACCAAAAGCCGAACTAGTGGATAGAACTCCCCAAAGAAAAACGAACAAACTAGTGTGACGTCACACGCTGCCGCGCCGCTGTCTGCGCAGCTCCCCCCTCCCCGGGAGGGGGAAGGGGCAGCCCCAGACCCTCCGCGCCGGCTACCCACACCTCAGTTCTTGAGGCTGATGCTATAGGCGAAGGTCGTGTGCTCTGGCTCCGGTGTTCGCTACAACACTGTGCTTGCGTGTGGTGTTTGTTTTCTGGGTGCGAGAGCCAGGAGTAATTTTTGGTACTCGGGCTGCATGCGCCTAGGGTTTCCTTCCCTAGGTGCTCTGTAAGTACTACCCTTGGGGCCACCTTCCACAGGCTCCTTGGGATCTGCCTCTGCTGGTCCGTTTTACCTTTTTCGGTTTTTCGGTCGCCTGTTGGGCTCTTGGGTGTTCTGTTCTACCTTGTTACTGGCAGGTAAGAGGCAGTTTGCACTGGTAGGGGCGCAGGGTGCTGCACAGCTTGTATTCCCGACATAGCGGCCGGCTCTGTTCCCTGGGGTTCGCTGTCCTCTTGCGGGGTTTTGTTTTTCTTTTTGTTTTTGCCTGGTGGGGGGTTCTGTCATATTCATTCCTTAGTTCTAACCCTTTCACGGTTATACTCGATGGCGCCCCCTGCTAGGTCCCCGTGAGTGTACACGTCCCTGGGGTACAGCTATAGAAGTTCGATTGGTAGTTTTGGGCGCCAGTTAGCAGCTCCCTGCCTGGGACTACCTGAGCGCGAGTCCTCTTAAAGTAAACGCTCAGGACCCTGGGAATCCCCTAGGGGGCGCGTGGGTCCGATGGATGTGACCCCGGAGTCCCCACTCGCTGTGTGCGAGTTTGCGGGTTGCTCGGTCCCTTTGTCTCAGGGTGACCCTCATTGTTTTTGCCTCTGCCATGCTGCCTGTTGGGTCAGTGATACTTTCGACCCTGAGTCCTGTGAGTGTTGCTGCTTGCTTGCGACTCAATTTACCCAATCCTCTGATGATTCTCTTCGGGTACAGGCGGCGCGTGCGTTGCAGTCTAGGTTTCGTCTGTTGCAACGCGCTAGGTTGAGGCTAGGTTACTTTAAGAGGACTCGCGCTCAGGTAGTCCCAGGCAGGGAGCTGCTAACTGGCGCCCAAAACTACCAATCGAACTTCTATAGCTGTACCCCAGGGACGTGTACACTCACGGGGACCTAGCAGGGGGCGCCATCGAGTATAACCGTGAAAGGGTTAGAACTAAGGAATGAATATGACAGAACCCCCCACCAGGCAAAAACAAAAAGAAAAACAAAACCCCGCAAGAGGACAGCGAACCCCAGGGAACAGAGCCGGCCGCTATGTCGGGAATACAAGCTGTGCAGCACCCTGCGCCCCTACCAGTGCAAACTGCCTCTTACCTGCCAGTAACAAGGGAAAACAGAACACCCAAGAGCCCAACAGGCGACCGAAAAACCGAAAAAGGTAAAACGGACCAGCAGAGGCAGATCCCAAGGAGCCTGTGGAAGGTGGCCCCAAGGGTAGTACTTACAGAGCACCTAGGGAAGGAAACCCTAGGCGCATGCAGCCCGAGTACCAAAAATTACTCCTGGCTCTCGCACCCAGAAAACAAACACCACACGCAAGCACAGTGTTGTAGCGAACACCGGAGCCAGAGCACACGACCTTCGCCTATAGCATCAGCCTCAAGAACTGAGGTGTGGGTAGCCGGCGCGGAGGGTCTGGGGCTCCCCCTTCCCCCTCCCGGGGAGGGGGGAGCTGCGCAGACAGCGGCGCGGCAGCGTGTGACGTCACACTAGTTTGCTCGTTTTTCTTTGGGGAGTTCTATCCACTAGTTCGGCTTTTGGTAGCAATTTTAACCAGAATAGGGGTTTGTTTTGGGGCGCTTACCTTTCTGGGTGCCTGTCCCAGTCGATGGCAGACATAGAATGCTTCCAACCACACGGGGGCTTCTATAGGCCATTGCTCCCCTTGCCTCTCTGAGGGGGCCCGGTTCTGGCCGTGGTTCCCGGTAGGCCTAAGAACTCCATACACATGACTGATGCCAAAGTCTGACATTAGCATATCAGCCTGGGATAGCTCCGGGGAGCCGACGGGGCTCCCCCCAGAAAATTACCTTATGATTTTCATAGGAACTATGCACTGAATCATACAAATTTATCATAATACAATATAAATTCTAACAGGTTTCTATTAGATACCGTTCATATTTGATATTGTTTTGAGAGAATATTGAAAGGTTCTGCCATATGTATGGTTTAATTTTATGCATTGCTGTAAGTGCTATAGTTTTGTGTGTGTGTTGATGTCCAAAAACTGTCAAGAGATCAGCAACTTAATCCCTTCCTAATTTGAAACCAAATCTGGCCTTGCCCAACCTTGACTAATCTAATAGTACTGTATGCATTAATCCTAAAGAAATTATTGTAAAAAAAAAAAAGTTGGCTCTGATCACTGATCAAAGACCATATAGACCTTGGTCTAAACTCCATTTTCTAAATCTTGATAGATTGGGTATCTCGGAGAGACAGGTGTTGTAGTTTCACAAAGAAGACTGTTTTGTTCTACATTTGTGTAATTGTTCAGACATTTCATATACTGAAGGCCACTCCACTGGTGTGTAAAATATATCATGTGATGAGATATATATCACATCATACATAAAGATGTGAACCTAGAACACTTATCTAATCTAAGAAATATGAATACATTAAATACAGACTCAGAGATTAAACTAACAGTATGATGATGGTGTACAAATGGCTCATCAATACACAAAATTTAAACTGTATGGTGCAGTTATTAGTATACAAAAATCAACACTAAACAGTTGCAGTATGTGGAACAAGCCTTTGCTTTCCATTCACCTTTGAAGCTTTGCTAGGTTAAGTTAACTTGTTTACCTTAGGTAAGGCAGAAGATGGAAGTTAGAGGAAATGACCGTAACCTGGATAGCCTACAGCTCTCAGTTTGATTAAAAATAATAAACTACTACAGAAAGCATAGTACTGTATTACAAATACAGTAGTCCTTACTCTCGCTCTATTATTTGACATAACAGTATATATTTTGTATACTTTACTTACGGGCCTGATCTGTTGGATTCATGTATTTACCACTCTTGGTGGTATTTATACTTCGTCTACCCATGGCACCTTGTCTGTTAGCAAGAATCAGTTGAGAAAAATCAGTGGAAGGAAGCAGCCCACAGTAAACAAGTACTGGATGGTGTTTGTGTTGGGAATATCCCATCATGCACCGCGGCCTCTGAGACGTCGCTTCCTGCAAGCTCAAAGGATTTTATATCCCGCTTTCCCTTTTTCTATAATAATATAATAATAATAATAATAATAATAATGATAATGATAATGATAATGATAATGATGATGATAATGATAATGATAATGTTTATTCAGGTAAGGTACATACACACAAGAGATTTTACAAAATTGGATAGATTTATAGATAGAGCTAGTACATACAATGCCTAAAGCCACTATTACGCAAAGCGTTTCGGGCAGGAAAAACATTAATGACTAAAACTTAATGCTATTTGAGTATAAAGAATAAAATGTGTTGAGAACAAATAAAAATAAAAGTAAAAAAGGGGGGAACATGGCTGAAAAAGCAGCACAATAACAATTAGGTCGACAAACAGCGTTGATTAAAAAAAAACAGACATGGGTTGACAATAGAGGGGTAAGGTAGGTTACAAGGAATTTATTAGGTAGTGCTTCGTTTTTATCTTAAACTGGTTGAGAGAGGTACAGTCTTTAACATGGTTGGGAAGGTCATTCCACATTCTGAGTCCCTTGATCTGTAGAGCATTTCTAGTTTGATTAAGTCGTACTCTTGGAATATCAAAATTGTATTTGTTTCTAGTGTGGTGCTCATGGGTTCTGTTACAACCTTCAATGAAGCTTTTGAGGTCAGGATTTGCATTACAGTTCAGCGTTTTATATATCAAAATCAAAAAAATCAAAATCAAAATCAAAATCAAAATGTTTATTTAGGTAAGGTACATACATAAAAGTGATTGTATAGAGTGATGGAGTTATAGATAGGGCTAGTACATACAATGCCTAAAGCCACTATTACGCAAAGCGTTTCGGGCATGAAAAACTTAAATGACTAAGGCTTAAGACTAATTGAGCATAAGGAATAAAATGAGTTGAGAAAAAAAACAGTAAAGAAGGGGGGGAACATGGCTGAAAAAGCAGCACAAATACAATTCGGTCGACAAAACAGCGTCACTTAAAACAAAAACAGACATTGGTTGACAATAGAGGGGTAAGGCAGGTTACAGGGAATTTATTAGGTATAGCTTCGTTTTTCTCTTAAAATGGTTGAGAGAGGCACAGTCTTTAACTTGGTTGGGAAGGTCATTCCACATTCTGGGTCCCTTGATATGTAAAGCATTTCTAGTTTGATTAAGTCGTACTCTAGGAATATCAAAACTGTATTTATTTCTGGTGTGGTGCTTATGGGTTCTGTTACAACCTTCTATGAAGCTTTTGAGGTCAGGATTGGCATTACAGTTCAGCGTTTTATATATGTATAATACACATGAGAGAATGTGCAGTGACTTAATATCTAATATATTGAGAGATTTGAGTAGGGGTACCGAATGATGTCTGGGGCCAGAGTTGGATATTGTCCTAATAGCAGCTTTGTGTTGAGTAATTAGAGGACGTAAATGATTTTGGGTAGTAGAACCCCAAGCACAAATACCATAGTTGAGATATGGATAGATGAGGGAGTAATAGAGAGTCACCAGGGCAGGGCGGGGTACATAATATCTGATCTTAGAAAGAATGCCAACAGTTTTTGAAACTTTTTGAGATATATTTAGAATGTGTCCCCGGAAATTCAGCTTGTGGTCAATGAGAATGCCAAGGAATTTGCCATCTAATTTGTTACAAATTTGGGTATTGTTTATTTTGAGATTTATATGATTAGAGGATTTATTGCCAGAATATAAAAAGTTTTGTCAATGTTAAGGGTGAGTTTGTTAGCAGTTAGCCAAAGATGGACTTTCTCTAGCTCAGTAATCACTGTGGCATTTAGAGCAAGGGGGTCAGGACTGGAGTAAATGAAGGTTGTGTCGTCAGCAAACAGAATTGGTTTGAGGTGTTGGGAGGCATTAGGAAGGTCATTAATGTAGATGAGAAAGAGGAGAGGGCCAAGTATGCTGCCCTGAGGAACACCAATGTTGATGGGTAGGGTGGGAGAAATTGAATTATTCACAGAAACATATTGGAGCCTGTCAGTAAGGTAAGATTTGAGGTATTGCAGGGAGTGTCCTCTGACTCCATAATGATGTAATTTAAGAAGAAGGTTTTGGTGGTTGACAGTGTCAAAAGCCTTTCGCAGGTCCACAAATAACCCAACAGGGAACTCATTTTTATCAAGAGCTGTATGAATCAAGTTAATCACACTAATAAGTGCATCATTAGTGCTTTTTTTTTGGATCTGAAGCCATACTGACAAGAGCTAAGTGCAATCTTTTCTTCAAAAAACTCTTAACCTTTATAACACCCACTGTCCTAGGCTTACAAAACAAGTCACAACCGAAAGGCTTAACAATCCCTGGCTTACAAAGGGAATACTTAAATCCATTAATAAAAACATGACCTTGAGAAGAAGTATAGGTTAGGAACCGTCTCCAAAGAATTTTCAAAGAATTAATCGTTATTGCTATCTAAAATAATTAGACGAGCCAAAACTAAATACTACGAAGATAAATTTACCCAAATAAAGAGCAACATTAAAAAAACTTGGAGCACAATCTCACAAATATTGTGATCAAAGAAGATTTTAAATAACAAACCAACACTCCTGTCCAATAACGTTGGTCAGCTTTCAGCCTCTGATTCTGCTATTGAGTTCAATAGGTTCTTCTCTTCCATTGGGTCATTCCTTGCAAATGATATTCCTTCTTCCAGTACTGAGGTTAAGGACTACCTTACAGGTAACTATCCACAGTCTCTGTACCTAAAGCCTGCTAATTCCACTGACGTCAATGAGATAATCCTTTCCTTTTGTTACGACCCTGGGATCTTCAGTTGGAAACCAGAGGTCAAATTTGAGTTAAATAAACTACCTTGTAGTATTTGACACGCTTTCTGACATGTACTGACATCCACACAGTAAACCACAAATACAACACAATACATCAGACAAATGAGAGGTGTGGCGAGTGCTCGGGAGTACTGGGAAAACGTAATGTAGGCGTAACGTGTTGCATCTGTAACATGAGATTTCACCTGGGCTGTACAGAAGTATCTCCAGGATGCACAAAAAGGCAAGGAATTTACTGGGTCTGCAAAGATGACAGATTAATGTTAGAGAACATAACTAAACTGATGAAAAACATTCCCGAATCACAGAGATTACCATTCACAGACAAGCTACCAGTGATATATGCAGACTGGGAAAAAGACAACATTGGTTAACGACCAAAACCCAGGAACAGATAGTTTAGAGAACCGCAGCAGTAGTGTGGAGGAAGAGGGTATTGTAGTACATAATAGCAGCAATATTGCAGAGTCAGGTAATATAAACGATGTGAGCAACAGTGAGACAGAGTGCATAAATGAAGGAATTGGGACGAAAAGCGGAGATGGCTCCAATAAAGAGGTAGACAAGACAGACACAAGGCGGAGTCTTAAGGCCCTACACTATTCAATGTACTTATGAACGCCATTGCAAATATTGATTTTCCGGAAGGAACACAACAAGTGGGATATGCAGATGATGTTCTAATACAAGCTCCCACCTTGGGAAAAATTGAACAGTCCATTGAACTCCTTGGAAGGAAGTGTATTGAGCTCGGTTTCACTCTCTCCACAAACAAGACGAAGGCATACTCCCATCACAAGCGGAGAGCAAATGAAGAACTGCAAATTAATGGTGTAACACTTGAATGGGTTGACCACTATCGGTATCTTGGCGTCACTGTCGGATCTAACAAGGGGAAGAAAGAGGAGATCAATCAACTCATAGGAACATGCAAAAGTCGACTCAGGGCACTGAAAGCTATGACCTGGAATGGACATGGAGCCTCTATTGCCGTGCTTAAAATGATGTACACAGCCTATGTGCGCTCCGTCATAGACTATGCCGCACCAGTTCTGTGCACCTACTCCCAAAGCGATATGAAAAGGCTTGAAAGCATTCAAAATGAAGCCATGACAATCATTCTTGGAGTTCCAAGAACTGCCAAAACGTCTAATCTACGAGAGGAGTTGTCCCTTCCCAGTGTTAAAAGCAGAATTCAGGAGCTGAATGCTAAGCTTGCAATTAGGATCGCCAGAGATCCCCATTACAATGATATTGCTAAGAAAAAACTGAGCTCTGTGCTACTTTCAGGGGGAAACAGGAGAAGCAAAAAATGGCATCACAGATCAGTCTGCTACCTCGAAGAGCTTCACCTGCTTGAGCAAGCCCGTGAGCTCCTGCCTGTAGAGAGGTTACCTCCCTGGGAGGATGACTCATGCAAGATCATCATCAATGAAATGGCAATGAAAAAATCCAACATGTTACCACAAGAAATGAGGCACAAGTATCTCGAGGAAATTTATAAAGAAGCCGGAGATGAACTAGATCAAATCTACACTGACGGGTCATCTAATCCTGTCAATGGCAGGGCTGGTGCAGGATACACGGTAATCAAGGATAATACTTTCCAACGCAGAAATGAAGAAAAAGCACGTATTGAGAACTATGCCTCTTCAACGCAAGCAGAGCTAACTGCCATTGTTATGGCGCTAAAGTTTCTTGAACGGAACACTAATGGTGCAGTGATTTGCACCGATTCAAAAGCAGCACTACAAAGCCTAAGTAAAAATCAGGCAGAAAATCTTGCAATAGTCGCTGAAATTAAGAGATCTGTGAGAGTACTTACCAATCAGGGAAGAGTCATCAAGTTTCTGTGGATCCCCTCCCATGTTGGGATATGTGGGAATGAACGAGCAGATGTGCTGGCTGCTGAAGGCGCTGAAGGAGACCATATTGAATACTTCATACCCAAGACTCTACTACAAATTAGAGGTATTGTCAGGCAACATCACCGTGACAAGGTAACTGAGGAAAGGAGGATAGAAGCACAAACCAGTGAATCTGTACGATGGTACAACATGGTTGCAGCTGGCAATCCCAATCATTATGGACGAGGAGGAGGAGGACGAGGGAGAGAATCAGTAATAGCGAGAATCCGTCTTGGATACAGATATCCATGGAGATATGGAATGGAAACAACAGTTGAGCAGCGAAGTTGCAGAATCCCTTGGATTGTCAATGAGCAATCTGAGAGCAGCAGTACACCGAGAACTTCAACAAGATCTTGTAGATCTGAGGCAAAGTGAAATTGACACCAGTAATTCCATCTATCATCATACTATCATGCAAGAGGAGCCACACATCTATGGATCATCCAATAAAATCAGCAGACTTCTAGATGTTACTGCTGCTCGGCTTAGACTCGGTTACAAGTATCTCTGGGAATTCTCATTATCTGCCGATGTAGACCTGACCAAATGTAAACTGTGTCAACAAAATTATTCGCACACCCTCCGTCACTATGTGATGGAGTGCGAAAAGATACGTGAATTTAGAGACAATTCTATAACCAATGTTCCAGCGATGTGTAAATATTTCATTCAAAATGATCTGCTACCAGAAATTTTAGCCAAATATCCCCAGTTTGCTAACTGTAGGTAGTAACTGAGTGATTGTAACCTATCCACCGCTGCCCACTGGATGGGAGGCGGTGTGCAGGACAAACATATAAATTTTGACACTAGCTCTCCACATATGTCAGTTGCTTAATTTAGAACCTGTACTTGAGGTCGATCTCGAACCCATTGTTGATGTGACGACTTATATTGAATTTTGTAACTAGCTCATCAAGATTGTAACTTGCTTAGCTAAATGAATTGTGGGGTTCAGTCCCTGAGCCCATTATGTGCCTCTGTAACCCTTTCCACTACCGCCCACAAGATGGGTATGGGGTGCATAATAAATGAACTAAACTAACTGTGGTGAGAGTGATGGACACCGCCTTGACCACTACCTGAGAGAATGTGAACACCTGAGAGGCATCAGAAATATGTGTAGATTAATAAACCCCACATTGTTTGAGTTAGGAAAACACTATCTNCCAGCACATGGTCAAAGGAGGAGCTAGATAGTAAATGCGAAGGTCTTATAACAATAATGAGAGAGATTATAGCGAGAGCGGATAACGATAGGTCACGTCTGTTGATAGTCGGTGACTTCAACTTGAAATCCATAGACTGGGAAGCATATGAAGTTAAAACAGAAGATTTTTGGATCTGTAGATTTGTAGACCTCATCCTGGAAACATTCTTGTATCAACATGTTAAACAAGCTACGAGGATGTGGGAAGGGGACGTTCCCTCCATGCTAGATTTGATATTTACCAGGAAGGAGGAAGAGATATTTGACATTCAGTACCTTCCTCCCTTGGATAAAAGTGACCATGTCTTTTTGGGAATAAAGTATGCAATACGTTATAATCTGGAAGAAAATAAGGAGGTTGAAGCAGTTGAAAAATCTGACTTCAGGAGAGGACATTATGGCCACCTTAGAAATTTTTTTAGTGAGTATAATTGGACAGACTTGATGCTAGACAAGGAAGTGAATGAGATGTATGTCAAGTTTTGTGAAATATATGATAAAGGCACAAAAAATTTATACCAAAACAGATGCAGACCTAGGAAACAGGTTGGTTCAATAGAAATTGCGAGAGGGCCAGAGACCAAAAGACACAAAAATGGAATCAATACAGGAAGAGGCCAAACCCCAAACATACCAGCGATACAAAGATGCGAGAAACAACTACACGGCAGTGAGGAGAGAGGCAGAAAGAAATTTTGAAAAAGGGATTGCAGACAAATGTAAAACAGAACCAGGTCTATTCTATAAATTCATAAACAACAAATTGCAGGTAAAGGATAATATTCTGAGGTTGAAAATGGGAAATAGATTCACGGATAATGAAAAGGAAATGTGTGAAACACTAAACGAAAAGTTCCAAAGTGTGTTTGTACAAAATGAAATCTTTAGGGAACCAGACACAATAAGAATTCCAGGGAACAACATAGAGCACATAGAGGTGTCTAGAGATGAAGTGGAAAAAATGCTCAAGGAGCTAAGTAAGAACAAAGCAGTTGGTCCAGATGGAATTTCACCATGGGTTCTGAGAGAATGTGCACCTGAGCTCAGTATTCCACTTCAACTGATTTTTCAGGCATCCTTGTGTACAGGAGTTGTAGCCGATGTATGGAAAAAGGCTAACATAGTTCCAATCTACAAAAGTGGAAACAGGGAAGACCCCCCTTAATTATAGACCTTGTATCATTGACAAGTGTAATAGTCAAAATCTTGGAAAAAATAATTTAAACTAAATGGGTAGAACACCTGGAGGAAAACGATATAATATCAGACAGACAGTATGGTTTTCGATCTGGAAGATCCTGTGTAATGAACTTGCTCAGTTTTTATGATCAAGCCACAGAGATTTTACAGGAAAGAGATGGTTGGGTTGACTGCATCTATCTAGACCTAAAAAAGGCTTTTGACAGAGTTCCCCATAAGAGGTTGTTCTGGAAACTGGAACATATTGGAGGAGTGACAGGTAAGCTACTAACATGGATGAAAAATTTCTTAACTGACAGAAAAATGAGGGCCGTAATCAGAGGCAAGGTATCGGATTGGAGGAATGTTACGAGTGGAGTACCACAGGGTTCAGTTCTTCCACTGGTAATGTTCATTATCTACATAAACGATCTACCAGTGGGAATACAGAATTACATGAACATGTTTGCTGATGATGCTAAGATAATAGGGAAGATAAGAAACCTAGATGATTGTCATGCCCTTTAAGAAGACCTGGACAAAATAAGTATATGGAGCAACACTTGGCAAATGGAATTTAATGTGAATAAATGCCATGTTATGGAATGTAGAATTGGAGAACATAGACCCCACACAACCTATAAATTATGTGAGAAATCTTTAAAGAATTCTGACAAAGAAAGGGATCTAGGGGTGGTTCTGGATAGAAAACTGTCACCTGAGGACCACATTAAGAACATTGTGCGAGGAGCCTATGCTTCACTTTCTCACCTCAGAATTGCTTTTAAATACATGGATGGAGAAATACTAAAAAATTGGTCATGACTTTTATTAGACCAAAGCTGGAATATGCAGTGGTTGTATAGTACCCATATCTTAAGAAGCACATCAACAAACTGGAAAAGGTGCAACGACATGCCACTAAGTGGCTCCCAGAACTGAAGGACAAGAGTTACGAGGAGAGGTTAGAGGCATTAAATATGCAAAAACTAGAAGATAGAAGAAAAAGAGGCAATATGATCACTATGTTCAAAATAGTAACAGGAATC
The DNA here is from genome assembly GCA_020271785.1 of Procambarus virginalis. Classification (NCBI taxonomy): domain Eukaryota; kingdom Metazoa; phylum Arthropoda; class Malacostraca; order Decapoda; family Cambaridae; genus Procambarus; species Procambarus virginalis. The sequence goes on along the minus strand of WNGS01163947.1, from coordinate 17,382,267 downwards.
GATAAAATTCATAGGGAAGAATTTCTGAGACCTGGAACTTCAAGAACAAGAGGTCATAGATTTAAACTAACGAAACAAAGCTGCCGGAGAAATATACGAAAATTCACTTTTGTAAGCAGAGTGGTAGACAGTTGGAACAAGTTAAGTGAGAAGGTGGTGGAGGCCAAGACCGTCAGTAATTTCAAAGCATTATATGACAAAGAGTGCTGGGGAGACGGGACACCACGAGCTTAGCTCTCATCCTGTAACTTCACTTAGGTAATTACACTTAGGTAATTACTGTATAAACATCAGAGGTCCACGGTTGTTAAACACCCTCCCAGCGAGCATAAGGAATATTGCCGGAACAATCGTGGACATCTTCAAGAGGAAACTAGATTGTTTCCTCCAAGGAGTGCTGGACTAACCAGGCTGTGGAAGGTATGTGGGCCTGCGGGCCGCTCCAACCAACCACCTAGTGGACCAAACTCTCACAAGTCAAGCTTTACCTCAGGCCGGGCTTGGGGAGTAGAAGAACTCCCAGAACCCCATCAACTAGTAATCAACCAGGTAACCAGATATGATCACTACATACAAGATAGTAACAGGAATCAATAAAATTGACGGGGAAGACTTCCTGAGACCTGGAACTTTAAGAACAAGAGGTCATAGATTTAAACTAACTAAACAAAGCAGCCAAAAAAATATAAGAAAATTCACTTTTGCAAACTGAGTAGTAGACGGTTGGAACAAGCTAAGTGAGCAGGTGGTGGAGGCCAAAACTGTCAGTACTTTCAAAGCGTTATATGACAAAGAGTGCTGGGAAGACGGAACACCACGAACGTAGCTCTCATCCTGTTACTACACTTAGGTAATTACACACACACACACACACAAGAATGATATTTCAGCTATGTAAACTGTATTCATAATGTCAAACCTCTTGGGAGGTCACACAAAGGAGTATGATATTCACAGCCCTAAACCATAATTCAATTATGACCTTGAAACTTTGTGGTGTGAGGACTTGGTGAATACTATGCGCATGAAGTTTATTCATGTTTTGGTACAGTACACATGATACTTAAGCATCAGATTTTCAAAATGAAAAATAATGTTTTATTATCTAATTTCTCAGAATGTTTAGCATGTTCCTTCCTTTGGTACTGCTACTAATGTCATGCAAAAATAGCTGGTAAGCAGTCATACAGTATACATTTATACATTTGGGATGTAACATTTGTTAGTACGTATATGATAATGGCTGTTGTAATAGCTGAGAGTTTAGAAGGTAACTAATGTTAAGTTGTTTTATGATTGTGATCAGGCTGGAAATTGAAAGTAAGTCTAGAAGTTAAGCAACCAGTTATGTGACATATGTAAGGCTACTATAATTTATATGTAGTGCAGCATGATAATACTTAGTGTGGCCTTTCATTATAACTCAATGGTTGGTGTGGTTGGCTCATAACCAGGATGGTGTGGTCTTGGATTAGATATATTTTCAGAGGCAAGATGTTTGTGCACGTTTCCTTACACATGATGTGATTGTTCACCTAGCATTAACACTTTCGGTGGCCCGGTGGGCGACCCGCCAATCACCTCAAGGTGGGCCAAACGGTGCGTGTGAACTCGCCACCACTCACAAATGTTTATACTCTTTAGTTTTCTCACCTATATTTTCGTGCTATGTCATTCAATTTGGTATCAAAGTGTTTGCAATAGAATACTCTTAACACTTTCGTACTCGCTGCATTCTGAAAAAAAACATACCCTATGTGCTTTCGGCATTTCGTGCGCCTAAGCGGTAAGACCGAAAAGTGTATACTCTTTTGACTGTCCTGACACTAATTGTAGGCGTACATATTTAAATTTGGTATCACTATGTTCGCAATAGAATTGTCTAAGAACATACCTATAAATGCCGCCAAAGCATAAGGAATATCAACACCAAATAAAAAACTATTGACATCACTTGCCGAGAGCGCCAAACAGCAACAAAATGTTTCCACTCTCTTAATGGTTGTGAAGCCCACAGTTGTCCTACATCGTTAATGTTGGTATCATTGGAATCGCAATAAAATTCTCTATACGGACATATGCATATACAGGGGTACCTCAGTTTAAGAGTTTAATTCGTTCCTGGAGACGGCTCGTATTCCGAAAACTCGTATTCCAAAGCTAATTTCCCCATAAGAAATAATGGGAAATGAATTAATCCGTTCCTGACTACCCCAAAAACCCCACATCAAACTAAATTTTTATACCTAATTCATCTAAATAAACCTACAAAACTATGTTCAAGTTATTACTTACCTTGCTCTTGAATGCTGTAGGCGTATGGAAGATGGTGAGGAGGGGGGAGGAAGAGAGGAGTTACTGTTTGGAAGGAGAGTCCCCTTCCATTATCACATCAGGCAGTGAGGACTTCACTGGTATGCACACTCTGGCACATTTTGCCTGCATACCACTAGGACTTGCTTGTCTTACTAAGAATTTGTCTAAAGACACTTGTTTTTCCCTACATTTTAACACTTGTCTGTAGTAAGACATCACATTATCATTTAAAAGGTCAATGCAACGGCCTGCTACAGCTTTATCTGGGTCACATAAGGATGCGTTCGACCGGCAACAAATATAAAAACTACGTCGATCATACTCGTCGTGTCAATAATACAATTGTTTTACCACGATGATTCACTGCCATGCCGTTTTCTCTAATAAGCTCTTCGGTTATTAGTGAAAACGTAAATTTCATGGCGAACATTTCTAAACTACAGTATCCCCAAGTAGATCGGATCGAAATTGGAATTTATACAAATATTTATTCTCGTGACTCCATAGATCATCACACCGGCGGAACCGTAATAAAAATAGTTGACGACCCGAATCGTGACCAAATTACGAAGTGTTAAGGAATATATGTATATAAGAACATATAAGTCTCACTTTCCTATACAGTACTCACCTAGTTGTACTCACCTAGTTGTGCTTGCGGGGGTTGAGCTCTGGCTCTTTGGTCCCGCCTCTCAACCGTCAATCAACAGTGTACAGTTTCCTGAGCCTAATGGGCTCTATCATATCTACATTTGAAACTGTGTATGGAGTCAGCCTCCACCACATCGCTTCCTAATGCATTCCATTTGTCAACCACTCTGACACTAAAAAAGTTCTTTCTAATATCTCTGTGGCTCATTTGGGCACTCAGCTTCCACCTGTGTCCCCTAGTGCGTGTGCCCCTTGTGTTAAACAGCCTGTCTTTATCAACCCTGTCGATTCCCCTGAGAATCTTGAATGTGGTGATCATGTCCCCCCTAACTCTTCTGTCTTCCAAAGACAGTCCTTTACTTTAGACCCGCTGCGCACTGCAAGGTAGGCCGATAGCTCACCACCACGCAAAATGTTTATACTCTTTTCAGCTTTCTGACCTCAATTTTTGTGCTACATCTTTCAATTTGGTATCAAATTGTTTGCATTAGAGTGCTATAAAGGGATATTTGCCTAATAGTCTCACTTTTCTACACTTCTGACGAAAACTCAGTAACTTTTCCCTCGTACATGTTTCTTTCAATGCTTTCATCATGGATTGGCTGTGTTCTTGATCAGTATCCATCTGGAAGTCGATTTGCAGTGTTTATAAAGCCGTTAACAACAAACACCTGAGATAAAATACCAGAATGGGAAAACTTCTCAACTCGAGGGAAGGCCGCTGCTGTCACGAGCAAGGCCACGAGCACAGTGAGCCTCCAGCGTGGATGAGCGCCCACATGGTGGGATCAGGATGCCACGTGGGGTATACAGAGAATGGGCAGAAACTGGCACACATTTTAAAACATGTCCCATAGTATTCGGACAATAAATGGAATTTCTACAAATTTTAAAATTATTTACACCTATTTGCATCATTGGGCATGCTCCGTATTTTGGTTTTATTCCGCAATATATGGCATCGGGCAGCGAAGGTGTTAAATGGTAAATAAGTACCAAAGAGTTGACTGTTGTGGGTTGTTCCTAGGGGATCATCAGTCATTGGTTAGGGGAACTTTGATAAGCCAAACTAGCTTTCTGCCTCTGACAATGGGGAAGCTATTGAGGGTATGCAAAGGGGTATTCTGCACAAAAACACAGCTCAGCTCTTTCAATGAATGCTACATTAAAAACTTTGACTTCCTCTCATTAGTCATTGAGATGTAAGTCTCATTCTAACGACATACTCAGACCTTGACAAAGCACTCAGAAAAATGCGAAAGACTTTGTGTAATTCTTTATATAAATTTCACAAATACATAAGTATGGGTTTTTATCCTATGTTGTTATGTCTGTGAGAAGACATTACCATTACTTAAATGAATGTAGTGTAAACTAAAAACTCCTTTCAGTATTGTACCAAATCCCTTCCAGATTTCTGAATATTACCTTATATACAAAACCCTCTTGATACCTCTAAATATTATTACTGTAATGGTTTTAAGCCTTTGCTGCTTTGCTTATCATAACTGTCCATTGGATCTTTTCTCTTTTCTGTCCCTTGTCTATCCTTCCATATTCCACTATCCAGGTCTAGCAACGTGCATATGATATTTTATTAGTTTTTCTACCTTTATCATGGTGCACTACACAGCCTGTCTAGTCCTCAATCTCTAATAAGGTTGTTTTGCTTCTTGATCCTTGTGAGCCTCTTAACTTAACACATGCTGCAAAGATTTTGTACATCTGCCACTGGCATGTCATCTCTCTTTTCATCATCCTCTCTATTCCTATAGTTGCAATGTCCTTTCCATATTTCTTTAATTTCATTCCCACTAATCCTTTTTCAAATCCTCTATGATCTTCACCACCTCTCTTATTTATCTTGCTTCTCAGCTTCTATTTGCTGTAGCAACTGCTCTCATCCTTTTTTGCATACTTCTAATGCAGATCTTTAGCTCCACCTTCCTTCCAAGTATCTAGCAATAATTATACAGTAGCATATCTAATGTACAGTATCAAGCCACTGTGCAGACTGTACATGATTCCCTGTTATCAGGCACAGGAAGCCAGTATGCTCATTAAGGTTTCCCAACCCCCTAGACCACACACACTTATCTTCTCCAAGATGCAACCCATAACAGTTGCCCATCTCTAGGTTACTTATTTACTGCTAGATGAAAAGATACACAAGGTGTAAGGAAACGTGCCCAAACAGCATCCTGCACAGGAATTGAACCTGAACCCTTTTGGTTGAGTTTGGTCTGGCCACTACACTACAGTTGACACTCTACCCCCGACAATTTCAGGTACAGTAGAATAAGTAGTGCTGCAAAAGAAAATGGTGTTCTGGATGTAGATGGATAGTTACACATTTTAGAAGTGATGATGAAGATATAATTTCTTACACTTAATTTAACAGGGACGAGTAGTGAAGCAAAAGCATGATCTCCATCGTCAGTGTGAAGCCAATCGTGCTTATGCCCATTATCGTTGGAGCTAAACTCTTGAAGGTATGTATATACAGTATCTTGTATAGTATCCTTTTAGCTTGATTTTATCAAGAGATTGTGATAAGGAGATCCAATATTCACCACCAAAACTTTGCCTTGCCAGTGTTTTATCAATAATGAAATGAAGTCTTAGAATATGCATTTTTTATTTAAAAAATGAATATGAAAGTGTAGCTAAGAATGAGAACTATGCTCATGGTGTCCCATCTTCCCAGTATGCTGTCATATGAAGTTTTGAAACAACTGATGATTTTGGCCTCCTTTACATTTTCACATAATGTGTTCCAACCATCTATCACTCTCTTTGCAAAAGGAAACTTTCAAATGTTTTTTGGCAGATTTGTTTCCTTAGCTTGAGTCTGTAACCTCTTGTTCTTGAAGATGAGGGTTTGAAGAATTGTAAATTCCTGTTACTATTTTGTATGCAGTGATCATATCACCTTTTTATTCTATCTTCAGTATATTTAGTACCTCTAGTCTATCCTAATGGCTATTGTTTTTCAGTTCTGGAAGCAATTTGCATGTCTTTGCACCTTATCCAGTTTATTGATGTATCTCTTGAAATATGGGCACCATATATCTGCTGCATATTTCAGTTTTGGTCTCATAAAAGTCATGAAATGAAAAAATTTCCATGTATATAAAAGCCATTCTGAAATTGGAAAGCATAGCATAGGCTCCTCATACAGTGTCCTTTACATAATCCTCAGGTAACAATTTTCTATATAGGACCACTGCTAGATCTCTTTATCAGAGTTCTTTAACCCTTGTGTTGCTAAGGGCTATTTGGCCATTGTCATCCACAGGTGCATAACAAAAAAAATCTAAACCTGTTTGTATGTGTTCCCTGATCACGGAAAAAAATAATAAAAAAATCGTAAGTGGCATATTTTGGCTGCTATAGGGCGGGGAAGTCTGGCAAAAGAGAGGTGCTGACTCGGCATGCGTCCGCGGTCTGCTCAGCCCTAGTTGTCTGGCAGGAGTGGCCACAAATAGATAATTACCTAATTATTTCAATGTCTTTGATTGATTTTTCTTCGTTTTTTTGCTGTAATATTATTCGATAGTGTGTAGTGTGATATATTTATACAGATATATTTCTGTATATTTTATAGATATATTTAATATACAGATATATTTTATAGTGTGTAGTGTGATATTTGGGTATAATAAAATGTGTGAATCATCACTGTACTCAAAATTATGGTGAGCATATTATTGATTCAATTTTTGTGTTAATAAAACAATAAACAAATACTTTGTCGGTTATTACACTATATACACAGGTTATGTATATGTATCTGCATGTTTTGTTCACCATAACGAACCACTAAGTTGATATTGCAAGTCACAAAGCAGTGAGATGTGGCCACCACATTGCCAGTCTGCCTCTCACTGCCACTCCCTCAATGACTCCTCCCACCATACTGTTTTTGCTTTTATTCACTATATACAGACGTTATATATAAGTATCTACATGTTCTGTTCACCATAACTGTTCATCTAAGCTGGTATAGTGCCCAAAGAGCATAGTGGCCATCCCTACGTAGCATGATAAATCATGCAGATGTCACCACCTCCCTCACCAAAATGGCTTCTCTCCACACTCCTTTTACTGTTATTACACTATATATACACGTTATATATAAGTATCTACATTTGTGTTCACCATAATGAACCACTAAGTTGGTATGCTGTGTAGCAGTGGCAGCCCGCCACTGGCTGTCACTCGCTCTCTCCCTCACCTCACCTGACTCACCACCATTCTCCTCCCACCATACTGTTTTTGCTTTTATTCATTATATACAGACATTATATATAAGTATCTACATGTTCTGTTCACCATAACTGTTCATCTAAGCTGGTATAATGCCCAAAGAGCATAGTGGCTACCCCTACCCAACATGATAAGTCACGCAGATGTCACCATCTCCCTCACCAAAATGGCTTCTCCCCACACTCTTTCTGCTGTTATTACACTACAGTATATATACACGTTATATATAAGTATCTACATTTGTGTTCACCATAATGAACCACAAATTTGGTAGGCTGAGTGGCAGTGGCAGCCTGCCACTGGCTGTCACTTGCTCCCTCCCTCACCTCACCTGACTCGCCAACATTCTCCTTCCACCATACTGTTTTTGGTTTTATTTACTATATACAGACGTAATATATAAGTATCTGCATGTTTTGTTCACCATAGAGAACAACTAAGCTGGTATAGTGAGTCCAGACAGTAAAAGGTGGTCACACACAGTCAGCAGACAATGCTACCTCCCTCCCCACCAATACAGCGCTAATTATCACAACAATCTTGCTATTATCAAAATCCTGGTCATTTTTATCACAGGGGTTTTCTGTAATACTATCATCGCTAAATAATAGCATGTACATACAGTATATATTATGGCATTTTTAGCCAATGCTGTGGTCACAAGCTGAACAGCAGTGCTGAGAGCTCATGCTACGTGTGCCAGCCTTGGTGGCTCACTCAGAACTGAGGACCTCACATCTGGGAATGTGGCCCACGATTTTTTTTTAAATGGCGTCTGTTTACAAGAGCCCTGATGAAAGTGAGGTGAACCCCGTGTATCCGTGGGCCGTTTAAATCTTGCGTAGTGTACTCCAACACATCATGTGACATGATGCGCAATTTATAGCAAGTTACTTAACACATCATATGACTTGTTACACAGTTTAAGGGTTAAAGCATTGCACAGACCACACACAATTGTAAATTGTGTGTGGCCTATTTTCTCTTATTCCACATTCCATAACATGGGATCTAATCACATTAAATTCCATTTGCCAAGTGTTGCTCCATATACAGTACAGTACTTATTTTGCCCAAGTCCATCTTGAAGGGCATGACAATCATCTTAGTTTCTTATCTTCCCTAGTAGCTTGGCATCATCGGGTTCAGTGCTAGAACTGAACCCTATGGTACACCACTTATAACATTCCTCCAGTCTGATTACTGCCTTCATTATTCTACCAAAAAAATTTCATCCATATCAAGAGTCTGACTGTCCAGCCCATCCTCCTAAGGTTTCCCAACATCAAGAAACAACAGTACTAAAGTATCCTCTCCTAACCTACCAGAGGACCTAAAACAGAAAATGGGACTGTAAATTTTGCGAGCCGTTACCATTTTCTAGTACTGTACAACGATTTTTGCCATTAGGTAAAGTATGTGTCAAAATGTGACACTATTAGGAGGACGGGTTGCACTGTCACCCCTCCAGTTTATCTGGTTTTCAGAACAACCTTTGTGGGTTGACCTAAAAATGGTCAGCTATCCAAACCTAAAAGAAATAAAAAGCTGTTAAAAGCCTTTTTTAAGGTCTGGGTAAATGCAGTCAATTCAACTATCTCTTTCCAAAACATTTGTGGCTCCTGACTGTCTGTTGATGATTCCTAGGATCAACATCCTCACAGCCCAGTTTCTAATCAGACCTGGTTGCTGGCCTGGTCAACCAGACTGTTCCATGCAGCTGCTTGCACCCTGACATGTTCCTGCAAGACATACCAGACCAACCTAGTTTTAGTGGATATGTGGGCTGCTTCAAGCAGCAGCCTGTTGGACCAAGTTATTACAAATCATTCCTGGCTCCAGACTAGGCTTGGGGCGTGAAACGATTCTCAGAAACTACTGGTATACAGTACACTAGGGTCAATGTTCTCTGATACTCAAAACCTGTCGTTTTCCAAGTTAAGGCCTTTCGGGTGCTCTAAGCCAGGAGCCATTGGGACTACCAGGACAATGCCACTGTGCTAGGGTCTCGTGATTACCCCCAAACCTGATATGGATCTTATCAGGGATAAAAACAGGTAAGGGACGCAATTGTCACTTGGAGCCAACAACAAGGATTGGATATTGTACCATCATTTGTTAGGTTGAATGTCTTTTACTCGGAAGTGTGTCGTTCTTCATCCCTCTTTGTCGCTTTATGGTCTGCCCCTTGTGTACAAGGATTCCGCTAAGCTTTTGGGGTTAATCTTTGACACTCGTTTGTCTTGGTCGGCCCATATCTCTTACCTCCGAGTTGAATGCTCTAAAGCTCTTTACCTCTTTAAGGTTTTGTCCCATACTTCTTGGGGAGCGGATAGGCGTACGCTCCTCTCTACATTCCTCTCTCGTTCTGTCAAAATTTGATTATGATTGCCCTGCTTATTCATCTGCATCTCCTACTCTTCACTGTCTTGATGCTTTGCACCATGCTGGGTTGTGCTTCAGCTCTGGTGCCTTTCGTTCAGCTCCCACCCTCAGCTTGTATGTTGACACTGGCTTCCTCTCTTCAGGACCACCGTGATTACTTGTCTTTGCTATCTTGCACGGTCCTTACAACATCCTTACTCTCGCCTCTGTCGTGCTTTGACATTTACCCCTTCTGTAGTTCCTGTTCCTCTTCACCACCTCCCTCTTTCTGTCTGGTTATCTCACAGGATTCTCTTTTGATTCATATTACTGATGTTTCTCCTCATATTGTTCCATCCTTTCCCCCATGGAGGGTTCCTCCTTCCTAAATTTTATACATCCCTGACCCGTATCTCTAAAGCTTTTACCCCTCCTACGGTTCTGAAATGCCTTTTCCTTGAACACTTTTCCTCACACTTCCACTCCATTTCCATCTTCACCGATGGGTCTAAGTCTGCAGATGATGTTGGCTACTCTGTTGTTTTTTCTGACCGCACTTATATGTGTCACCTACCTCAGGAGACTAGCATCTTCACAACGGAACTTTATGCTATTCTCTATGTTCTTCGTCTCTTGCTTTCTCGTTGTCAATCTTCCTTTGTGGTTGTCGTTGACTCTCATAGTGCCCTCATGGCTCTCGGGTCCTTTAATCCGGTCCATCCATTGGTCGTCGAAATTCAACATTGTTGTCTTATTTCCAGTAAATTTGTCAGTTGAGTTTTGCTGGGTTCCCAGCCATATTGGTGTTTCTTTAAATGAGCGTGCGGATGCTGCCGATAGGGAAGCTGTCCGCTCGTCTCATCTCCCGTAAAGGTATTCCTTATTCCGGCTTTTACCCGATTATTCATTCCTCCATCCTTGCCCGTTGGCAAGTTGTTGGTCTTCTGTTGTTGGTAACAAACTGCGAAACGGCTCTGGCGAGGTTGCATATTGGCCATACACGCTTAACTCACGGTCACTTAATGGAGCGCCGCCCTGCTCCTTGTTGTCCAAATTGCATTGTCCCTCTTACGGTCATGCATATCCTCGTTGAATGTCCTGACTTCCAGGACGAGCGTATGTCTTGCTTTCCTACCGTCCCTCGCCCCTCGATAGAATTCTCGGTGAATTGAATAACTTTGATATCATTCGCCTTGTGCGTTTCTCTTCTCGTATTGGCATCCTTGGTGATATTTAGCGCCCTCTGATTATTCTGCACATTTGATGGTGCTACATAGCCTTCCTAGTTTGGTGCCTTTTGATAATTACTAACTTGTTAGGTTGAACATTTCATGTATTTATAGTGCATGACATTACTAGTATGTGTATTCTTTATCATTTTTTTTGTTTATATATAACATGCATTAATACTTTTTTTTTCAGGTACATCAAGAATACCCATCTTCCGTTTGTACCCCTTTCCAATTATGATCAAGTGAAGAGATATGACATTCTAGTAGTATAAAGCTTTTGTATTATTACACAAGAAATGATACTTGCAAGAAACCATTACCTACTCATTGTATTTTGTCTGGAAGTGCTATTAGATATGAAGTTAAAAGCAGGAAATTTATAACCAAGCCAATTTTGAACATCTTGTTAGTTCTTGATATTTAAACTGACAGGCCACATTTAACGTTGTCATTTTTATGACATTGAGGTAATGTAAATAGGCATACTATAAATAAAATGTTTTGCAGTAGAGCTTGTTTTTTATTTTCAAAGTTATCTTAATTGTATAATGGGTAAAATATTTAAAAACTTACTTCCGAGCATAATATTCTACATCTTTAATGGTATACAATGAATTATGCTACAAGCCCATAATAACTAAAATTTGTTGCTTTAATAACTTATATTGTCAATGATAAATCTAATACCTCTATTATGCTCAAGAGTTCTAATTTATCAACATTTTTTCTTGTACATATTTACACTAAGTGAAAACACTTGAAAAACAGATACCAGTTGAAGATACAAAGAAAGAAAAAAAAGCATGCAACAGATATAAGAACTCTTATTGCATGAATTACAGCAAAGGCCAAGCAATGAAATCAAAGTTGATTAAATGAGAGAAGGAACAAAGAGGGGGGTGGGGGAGGCAAGCACACTTCTACAACAGCCCCTCCATCTCTCTCATAAACTGAGAATAGGCATCATCTTTGGTGGGTTTACGATCAGTCTCTTCAGCCTTGCCTCCCATTTCTTTGATATCTGCAATGTATAAAATTTATTGAACAAATAAATATTGCTGGATGTTTAACTAAAGATACAAATTAAATTCTTGCAAAGAATCTAAGAATATTTACATTGTAGTTTTATTACCTGTAAAATTTATATCAATGACATAAAGCCTAAATTTAACACTTGTGTTACTAAGGGCTATTTGGCCATTGTCACCCACAGGCCCATAACAAAAAAAAAAATTCTTCTTCTCAACCTGTTAATCTGTTCCTTAATCAAAGAATAATAAAAAAATCGCAAGTGGCATATTTTGGCCGCTATAGGACAGAAGTCTGGCGCAAAAAAAAAAAGGTGCTGACTCGGCATGCATCCGCGGTCTGCTCAGCCCCAGTTGTCAGGCAGGAGTGGCCACAAGGATATAATTACCTAATTATTTCAATGTCTGATTGATTTTTCTTCGTTTTTTTTTGGCTGTAATATTCAATAGTGTGTAGTGTGATATATTTATATAATAAAATGTGAATCATCGCTGTACTCAAAATTATGGTGTGCATATTATTGATTCAATTGTTGTGGTCATAAAACAATAAACAAATACTTTGTTGGTTATTACACTATATACACAGGTTATATATAAGTATCTGCATGTTTTGTTCACTGTAACGAACCACTAAGTTGATATTGCAAGTCACAAAGTAACGAGGTGTGGTCACCACATGCCAGTCAGCCTCTCACTGTCACTCCCTCCCTCAATGACTCCTGACTCGCCCACATCCTCCTCCCACCGTACTGTTTTTGCTTCTATACACAGACGTTATATATACGTATCTACATTTGTGTTCACCATAACGAACCACTAAGTTGGTATGCCGAGTGGCAGCCCGCCACTGGCTGTCACTCACTCACTCCCTCCCTCACCTCACCTGACTCGCCAACATTCTCCTCCCACCATACTGTTTTTGGTTTTATTTACTATATACAGACATTATATATAAGTATCTGCATGTTTTGTTCACCATAGAGAACAATTAAGCTGGTATAGTGAGTCCAGACAGTAAAAGGTGGTCACACACAGTCAGCAGACAACACTACCTCCCTCCCCACCAAGATTACTCCTCCCACTACATTGCTAAGTATCACAACAATCCTGCTATTACCAGAATCCTGGTATTTTTTATCGCAGTCAGGGGTCTTCTGTAATACAGTATCCACTCAATTTAACGGCCTCTTTTATACCGATCTGCCGGTATTAACGACCGGTTTGGGAGATCGGTATCTGGAGCCTCGTATACCGGTCTGGTAGTCGATATTACCGACGGTTGGTATTGGGTTTGTTTTGGCATCGGCAGCCCCTCACATGGCGACCAGGCGATCATCCAGAGTGGTATATTAAATCTTAACTTTCTTTCAAAATGATTCAGTTTTATGAAGAAAAAACTAAATTATTATTAATAAAATATTTTAAAACAATTGTTATTAAACAAAATAATTTGTTTTCTTATTAATACCTTTTATAGTATACGCAACAGGTATTTTTTTTCCCACGGACCTAGAACGTACTGCGCCTGGCCATGTGACCGCTTTGTTTACTGTTAACTCACGCGGCTGAGAGCAGTGTCTCAGAATATTAGCCAGAGAAAATCAGATTCAGACAAAATAGATAAATTCATGATTTCAACAGTTCGTGAAAGCACCCACTGGGAATTCAACATGCAGCATCCGCTGGCAACGAGTGCCCTACAAGCCATGCTGCACCCGCCGATGCTGAATTCCCATCAACAAGTTGTGCAGCATCCGCCAGCAACGAATGCTCTGCAAGCTATGCTGCACCCGCCGATGCTGAATTCCCATCAACATGTCGTGCAGCCTCCGCCGGCAACGAATGCTCTGCAAGATATGCTGCACCCGCCGATGCTGAATTCCCATCAACATGTCGTGCAGCCTCCGCCGGCAACGAATGCTCTGCAAGATATGCTGCACCCGCCGATGCTGAATTCCCATCAACAAGTTGTGCAGCATCCGCCGGCAACGAATGCTCTGCAAGCTATGCTGCACCCGCCGATGCTGAATTCCCATCAACATGTCGTGCAGCATCCGCCGGCAACGAATGCTCTGCAAGCTATGCTGCACCCGCCGATGCTGAATTCCCATCGACATGTCGTGCAGCCTCCGCCGGCAACGAATGGTCTGCAAGCTATGCTGCACCCGCCGATGCTGAATTCCCATCGACATGTCGTGCAGCCTCCGCTGGCAACGAATGCTCTCTCTGCAAGCTATGCTGCACCCGCCGATGCTGAATTCCCATCGACAAGTTGTGCAGCCTCCACCGGCAACGAATGCTCTGCAAGCTATGCTTCACCCGCCGATGCTGAATTCCCATCAACATGACGTGCAGCCTCCGCTGGCAACGAATGCTCTGCAAGCTATGCTGCACCCGCCGATGCTGAATTCCCATCAACATGTCGTGCAGCCTCCGCCGGCAACGAATGCTCTGCAAGATATGCTGCACCCGCCGATGCTGAATACCCATCGACAAGTCATGGAGCATCCGCCAGCAACGAATGGTCTGCAAGCCATGTTGCACCCGCTGATGCTGAATTCCCATCAAAAGTCATGTAGCCTCCACTAACTATATAAAATATGATTGAAAGGCATATAAATTAGTGTAAAAAGTGTTGATAGAATACAGTATTTTAAGTGTTAATGATTATTTAAGCCTTGACAAAAAGATACTGTACAGTGTAAATATACAGTAGAAATAATTTTCAATTGTGAATGAGTTAGAACTCAATTAGAACTCGAGACTGAATTAGAACTCGTGTGAATTAGTAGTAAGGCTAGCTGTTGTGTGAAGTGAATGCCTGAAAATAAGTGTTCATACTGTATGTACCCTGTATATAGTACTGAACAATATAAAACAAGTGCTGCAGAGGATGACGTAATCTTCAGCTTCATTAAAAGTAAGTCAATTTACCAATTTTATTATAGTATTACAAGATATTAATTTTTTTTCAACAAAAGCTACATATTAGTCTCTGCAAATGTATATTCATCGATAGCAGAGAAAAGGTGAGCTCAAAATATTTCGTCTTGGCTAGCTCTCAGTGACAAGGCTCGATCGCCATTGTTATGGCCTGGCTGCCACAGCCTGTGTCATAACATTAAAAATACATTACCTGCACTGTTCAGGGTAAAGCAAAACACATCTCTAAAATTTTATTGAGAAAATATTAACAATCACTGATTGATACATGAAATATTTTGCAATACAAAGGAATGAACCAATTTTTTCCCACCCATCTGGACTTGATCAGACCGTGTTCACACATCATCCATGCAGCAGCCACCAGCAGACTTAATCGTCGGCGTGGCACTAAATTGGAACGCAATTACACAATGAACTTTATTTAATTTTAATTATACAGTATAAAATATATCCTACCCGAATGTTACTTGAAAAATTACCCAACCCGACTTAACTTCGGAAATAACGGAGCTCCGGAAATAACGACCAGGGTACAGCCCCATATAGGCCGTTAAATTGAGTGGATACTTATCATCGCTAAATAATTGCATGTACATATATATTATGGCATTTTTAGGGGATGCTGTGGTCACAAGCTGAACAGCAATGCTGTGAGCTCATGCTGCGTGTGCGAGCCTTGGTGGCTCATTCAGTACTGAGGACCTCACACCCGGGAATGTGGGCCATGATTTTGTAAAAAAAAATGGCGTCTGTTTACAAGAGCTCTGATGAAGGTGAGGTGAACCCTGTGTATCCGCGGGCCGTTTAAATCTTGAGTAGTACTCCAACACGTCATATGATGTGTTGCGCAGTTTAATGGTTAAGAAAGAAGACATTATCTGCATGATTAAAAAATTATAATATCAATGATTACAAATATCACGACAGAGAACTATTGAACGTTAAAAGTACTTTAAACCACTACCTTGCTGAAAACCACATCTTGGTCTCTCTCTCTCTCTCTCCCTCTAGTGACTTATGACAGCCATAATTATATCAATCATAATAAATCAGCCTTGCAAAACTATTTAAAAATTTCTTCTTAAAAATTAACTAAAATAAACCAGTTTAAAGTTTTCAATACATGTTTGAAGAGCCTTATAAAAGTGGAAGCCAGAAAAATGTTCTATAAGGTTTCCGAGATTCAAAACTTTTTTTTTTTTTTTTTTTTTTTTAGAGTCCTGCCCCTGCTATAATTTACAGGGTAAACATCTGGACAAAAATATACTGTACAGGAGTGAGAATATAATAGTTTTTTTAAATATTACATGAATTCAAGCTGGGCCCATCTGGTTACACCATTCTAATGATGTGATATCAAAATTAAGGCAGATAATAATTTTCTGCTATTCAAGAAATTCAATGTTAAAACACAATAAGTATTCTGGACAAGCTTTTGCTTTGCTTGATTTGTAACACTGGAAAAGTATTAACATAAATAGGAATTACTGTAGAATATATCTTCAGTCCAGTTTATCTCATTTAAACTGTATAATATATAGATTGCAGCTGAGGTAGGTATCCAGTCTCCAAAGCTAACATGTCTCTGGATGCTTTTTAGAGGGAAACGGGGAACACCATAGAAAACAATCATGGAAAGGTGCCCCGACATCCCACCCTGCCCAGTGTAATTATGAAAACTGACTATGCCAACTCATGCCACAAACAAAATTGTGTTATGGCCTTCGAAAGAAATTTGATATACCGCACATAAAAAAAAAATACAATATTATTACCTATTTTCCATTTTCATGAGGTCGGGAGACATCAGCCAAGAGAAAAAAGGTGCCCAATGACTTGGACTAGATGTTAGAGTGACGGTCTGACTTCCTGCAGGTCGGCGTTCAATCCCTGACCGTCCAAGTGGTTGGGCACCATTCATTTTCTCTGTCCTATCCTACATCCTTATCCCTTTTAAGTGCTATATAGTCATAATGGCTTAGTGTTTTCTCCTGATAATTACCTTGTCTTACCTCCAGCAGACATCCACAACAGCACCCTAATGCTTCACAAGACCTCGAGTTCAGTGCTTCTCTTGAATTATCATATACATACTTTAACTACATTACAAATACATTCCTTTCATTCTTACAAATAGCCCTGTTCTTTACAAATAGCCCTGTTCACATGGGTCATTCACACACCATATGCACCTAATTGTTTCTGGCTTTTGGCCACTGTTTCTTCCAACTTTCAAATTTACTAGAATATATATATACTCATCAGTCCATCATCATGAATACCCACTTTTCAAGAGCCACCTGCAATGTTTTACCACTGAAGAGAAGGTACAAGTTATAAACTAAGTTACAGATGTAAAAATTTAACTCACCTGTTTGTGCCTTTCCTAATTTCTTTCTGTCTTCTCTCTTTACTCTCAGGGCAGTTGGAAGGAAGCGAGTTACATCTGCACTCAGATTCCTGTCAAACGTTAATTTTCCATTCAGATTTAGTGTCTCCACAGTCTCCACAGGTGGATCACCCTCAGAGAGCAGTGATCATCAGAAATGCCACTCTGCACGTGTTTCCCAAAAAATTTTCTTCTAGAATGATACATTTGCATGCAAAGAAGTAACAAAAGACAAAGGAAAAAAGTTATAGTTATGTGAGGTGTACACTATAGCCAGGTGGAGTGGTCAAAGAGTGCGTCAGCACTAGATAAACAGCTTGCTAGCCCATGGTAAAGTGGGTGAGAGGGGCTTAAATGAGTAAATTCTTAGACAGTTTTTATGTTCATGGCTTCACTTACTAGTTTACATTATGTATTTTTTGAGTTAACATAATTTACAAAAATAATAACAGTGCTGTATACAGGCCTACAATATAATATGTAAACCTATAAACACTTAAATCTGTTCCTGGCACAGCTCAGTCTCAAAGGAATTGTCTTCAACCCAACTTCTTAACTGCTACAGTATTCTGTCTAAGATCATCGTCCAGAAATAGTGTAAAACACTGGCAGGAAAGACCAAACTGTGATTTTACAGGTTTTATACAAATGCGCAATAACTAAAATTGGCATGATAATGATAATCACAGTGACCTAGGGATAAACATATGACAAAAACCACTTTAACAGTTAAAGTGCAGTTATCAAAATTTGTTCTGCAGGGAAGAGCAATATTATGTTAATTTTAGTTATTGTCTCCCAATTTTTATACAAATAATGTATGGTTATAATTCATCTATATAAATTTAATGGATAATATGAAAAACTCTGTTATAGTTTTTAAGGCTTACTATCATTAATTTATTGTATACCTGTGGCCTGTAATTATCATCAAACTACAATTTGGTCTTTCCACCAGTGTTTTACACTATTTCTAGAGGATGTTCCTAGGCAGAATAGCAGCAAAGGAGTGGGTTTCATGACACTTCCTTTGAGCTGTGCCAGGAACAGATATACATACAATATAGATGTCATATCACATTGTAGACCCATATACAGTATCCAATCACCATCTTTGTCAACTGTGTGTACATAAATCCAGTTATTCCACAGACTGTAAACTAAGGTAAAATAGTGAACATAAAAACTAACTTGAACACCAGATCCCTCACCCCTACATAATGTGTCAGCAAGCTGAATACAGTACAGTATCTACACGTCCTTGGACCCAATGATTCCCCACCCAGCTCCCTCCCAAAGTACACTAAACCAGAAAAGACTTAGATATTTATGTTTTTTTGCATTTATCCTTACTTTTTTTTTGTACACAGGCAGAATGGCACTTTTGACAATAGATGCACACCCAGAGTTATGGGTTAAGAAGAAGACAAGTTTACAATAAGAAAATTTACATCCTACCTCCCTGTTCACATTATACACAAGAAATTATAATTGTTTTGAGAGGATAATACTAATCTATTGGCAAAAGTTAATAAGCAATTGCAAAGTTGATACTGTAATGTAGTGTGGTGAGTATTTATTGATAAAACCTTGATTCATTGTTCCCTCCGGGAAATGTCAAGCCTTGAAAGGTCGGATAGATATAAAATCTAACTTAAAACACCAGATACTATGTGTCTTTATAAAACTGAAAAAGACTCTAAAGAGTACCATGTAACATTCTTAAAAATGAAGATGTCACCACCTGCAAGCATTGGGAAGCAAAAATGTATGTAAAAAATCTAGAATGCTGAGCAAGAACACAAGTGAAGAGCTCCAAGTAAACACAACAGAATTACAAAATGGGAAAATAATATTTAAAGAAAGGATAAAGTGGAGGAGACTGAAACTGCAGTATGGGTGTAATCAAAGAATTGAACCATAAAAAAAAAAAAGGCTCCCTGATTTACTTCCTCAGTAATGCGTCCATGGATAACCCCAATCATGCGTATTCCTTTAACGGTGTGAGGAGGATCTTGTGTGCCGCACCGAGGAGGTCTGGTTGAGGACCGAGCTGCGGGGATGCTAAGCCCCGAAATCATCACAAGGTAAGGTTGCTGGCTTTAGCTTCTTTCTCCCATCTACTGTGATAGTGCACACATTAGCCACCCCATGTCGCTAAGCCACATGAATGTTTGCCATGTAAGATGACTGACTCATATATTCCTCATTTCCTTTCATCTGGGAATTCATTCTACCCAGTGACTGACACCCCTGAGGTGTCAGTCATGTCAGTGTCACCACTTTGTTGGTAGAGGGATAAGGGTAAAATAGGAGCTTCAGTGAAGTCCAACTGAATCAACTAACTAATCTGGCTAGCGAGCCTAGTTGGACTTGTGTCAACAGTAATTTGAATTGTCAGTGTCCTTATTGATCCCTGGCTCACCATTCAGATGTTACACTGGTTACTTGCCTATACTCTTTGTTAACCCAACAAATTAATTAGAGGGAGTTTGGGTGTCTAGTAATCTAATTTCAATATGCTCTCTGTCTACTAGTAGGTGCAAAGGAAAATCATATATAGTGGGACCTCAGATTTCGAATACCCTCTTCAAATTTTTCGGTTCTTGAGCTCAATTTCTTAGAAAAATTTATCTCGGTATTCGAGGTTTTCCTCAGTGCTCGAGTTCGTTGATACAGTGGGACCTCGGTTCTCGTAGGCCCCTGTTCTCGTAGTTTTCGGCCCCACTTTTCGTTCTCGTAGCCCTGTTCTCGTTTTTTCGTGGGCCCCTGTTCTCGGAATAAATTTCTAGATTCAGTTGTCGTAGTTTGCCTCAGGTTCGTGGTTTGTTTATACACGTACGGGTCCACCGCGAGCGTGGCGCTTCAGTTTACCAGTGTCTCCCGTCTAGTGATGATTGCGCTTGGATTCTTTGTGAAGAATTTCATTGTTTCTGTGTTTTTTGGGCTTCTGAACATAAGTTATAATATATCACGCCATGGGTTCCAAGATAGTCAGTGGTAATGTTCAACCTAAGAAAACAAATGTGAGGAGGATGATGGAGGCAAAACAAGAGATCATTCATAGTGAGACAATGTGATGTCTCACTACAGACACATGTTAAAACGTAGGGAAAAACAAGTGTCTATAGACAGATTCTTAGTAAGACAAGCAAGCAGTGAGCCACAACCAGGTCCTAGTGGTATGCCTCCAAAACATAAGAGAGTGTGTACCCCAGAAATGGCATCACTGCTGTTATAATGGAAGGGGATGCCCCTTCCAAACACTAAAACTCTCCTCCACCCCCTTTCCTCACTGTCTTCCATACGCCAACAAGAGTCCTCAATAAAGGTAAGATAAACTTGTACATACTGTAGTACAAATTATAAGTAGTACTGTAGTATGTATAAAATGTATTTTTAAGTTAATATTTTTTGGGGCGTGGGACGGATTAATTCAATTTACATTATTTCTTATGGGAAAATTCGATTCGGTTTTTGAACCGAATTAAACTTGAAAATGACGGTACCACTGTATAGCCCCTAGTCCCCAGTAGGCAAAGTTTCTGTCTTGGATACCTGGCATATGTTAGTTGACAAGTATGGCTTTGCATAAGCAGGAAGCTACTGAGGAGGATGTCCATAGAAATTTTGTGCATATCACAGTAGTAGTAATATTTGCAAATTAAGAAATTTAGTTCATGATATAAATTAGTCATTGTGGGTACAATATAAACAAATAATCAAGAACAAACAATTAGTCTATTTTTTTATGAGACTAGCACCTAGTAGGCCATTCTTCAAGCAGGTCCAGATAGTACTATCACGTCCAATGAGATAAGATGAATTCCTACATTTCAACTGACATTTGAAAAAAAGCTGGGGTTTTTACAACCCTGTGATAGTATGGTATGTTTATACTCAAGAAATGTAGCTTCAAAAATTTTGAAATTCACACTGACAGTTTGAATTTAGCAAAAGTGAAAGGTAAATAAAATGTTTTGCACAAGTTACCATTCTGTACCACTTGCCCTTTTGGACAATATTCTTTTTAACCCTTTGTTGCTAAGGCTATTTGGCCATTGTCACCCACAGGCGCATAGCAAAAAAAAATTATATTTTTTCTTCTAAACCTGTTAATTTGTGTTCTCTGATCACGGAAAAATTCTCTATAAGTTCTCCGTTGTTTTTCTTAGTTTTTTTGCTTAATATTATTCAATCGTATGTTGTGTGATATATTTATATAATAAATGTGTGATATCATCTGTACTCAAAATTATGGTGTGCATATTGTGATTCAATATTAGTTCATCAAACGTGAACAAATACTTTGTCGGTTATTCACTCTAAAACAGGTTGTATCTGCATGTTTTGTTCACCATAACGAACCACTAAGTTGGTATTTGAGTCAAAAAGCATCGAGGAGTGACCGCCACACACCAGCCAGCCACTCCTGCCACTCACTCCCTCAACACCTCATCGCCCACATTCTCCTTCCACCATACTGTTTTTGCTTTTATTCACTATATACAGACATTATATATAAGTATCTACATGTTTTGTTCCCCACAACTGTACAACTAAGCTGATAATAGTTAGTTCAGGCATAAGAGACGTCGCTACACACAGTCAGCAGGCGGCCACGTTGACCTCCCTAGCAATCATCTAGCAGGAGGTCGGCCACGCACTAAAATGTTCTCGCCCCAACACTACTTGTTTGTTGGTGTATATACCCTATATACACACACACATTTATATAAGTATTTACATGTTTGTTCACCATAACTGCTCAACTAAACCAGTATAGTGCCCAAAGAGCATAGTGTCCACCCCTACCAACATGACAAACATGCAGATGTCGCTACCTCCCTGCTTGATACCTGCTTGATGGGGTTCTGGGAGTTCTACTCCCCAAGCCCGGCCCGAGGCCAGGCTTGACTTGTGAGAGTTTGGTCCACCAGTCTATTGCCTGGAGCGGCCCGCAGGCCACATACCCATCACAGCCCGTTGGTCCAGCACTCCTTGAAGAAAACAATCTAGTTTTCTCTTGAAGATGTCCACGGTTGTTCCGGCAATATTTCTGATGTTCGCTGGTAGGACGTTGAACAACCGCGGACCTCTGATGTTTATACAGTGTTCTCTGATTGGGCCTATGGCACCCCTGCTCTTCACTGGTTCTATTCTGCATTTTCTTCCATATCGTTCGCTCCAGTACGTTGTTATTTTACTGTGCAGATTTGGGACCTGTCCCTCCAGTATTTTCCATGTGTATATTATTTGGTATCTCTCTCATTTCCTTTCTAGTGAGCACATTTGGAGAGCTTTGAGACGATCCCAATAATTTAGGTGCTTTATCGCATCTATGCGTGCCGTATATGTTCTCTATATTCCCTCTATTTCAGCAATCTCTCCTGCTCTGAAGAGGGAAGCGAGTACTGAGCAGTACTCAAGACGAGACAACACAAGTGATTTGAAGAGGACAACCATTGTGATGGGATCTCTGGACTTTAAGGTTCTCATAATCCATCCTATCATTTTTCTGGCTGACACAATACTTGTTTGGTTATGCCCCTTAAACGTTAGGTCGTCGGACATCATTATTCCCAAATCCTTGACATGCTGTTTTCCTACTATGGGCCGATTCGATTGCGTTTTGTATCCTGTATTATGTTTCAGATCCTCATTTTTGCCGTATCTGAGTACAGTACCTGGAATTTATCACCGTTAAACATCATGTTATTTTCTGCTGCCCAATCGAAAACTTTGTTAATGTCTGTTTGTAGTTTTTCAATGTTTTCAGCCGAGGTAATTTTCATGCTAATTTTTGTATCATCTGCAAAGGATGACACGAAGCTGTGACTTGTATCTCACCCTCACCAAAATGGCTTCTTCCCCACACTCCTTTTGCTGTTATTACACTATATATACATGTTATATATAAGTATCTACATTTGTGTTCACCATAACGAACCACTAAGTTGTATGCTGAGTGGCAGTGGCAGCCCGCCACTGGCTGTCACTCCCTCCCTCCCTCACCTCACCTGACTTGCCACCCTTCTTCTTCCACCATATTGTTTTTGCTTATATTTACTATATACAGACATATATATAAGTATCTGCATGTTTTGTTCACCATAGCAAACAACTAAACTGGTATAGTGAGTCCAGACAGTAAAAGGCAGTCACACACAGTCAGCAGACAACGCTACCTCCCTCCCCACCAAGATTACTCCTCCCACTACAACACTAATTATCACAACAATCCTGCTATTATCAGAATCCTGGTCATTTTTATCAGTCAGGGTCTTCTGTAATACGATTATCGCTAAATAATAGCATGTACATATATATTTTGATATTTATAGGCGATGCTGTGGTCAAAAGCCGAACAGCAGTGCTGTGAGCTCATGCTACGTTTGCCAGCCTTGGTGGCTCACTCAGTACTGAGCACCTTACACCCAGGAATGTGGCCCACGATTTTTAAATGGCATCTGTTTACAAGAGCCCTGATGAAGCGTGATATATTTATATAATAAATATAATATAATATAATATATTATATAATAAATATATCTTCTGTGTATCCGCGGGCCGTTTAAATCTTGCGCGGTACTCCATAACGTCATATGACGCGATGCGCAATTTATAGCAAGTTACTCAACCCTTCATATGACTATTGCGCAGTTTAAGGTTAAACAATTTAAGAGCTTAAACGTGGAAAGATATCAGGCTGTATTACAAATCAGACAAGAGACTGGAGCTATATATAAGACTAAGTTTACAAGTTTGACTGGATCTTGGAAGATTAGAAGAATGTAATAGTGTACAGTACAGGTATATGATAATGAATTATTTCTGGACTTAAGCAGAAAGGTACATCACACAGTATAGAAAAACACATGCACTTCCTTCTTAAGTTGTGAATATTTAGCAAGAAGGATAGGCTGGACAGTAGACAATAAGAATTTATGGCATATTTCAACTGACCTGATCTGTGGCTTGGCTTCGATGGTTGCCGAATGCTTTTTGTCGTCTTCCCTTGGTCGAGCAATAAGTTGAGGACCTGCAGACAGCACATTTGGGTTGTGAACTGGAGGAAGGCCACGTGGAGGCATTCCTGGTGGTGGCATACCTGGTGGAACACCTGGCGGACGCATAGGTAAACGAGGAGGCATCGGTGGTGGCATGCGCATATTAGGTAGTCGTGGGGGCATTCCTTGTGGAGGAGGCCTGGTGGTGGACGAACTCCTGGGGGTGGTGGAGACCACTGCGCATTGGTGGAGGTGGGCGAAACATAAGTGGTGGTTGCTCCAGGTG
>WNGS01163947.1:17313066-17357499 GCA_020271785.1 Procambarus virginalis | reverse complement strand
TAAGCTGGTATAATGCCCAAAGGAGAATAGTGGCTACCCCTACCAACATGATAAGTCACGCAGATGTCACCATCTCCCTCACCAAAATGGCTTCTCCCCACACTCTTTCTGCTGTTATTACACTACAGTATATATACACGTTATATATAATATCTACATTTGTGTTCACCATAATGAACCACAAATTTGGTAGGCTGAGTGGCAGTGGCAGCCTGCCACTGGCTGTCACTTGCTCCCTCCCTCACCTCACCTGACTCCCAACATTCTCCTTCCACCATACTGTTTTTGGTTTTATTTACTATATACAGACGTAATCTAAGTATCTGCATGTTTTGTTCACCATAGAGAACAACTAAGCTGGTATAGTGAGTCCAGACAGTAAAAGGTGGTCACACACAGTCAGCAGACAATGCTACCTCCCTCCCCACCAATACAGCGCTAATTATCACAACAATCTTGCTATTATCAAAATCCTGGTCATTTTATCACAGGGGTTTTCTGTAATACTATCATCGCTAAATAATAGCATGTACATACAGTATATATTATGGCATTTTTAGCCAATGCTGTGGTCACAAGCTGAACAGCAGTGCTGAGAGCTCATGCTACGTGTGCCAGCCTTGGTGGCTCACTCAGAACTGAGGACCTCACATCTGGGAATGTGGCCCACGATTTTTTTTTAAATGGCGTCTGTTTACAAGAGCCCTGATGAAAGTGAGGTGAACCCGTGTATCCGTGGGCGTTTAAATCTTGCGTAGTGTACTCCAACACATCATGTGACATGATGCGCAATTTATAGCAAGTTACTTAACACATCATATGACTTGTTACACAGTTAAGGGTTAAAGCATTGCACAGACCACACACAATTGTAAATTGTGTGTGGCCTATTTTCTCTTATTCCACATTCCATAACATGGGATCTAATCACATTAAATTCCATTTGCCAAGTGTTGCTCCATATACAGTACAGTACTTATTTTGCCCAAGTCCATCTTGAAGGGCATGACAATCATCTTAGTTTCTTATCTTCCCTAGTAGCTTGGCATCATCGGGTTCAGTGCTAGAACTGAACCCTATGGTACACCACTTATAACATTCCTCCAGTCTGATTACTGCCTTCATTATTCTACCAAAAAATTTTCATCCATATCAAGAGTCTGACTGTCCAGCCCATCCTCCTAAGGTTTCCCAACATCAAGAACAACAGTACTAAAGTATCCTCTCCTAACCTACCAGAGGACCTAAAACAGAAAATGGGACTGTAAATTTTGCGAGCCGTTACCATTTTCTAGTACTGTACAACGATTTTTGCCATTAGGTAAAGTATGTGTCAAAATGTGACACTATTAGGAGGACGGGTTGCACTGTCACCCCTCCAGTTTATCTGGTTTTCAGAACAACCTTTGTGGGTTGACCTAAAATGGTCAGCTATCCAAACCTAAAAGAAATAAAAAGCTGTTAAAAGCCTTTTTTAAGGTCTGGGTAAATGCAGTCAATTCAACTATCTCTTTCCAAAACATTTGTGGCTCCTGACTGTCTGTTGATGATTCCTAGGATCAACATCCTCACAGCCCAGTTTCTAATCAGACCTGGTTGCTGGCCTGGTCAACCAGACTGTTCCATGCAGCTGCTTGCACCCTGACATGTTCCTGCAAGACATACCAGACCAACCTAGTTTTAGTGGATATGTGGGCTGCTTCAAGCAGCAGCCTGTTGGACCAAGTTATTACAAATCATTCCTGGCTCCAGACTAGGCTTGGGGCGTGAAACGATTCTCAGAAACTACTGGTATACAGTACACTAGGGTCAATGTTCTCTGATACTCAAAACCTGTCGTTTTCCAAGTTAAGGCCTTTCGGGTGCTCTAAGCCAGGAGCCATTGGGACTACCAGGACAATGCCACTGTGCTAGGGTCTCGTGATTACCCCAAACCTGATATGGATCTTATCAGGGATAAAACAGGTAAGGGACGCAATTGTCACTTGGAGCCAACAACAAGGATTGGATATTGTACCATCATTTGTTAGGTTGAATGTCTTTTACTCGGAAGTGTGTCGTTCTTCATCCCTCTTTGTCGCTTTATGGTCTGCCCCTTGTGTACAAGGATTCCGCTAAGCTTTTGGGGTTAATCTTTGACACTCGTTTGTCTTGGTCGGCCCATATCTCTTACCTCCGAGTTGAATGCTCTAAAGCTCTTTACCTCTTTAAGGTTTTGTCCCATACTTCTTGGGGAGCGGATAGGCGTACGCTCCTCTCTACATTCCTCTCTCGTTCTGTCAAAATTTGATTATGATTGCCCTGCTTATTCATCTGCATCTCCTACTCTTCACTGTCTTGATGCTTTGCACCATGCTGGGTTGTGCTTCAGCTCTGGTGCCTTTCGTTCAGCTCCCACCCTCAGCTTGTATGTTGACACTGGCTTCCTCTCTTCAGGACCACCGTGATTACTTGTCTTTGCTATCTTGCACGGTCCTTACAACATCCTTACTCTCGCCTCTGTCGTGCTTTGACATTTACCCCTTCTGTAGTTCCTGTTCCTCTTCACCACCTCCCTCTTTCTGTCTGGTTATCTCACAGGATTCTCTTTTGATTCATATTACTGATGTTTCTCCTCATATTGTTCCATCCTTTCCCCCATGGAGGGTTCCTCCTTCCTAAATTTTATACATCCCTGACCCGTATCTCTAAAGCTTTTACCCCTCCTACGGTTCTGAAATGCCTTTTCCTTGAACACTTTTCCTCACACTTCCACTCCATTTCCATCTTCACCGATGGGTCTAAGTCTGCAGATGATGTTGGCTACTCTGTTGTTTTTTCTGACCGCACTTATATGTGTCACCTACCTCAGGAGACTAGCATCTTCACAACGGAACTTTATGCTATTCTCTATGTTCTTCGTCTCTTGCTTTCTCGTTGTCAATCTTCCTTTGTGGTTGTCGTTGACTCTCATAGTGCCCCTCATGGCTCTCGGGTCCTTTAATCCGGTCCATCCATTGGTCGTCGAAATTCAACATTGTTTCTTATTTCCAGTAAATTTGTCAGTTGAGTTTTGCTGGGTTCCCAGCCATATTGGTGTTTCTTTAAATGAGCGTGCGGATGCTGCCGATAGGGAAGCTGTCCGCTCGTCTCATCTCCCGTAAAGGTATTCCTTATTCCGGCTTTTACCCGATTATTCATTCCTCCATCCTTGCCCGTTGGCAAGTTGTTGGTCTTCTGTTGTTGGTAACAAACTGCGAAACGGCTCTGGCGAGGTTGCATATTGGCCATACACGCTTAACTCACGGTCACTTAATGGAGCGCCGCCCTGCTCCTTGTTGTCCAAATTGCATTGTCCCTCTTACGGTCATGCATATCCTCGTTGAATGTCCTGACTTCCAGGACGAGCGTATGTCTTGCTTTCCTACCGTCCCTCGCCCCTCGATAGAATTCTCGGTGAATTGAATAACTTTGATATCATTCGCCTTGTGCGTTTCTCTTCTCGTATTGGCATCCTTGGTGATATTTAGCGCCCTCTGATTATTCTGCACATTTGATGGTGCTACATAGCCTTCCTAGTTTGGTGCCTTTTGATAATTACTAACTTGTTAGGTTGAACATTTCATGTATTTATAGTGCATGACATTACTAGTATGTGTATTCTTTATCATTTTTTTTGTTTATATATAACATGCATTAATACTTTTTTTTTCAGGTACATCAAGAATACCCATCTTCCGTTTGTACCCCTTTCCAATTATGATCAAGTGAAGAGATATGACATTCTAGTAGTATAAAGCTTTTGTATTATTACACAAGAAATGATACTTGCAAGAAACCATTACCTACTCATTGTATTTTGTCTGGAAGTGCTATTAGATATGAAGTTAAAAGCAGGAAATTTATAACCAAGCCAATTTTGAACATCTTGTTAGTTCTTGATATTTAAACTGACAGGCCACATTTAACGTTGTCATTTTTATGACATTGAGGTAATGTAAATAGGCATACTATAAATAAAATGTTTTGCAGTAGAGCTTGTTTTTTATTTTCAAAGTTATCTTAATTGTATAATGGGTAAAATATTTAAAAACTTACTTCCGAGCATAATATTCTACATCTTTAATGGTATACAATGAATTATGCTACAAGCCCATAATAACTAAAATTTGTTGCTTTAATAACTTATATTGTCAATGATAAATCTAATACCTCTATTATGCTCAAGAGTTCTAATTTATCAACATTTTTTCTTGTACATATTTACACTAAGTGAAAACACTTGAAAAACAGATACCAGTTGAAGATACAAAGAAAGAAAAAAAAGCATGCAACAGATATAAGAACTCTTATTGCATGAATTACAGCAAAGGCCAAGCAATGAAATCAAAGTTGATTAAATGAGAGAAGGAACAAAGAGGGGGGTGGGGGAGGCAAGCACACTTCTACAACAGCCCCTCCATCTCTCTCATAAACTGAGAATAGGCATCATCTTTGGTGGGTTTACGATCAGTCTCTTCAGCCTTGCCTCCCATTTCTTTGATATCTGCAATGTATAAAATTTATTGAACATAAATAAATATTGCTGGATGTTTAACTAAAGATACAAATTAAATTCTTGTAAAGAATCTAAGAATATTTACATTGTAGTTTTATTACCTGTAAAATTTATATCAATGACATACAAGCCTAAATTTAACGCTTGTGTTACTAAGGGCTATTTGGCCATTGTCACCCACAGGCCCATAACAAAAAAAAAAATTCTTCTCAACCTGTTAATTTGCGTTCCTTAATCAAAGAATAATAAAAAAAATATCCCAAGTGGCATATTTTGGCCGCTATAGGGCAGAGAAGTCTGGCAAAAAAAAAAAGTGCTGACTCAGCATGCATCCGCGGTCTGCTCAGCCCCAGTTGTCAGGCAGGAGTGGCCACAAGGATATAATTACCTAATTATTTCAATGTCTGATTGATTTTTCTTTTTTTTTTTTTTTTTTGGCTGTAATATTCAATAGTGTGTAGTGTGATATATTTATATAATAAAATGTGTAAATCATCGCTGTACTCAAAATTATGGTGTGCATATTATTGATTCAATTGTTGTGTTCATAAAACAATAAACAAATACTTTGTTGGTTATTACACTATATACACAGGTTATGTATACGTTTCTGCATGTTTGTTCACCATAACGAACCACTAAGTTGATATTGTGAGTCAAAAAGAAGCGAGGTGTGGCCACCACATATGCCAGTCAGTCTCTCGCTGCCACTCCCTCCCTCAATGACTCCTCACTCGCCCACATCCTCCTCCCACCGTACTGTTTTTGCTTTTATTCACTATACAGTACACAGATGTTATATATACATATCTACATTTGTGTTCACCAAACGAACCACTAAGTTGGTATGCCGAGTGGCAGCCCGCCACTGGCTGTCACTCCCTCCCTCCCTCACCTCACCTGACTCGCCAACATTCTCCTCCCACCATACTGTTTTTGGTTTTATTTACTATATACAGACGTTATATATAAGTATCTGCATGTTTTGTTCACCATAGAGAACAACTAAGCTGGTATAGTGAGTCCAGACAGTAAAAGGTGGTCATACACAGTCAGCAGACAACNGGATCTCCTTTCCAGGTGGTTGCTCCAACAATAACCTTAATCACCGTCGTTCGGCGGGTCTTCCCTCAATCCTAGGCTCCACTGCGGCCTCGGAGAGTATCCCAGTCGATCTCACAACCGGCCTTTAGATTATAAGATGAGTGGAGTGAACAGATCGTTCCTCAATCTGTGGCCCCCCGACACCGAACTCTTACACAGCCTTCAAGGTCGCCAACTGGTTTTTTTGGTGTCAGTAACACTGCAGTGGTCAGGTGTAATGTGGCAAGAGCCAATCAAGATCTAGTATCAGGATCAGGTCACTCTACTTTATATCATAACACGGTCACAAGATAAATGGAGGGGATGATATCAAACACCAAAGAGTTTTGGTATTTACTTAAAAACAACGAGAAATATATATGCATCAATGTATCAGAATTAATATATGACGATTGCTCCATCATAGCATAATATTCTAGAGCGCACCATATGGCAACATCGGCACGTGTCACCTGTCAGAATGCCAGCTGACCGGGCCCTCGCGATGGGAACAGACTAGTACTTGTTTTCTAATTGTCACGATCCCCGTTTATTTAACTTTTTCCAAACACTATTCAACGTTCACATGGCTTACTTATGATTCACTGGCCTCACGATCAACATCTATATTCACAATACTCTCACAGTGACTTTTCACTGTACCAAAAGATTACTCTATTCTTAATAATATTTACTGTGAATGCACTCACTTGATCACTGAACTTTTCTTTATATTTATACTTCCTCTCAAAGAGATATCACTGGCAATCACTTCATATGATATTATTCAGCACACAATCATGTCATATATAAATCAGTAATCAAACTTCAGGCATATATATATCAATAGATCATAGAGATCAACACACAGGCATTTATATCGATAGATTATGGAGATCAACACGCGGGCACTTATATCAATAGATTATAGAGATCAATCCACAGGCATTTATATCAATAGATTATAGAGATCAATCCACAGGCATTTATATCAATAGATTATAGAAATCAATCCACAGGCATTTATATCAATAGTTTATATAGATCAACACACCAATATCTGGTTTACTACCAATATATATATATAATAATAATCACAGATCAATAATAATAATAGTCACAGTAAATTCTCTGATGAATCTTGGTGCTTGCACACACCCACACAGATATATATGTAAATTGATACTGTGAGCGCTCTGGGTAGCCTCACCACATACTGTGCTCTCTGTGACTTAAACTCAAGTGAGACTTGCTCACGACATACAAAATATACTGACAAGAATATATATAGCTAACTAAAGGGGAAATGGGAGGGAACTGTAAACACCTACTTCACCTATCCTAGGATGACAGTTGGGTCGTAGCTCCTGGTCCAGGCTCTCGCCTCGTTCATCCAGAAACACAAGCCCACACCTTAGGATGTCGCGTCTCGCCGCTTCTGTACACAGCAGGTCCGTGCTTCTTTCCCTACAGTACGTCGCTGGGTTGAAGTCGGTCTCCTGGCCGTCAACTTTCCTCCCAACTACGGCAGCCAGCCTACGTCTCGGCTGTCGTCGTACGTTTCCCAATTAGTCCTTGTCACTGTATTCCCAGAGTAACTGCCTCTCACCACTACGAAGTCACTGAAGTTATCAGCCGTCCCGGACGACACACGCACAGCACCCGACTTCAGAGCACTTGAAGCTCACAACACTGTCAATTCCCTCGTCGTCTAGATATAACGCTAGGTATTTGGGAAGACTTCTCGACGTGCTTGCATTCAACTGTTGACTCGTAGGGTTCCACGAAGGTGGGGTTACTGTCAAACTTGACAGGATCGTCGATCACACGTTCAACCTGGTTGACAAGGCTGTCAACCTGGTTCACTCACGGTGGGTGGCCCGGCCACTAAGCTGCCTCTTATACTGGTGAACTGCCAACGACGACTCACATCGATGCCCGGCCCACTTCTTGCAACGCACCTGTCCCCGGAGCACTTGTTGCTCAATATTTTGTCAATTCCTTATCTGAGCCACAACTGGGTTACAGGAAGACCTCACAGAGTGCGTGCCAACAACTGGAGACGCTTAAACCCACCGGAGTTCGGTAAATCCGTCACTCTGACAGGATGACCGATCGCGCGTCCTACCTCTCGGACGTGTCGTGAAAGACTCATGTCGCCTGGCGCCAACACGGGCGGACCCCCTATGCCTATGTGACGTCACTTTTCCCAAAGTTGGTTTTCATTGGCTCCCAGTGCCATGTCGCTGACGGTGACCAATCTGGCGCCACTGACGTCACACAGTTTTGGCGGGAAGACAGACTCGCCAGCGCCATATTGGATCCCTAAAGGGCCTATCCCACAGGCCAAAATACTACATTTTCTCACATTTCTCGGCTCATCGAGAATACTGTTCTCTCCCACACATGTTCACTTGTTGCCTGCAATGTAGAGAACGCTCGAGAATAGTGGACATGACTCTTACAGCAGGCATGGGAGAATTAGAAGGGTGGGAACACCGTCACACTGGGTACCTGTCCCGGTCGATGGCAGATATAGAATGCTCCACAATCGTATATGCATTTCTATAGGCCATTGCTCCTCGTGCCTCTCTGAGGGGGCCAGGTTCTGGCCATGGGTGTCAGTAGGCCTAGAACTCCCACCCACATCGACTGATGCCAAAAGTTAGAACTATCCCTATCAGCCTGGATAGCTACCTTGCCTTACCTTGAGGTTACCTTGAGGTGCTTCCGGGGCTTAGCGTCCCCACGGCCCGGTCATCGACCAGGCCTCCTGGTTGCTGGACTGATCAACCAGGCTGTTGGACACGGCTGCTCGTGGCCTGACGTATGAGTCACAGCCTGGTTGATCAGGTCTCCTTTGGAGGTGCTTATCCAGTTCTCTCTTGAACACTGTGAGGGGTTTGCCAGTTATGCCCCTTATGTGTAGCGGGAGCGTGTTGAACAGTCTCGGGCCCCTGATGTTGATAGAGTTCTCTCTCAGAGTACCAGTTGCACCTCTGTTTTTCAACGCGGGTATTCTGCACATCCTGCCATGTCTTCTGGTCGCATGTGATGTTATTTCTGTGTGCAGGTTTGGGACCAGCCCCTCAAATATTTTCCATGTGTAAATTATTATGTATCTCTCCCACCTGCGCTCAAGGGAGTACAGATTTAGGCTCTTTAGTCGGTCCCAATAGTTTAGATGTTTTACCGAGTGGATTCTAGCAGTAAAGGATCTCTGCACACTCTCCAGGTCAGCAATTTCTCCAGCTTTGAAAGGGGCTGTCATTGTGCAACAGTACTCCACTCTAGAGAGCACCAGCGTTTTGAAAAGTATCATCAGCGGTATAGCATCTCTAGTGTGAAAAGTTCTTGTTATCCAACCCGTCATTTTTCGTGCAGTTGTGACGGCCACTTTATTGTGTTCTTTAAAGGTAAGGTCTTCCGACATGAGTACACCCAAATCCTTTACATTGCCTTTTCGTGCTATGTTATGGTTTGTCTGAGTTTTGTACGTGGTTTTCGTTTTTATATTTTCATTTTTTCCATAGCGCATGAGCTGGAACTTGTCTTCGTTAAACACCATATTATTTTCTGTAGCCCATAGAAAGACCTGATCTACATCTGACTGTAGGTTTGCCGTGTCCTGTATGTTGCCTACTCTCATGAAGATCCTGGTGTCATCTGCAAAGGATGATACAGTGCTATAGGTTGTGTTCTTGTCTATGTCCGATATGAGGATGAGAAAAAGTACTGGAGCAAGCACAGTACCCTGGGGGACTGAGCTCTTAACGGTCAGGAAATTGTAGATCCATCTGCCTATTTTTCCGGTAATTCCTTTTGAGCGCATTTTATGTGCAATAACACCATGGTCACATTTATCAAAAGCTTTTGCGAAATCTGTGTAAATTACATCAGCATTTTGTTTGTCTTCCATAGCATCTAATGCCATATCATAGGTGTCCAGCAACTGCGACAGGCAAGAGCGCTCTGTTCTGAAACCATGTTGTCGGGGGTTATGGAGATCCTGTGCTTCCATGTATTTTGTGAGCTTACTTCTTAGCACTCTCTCAAAAATTTTAATGATGTGCGATGTTAACGCTATCGGTCTGTAATTTTTTGCCTCTGCCTTATTTCCTCCTTTATGAAGTGGTGCTATCTCTGCTGTTTTTAGTATATCAGGAATAACGCCAGTATCTAGGCGTTGTCTCCACAGAATGTGGAGGGCCTGCGATAGTGGTTTTTTACAGTTCTTGATGAATATGGAGTTCCAAGAATCCGGGCCTGGTGCAGAGTGCATAGGCATACTGTTTAGCTCCGGGGAGCCTCCAGGACTCACCCAGAAAATGGCATTTCATTACATTCAACGCTGGTTTTTTCAACTATTTCCATACAAACTTTTAAGAAAACCTCACTGTTTTGCCTTGAAACAAATAACACCTCTTATTCATCATAAAACTGAGGCTCCCTTTGTAGTATAGCTATATTTCTTTGGCATCTTTGTGTAGTTAGTTTCAATCTATGACCTCTTGTTCTCAATGTTCCAGGTCTCAGGAAGTCTTCCCCATCAGTTTTATCGATTCCTGTTACTATCTTGTACGTAGTGATCATATCACCTCTTTTTCTTCTGTCATATAGTTTTGGTATACTAATGCCTCTAACCTCTCCTCGTAGCTCTTGCCCTTCAGTTCTGGGAGCCACTTAGTAGCATGTCTTTGCACCTTTTCCAGTTTGTTGATGTGCTTCTTAAGATATGGACACCACACAACCGCTGCATATTCTAGCTTTGGCATAACAAAAGTCGTGAACAATTTCTTTAGTATTTCGTCATCCATGTATTTAAGAGCAATTCTGAAGTTAGAAAGAGAAGCATAGGCCCCTCGTACAATGTTCTTTATGTGGTCCTCAGGTGATAGTTTTCTATCTAGAACCACCCCTAGATCTCTTTCTTTATCAGAATTCTTTAAAGATTACTCACATCTTTACTTGGCTGACCGGCTCCCGGAGGGGAGCCGGTCGGCCGAGCGGACAGCGCGCTGGACTTGTGATCCTGTGGTCCCGGTTTCGATCCCAGGCGCCGGCGAGAAACAATGGCAGAGTTTCCTTCACCCTATGCCCCTGTTACCTAGCAGTAAATAGGTACCTGGGTGTTAGTCAGCTGTCACGGGCTGCTTCCTGGGGGTGGAGGTCTGGTCGAGGACCAGGCTGCGGGGACACTAAAAGCCCCGAAATCATCTCCAGATAACATAATTTATAGGTTGTATGGGTCTATGTCTATTCCACATTCCATAACATGGCATTTATTCACATTAATTCCATTTGCCAAGTGGTGCTCCATATACAATGGGGTCTCGACTTACGATGCTAATCTGTTCCCAGAGACATATCGTAAGTTGAAATATCGTAGGTCGAAGCGATTTTTCCCGTAAGAAATAAAGGGAATTGAATTAATCCGTTCCCCACCCTCCAAAACATTAACATACAATACATTTATACTGAATACAATATTTTTTTAACTACAATACAGTACCTAAGTTTATCTTACCTTTATGGAGGGCTCTTGATATCATTTGGAAGATGATGATGAGGGGGGAGGAGGAGAGTTGTTACTGTTTGGAAGGGGAGTCCCTTTCCATTATCACATCAGCAGTGATGTTTTCTCTGGGGTACTCTCTCTCCTACGTTTTGCCTGAATACCAGTAGGACCTGGTTGTGGTTCAGTGCTTGTTGTCTCACTACAGATTTGTCAAGAGACATTTGTTTTTCCCTTCTTTTTAACATTTGTCTGTAATGATATATCACTTTAGCACTCATAATGTCCTTTTTCTTAGCCAGTATGGTGGATATCGTTGACTGAGATTTGTTGTACTGCCTAGCCAGTCTTAACAACCTGCACACCATCTTCATATTTACGAATGATCTCTTGTTTCTGCTCTATGGTCATCCTTACATGGGATCTCATATGTTGAGCCTTACCACTGACTTTCCTGGGACTCATGGCATGATATATAATAATTACTTTAATGTTCAAAATGCAAAAAAATCACAAAAAAGTGAATTTCTTATAGGCACGATCGTCACTAAGCGGGCAGCTGTAGTAAACTGAGGCAGGTCGGTCGCGTGACCAGGGACCACGCGCTCGGTCGACCTGAACGTGTACCAACAAATATCGTAAGTCGACAACACCATCGGATGTCGAGTCGCATTTTTCGATGAAAATTACATCGTAACTCGAAATTATCGTAAGTAGGGGCAATCGTAAGTCGAGGTGCCACTGTACTTATTTTGCCCAGGTCTTCTTGAAGGGCATGACAATCATCTAAGTTTCTTATCCTTCCTATTATCTTAGCATCATCAGCAAACATGTTCATATAATTCTTTATTCCATCTGGTAGATCATTTATGTAGACAATGAACATCACCGGTGCAAGAACTGAACCCTGTGGTACTCCACTTGTGACATTCCTCCAGTTCGATACATTGCCTCTTATTACTGCCCTCATTTTTCTATCAGTCAGAAAATTTTTCATCCATGTTAGAAGCTTACCTGTCACTCCTCCGATATTTTCCAGTTTCCAGAACAACCTCTTATGTGGAACTCTGTCGAAAGCCTTTTTTAGGTCTAGATAGATGCAGTCAACCCAACCATCTCTTTCCTGTAAAATCTCTGTGGCCCGATCATAGAAAGTGAGTAAATTCGATACACAGGATCTTCCAGAACGAGAACCATACTGTCTGTCTGATGTTATATTATTTCTCTCCAGGGGTTCTACCCATTTAGTTCGTATTATTCCAATATTTGACTATTACACTTGTCAATGATACAGGTCTATAATTGAGGGGGTCTTCCCTGCTTCCACTTTTGTAGATTGGAACTATGTTAGCCTTTTTCACACATCTGCTATGACTCCTGTACACAGGGATGTCTGAAAAATCAGCTGAAGTGGAATGCTGAGCTCAGGCTGAGTCAAACTCCATCTGGGCCAACTGCTTTGTTCTTACTTAGCTTCAAAAGCTTTGTTTCACTTTGTCTTNTCACTACAGACAAGTGTTAAAACATTGGGAAAAACAAGAGTCTATAGACAGATTCTTAGTAAGACAAGCAAGCAGTGAGCCACAACAGGTCTAGTGGAATGCCTGCAAAATGTGAGAGAGTGAGTACCCTAGAACATGTCATCATGCTGCTATAATGACTCCCTCCCACAACTAACACCTCTCCTCCCCCCTTTCCTCACTGTCTTCCCATATGCCAAGAAGAGGTCTCAATAAAGGTAAGAAATAACTATTCAATTTCAATTTCAAGGTAAGAAATACTTGTATATACTGTAGTACAAAATATAAGTAGTAGCATGTATAAAATATATTTTTAAGTTAATATTTTTGGGGGGTAGAACAGATTAATTCAAATTACTGTACATTATTTCTATGGGAATTTTTTTCGGTTTTTCGAACCGTCTCTGGGAACAGATTAAATTTGAAAATGAAGGTACCACTGTAGTGGTGTACCAAAGGGTTCAGTCCTAGCACCAGTAATGTTCACTGTCTATATGAACAATCTATCATAAGGAATACGATGATATGAGCATGTTTGCTGATGATGCCAAACTACTAGGGAAGCTAAGAAACTTAGATGATTATCATGTCCTTCAGGATGATGTGGACAAAAAAATATGGAGCAGCACTTGGTTGATGGAATTTAATGTGAATAAATGCCTCATTATGAAGTGTTGAAGAGGAGAAAACAGGCCACACACAATATACAAATCGTATGCAATTATCCAAGTTAAACTACAGGATGAGAGCTATGCTCGTGGTTGTCCATCTTTCCAGACTCCAGTAATCCTATAACGCATTGAAACTAATGACTGTGCTTTTGCACCAGTAGTTAATAGTTTTGATGGTACAGAAGCTTAAAGAACTTGATTAAAAAAAAAAAAAAAAAAAAAAAAAAAAAAAAAAAAAAAAGAGAGATCTAGGGGCGGTCCTGAATAAACAACAATCACACGATAAAGAACATTGTGTGCAAAGCCTATGCTATGCTTTCATACTTCAGAATTGCTTTTAAATACATGAAAGATTTAATACTTATAATATTTCGTATTAAATGAAATATTAGAGAAATTGTTCTGACCTTTGTGAGACCAAAAATGGAATATGTAGCAACACAGTCCATCTCAAGCAGCACATCAATAAACTGGAAAAGGTGTAAAAGCATGCAAATAAATGGCATCCAGAACTAAAAAATAAGAGCTATAAGGAGAGGCTAAAAGTATTAAAGCTAATTGTAGTTACAGCTCTCATCCTGTAACTACAATTAGATAATTACCCTCAGGTAATTACCAGGCAAGAAAGTGTGCTGTCTGGCTGGCTGGCGGCCTAAGACATCAGGCCACTATGTCAACACAGTAGAAAACTAGAATTTTCCTGGTGGAAGGTGGGGGATTAGCTTCAAGGTGGAAATTGCTTAGGGTTATTTTGTGATACTCTCTCCCAATTTTGAGGACAGTTGACCTTGATAATGGATTGATCTCAGCTACTACTACTCCTCACTCTCCACTGCATTATTGTGTGGGGTGAGGGGCATGTTAACATGATATTGTACATATTTCCAGTAGAAAAAGGTTGTCATTGAATCCTGGAATATCCAATATGACCTCAGGGTACCCATGCCATTATGAATGAGAGCACTAACATTACATCTCTCATAGACTTTATGTTAAATTTAAACATGCATCCAAAAGGTTAAATAATATGGTCCCTTAAAACATTTCTATAGATGAGAAGTCAAATAAACATGTAACTTTCACAATATTGAAACATTCCAACCTTCATAATTTAGTTATAACACTACTGTATATTAACTGCTTGTGTACAATTATCTATGCTATTTACATAGGACATCCTTGACCTGTTTACAGAAATGTTCCTCACAAATGTAGTTATTTTTATTATTACTATTAATAGAACTGTATAATTAATGCTAACCAAAATAAAGTTAACACACCTTTCTACACTAGTATGAGTTTTGGGATTTATAATAAGAAGCATCAGCTACAAAATATAATCATCCGCCAGCTATATCTACCACTGGCAAGGGGTCATTTGGGCTGCTCTGTGATATTCTCATAGCCATACAACAGAAAGAATATAAAATCTCTAGAGAAAATAACAAAAATAGTATAATAAGGTATATACTGGATTTGGGAACCATTTCTATGAAGATATATTGAAATGTCTCAATCTGCACTCACTATACACATGCAAGACAAAGGGAGGAGGCGTCGTGATCAAAGTTATATGGGTTAGGGGCATGAAAAGAGGGAATATAAACATGGCTCTGAAACTTTCAGAAAAGATCAGAACCCATAACAATGGGTGCAAATGAGAGAAATTGTTTCAGGAGGGACATAGGGAAGTACTAGTTTGATAACAGGGTTGTGGATGGGTAGAATGTTCTGCCCTCTAGCATTAAGAGACAGTTTAACAGATTTAAAGAATAGATGGATAGGTGCAAGGGCAAGATAGGGTCGATTTAAATGTTACTTGCCTGGTATTGGTCAATAGGCCTGTTGCAGTCCAAAAATGTGATCCAAAAATTTAACCAATACATTTCTTAAACTAAGATTATAAGACACTATATAATCAACTATATAAACTACTGATAAAATATACAAGGAGTTAACACTACTGATATATTTTAATGCAGCTCTAAGATTTGCAATGCAGGGTAACCCATGAACAAAGAGGCAAATTTAGCATCAGAACAACCATGGTTATTCTTCAGTGCATGGTTATTTAACAAAGTGCACCACTAGCTATTTACATAACCTTACAGAACATATTTCCACCTTTTTTGACACCAACAATTTCATTTAGCTGTGCTACAATAATCTGGCCACACACCTTTAACATTAGATGCCCTATTATTTTGTTTGCTCTGCTGCATTTTGTGAGGGGGTGGGGGAAGCAGCTGGCTGTAAGCAGCAACCACCTGTTCCAGTTTCTGTAAACAAAAATAATTCACTAATACAATCATATTACTGTGCATCAAGGAATTATACTTGGACAAGACAAAGAACATCTGTAACTTGAAATTAGTAAAGCAAAAGTGGTAGGAGAGGTGAATATCATAATGAAAGGAAGGAATCTTTGCATATGAATTAAACTGTTCACCCAGCAGTAAATAGATACGTGGGAGTTAGACAGCTGCTACAGGCAGCTTACTGGGGGTATGAAAAAAAAAAAAGAGGCGGCCCGGTCAAGGACTGGGCCTTTGGGACGCTAAGCATGGAAATCATCTTAAGATAACCACTGGTCCTAAGTATCTTTTAGAAAAGCAGCAGGTGTATGTGAGTTGGGTATAGTAACAAGGAAGCATACGAGAGATGCAGTATGATTGAAAGATGAAAGGGAATGAAATGTGAAGTTATGGAGTGGGTGAAGACAATACACCGAGGTGGTATGAACATGTTAGAAGAATGCCCAAGAATCATTTGTGAGAAGAGTATTCAAAGGGTGATATACAGGGATCTTATGGTAGAGGCAGACAACCAGAACCTTAGAAGGGAAGAGTGGGAACTATATATGAAAATAAGGATGGGGGGGAGGGGGGAATGAAAGGTTGAGCGAGTGAGTTTGAAAGAGCACAAGTTGTGTGTGGTAGAGCCTTCTGGAGAAACCTTTGTGGCCACCCTTAATGGGGAGCTATAGAGGCATCAGGAATGCCTACATGCTGAAATAAATATATTTAACTCACAAAATAATAAAAAAAAAATTGTCGAATGCATGGAATACTGAATGACTTTGTTGTATAAGAAGGTTATCTATATTGAGGTTATCTTGAGATGATTTCAGGGCTTAGTGTCCCCGCGGCCCGGTCCTCAACCAGGCCTCCACTCCCCAGGAAGCAGCCTGTGACAGCTGACTAACTCCCAGGTCAATCAATCAATCTTCGGCTATCCAGAGAGTCTATCGAAACTGATGCTTCTACAAGAGAGGACATTCACAGAAATCGGTGCCCTGTACTTGCAACCGTTGACATTTTTTTTTACTTTTTTTCTTTTAATTTACTGCTAGGTAACAGGGGCATCAGGGTGAAAGAAACTCTGCCCATTGTTTCTCGCCGGTGCCCGGGATCGAACCCGGGACCACAGGATCACGCATCCAGTGTTCTGTCCACTCAAGTCACCGGCTC
Organism: Procambarus virginalis; assembly: GCA_020271785.1. NCBI lineage: Eukaryota > Metazoa > Arthropoda > Malacostraca > Decapoda > Cambaridae > Procambarus > Procambarus virginalis. The sequence goes on along the minus strand of WNGS01163947.1, from coordinate 17,340,703 downwards.
CCTCGCTGAAGAGGGAGCTCACCACCTCTGATCCAGAGATTGAGCCTTATTTATACCAACACCACCTTCAGCATCCTGATAATCTTACATTTAACTTAAGAGGATAGTTGGTGTGTTATGGTAATCAACAAGGCTATAGATAACAGCAGGTGGTAATCACTAGTAATTAGATTTGTATGTACTGTACAGTGTTAAATTACAGAATAAATATAAGCATTAAACCCATATTGGTACTACATCTACACTTGGCTATGTACTTTCAAAAGAGGAAAAGAATAAATTTATTATACAGTACTGGTAATTAGACTAGAGAAAAAAAAGATGAACTTAATTGCTCAATTTGTGTAGAGATGGATGTTAACATTATTTAAATTATAAAGAATAAAGCATAATTCTATACTTAAATAATACTATATGTTTACCTTTTTATCCTCCGGAGATTTGCTAGCAGAGAGTTTACTGCTTATTGACTTGTATCTATCATTGATGGCATCCTTATCTACACCTGGAAATTATAAATAATAATCACCATCATTGTATCCCCTACCAACTTGTGTATGGTGGAGAGTCATCAGCCCAGAGAACATAGGGAAACACTGGGATATTGAAAAGAAGGTTAAAGATATTGCAAATTACTCCCATTCATCGTATCTTTTATACATTAAACAACGAAATGGAGAAGTAGCACCACTACGCTCCAGCAAATCATCACAGCATTAGCTACTGTGTATCACCTGCTTATACCCCAAATTAGGCAACACACACACATCCATTGGGTACGTGTGTTAAGATTTTCTTGCCTTTTCATTTGGAAACACTGACTCACTTGACCTTTCTGTTGGGTATTCTTGGAGTACACAACACCTATACAGTACTACCCTCTTAAGTGCTATTCACCAGAGCCTGTGGCAGTGGCTACCATGTTAGTCTATAAGCCTCAAGGAGGGGCAAACATTGATGATAAAAAAATAGCCCAGAAAACATCCTTTGAACTGGGAAAGAGAATGGATACAATCATTTGTGAATATCCAAATGCACCTCAAATGAACCACTGAATGAACCCATAGTTATCATCACCTGATCCACCACTGGAAGATGTCTCTTTACCAACCCTCATATCCTTGCTGAGTGGTATCATTACTAGAAGTGTACTGATATCAATAGTTTGACCAATATTGTCTTATTATCTGATACTGATTAAATAGATAACTTTTTTTTATCTAACACAAGGATAACAATTTTACATATTTTTTGTACACATTTTCAATGGCTTTAGCAGTTAGCACACAAGTGTTTCTCCTGAAATGAGTTGGAAACAAACTGACATCAAAATAAAAATATGAATAATAGAAACCAAGTCTGTTTTAAATAATACTGTAAAATAAAACTAGCTACAGTATGCAGTGTTACTGTACCTTTAGTCAACACTAACATACTGTACCTTTAGTCAACACTAACATACTGTACCTTTAGTCAACACTAACATACTGTACCTTTAGTCAACACTAACATACTGTACCTTTAGTCAACACTAACATACTGTACCTTTAGTCAACACTAACATACTGTACCTTTAGTCAACACTAACATACTGTACCTTTAGTCAACACTAACATACTGTACCTTTAGTCAACACTAACATACTGTACCTTTAGTCAACACTAACATACTGTACCTTTAGTCAACACTAGCATACTGTACCTTTAGTCAACACTAACATACTGTACCTTTAGTCAACACTAACATACTGTACCTTTAGTCAACACTAGCATACTGTACCTTTAGTCACTAACATACTTTAGCATACTGTACCTTTAGTCAACACTAACATACTGTACCTTTAGTCAACACTAACATACTGTACCTTTAGTCAACACTAACATACTGTACCTTTAGTCAACACTAGCATACTGTACCACTCGAGTCTCCAACAGGTATTATGACACCTACTTAAGTGTTCCTAACAAATAATAATAATAATTTGTAGTTCAAAATATACAGAACAACATGATACAGTCAATGGTTGCATAGTCATTACTTAAAAGTACTTCTGTAATAAAGCCACTACCACTCAAAGCGTACAATTAATCAGACGAACATAAACTGTTATTCCTAACAATAAATCTAAAACGGTAAAACAAAAATGATTGTAAAGTGTTTGTGTTGGAGTATGCAGTAATTGCCTTATTATTAGGATCTTCAGGCTAAAATTTCACACTGAAGTTTTTAATTTTTATTTTGGTATTTGATAGGGAAGCATATTTCTATTAATCTTTGATATATTACAGCTTGGTTTGATTCCACGGTCAGAATATAATCCAGCATTACAAATACCGTACTCTAAAAATGTCAAACTGCTATATAGTATTAATATTGTCAAACACCATAATATAATGGAATGTGATAAATATATTGGCCACAAAGCAGATGAGTTATGGTCATTTGTACACTTAACTTTGTACAGGGCTAGTCACCCACAGTAGACGGTTTGGTGTCCTATTAACCCAGACATGATGCAACCCACAACAGATGCCCAACTCCAAAATATGCACATTACACTAGCAGAAAAAGAGGCATCAGGTTTAAAAAAAAATGTACCCAGAAGTCTCAACCTGCCCAGGAATCACACCCAAGCTCAATCAGTTATGAGGTGACGATGCCACACCCACACAACCCAATACACACAGAAATCACAATAGCGCGATATATCAAATAGGCATCTGTGATCATCCAACACGTAAGTTCGAACCCTCATCACGGCCCTTGTGGATTTATTCAACCCAATATACTTAACCTAAAGAAATACACTAGGCATATGTTAGGTTAGATTGGAACAGACACAGATTAGACTCCAGTAAAGAAACCGAGTAAATTCTCTTCACACGGTGGTGGTGCCGAGCCCCATTCACTGTAGAGCGCTGCCTGGGGGGCCAGTTGTTAATATAACACACAACATTGTAAGGAAATAATGTAGTGAAGAGTGACCTAGACAACACCAATGTACACTGTCTTACCTTCACAGTATTTAAGAGGTTAAATATCTACACCTGGAAACATGAGCTCAATATTTACACCACAATGGTCAATTTAATGGAAGATTCTGGAGAAATGTTTATCTCCCACGAAGTACTGAAATAAAATGTAGAACGAAAATTCTTTAGGAAATATCAGCTAGTAGGGTATACCCTTCCCTCGCAGAGGCCTCTAGGCTCTCTAGGCAATTCATAATGCTCTTACAAATAAGTGGCACCTATAAATTTTAAATTATGAAAAAATATATTTAAAGTTAGCGTAATAGTTTGTTAAACAACTGTTAAAATAAACATCAAAGACCAACAACTGGTGATGACTAGTTTGTTAATGAACAAAATGGCAACTTTGGCAAATATAATATATTGAAATGTAATACGTACGACAACCATTATGCCATTTGCGATTAACAGAAAATATATTCCATGAGTTGAACTTGACATATTAAGTCTCCCAGGAAAATGAAGTGTCCAAGAGGACAATATTTGCCAGAGCGCCAGCGGCCCGGCCAACACTACACCAACACAAAACAACCCACCTAAGGGTAGGCCAAGGATCCTAAACGCCTCCTTATCCGATATTCCCATGTTGCTATCATAAGGGTTTGGGCCTTAATATTACCAAGAAATATGAAGTTTTAGCTCCTGTTCCGTAAGACCATGGTCACAGGTTTGAGACATGATTCACTCTCCGCTGAGGATCACCAAGAAGAGGATCACAACACCTCCCGACTTGGGGCTTAAACCGGTTTATTACAATTACAATAGCGACTTGGATTCTTTTGTATGAGAGAGTTTACCTTCTTATTGTATTGCACATGGGTCTGTTTTGCTTGCAATATTGAAAACAACAATTAGAGCAATATTAGAATTATATTTAAAACAAAGGAACGTGACTGTTTATAAATAATATTGAAGATGAGATATTTTTAATGGGTATTATTTATATTTTCACTTGCTTTTCATACATCCATTTTATAACGCACATTATAGCTGAACAGCCTTTTATACGATGTACATTCAGAAAAATACCATATATATTTATCAAATTTATCAAAATGGTATATTCTGAAACAATATGATCTGTTGAGGGATGTCGTACAATAGAGATGTGCAGGTAGAGAAATGAGAGTATATTGGATACAAATATTTATCTATTACAAATAACTAAAAATATACTAAATATCTCGACTGCAAATTTATCTACAATATTTCAATACATTGTAAAGTTTAATAAAGCAGGTTACATATTTTAATATTAAATAATATCAGACAATATTTCTGTAAGCAGCGAACGCTGTTTCCCGTGGAAGTAAACACAAGATCTGCTGCCTCCATCACGCCGACACTAATGCATAAAGTAGTAAAGGAAGAGTCAAGAATTAGTAAAGCCAGCCAATATTGAATAGAGCAAGAGAGATGGTGGTAGTGATATCTGGGAATACGTAACACAAAGTTAGAAACAAGATGATGCTGGGGTATCGGTACCTAGGTGTTGGGGCGTCGTGGTGTCGCTTTGGTCTTTCCCCAGACAAGAACCAGTAAGTAACAGGTTGTGCCATAATTGACAGAATGACAGGTCGTCTGTATGGGTAAAGATGAGTGCCTCATGCACAGATGCTCAGTTTAGTTCGAGTTCTGTTCTGTTAGTGTTTAATTCAATTCACTTTGTTTTTCTTACGACAATTTTCCAGTTGTGTAGCACCTGGAGGTAGATATTTGCTTCTAGAAATTTTCTGAAAATTAAAATTGTTTTTCATATATAATGCTGCATTCCTCTCATGAAAATTTAAGCATTTGTGATCGTAGCATGTCATAAATTGTAAACTTACGAAAGTGTAATTGGTACTGGCAACCACAGTAGCTGTCATGGAAAAGCCTAGAGGTGGATACATGCTTACAACTATGGGTGGAGTCCACATCATCCATCTCTCCCACCCTTGTTTTTTTGCAGGAAGAGACTTTTGATCTTTCTGTGGTAAGAGGGGGTCACCCTCTGCCTATTGTTGTTACTCAGAATGAGTCTTATGTTGGTGTGGAGCTCCATTGCAAACCCATCTACACATATCTCATTAGTGGGCTCCAGGATTTCTGGAAATGTAAACTAGTCACTTTATTTATCATTTAGTCATTTAATAGGATCAAAGAAAATTCATCATTGCTAGCTCACTTTGCTAAATTGATACTTGAATAATATGGTGTGATATAATTTGTCATTCCTCTGGCCCCACCCTACCTTCATCTCTAACTTCATCCTACTTTCATCTGCCTGAGGTTTTAGGTGTCTTTTTCCCAAGAGACTGTTCTCTTCTTGAGGGGTCCTCCCCCTGATTAGTGCCTCCTCTGTGAGGCTCTGGGGGTAGGAACAGACAAGATTCTTCAGGTTTGTTCTTGTGGTGCACTGTTTGCTCCCTTCTCAGCTAAGTTTATCCCAAAACTAGGTTTGATGTGTGCTGATGAGCATCCCTTGTGCCTGGTGACCCAGTTCAGTTTGCTCCAACTAAACTGGAAACTTCCTGCAGTTCTTTGGTATGATATGGCTATGGACCTGCCCGCCAAGCCTGCTCTCGCTGTGTGCGATTTTGTGGGATGCATCTCAGTTTTGGCTCATGCTGATGGTCATTCCCATGTCCACCTGTTGGGTGGAGAGTAGCTTCCACTCTGAGGCCTGCAATATGTGCATCTGTCGCCTCTTTTGTCTGTGATCTCTTTTATATGGCTTTGATTTGGTTGTATGATTGGGGAGATTCACGCTTGCTTTTGACTGTGAGAGTTTTGTTCTTTAGGCCCTGGTGACCCTTTTGGCGCCTCCAGCTTACCAACCAGTCTGTCCCTGATGTTTTGCTAGTGCATCACAGTACAGGCATACCTCAGTTTAAGAGTTTAATTGGTTCCTGGAGATGCCTCGTATTCCGAAAACTCGTATTCTGAAGCTAATTTCCCCATAAGAAATAATGGGAAATGAATTAATCCGTTCCTGACTACCCCAAAAACCCCATATCAAACTAAATTTTTATACCTAATTCATCTAAATAAACCTACAAAACTATGTTCAAGTTATTACTTACCTTGCTCTTGAATGCTGTAGGTGTATGGAAGATGGTGAGGAGGGGGGAGGAGGAGAGGAGTTACTGTTTGGAAGGGGAGTCCCCTTCCATTATCACATCAGGCAGTGAGGACTTCACTGGTATGCACACACTGGCACATTTTGCCTGCATACCACTAGGACTTGCTTGTCTTACTAAGAATTTCTCTAGAGACACTTGTTTTTCCCTACATTTTAACACTTGTCTGTAGTAAGACATCACATTATCATTTAAAAGGTCAATGCAACGGCCTGCTACAGCTTTATCTGGGTGAGTTTTTTCAACAAAACTTTGCAGTTCTTCCCATACTTCACACATTTTCTTAATCAAGGAGGGACATCCTCTACTGCCTCTACTCACAGCTATTTTCTTAGGTTGAACCTTATCAATGGCTTTCTTGAGACCCATGGTGAGATATATAATAACAAATTGTATAGTCAAATGACCAAAAATCCAACAAAACACTGAAAATCCAGGTGAAGAATTGATGTGGGATAGTCACTGGGCACGAGACAATGGTAAACTGAGGGGCGGAGGGGCGACGATCGCAGATCCACCACGCGCTAGGTCGGCCTGTACGCGTATCAACAAACTCGTGTCCCGAGGTAACCCTCGGGACACTCGGGAAATCCTGCTCGTCTTCCGAAAAACTCGCATACAGGGACACTCGCATTCCGAGGTACCACTGTAGTACTCCATGGTTACCATCTTTTGCAGCAGGTCCCCAGTGCTTCTATACTAAGTGTCAACCATCCTGGAACTTGTCAATTACTTCCCTGGGTGTTCATTCATTTAGCGCTACCTTTGTACTGACGGAGTAATTTCTCTGGTGTGTTCGAGAGTTCACCCTTTTGTGGCCAGACCACCCGGGTGGAGTGCCTTCTCTTGGGTATTTCAAGGGTTGTTATGGCTACAGCACCGTAACACAGGTTAGCCTTGGTTTTCTTACACTCACCAAGGAGCTACCACAGAACCCTTCTCAGAAATCCAGCACTGAATTTAATGAAATGCTCCTTTCTGGTGGGTCCTTCTGTGACTTCCTGTTCCTGCCATTCCCCTTTTAGGGGCTTCGGTTTCTTTGGGTGGCACGTGTCTGATTTATTGATGCCAGGCAGGCCCTGGACTCCTTGGGGCCATCATCTGGCAGCGGGGGTGTGTAACTAGTAGGGGTAATGACAACTACTGTGTTCCTTGTCGTCAGGGTTGCTTATATTTCCTTGCAGTCATTTTGTTATGACTTACTATACTTTTGTGGTGGCCTTTTCTCTTGGTTTGGGTGAACAGGTATCCCCTGCTCCCTGCAGCTTTATGAATGGACCAGGAGTGGAAGCATTTGGCCTCTGGTCAGCAGGTTTAACCCTTAACACTTTCGCGTTCCCCGGGAGTAGGGCGACCTTGACCCTCAAGTGCGCCGGGCGTGTGGGCCAACTGCGCATCAGCACAGAAATGTTTATAATCTTTTAGGGTTGCTGAGTTTAATTTTTGCGGTATGTATTTAAATTTGGTATCAATGTGTTCGCCAAAGAATGCTCTAGAAGAATATATACCTACATTTTCACCAAACCTGACATGAGAACCACACCAAATAAGAAACTATGGCGGTCGTTAGCCGTGAGCGTCAAACAGCGCTGAAATGTTTATGAACTTTTCATGTTTGTCAATCCCAGAATTGTGCTACGTCGTTAATTTTGGTACCACTGTGACCGCAATAAAATTCCCTTCACGGACATATGCATATAAATGTAGAATCATGATCGCGGCCCACCAGCAAGAGTGTGGGAAGTGGCTGAAGTATTACCTCTACCCGACGGCAGATCGGCGAAACACCTTTTGAAAAGTCTTATTCTTTTCACTGTCCTGACCTCAATTATTGATGTACGTACTTAATTTTTGTACCAATATGTTCGCAATAGAATGTTCTAGAAGAACATATGTGTTCACAATAACGAACCACTAAGTTGGTATGCTGAGTGGCAGTGGCAGGCAGTGGCAGCCTGCCACTGGCTGCCACTCCCTCCCTCACCTCACCTCACCTCACCTGACTTGCCACCATTCTCCACCCACCATACTGTTCTTGCTTTTATATACAGACGTTATATATAAGTATTTACATGTTTTGTTGACCATAACTGTACATCTAAGCTTGTATGGTGAGTAAAGGCACAAAGACGTAGGACCTCACACAGTAAGCTGATGGCTGCCGCCCTCAAGGCCAGACGCACAAATATTTCTCCTACAACAATACTGTTTGTGGTGTTATTACGTTATATACACACATCATATATAAATATCTACCTGTTTTATTCACCATACTTGTACAAGTAAACTGGTATGGTGTCCAAAGACCATCGTGGTCACTGGTAAACATGATAAATCGTGCAGACGACACCACTGCCCTCACCAAAATGGCAGCTCCCAACCTACTCCTCTTGCTGTTTATACCCTCTATACATACGTTATATATAAGTATCTACATTTGTGTTCACCATAGCGAACCACTAAGCTGGTATGGTGAGTGCAGTCAATAAAAGATGGCCACACACAGTAGACACTGCCACCACCCTCCCTCCCACAGCATTACTCCTCCCTCCATGGCGCACAGCGCTAAATATCACCACAATCCTGCTATTATCAGAACCCTGGTCAGTTTTATCACAGTCAGGGTCTTCTGTAATAATATCATCACTACATAATAGCATGAACAAGTATATTATGGCATTTTTAGGCGATGCTGTGGTCACAAGCTGAACAGCAGTGCTGTGAGCTCATGCTGCGTGCGTCAGGCTTGGTAGCTCACTCAATACTGAGGCCCCTAGCACCCGGGAGTTTGGCCCACGATTTTTTTTTAAAAATGGTGTCTGTTTACAAGAGCCCTGATGAAGGTGTGGTGAACCCTGTGTATCCGCGGGACGTTTAAATCTTGCGTAGTACACCAACACGTCATATGACGTGAAGCGCAGTTGACTGGAACAACTTGCAACACGTCATATGACGTGATGCGCACTTTAAGGGTTAATGACATAATCAGCAGGTGACATAATCTGACTCCCAAAGACCTGGTGTGACACGATACATGTAGAGCTTTCTAGGTGGCAAGCACCAGGGAGCCACCATGGAACTCACCAGAGAGAGGCATTTTATTACATTCAAAGCTGGATTTTGTTTTTAAATGAAAATTCAAAAGTTGGGTTTCACTTACACTGATTCTTATAATACATTTACATTCTATTAATTAAGTGCTTTCTTTTTCAGAGTATCAAATGTATTTTTAAGAGCCTACAGCCAGTATCCTCCTCACTTTGTGAAACCCACATATCAACCAGCTCAGTTGAATGAGTTAATTGAAACTGGTGAAAGCAAGAATCTGGAATTCACTCCAATCAAGGCGGCATATACAAATCACACCAGCTCCATCTTTCATGACCCAACTGTTGTGTATGTATTTTTAGCTGTATTTAATGCACAGTATCTAGAATAACTAGGTACTGTACTCTAAAATATTTAGGCATGTAGTATAATGGTCTGCATCCTCGACTCACTTTTGAGGATCCTGGGTTTAATCCTTGGGTGGGAGAGAAATGGTTTGGAAAGTATCCTTTCACCTGATGTACCTGTTCACTTAGCGGTAAATAGGTACCCAGGAGCTAGTCAACTATTGTGGGATGCATCCTGGGTAAGGTCAATAGTTGACCGAAGGCACTGGTTCCCAACCCCCCTTGGGAGTCTTTTGAGTACTATATTAGAAAATAGGGCCACTCCCAAAAAAGGAGGGAAACCACTGACCTTAGGGGACCTTGATAACCCTAAGTACAGTTTTCCTGTCCCCCTGATAATAGGAATCAATACATTGCTCATGGAATGAAAAACAACATATTTTTCAAATTGTATCTTTTTGCAAATCATTAGTTGCAAATGCAAAGTAATAATGTGTTTTGAGAGTAATGTTGAAAGAATGGATCCTGGTAATTATCTTAGTGTAATTACCTAAGTGTAGTTACAAGATGAGAGCTATGTTCATTGTGTCCCATCTTCCCAGTACAGTTTGTCACATAACACTTTGAAACTCTACTACTGTCAGTGTTAGCCTTCACTACCACCTTCTCACTTGTTGCAATAATCCACACAGGACCTTCAGTAGCTAGTGTTGGTTTGAGAAACAAGGTCGGCATTGTTCTCCCTCCCTGAAGCTTCATTGAGCTCGTTTTTTCCCCACTTACATCCAGCCATTGGGCAGCTCTGACTTATGATGATTTAAAGCATCTCCAAGGCCACTTGAACTATACAATAATTGCATTGTCTTCCCTTTGTCTGGGTGTTGCTGATTGCATTTTACCAAAGTTTTTGTTATGCACACACAGCATATATCAGTTTTGGTCTTTTGTCAATACTGTATGTATGAATCAGTTATGCAGAATTGTTGTGCTGATTTTGGGCTAAAAACAATTCCAGGTAATATCGGCCTGGCCATGCCTGAGCCCAGAATTTTAGCATCAACTGAGAAGACAATTGAAGTTACACTTAACATGTCGGTAATACAGTATTGAATCATTGACTTTAACCTCCTAAGCTGCCCAGTTGCTCAAGAGAAGTTAGTTTAGTTTGTTTATTATGCACCCCATACCCATCCTGTGGGTGGTAGTGGAAAGGGTTACAAAGGCACATAATGGGCTCTGGGACTGAACCTCAAAATTCATTTAGCTAAACAAGTTACAGTTTTGATGAGCGAGTTACAAAATTCAATACACATCGTCACACATCATCAGTGGCCTCGAGATTGACCACAAGTATAGTCTCTAAATTAAACAACTAATATATGTGGTAATGTGTCATAATTGATATATTTATCTGGCACACTGCCCTGTGTGGGCAACAGTGGAACTGTTACAATCACCCGGTAATTGTAGTAACTGTTACAATCACCCGGGAGGGAGCCGGTCGGTTGAGCGGACAGCACGCTGGACTTGTGATCCTGTGGTCCTGGGTTCGATCCCAGGCACCGGCGAGAAACATTGGGCAGAGTTTCTTTCACCCTATGCCCCTGTTACCTAGCAGTTAAATAGGTACCTGGGTGTTAGTCAGCTGTCACGGGCTGCTTCCTGGGGGTGGAGGCCTGGTGGAGGACCGGGCCGCGGGGACACTAAAAAGCCCCGAAATCATCTCAAGATAACCTCAAGATCTCAAGATAACCCACAGTTACTACCTTCAGTTAGCAATCTAGGAATATTTGGCTAAAATTTCTGGTAGCAGATCATTTTGAATTATATATATGCTTAGAGGATGCAAAATATTTGCTGAATGATGTTGTAGCAGTCCCTTTAACCCTTATGCTTCAGTATGCATCTACTAAGAAAAAAAAACAGTTCACTGTGACATGGGAATTTTGTCAACTGCTTAACAAAATGGTTCCCAGATGGGGATGACAGTTTAATATGTAGGAAAAGGATTAGTCACATATATGATCATGTGTATTAACATAGTAATTTATTTCTGCTTAATTCTATGTACAATATTTGGTTCAGAGTTTCTCTATTCACTTTAATCCTTCAACTGCACGATACAACCAGGGATGTTCTCGCCATTTATCTGTACACTGTGTGACCCAATCAGGGTTTTTTAAAGTACAGCATAAGATTTAAAACTTCTGTGGGTACATAGGACCCACATCCACTTCCTCAGGCCTCCAGTAAACAGATGGCACCTTGGAAAAATATCGTGGGCACCCCTCCTGGGTGTGAAGTGGCTTATACTAAGCCATCAGCCATGAGTGTTATAAGCAACAACTCTCAACACTGCCATGCAGCTTGTGCCCATAGCATCGCTTAATGATGATGAAATGTGCTTAGTGTATCGGGCGACACTTCGCTTTGTCAGGTACAGTCAGCAGTTAACAACTGTGCCTGGCTATGCTGTTCATGGGTCAGTGCATATGAGATTATCATACTCGCCAGAACTGTTTAGTGGCTTGGAACGGAGCATAACCATGTAGGTATTTATATATAACGTGTGATTACAGCAAAAATTGTATGTATTAGTATTCCAGTACAGTATTATATTGTGGTGCACATATTAGTTACAATAATATATCTATGCATACCAATGTACTACATGTTCTGAGTTATAAATATAAATGACTGCCTGAAACACAATGTGTGTTAGTGGCTTTGCAAGAATGTAGAAACACTAATGTTATGTACTCTTACAAATAGAATGTACATTCTTGTATATATAATAGAATAAATAAATACAAATACAGTGGCATCTCGACATACGATTGCCCCCTACTTACGATAATTTCGAGTTACGATATAAATTTCATCGAAAAATGTGACTCGACATCCGATGGTGTCGTCGACATCCGATATTCGTTGGTACACGTTCGGGTCGACTGAGCGCATGGTTCCCGGTCACGCGGCCGACCTGCCTCAGTTTACTACAGCTGCTCGCTTAGTGACGATCGCGCCTATAAGATATTTTGCTTTTGTGGTGATTTTTTTGCATTTTGAACATTAAAGTAATTATTATCTATCGTGCCATGAGTCCCAAGAAAGTCAGTGGTAAGGCTCAACATATGAGATCCCATGTAAGAATCATTACCGACTAACGTTAAAAAGAAGGGAAAAACAAATGTCTCTTGACAAATTTGTAGTGAGACAAACAAGCACTGAACCACAACCAGGTACTAGTGGTATTCAGGCAAAATGTAGGAGAGAGAGAGTACCCCAGAGAAAATATCACTGCCTGATGTGATAATGGAAGGGGACTCCCCTTCCAAACGGTAACAACTCTCCTCCTCCCCTCTCATCACCATCTTCCATACATGAAAGGGAGCAGTAGAGCAACAGAAGTGCACTTACATCGTATCAGGCTTGGATACCCATGTGCATGGGAAATAGGCTTACAGGTTCCGGAAGATGAGAGGAAATGTCAACACTGTGGAGAAATGCCCGACAGACCACTGGAACATTATCTAACACAGTGCACAGTTACAAACCCATTAAGATTTCAACTTAGATTCAACAGAGCAGAAGAAGTTGTTAAACACATATGGCAAAATCTTACTGAAGCGACCATACGAGTAATAAATACTCATACTCCGCCCAAGTAAAACAGAAACAAGCAACACTTAGTGGGCCAGCCAGAGGCTTTGGGCCCGCACAGGAATATCCCTGCCCCCAAAAAAAAAAAAAAAAATCTTCCATACGCCATCAAGATTCCCTCCATAAAGGTTATCTCTCTTGAGGTTATCTTGAGATGATTTCGGGGCTTTAGTGTCCCCTCGGCCCGGTCCTCGACCAGGCCTCCGCCCCCAGGAAGCAGCCCGTGATAGCTGACTAACACCCAGGTACCTATTTTACTGCTAGGTAACAGGGGCATAGGGTGAAAGAAACGCTGCCCATTGTTTCTCGCCGGCGCCTGGGATCGAACCCAGGACCACAGGATCACAAGTCCAGCGTGCTGTCCACTCAGCCGACCGGCTCCCTTGTGAAGGTAAGTGAAGTTTTGGTACTGTATTGTAGTTAGAAAAAAACATTGTATTCAGTATAAAATGTATTTTTATGTTAATATTTTGGAGGGTGGGGAACGGATTAATTCAAATCCCTTTATTTCTTATGGGAAAATTCACTTTGACTTCCGATATTTCGACTTCCGATCCGTCTCTGGGAACGGATTAGCATCGGAAGTCGAGACCCCATTGTATCGTTATTGATAGCCCAATGCATCAGTTCACTTGAAAAAAACCATGCATAAAAATATTAAAAATGTGAAGCAAATAAAATATATTGAACGCTTGCACTTAGAGCTTGAGGTAAAATGTGCAGGGCTTTGATCCATAGTTGCGAGATTATCACTCGCACCAGAATGGCATAGTGGTTTGTAACAATGCATAAGCATGCAGATACAGTAGTTATATGTAACATGTGTAACAATGTGATAATAGCAAAAACAGTATGTTTTATTGTCCATAGAATATAATAATGTGTGTATATTAGTGACACAAATGTATTTGTGTGTATCAATGTTCTGTACATTTTATTATAGAAATTTCTCAAATTACACATTATTGCATGATATAACTACAAATATCAAGTGAAAAACTAATCAGTAACACTGAAATAAATCAGTATAAATATATTCATGGCAACTCCCACCTCACATGTGGCCTGGGCGACCTCCTCGGGACATCTCAGCCATCACTGCACGTGAATTGTGACATCCTTATGAGACTACTTCTCTCCATAACGCCCAAAATAAGCTACATCATTTTGTTTAAATTTCTTGTGATCATGGAGCTATTAGATAAATATAAATTTTCATAAATGCCCAGAGTTAATTTGAGGGTAATTTTATGTTATTTTGAATAATATGTATCAAAATCCACTTAATGAACCCCTGCATTTAATGAACCCCTGCATTTGAATCTGAATTTTTTTTAATTTATCATTTTCTTTTTCAGTAAGTTTACAAATTACGTGATGAAGACTGGAAGAAGAGCATTAGCAAGAGAGCTTGTAGAAAAGGTATTTAGATTTATTAAGTTACATTTAAGCCAACTAAACTTATGCATTATGTGCATTAGCATATAAACACAGCCCCCGGGTCACTTGACAGAATTCTGGATTATCTCTCATAACCTAGGTTCACATTTGCCCCTTCGGTCTTGGATACTATTTTAAAAAAAATTTCTGGGGGGAGCCCCTAGTGGCTTCCTGAAACTACACTACTGTATACTGTATTGATATAGTGCCAGACTACAAAATGCCATCGGTTGTGGAGTTCTTATTGGCTTACAAGGGGACCATGAGCCAGAACCTGGCCCCCCTCAGAGAGGAGCAGAGAGCTGTAGCACTATGACAAATTTTATGTCAATTTATTAATGTCTGCTACCGTCAAGAGAAGGTGTCCAGAAAGCAAAACAAAGCAAACCACTGCTTGGTAAAAAAAAAAAAAAAAAGAGAGACTGCAGCCTCAAAACAGCCAAAAGAACTACCCCTAGCAGTGTAGACCGGGTCAGCCAGCTGCTCGGAGGAATCCAAACAGGTGGTCACGTGTGATATTAAGGGAGGATACTTTTACTTAGATAAAAGTACAGTATATTTCCTTACTTTTATTTTTTTATTTTTAGGTTTTTAGTTTTATAGATGAGAGTACTACTAGTCATTGTGGACCAATTGAATGTTGTCTACTGACCCACCTAGCATCTATTATTACCCCTTACGTATTGCATCAATGTCAACTTGCCTGATTGTGCTTGATCTTGTCCTATGAACACAGCAGGTCTTGCCTTAAGAAGTACTTAGTGTGTGCTCAGAAATAATGAATGCTGTATTATGTAAACAAAATAAAGTCTACTCTGAAAAAACAGAAAACATATAAGTTAGGAAAGAATCCTTTTCATATCATTCTGTTATAACAGGGTTCAACTGTCACAAGTATGTTATATTTGAGTCAACATTTATTATGAATTGTGCTGTACAGAGATAATTGTATTAAACATAGATGAATAGAATTTAAAAGGTATTTGTAACTAAAAAGGTTATGAAATGGATCAAGTATCCTACATATGTCACCTCTTTTTAAATAGTAGGATCTTTTCAGACTTTTGAGGAACTCAAACGAATACAGTTACAGAAATGGAATGAGGCAGTAAATGAGGAGGAAAAAGAAAACATTGAATGCAACCCACTCGCTATATTTCATCAGGCTGTTGAGAATGGTCGGCCTCTGTTAATGTTGATTCCCATTAAGCGAGGAGGCATAACTTACCAGGTGTGTGGAAGGAATGCATCAACTTATTTTTGTCTCTTGCTTTTGAATATCACAAAATGCTTTTGAGTTTACAAAAGTTTAAGGTTTGTTTAAAAAAGTAAAAAAGTTGAGTTTTAAGTTTAAAAGTTGATTTGAAAGCTTAAGTTGAATTTAAAAATACACATCAACAATGCTTTTGAGTTTGTATGCAAGGTTTAGTTGTCTATAAAGTTTTGGTTGATAAATTAACTTAATTTTACTTTTTTAGTGCAATCCATAGCATAGTTATTCTTTTAGTTATTTACTAGTAATTTATTTGGTGGAAAAGCTTGCCAATATTTACTATCGGTGTGAGGCTCGTATTAATTCTGGGGGGGGGGGAGCCCTGTCGGCTCCCCGGAGCTATCCAGGCTGATATTGCTAATGTCAGACTTTTGCATTGGTCATGTGTATGGAGTTCTTAGGCTTACCTGGGACCACAAACCAGAACCTGGCCCCCGCAGAGAGGCACGAGGAGCAATGGCCTATAGAAACCCCTATGTGGTTGGAAGCATTCTATGTCTGCCATCGACCAGGTTTGGCAGCCAGAAAGGTAAGCGTCCCAAAACAATCCCCTATTCTGGTTAAGAAGTTGCTACTGAGAGCCAAACTAGTGGACAGAACTCCCAAAATAAAAACGAGCTAACGCTCAGCTCTGTGCCTTGTGCGTGGTGGCTATCTTATAAGGGGTGTGCGAGCCAGGAGTGATTCTTCATTACTCGGGCTGCATGAGCCTAGGGTTACCTTCCCTAGGTGCCCAGTAAGTATTGCCCTTGGGGCCTGGGGCCACCTTCAATAGGTTCCTTGTGTTCAGCCTCTGCGTAGCCATTTACTACTCGTTTTTTGGCCGCCCTTTGTGTGCTAGGGTGTTTTCCCTTGTTCGCCTTTGGGTAAGGGCAGTTTGCACTGGTGAGGGGCTCAGGGTACTGCGCAGCTTGTTTTCACCAATCGTGGCGGCTGGCTCTGTTCCTCCTGGGTATGCTGTCCTCTTGCAGGGTTTTCTTTTTCGTTTTGTTTGCCTGCCTGGTGGGGGGGGTCTGCCTTGGTTATTGCCCCCCTGTGTACTGAGTACTCTTCTCTCTTCCGGTGGTGCCCCCTGTTTGGTCCCCGTGAGTGTACACAACCCGGGGGTTCAGTTCTTAGAAAGTTGTTTGGTAGACTTGGGCCCCGGTTAGCAGTACCCTACCTGGACTTTCCTGAGCGTGAGTTCCGTGTCAGGACCCTGGGAATCCCCACGGTGGCGCATGGGTCCGATGGATGTGACCTCTGAATCCCTCCTCGCTTTGTGCGAGTTCGAGGGTTGCTCTGTCCCCTTGTCTCAGAGTGATTCTCACTGTTTCTGTGGGGAGCCCCTACGGCTCCCTGGAGCTTATCGGGCTAATGTATGTTATATTAGACCGGGACATTAGCTAAGGAGTTCAGACCTACCAGGGACCAGCGCCAGAACCTGGCCCCTTCAGAGAGGTTTCAGGGAGCAATGGCCCTGGAAAACCCCCTTGTGGTTGGGGTTTTCCTTATCTGGCATTGACCAGGGTTTGCACCCAGAAAGGTAGGCATAACAAAACAAACCCCACATGGTAAAAAAACTAAAACAAAAACCGAACAGAGAGGTTGAAACTCCCTACAATCCCAAGGAAACAAGCAAACATGCAAACATCACACTTTACTGCCGCGCCAATCGTCCGCGCAGCCCTCCCCGCCCCGAGAGGGAGAGGGGGAGCCCTGGACCTACCGCGCCGGCTGCCACGCTTCAGTTCGTAAACTAATGTCAACCGGGATAGACGCTTCTCTGGCCTCAGTTTCCTAGGCGGTGTTTGCCTTGTGTGGCGTTCACTGCTGTGTGTTGTGTTGTGCAGTGGCCAGGAGTACCTCATCAGTGCCAGGGCTGCATGCGTTTAGGGGCTTCCTTCCCTAAGCGCCCTGTGAGTACTGCCCCTGCGTGACAGGGTTATCTTCCCTGTGGCGTTCGGGAACCATTCCCGTAGAGGTTCTTGCTGCTCGGCATTTGCCTCGCCCTTGGGGCCAGCTGGGGCTTGGGGGCCATTGTTTGGCCCTGGGAAGGGACTGATATTGTGCTGGTTAGGGTGTCAAGGTGTTGCGCGACCTGCCACCTAAGTGGCGACCGGTTCCTGTTGCCTCTGGAGACGGTGTACTTTTGCGGGGTTTTTCTTTTGTTTTTATTTTCATTTCCCTGGTGGAGGTCTGCTTAGTGTGGCTATAGTTCCACTGGTAGTGTTTGGTGGCCCTCTGTTAGGCCCCCGTGATTGTACATGTCGCAGGAGTTTTCAGTGTTGTCCTCTACCCCCTTGTTATTTTTGGGTGTTTAACCAGTTAGCAACACCTTGCCCGGGCTTCCCGTAGTTGTTACCCCTACGGGCCCTGGAAACCCCTGTCGGGGCTCGGTGGGCCATTGAATGTGTCTTCCGGGCCCCAACCCGTCTTGTGCGGGATCGTTGGTTGCTGTGCCCTTGTCTCCGGGTGACAGTCACCACTATTTACCTCCATCATGTTGCTTGTTGGGTCACTGACACCTTGACCCGGAGTCTTGCGAGAGAGATTCTCTGCTTGTTCTCCAGTACTCTCGTGATGTTATTACTGTTCAGAGTACAGGCAGCATCAGTGTTGCAAGCTAGGTTAGATTGCTGCAACACGCTAGGTTGGTTTCCCACTCGGATGCCTCGAGGCCGCCCTGTTTTGGTTAGGTGCTGTTCGCCACTTTCCCTCCCTGTTCCCGGCTCCAGACCGTCTGCGGGTTTCGGGGTTGGGGCCGAGACTCGGGCGGTTTTCGGGGGCTGCCCTGTTCGGGTTGAGGATGGTGGTTTTCTAGCCTGTTCCTCCTGCGAAGGCTTCTGGGGCTTACCAGCGGCCCTTTTCTTGCTGCCTTTCCCATGGACTCTGCCCCGGGGCCTCTGTTGTGGGTTCCCGGGGCTGTGGGGGATGCCTGCTAGCAGTTCTGGGGCAGTTTGCCCCTGTCTGGGTTTTCTGCTTCTGGGCTCAGTTTTTCGCCCATCCAGTCTGCTTGCTTCCCACTTTTGCAGGCGTGTTTTCGTATCTTTTGCATCCATCACAGCCCCCCTGTTCTGATGGCCATTTTCTTCTGCCAGTTTCCCAGCGTGGCCACCAAGGCAATGTTGCGGTTTGTTTACATGCATCTGGGTGTGCGAGCGAGCATCTTGGGTGAGTTTTTCACCTCCTTTCAGGGGTTTTATTCTCCTGTTGTCGTTTTTTGCTTTTCTGGTGTTTTCTGCCTGCTTTCTGTTCCTCTGGGAACGATTGAGTGTTGATTTTACACCGGATTTTCCGTTTTGTCTGTTTTGGGTCTGGGCAATTGAATTTGGGCTCAGTGTCCCTGTCTGTTATGCTTGCTCCCACACCTTGTCCCTCGGTTTTTCAATCTGTTTTGACCGTTTCTCTGGGGGTTCTGTCTGGGGCTGTGCTTTGCCTTTCTGTGGTATATCTCCGCCGGCAAATGTGGTGGTTTGGGCTCCCCCTGGTTTGATTCTGGGTTCCTTTGGGTTCTGTGGTTTCTTCCCCTGCGCTTATCCATGTCATCTTCGTGGGTGCATTGAACGTGGTTGATCCGCCCCATCCTTCTGGGGTTCCCGTCTGCTCTATGCAGACATAGGCCTGTCGAATCTGCTGTTCTTCTGGACTTCTTCAGTCTGCGCCCTGGAATCTATGCCCTCATCGGAGGACTGTTGTCACCTGTCCGGGTTCTGTTGGGGCCAGGTGCCTGGATGGTGGTCCTGGACCTCCAGGTAAATTCTTGGGATGTTCCTCTCCAGTTTTCTGGGACTGGCACAGTTGGTGGTGGGGCTTCAGGCTTATCGCTTTTGTTGCCTTCCCTATTTTGTAATTGGCACTTGGTGTGATTATGCATCTTTACCGGATTTTGGTGCCCTGTCTGAGTCTGCTTGGGATTGTGTGTCTGGCCTACCTCGACGACTGGCTGGTGTGGGCTCCCAGTCGGTCCGCTTGTCTGCTCGTCAGGGGTGTGGTTCTTTCCTGATTGCCAGGTTTGGTTTCCTGGTGATCCGGAGGCCATTCCATTTGTTTCGTCTCGGGTTCGGACCTGGCTGGGTCTTGTTGAGGGCTCTTGGGCCGCTCCTTGTCTTTCCCTCCTGAAGTGTTGCTGCGGCTGTGGTCCCACCTTTGGCTGTTCATAAGGGGGTTCCGGGTTGCTTGGCGGTTGCTCGAGCAGTGCGAGCATGCGTACTTCCCTCTGCGTACGAATTGGATTTGGTGTCCACCCCTCCCTGGGTTCAGTTCCGTGATCCAGCAGGTTCTTCGGTTCCGTCCTTCTGGAGGTTTCCGGCTTCCCGCATCACGTCTTCTGAGGTGCGGGAGGCCTTGGCGGTTTACCTCCTGCACAACCCGGATTATGCCTTTGTGATGGCTCCACGTTCCTTCGTGTACGGTTCTTCTAGTTCGTACTGGATTCGTTATGAGGTTTTGGAGTCGTCCTGGTTGGCAGACTGTCCTCTTTTTTCGTTGGAAGCTTGGCACATGTTCTGTCAGTCCCGCGCGCTTGGGTGGTGAGAGAGACTCATGGTGTTTCAGGTGTTCCTGTGGGGGTGACATTTCAATGCTTGTCTATTCGCCCCTGCCCTTCCGCGGGATGTTGTTGTCGTGCAGCTTCACGTGCAGGTTCCTTCCATTTCGGCTGCCTTGGTTGCGGAGGATTTGCGGATTTGTGGCCTGCTTGCTGTGGCCCTGCGTTTCTTTTCCCTCCTTGAGCTGCTCTCGGATTGGCTTGAGTTGAATGTGGGGGAGCTTGGGGCTGCTGCTAGGTCCGGTGCGCTGCCCTCTGTGCTGCGGGCATCGTCTGCTTTGTTGAAGCTCTTCGCGCCACTCTTGCGTGATGTTGTTTTGCGGTTCTATGCTTCTCGCCTTGCGTGTCGACAAGCGATGCTGGCTTCTTTCTTGGACTCTGCTTGGGCCCTGGCTCTTCGTTTATCTTCACCTTTTTGTCTGTTGCCGTTTGCGGAGTCTGCTGTGGTGCAGTACCTGCAGATGGCTTCGGTTAGTTGTCGGCCTATGTCTGAGTTGTTCTTGCTCCGAGGGGCTCGTGGGGGGCCTTCCTGGAAAGGTCATGCCAGTGCTCGGGTTTTTTTTTCGTTGGGGTAGGCCATTGGTGCCAGATTCGGAGCAGGCGCAGCCTTCAGTTCCGGCTGTTACTGGTCGGTGCGGGGATCGCCCTGTTCACGGCTTGGGTTCTCGCAAGGCGCATCGGCCCTTTTGTGGTTCATTCCATTGACGGGGCGATGGGGGGGCGGCTCGCCCTGTTTAGTCGTGCCTGGTCTCACAATTTGTGGGCTTTTCGGGTCGTTTCGCGTGGCCTTTAGTGGCATTGGGTGGCTCCTCCTCGCTTAGGGGGTTCGGGGTTGGCAGGGCAGGCCTCTTTCCCTGCGCTCTGGTGGGTCATCTTGGAATGGGTTCGCTTGGGCGTGGTCGAAACGACAACGCCCCTCAGGTGGGTTTCCCGCCTGTTTCCGGTCCCGAAACAAGACTGGGCGGACCTCCGGTTCATTCTGGACTTGTCCCGTCTGAACCCGTGGGTTTCTTACCCCTCCTTCCGGATGACAACTCTATCCCAGGTCCATCTTCTCTTGGAGCAGGGCGCTTAGATGGTGCCCCTGGACCTCAAGGACGTGAATTGGCACGTCCCGGTTCATCCAAGGTTCAGGGACTGGCTCGGTTTTGTTGTGGGGTGGCATGGATTTGGTTCTTTCCCAGCTCGTCGGGTTCGGGTTCTTGGTGAACTGGAGGAAGTCCCATCTGGTTCCCTCTCAGGTTCGGTCTTGGCTGGGTCTGGTTTGGGACGCTTGCTCCGCTTCCTTGTCTCTGCCAGCTCTGCTTTGCCTGCGGTCCCGTCTTCATCTGTTTTTGGGTGGTTCCCAGGTCACGCAGCGGTTGCTCGAGAGTTTGTGTGGGAGCCTGAACTTTGCCTTTATGGTCTACCCGCAGAGTCGGGTGTGGCTTTGTCGGCTGTTCTGGTTCCTTCGGGGACGTCCCTTCCGCCTCTCTTGTGACCGTTGGGTTCAGCCTCCTGGGGCTTTGCATCGGCTGCTGCGTCGCCAGCTTCCTCTTCTGGTTTTTCGGGGTTCAGTGCCTTGGCGCCTGCCCACGCCCTCGCTCGATGTGTTCACAGACGTGTCGTCTCTTGGCTGGGGCTTCGTGACCAGTGCTCATCAGGCCGGCCAGAGACGATGGGGTCGGTGTGGATGTCGCTCCAGAGGGTTTGAGTCGCTCACGGATCGACGATCAGGTTCCATTCGGACTGCTCCCTGGTGGTTCATTGCCTAAACCGAGGGAATCGATGCGGTCCTTAGCTCTTTGGGGTTGGTCGCTTCGGGTAACTCGTCTGCTGGGTTCTCTGGGTTTGGCTCTCTTGGCGGTTCACGTCCGGGGGGGGTGTCCAACGTCCTGGGGGACGGCCTGTCCCGGTTCCTTCCCCTTTCTACGGAATGGAAGGTCGACACCGACTCCTTCAGTTGGCTGTGTCAAACGTTCGGGACTCCGGAGGTGGACCTCTTCACGTCTGCGTGGTCGAGGCATCTTCCGGTATATGTGGCACCGTTCGCTGACCGCGAGGATGTCGGGATCGACGCCTTTCGGCAGGACTGGTCGAGGTGGGGGTTCCTGTACCTTTTTCGTCCGGTTTAGCTGTTGCTCCAGGTCCTGGCTCGCTTGGAGACTTATCAGGGGGGGAGTTGTCCTCTTGGCCCCATGGTGGCCAGCCGTGGTTCTAGGTTCTGCTTGCCCGGTGTCCGAACCCGGAGGTTTTTCCGCGGCTCCGCCTCTTTCAGAAGATTGGCCCTGTCCTTTACGAGACTGGTTCGCTCTTCTCCTCGAATTTTTTACTAGAGTTTATCACCAGTTGTATGGTGATCAGGTGGCTTCGTTGATGGTGTCCCACCTGCAGGCTTCGTCTCGGCAGCAGTATGAAGTTTCCTGGCGATCCTTCCATTTCTTTCTTATTCTTTGTCGTTGTACCTTGCTTTCGGTTAGGGTGGTGGTGTCCTTTCTCTCGTGGTTGTTCCAGGACCGTCATCCTATGCCAAATACTGTCGCCTCGTATAGTGTGGAGCTGGTAGAGCCACTTCAGCTTGCCTTCGGTATAGATGCTACTTCTGCACCATTTCGCAAGCTGTCTTGTGTGTTGTTTCACCTCCGGCCTGCTCATGCGCCGCCTGAGCCATCCTGGTCTTTGGACAGAGTGCTCTCTTATCTCTCTTCTCCTCAGTTTGTTGTGGACCCTTCGGTACAGGATTGTTTTTTGAAGGCTCTTTTTCCTGTTGGTATTGGCCTCTGGGGATTGGGTCGGGGAGCTTCATTGTCTCCTCCGGCGCAGGGATTTCTGCTCTTTCGGTCATGGAGATAGGTTTGTCTGCAGCTGTCTCCTTCTTTTCTGGCGAGAATGAGACTGCTGTTTTTCGGAGGGGTCCTTTGGTTGTTGATGCTTGGTTGGTCAGGCCGGGGGTGCATCATGTTTTGTGTCTGGATGCGGCCCTCTGCCGTTATTTGCGCGCCACATCTTCTGTGTCCGGGGACGCGCTTTGGGTTGATCAGGTTTCTCTTCTTCCCTGTTCACGGGTACAGGTCTCTCAGGTCGTCCGCAGTCTAGCCAGCCTGCGGTCTATCCCCGTGCCTATGACGTTATAAGTTTGCTGCTCTTGCTGCCGTTTTTGGGAACATGTCCTGGGCTAACATTCGGGCACAGTGGTCGAACAGGGTCCTGGCTGCACGCTACCTAGTGAACGTTCCTGGGTCTAGTCGGGCCTGTGTCGCTTTCGTTTGGCGGCTGCAGCCTGTCTCGACTTCGAGTTGAGGTGTGGAGCACCGACCGCCTCCCGAATAAGTCCCCCTTTTTCCTTAGTCTTTGATGAAGTAGCTCTGGGGAGTTTCCCCCAGAAAGCCAGTGTCGAATGTAATGAAACGCCATTTTCTGGGTGAGTCCCGGAGGCTCCTCGGCAACCCTCCCTCCCTCTTGGCAGTTTACGTGTACAGTGGATCCTCAAGTGATGAGCGGCTCCAGTTACGAGCATTTCGAGTAACGAGCAAGCCACTCGCAGAAAATATGTCTCGACTGATGAGCTTTGCCTCGATTAACGAGCGTTCCCGCTGGTTCTTGGACACCTCCGACGACAGTTTTGTTGTTGTTTTACAAGACAAGTTTTCCACATGACGAGCTCGGTGCCGAAATGGATTAAACTTGTTAATCGAGGCGTCACTGTATTTTGATATCCAGCCTCGGAACTAGAGGTGTTGATCGCCGGCACGAGGGCCTGGGGCTCCCCCCTTCCCCCTCCTGGGGAGGGGGAGCTGCGCAGACATGCGGCGTGGCTCGTGTGAATGTTATGCTTGTTTTCCCGTGGGGGACTTCTGTGCATTTGTTTAGTTATTTTCATTGGTTTTACCAGAATAGGGTTTGTTTTGAGGCGCTTACCTTTCTGGGTACCTGTCCCGGTCAATGGCAGATATAGAATGCTCCACAATCGTATATGCATTTCTATAGGCCATTGCTCCTCGTGCCTCTCTGAGGGGGCCAGGTTCTGGCCATGGGTGTCAGTAGGCCTAGAACTCCCACCCACATCGACTGATGCCAAAAGTTAGAACTATCCCTATCAGCCTGGATAGCTACCTTGCCTTACCTTGAGGTTACCTTGAGGTGCTTCCGGGGCTTAGCGTCCCCGCGGCCCGGTCATCAACCAGGCCTCCTGGTTGCTGGACTGATCAACCAGGCTGTTGGACACGGCTGCTCGTGGCCTGACGTATGAGTCACAGCCTGGTTGATCAGGTATCCTTTGGAGGTGCTTATCCAGTTCTCTCTTGAACACTGTGAGGGGTTTGCCAGTTATGCCCCTTATGTGTAGCGGGAGCGTGTTGAACAGTCTCGGGCCCCTGATGTTGATAAGAGTTCTCTCTCAGAGTACCAGTTGCACCTCTGTTTTTCAACGGGGGTATTCTGCACATCCTGCCATGTCTTCTGGTCGCATGTGATGTTATTTCTGTGTGCAGGTTTGGGACCAGCCCCTCAAATATTTTCCATGTGTAAATTATTATGTATCTCTCCCACCTGCGCTCAAGGGAGTACAGATTTAGGCTCTTTAGTCGGTCCCAATAGTTTAGATGTTTTACCGAGTGGACTCTAGCAGTAAAGGATCTCTGCACGCTCTCCAGGTCAGCAATTTCTCCAGCTTTGAAAGGGGCTGTCATTGTGCAGCAGTACTCCACTCTAGAGAGCACCAGCGTTTTGAAAAGTATCATCAGCGGTATAGCATCTCTAGTGTGAAAAGTTCTTGTTATCCAACCCGTCATTTTTCGTGCAGTTGTGACGGCCACTTTATTGTGTTCTTTAAAGGTAAGGTCTTCCGACATGAGTACAGTGGAACCTCGATTAACGAGTAATTACCTAAGTGTAATTACCTAAGTGTAGTTACAGGATGAGAGCTACGCTCATGGTGTCCCGTCTTCCCAGCACTCTTTGTCCCAGCACAGCCACACGAGTGGCTCTATTAACGAGTTTTTCCAGTAACGAGCAAGCCACTCACAGCAAATTTGTCTCTATTGACGAGCTCGCCTCTATTAACGAGCGAAACCACATGGTGCTTCCTAGCGTCTCGCGGGTTCTCGCAAATTCTCGGACGCCTCCGACGCCAGTGTTGTTGTTTTATCTCACACGACAAGCATCCCTCTGGATTTATTTGCTCTTTTCTTTGGGTTTTTAGTGGTTTTGCGACTACAATTTGTAACACACGATGTCTCCAAAGAAGCTGCTTGCTAAAGATAGTGTTGTCCAGAGGAAGAAAGATACAATTACTGTGGATTTGAAGAAGGAAATTATAGCGAAGCATGAGTGTGGTGTCTGTGTGACTGATCTCACAAGGGAGTATGGCAGGTCCTCACAACAATTTACACCATTAGTAAGAGAATGAGGAGGTAAGGGAGGATGCTGCCTCTTCCACTGACATCATCCTGGTCAAGCAGTGACAACCCAGTGTGTGAACATGTTTAATGACAATTTGCTGTCTCGTTTTATGGATATCCTAAAACAAAGACAAAAGCAATTGTCAATATAAAAGTTCTTTCTAAAAGTAGAGAAAAGAAGAGCCAGTGATAGTGAACCACAACCTGGTCCCAGTGGGGTGAAAATCCCAAGAAGAGAGAGCCTGCCTGACTCAGAGGTGGATTCTCCTTCCACACCATAACCCCTCTCCTCCATCCCACCTCCCCATCGTCTCCCTCAAGCCAGCAACGACTCTTCATAAGGTAAAGTAAACATTAAAACAGTGCAACAAAACATTTATAATTACATGTGCAGTATTATATTTACATTAAAAAATGTCATACAAGTATGGATGTTTTGGGAGTGGAACGGATTAAATTTATTTCCTTTATTTTAAATGGGGAAATTTGTTTCCAAAGACGAGTTTTCCAGGTAACGAGCTCGGTGCCAGAACGGATTAAACTCGTTAATAGAGGTTCCACTGTACACCCAAATCCTTTACATTGCCTTTTCGTGCTATGTTATGGTTTGTCTGAGTTTTGTACGTGGTTTCGTTTTTATATTTTCATTTTTTCCATAGCGCATGAGCTGGAACTTATCTTCGTTAAACACCAATTATTTTCTGTAGCCCATAGAAAGACCTGATCTACATCTGACTGTAGGTTGCGCCGTGTCCTCTATGTTGCCTACTCTCATGAAGATCCATGTTCATCTGCAAAGGATGATACAGTGCTATAGGTTGTGTTCTTGTCTATGTCCGATATGAGGATGAGAAAAAGTACTGGAGCAAGCACAGTACCCTGGGGGACTGAGCTCTTAACGTTGATGGGCTGGATTTTATTTTGTTGACTATTACACATTGGGTTCTGTTGGTCAGGAAATTGTAGATCCATCTGCACTTTTTCCGGTAATTCCTTTTGAGCGCATTTTATGTGCAATAACACCATGGTCACATTTATCAAAGCTTTTGCGAAATCTGTGTAAATTACATCAGCATTTTGTTTGTCTTCCATAGCATCTAATGCCATATCATAGTGGTCCAGCAACTGCGACAGGCAAGAGCGCCCTTCTGAAACCATGTTGTCGGGGGTTATGGAGATGCTGTGATTCCATGTATTGTGAGCTTACTTCTTAGCACTCTCTCAAAAAATTTTATGATGTGCGATGTTAGTGCTATCGGTCTGTAATTTTTGCCTCTGCCTTATTTCCTCCTTTATGAGTGGTGCTATCTCTGCTGTTTTTAGTATATCAGGAATAACGCCAGTATCTAGGCTTTGTCTCCACAGAATGTGGAGGGCCTGCGATAGTGTTTTTTACAGTTCTTGATGAATATGGAGTTCCAAGAATCCGGGCCTGGTGCAGAGTGCATAGGCATACTGTTTAGCTCCGGGGATCCCTCCAGGACTCACCCAGAAAATGGCAGTTCATGACATTCAACCGCTGGTTTTTTCAACTATTTCCATGCAAATTTAAGAAAACTCACTGTTTTGCCTTGAAACAAATAACACCTCTTATTCATCATAAAACTGAGGCCCCTTTGTAGTATAGCTATATTTCTTTGGCATCTTTGTGTAGTTAGTTTCAATCTATGACCTCTTGTTCTCAATGTTCCAGGTCTCAGGAAGTCTTCTCCATCAGTTTTATCGATTCCTGTTACTATCTTGTATGTAGTGATCATATCACCTCTTTTTCTTCTGTCATATAGTTTGGTATACTAATGCCTCTAA
>WNGS01163947.1:17243678-17310587 GCA_020271785.1 Procambarus virginalis | reverse complement strand
GCAGCCTGTGACAGCTGACTAACTACCCAGGTACCTATTTACTGCTAGGTAAAGGGGATAGGGTGAAGGAAACTCTGCCCATTGTTTCTCGCCGGCGCCTGGGATCAACCCCGAGACCACAGGATCACAGTCCAGCGCGCTGTCCGCTCGGCCCGACCGGCTCCCCTCCGGGAGCCGGTCAGCCGAGTAAAGATGTGAGTAATCTTTAAAGAATTCTGACAAAGACAGAGATCTAGGGGTGGTTCTAGATAGAAAAACTATCACCTGAGGACCACATAAAGAACATTGTAAGAGGGCCTATGCTTCTCTTTCTAACTTCAGAAATTGCTTTTAATTACATGGATTGGCGAAATACTAAAGAAATTGTTCACGACTTTTGTTATGCCAAAGCTAGAATATCAGCGGTTGTGTGGTGTCCATATCTTAAGAAGCACATCAACAAACTGGAAAAGGTCAAAGACATGCTACTAAGTGCTCCCAGAACTGAAGGGCAAGAGCTACGAGGAGAGGCACTTAGGTAATTACTGGTACAGCACAATGGGGCCTCGACTTACGATGCTAATCCGTTCCCAGAGACGGATCGTAAGTTGAAGCGATTTTTCCCATAAGAAATAAAGGGATTTGAATTAATTGTTCCCCACCTCCAAAATATTAATATACAAATACATTTATACTGAATACATTTTTTTTCTAACTACAATACAATACCTAAGTTTATCTCGCCTTTATGGAGGGCTCTTGATGGCATATGGAAGGTGGTGATGAGGGGGGAGGAGGAGAGTTGTTACTGTTTGGAAGGGGCGTCCCCTTCCATTATCACATCAGGCAGTGATGTTTTCTCTGGGGTACTCTTCCTACGTTTTGCCTGAATACCACTAGGACCTGGTTGTGGTTCAGTGCTTGTTTGTCTCACTACAAATTTGTCAAGATAGATTGTTTTCCCTTCGTTTTAACATTTGTCTGTAATGATACATCACTTTAGCACCCATAATGTCCTTTTCCTTAGCCAGTATGGTCGATATCATTGACTGAGATTTGTTGTACTGTACTGCCTAGCCAGTCCAACAACCCGCACACCATCTTCATATTTACGAATGATCTCTTGTTTCTGCTCTATGGTCATCCTTACATGGGATCTCATATGTTGAGCCTTACCACTGACTTTCCTGGACTCATGGCATGATATATAATAATTACTTTAATGTTCAAAATGCAAAAAATCACCACAAAAGCAAAATTTCGTATAGGCGCGATCGTCACTAAGCGGGCAGCTGTAGTAAGCTGAGGCAGGTTGGCTGCGTGACCGGGAACCACGCGCTCAGTCGAACGTGTACCAACAAATATCGTAAGTCGACGACACCATCGGATGTCGAGTCGCATTTTTCGATGAAATTTACATCGCAACTCGAAATTATCGTAAGTAGGGGCAATTGTAAGTCAAGATGCCACTGTATGAAGAAATTAACAAGAAACTGATAGAACTGGATGATGATGCCGACAGATGATTCTAACATTGATAAAGACTATTCACAAGGCTCTGATGTTAAGGAAACATGGACAGTGAACTCCATGAAAATAGTGGAAGTATCTAGGGTGAGACTTATTCCAACACACACCACATCAGAGGTCACATGTGTGTCTGCCACAAGCTGTGTTACCTTTGTCCTTTTGGCCATGAACATGTGAAAGTTCACTCATTTTCCAAATTCAGTAACCAGGAGTCTGATACTAGTAGTAGCGAGTTGTGGCTAATGGTAGTGGTTTGCATCGTGTTGCTGAGTCTACACCCCATCCTGCAAAACATTTGTGATGTCATGTGGTGAAATTGAGGGAAGACTCGCCTCATCTATACACAGTCGTGCCCACACTGTGTATAGAGAAGGGCTTCATCTCCCAGCCAATGTAATTTTGTTGTTGGTAGGATACCTGCCAGTGATTGTGGTATTGCCACAAGCACTACAGGTGCAGTCCCGAAGGAAAATGGCTCCAACTTTGTTCCTCAAATACTTATACATAATTTAATGATTAAGATGTAGGCAGTACAGACCTTGTCCTGCATATAGGTGAAGATGTGTATAAAAGTGACCACAACACTTTGACGAGCCGCTTGTAGATCATATCGTTCATGGAACGAACAGATATGCTGCCAAACTTATTTCTTTCCCAACATTTTTGGGCATATCGCACATTCACATATGCAGCACAGGAAGAACACCACTATAACTGAAACATATGTATTTCTTGCCCTGTGTATGATAATGAAACATTCTGTGAAACAGTCATCAAGGATTATTGGAACTCTTGTTCTGACCCCAATTTTCGAGAGAGAACCTTCTCATGCCAGATATCTCCTCCTCCTCAGGTGTATTCATTATGAGAACAGTGATCACCAGACTGCATACAATAGACTGTGGAAAGTGAGGCTCCAGCTCAGTGACTTGAATGAAAAGTACAAAGATTTCTTTGTACCAGGTCAGAAGCTGGTGATTGACATATCACTTATGCTTTTCAAAGGACATGTTGGTGTATACAAGCAGTATATCCTCTCCACACACTACAGATTTGCACTCAAATTCTCCATCCCGTGTGATTGTGAGACAGAATGGTCATAGATATGAAACTAAATTCTGGCACAGACAGACAGACATTTTCAAGGGTGATCCTCACAGTTTTCATGCAGTGTGGTAAAGACACTGATGGGTCCACTGCTAAACAAGGCCACATTTTATATACAGTACAGTCAATCATTATACAGTACCAGTCCCTTGTTAACTAGGTGCTGGCATGAACATAAAAATGGCACAGTTAAGTCCTAAAGGAGGAAAATGTAAGTGTTTGACCAAACTGCTTTAAGATCTTGGTAATTAAAATTCCGGTAACTCTAATCAATGAGTAATTCAGTGAAAGTCACGATTGAGTTATTTACCTTTTTGGACCTTTTAACTTGAAGCCTAATTCAAGTTACCACGATTTTGAAATCAAGTTACTAAATGTAATGTGGCAACCTATGCTCATAACACTAATTACATTTAAAGAATGCATTAATAAAATAAAGAAATATAATACCTAATAATATAACAAATACAGGGTAATAATCATTTCTTAAAAACCTTGCATAAATGTTATACAGTGTATTTTCCTGCTACCTATCATGCCCCAAGTGGACCCATCCAAGCCTAGTCTACCTACCAGCCATGTGTGTTCTCTCCCACTTCGTATGATCCTACAGTGCAGCATTACTGAAAGATTTTCTTTCCCAACATTTTTGCTATAATAGAAACTTTGATAATATTTTTCTAAGACCATGACTGGTAACAGCAACAACTAACATGTAAGTGTTAAGAGGAAGCAAGTTCGGCTTTCCACTAGAGAAAAGTGGATAAGTGATTGTAACACGAGTTACAAGTGATTGAACTTTGTGAATTGGCCTCTCTGCTGTGAATGTCACGAAAGATTTTGGTACAGGTGTGGGTACCATCTCAAATAAAAAAATGTAAGACTAAATACATGAAATGCATATTTGCTAGTGAGGAAGAGGAAGCAAGTACTAGTAGAGGCTGTCACAGAAAAACTTGAAGCCTACACAGAATGCACAGCTGGACGAGGCTGTGTATAAATGGTTCACCCAGCATAGCAGTGTGTATGACAATTCACAGTGAAGAAATAAGGAATGCAGCAAGCAGGTTTGCAACCAAATTTAGAATATCAGACTTCAGAGCAAATGATAGTTGGAATGCCAATTTAAAGAGGCACAATCATCAAGAACAAAATTTGCAGTGAAAATTGAGTGCAGATATGATGTTGAGCCATTACAAAAAATTAAGAACATACATTTTTTTCTAACAATCAATATCAAATCTATAATGGTGATGAAACAGGTCTGTACTGTACTGTAAAATGTCAATGTTGAGAGAATAATTAGTATGCCAGGTATAAATGGCTAGGGGGTGGGACATAAATAACTAATCTCACTCTGCAGTACTAACTGATAGGCAAGAGAAAAAATACCTCAGAAGATACCTATCTTGAGACTATCCTCGCTATATAGCATGCAAGGGAAGATAACTGTCAAACTACAGGGTTTCAGGTAGTCAAAGCTGAGAATCTCCAGAAACTGCATGATTAAAAGTCAAATTCAAAAACAAATACCGTACCTAGAATTCCAAATTGAGTCAACACAAAATAAATTACATAGTACAATATATAAATGAAGTCTTGTCCTTACTTGCAGAAATACCATCGTCTTCCTCATGACTTCCTCCTTTACTCAGAGCCGATTTCCGTCGATCTTCATTTTTAGATGTAGCGCCAAGTCCTATTTTTTTACCTGCTGCAGTAGCAACAAATGCTGAATTAGGATCCAAACCCTGCCCTTCCTCTTCATCGTCATCATCGTCGTCGTCGTCATTGGATCCAGAATCGTCTTCCCTGATGAACAAGTAGATGTACAGCATCAATAAAATAATGCAGTAATGGTCTGAGATACTGATAAAAAACCCCAGCGTTGAATGTAATGAAATGTCATTTTCTGGGTGAGCCCAGAAGTTCCCTGGAACTATCGGACTGATACATGCTATATTAGTCTGGAGCATCACTCAGAGTTCAGCCTACCGGGGACCACGCGCCAGAACCTGGCCCCCCTCAGAGAGGCACAGACACCAATGGCCTATGGAAACCCCCAAGTGTTTGGGAGCATTCAATATCAGCCATTGACTGGGGTTAGGCACCCAGAAAGATAGGCACAATAAAACAGACCCCCCACTTGGTAAGAAATTGCAACTAAAGACCAAACAGACAGACAGAATTCCCTAAAACCTAAAGAAACAAGCAAAAGTCACACACCACCGCTGCGCCGCTTGTCCGCACAGCCCTCCCCTTCCTGGGAGGGGGAGGGAGGAGCCCTGCCCCCCCCCCACATGCCAGCAACTTACACTTCAGTTCAGAGGCTGAGCATAAAAAACGAAAACTGCCAACCGGAGGGAGGAGGGGTGCAAGAGAGCCTCCAGGCTCACCCAGAAAATGGCGTTTCACTACAATAAATGCAGGATTTCTGTGGGGAGCCCCTTCGGCCTCCTGGAGCTACCTAATCAAAGACAAGTAAAAGAGGGACTTACCCGGGAGGCAGCCACCACACGCACATCAACTCTAAGGCGAGACAACTGACTGCAGCCTGCGACCCAAAGCCACACACAACCAACCAGGACCAGAAATACTGACCAGATAACAGGCGGCCAGGAACCTATCCGACCTCCAAAACCGCCGCACCTGAATGTCAGCCCAAGACATGTTGCCGAACACGGCAACCAAAACAGCAAACTTATGAACAACATGGGCACAAGGGTAGACCTATTACTTGGCAATAGCCAACCAAGGGATGGTTGGCTATTAAATTTAGCCAACCATCCCTAGTTGGCTAGACTTAATAACCCTGTAGCTGATCTGGGAGACCCAAGCCCTGGAACAGGGAATGAGGGAAACCAGATCAACTCAAAGCGTGTCCCCAGCCACAGAAGCCATTGTGCGCAGATAACGGCAAAGAGCCACTACCAAAAGAAGGATGCCCCGCCAGCCCCAAACATCCCCCGAAGGAGGAGGAGAAGCCACCCAATGCTATCACAGGCCGTAGGAACACGACCTGAAATGCCCACAAATCATGGGAGTATGCGGGAGCAAACAGTGCGAGCCTACCCCCATCGCACAGAACCATCTACCACACCCTCTACCCCTGAAGAAAAGGCAGAGTTCAGGGGAAGGGCAGCAAAGAAAGAGGTCTGCTGGTAGAACCCAGAAGCTTCAGCAGGAGGAGCGAGCTTGAATGCCTCTGTCTCCGACTCGACTGGTGCAGCCCCCGAAGTCGCCCGAGTCTCATGACCAACTAAACCCCCGCCCTGACCCCGAAACCCTCAAACATTTGGGAGCCGGGAGCAGGGCGCACAACGCCAATCTAGGAAGGACTTGCGGGCGTGGACGGAACCAAAGTCGAAGAGACTAACGCCCCCAAGTCCGGGTCCCTATAACCAAAATGGGGCAGCCCCAGGGCATCTGAGCAAGCAACGAACCTAGTGCATTGCAGCAACATATACCGGGCATGTAACACGGATGTAGCCTGAACCTGAACCTCGGTGACAATAGAATGGGTAAACTGGAGCACGAGCAGAGAACAAGTCTCGCAAGACTCCGGGTCAAAGGTGTTGTTGACCCAACAGGCAGCATGACAAAACAGGTAACTGTCACCCAGAGACAAGGGCACAGAACAACCCTCAAACTCGCACAAGGCGAGGTGGAACTCAAGAGGACACATCCATCGGTCAATCTAATCCTGATGGGGGTTTCCAGGGGCCTTGTAGGGGTGTCTTCTACAGGAAGCTCAGGCAAGGTACTGCTAGCCAGTAAAAACCCAAAAGCTAAGACGGTCATCAATATACCCTATATGGACTAATAGCCAAACAAGGCAGACACCCTCCTGGCAAGAAAAAGAAAAAAGCCCCGCAAGAGTGCAACGCCCCCAGAAGGAACAGGAACATGGCCGCCGTGCAGGGAAGCGAGAAGCGCAGCACCTTGCGCCCCAACTAACACCACCACTTCCTACTCAAAGCCAAACAAAGGCCACGAAACCCCAGATGGCCCCAAGGGCGGTTCTTGAGCAGCAAGAACCCCTACGGAAGTGGAGTCCCGAAGGCTCTATGGAAGGTAACCATAGAACTCTAGGGTAGTACTTACAGGGCAGCCCTCGAAGCAGCCGAGTCTCTAACTAACGAAACCCCACCCTGACCCCGAACCCCACAAGCATCAGGGAGCTGGAAGCAAAGGAGAGGAGAACGGCAAACAAAGACCAATACCAAAACGAGGCAGCCCCGGGGCATACGACCAGGCAACCTATACCTTGCATTAAATGCCGAAGGTGCCTGGACCCAAGGTCAAGAACAGGAGACTGGGTGAACTGGAGCACCAGCAAGGAATACCACTCGCAAGGCTCTGGGTCAAGGTGTCATTGACCCAACAAGGCAGCATGACGAAGGCAAAAATGGTGATTGTCACCTGGAGGCAAAGGGACAGAGCAACCTTCAAACTCGCACTCGGTGAGGTGGAGTTCAGTGAATCCATGGGTCCAAAGAGCCCCACTGGGGTCTTCAAGGGCCCTTAGGCTGACTGCTAAAAGCAGCATAGGCAAGGTACTGCCAACTGTTTGGCCCAAACCACTGAGAAAACAACTAAAGCTAAACCCCTGCGACATGTACAATCACAGGGGGCCTAGCGGGAGACCACCAGAATAACAGAGGGTGGATAACAACCGAGGGGCAGACCCTCACCAGGCAAAACAAACAAAAGAAAATCCCACAAAAGCACAATGTCGCCAAGAGGAACAAAACTGGCCGCTGTGTATAATGGGAGACAAGCTGCACAGAACCTTGTGCCCCTACCACCCAAGATACCACCTCCTACCTAAGGCCAAACAGTGGCTATTGAGAGTTCTGCCTATCTTCGATTGCAATTTTCTTACCATGTGGGGGGGGGGGGGTGCTGTTTTATTATGCCTACCTTTCTGGGTGCCTAACCCCGGTCGATGGGAGATAAGGAAAACCCCCAAGCCATAGAGGTGTTCCCAGAGGCCATTGCTCCCTGTGCCTCTCTGAGGGGGGCTAGGTTCTGGCTCGTAGTCCCCAGTAGATTGAACTCCATAGACTAATGCCCTGGCCTAATGTATCGCATATTAGCCTGATAGCTCCAGGGAGCCAAAGGGGCTCCCCACTGAAAGCCTAACTTTCCAAGGCATCGTATAGCACATACATGCACTAAATTGGTCCTAAAATATCATATATTAAACCTAGGACTGGCTATTTAGGCCTTGGACAGGTTGGGTTTGATTCTTAACCATTCCATTTTTAAGCATGCCATTTGTGATAATCTAATAGTATAAAACAAACTTTTTGGGGTCCAACACCCCATTTTCGTACACTTGACCAAATAGTTGCTATAAGTACTATCATTTTGGAAGATAGGCTGAAATGTGTCATGTATTGGAAAGTGGAACAGTGGAAAACAAGCTATACAACCTATAAATTATGTGAAAAGATATTGAAGAATTCTGACAAATAGAGATCTCTAAAGATGGTTCTGGATAATTAACCGTCACTAGAGGATCACATCAAAAGTGTTGCGAGACGAGCTTACACTACACTTAGCAATTTTCAGAATTGCGTGTAACTATATAGATGGAGAAATACTAAAACTGTTCACGACATTTGTGAGACCAAAATTAGAATATGCAGCAACTGTGTGGTTTCCACATCTCAAGCAGCACATCAGTGAGGTAGAAAGGATACATAGACAAGTTTTGGATGGCTCTTTGATGATAAAAGTAGAGTCTGAAGGCAGTAAAAATGTTAAAGCTGGAAGGTAGAAGGAAAAGAGGCAATATGATCACCTCTTTTGATGATAGGTTGATAGATAGGTTCATCAAGATAAACCTATCTTGATGATGATGATATGATAGGACCTCAAACTACAGGCTCTAGTTTCAAGCTATTAAAATAAAAGTGACATGAACAACAAAGTTCTCTTTTTGTAAACAAAATTGTAGTAAGTTGGAACAATTTAAGTGAGAAGGAAGATGCCAAAGCTATCAGAAGTATCAAAGAGTGACAAAAAATTATAGGGAACACAGGTGGTCACAAAAGTAGCTCTCATTATATAACTACTCTTAGGAAAAAAAAATTATAACTAACGACATGTAAAGCAACAATAGATGTACAAGTACTGTATTCATGTGTTTGTACAGATTGCAAATAATGTGTCATACATACAGTAGATATGACTTCTTGCTCACCTTTTACTATTGCTATTATTGGAATTTTGATTAAATATCTGATTTTCTAATTTTTCTAATTTTTTCTTTTCTTTCCTTCTTTTCTTTTTCGCTCTTCTTTTTTCAGCTTTCTTCTTCTCCTTCTCGGCATCCGTTAAGTCTGCATTAGATTTTGTAAGGTGGTTTCGAGCGTCTCCATTGCGGCATAAAACTGCAGAGAAAAAACAACATTAGTCCTCGTACACTATAAGCTTCAATTACATATGAGTTGCATTCTAGAATTTTCTGAATGGAAAGATCAACAGGAGTTTATTCAGATGGTTCGGTGATATGAACATATATAGATGATATACTGTAGGATGTCATTAATGGTTAGAGATAGATTACAGGTGTCATTAACAATTATAGGAATTATTGGGAACATTTAGATAGTTAGAACAGAATTTCTTGGAATGTGGAATAATGTTGGGAAAAAAAGAAAAAAAAGTTGAATGTAACGAAACACCATTTTCCCCGAGGCTCCCCGGAGCTCCCCAGAACAAGGCCGACATCCCGAGGAAGGGCAGGGACGAACAAACACGCATTGAGGCGCTCAAACTCGCCATCCCTGGTAAACGTGTACAACTATAAGGGCCACTCACCACTCAAGCGTGCGGGACCGACAGAACATATGCCACATCCCCAACGAAAAGATAGGACAGTCTGCTAACCAGGACAACTCCAGAACACTGTAACGAACCCAGTGAGGAAAAGAAGAACCGAACTCGAAAGAGACAGGATCCATTATCGAGGTGTTACCTCGAGGTGTTTTCGGGGCTTAGCGTTCCCATGGCCTGGTCGTTGACCAGGCCTTCTTATTGCTGGACTGGTCAACCAGGCTGTTGGACGTGGCTGCTTGCAGTCTGACGTATGAATCACAGCCTGGTTGATCAGGTATCTTTTGGACGTAATTATCGAGTTCTCTCTCTCTTGAACATTGTGAGGGGTCGGCCAGTTATGCTCTTTATGTATAGTGGAAGTGTTGAACAGCCTCTGATGTTGATAGAGTTCTCTCTCAGAGTAGTGGCGTAATCCGGCATAACCCGGGGTGTGCAGGAGTTAAGCCGTAATGGCCTCCTGCACCTCTTACGGCGAGGATGAGGGAGGCCAAAAACCTCAGGAAAGGAGGAACTGAAATACCCAGGGAAACCCGGAACCGGGTTCCGGGGAAGGGGTCGACGCCATATAAACTCGTACATGGAGGGTGGGGATAAGAAAACCCAACTCCCTACAACAATGAGACCCGCTCAGAGGGTACCAAGACCCAGGCGTCAAATGGGGGCAAACAGGGTTCAAGCCCCGTCCCCCCCCAAAGTCAACTCCCTGCCCTGCTTCCAGGAACCTCCACATCAGGACCTGGGGCTGAGTCGTCCTCCAAACCCCTTGCCTCAAAAGAAAAGGCAGAAGCCGCTTGAAAAACTGAAACGAAAGGAGTCCACTGGTCAGACCCAGAAGTACCGGCTGGAGGATTGGGTTCGAATGCCTCCGTCTTCACACTGGAAGGGGGCATTTTCCGAAACTGCCCGAGTCTCACCACCAACTAAACCCTGCCCCAACTCCGAAACCCTCAGACACTCTGGAGCCGGAAGCAAGGAAAGGGAGAGGAACAGGACAAAAAACAGCAGGGGAAGGATTTGGGGGCAGGGACAAAACCAAAACTGAAGCAACTAACACCCCCAAGTCTGGGTCCCTATAACCAAAATGGGGCAGTTTCGGGGCATCCGGGTGAGCAACCAACCGAGCATGCTGCAGCAACCTATAACGTGCATGTAACACCGAAGCTGCCTGCCACTTAATTAAGATCAATATTGGTGGACAGGGTGATCTGGAGATCAAGCAACAACACTCATAGGACTCTGGGTCGAAGGTGTCACTGACTCAACAGGCAGCACGACGGAGCCAAAACAGGTGATTGTCACCCGGAGACAAGGGGACAGAGCAACCTTCAAACTCGCACGAAGCAAGACGGGACCCAGGGGACGCTTCCATCAGACCACTGAGCCCCAGTGGGGTTTTCCAGGGCCCTTAGATGCTCTGCTAAGGGAAGACCAGGCAAGGTACTGCTAACTGGCACCCCAAACTACCAAACAAACTGCTAAAAGCTGAACCCCCAGGCCGTGTATGAACACGCATGGGGACCTAGTGGAGGACCACCAAGAATACAATATGTGTAAGTGGCAACACCACCAAGGGCAGACCCCTCTTCCAGGCCAGAAAAAAAAAAATATGAGTACAACGTACCCAGGCAGAACAGAGCAGGCCGCTATATCAGGTTAAGAACAGCTGCACAGTACCTTGTGCCCCCACCAGTGATGAAACCACCACCTACCCAGAGGCAAACAGAGGCACACGAAACACCCAGCTGACTCCAAGGGCAATTACCGAGCAGTAGAAGACCTCAGCGGCAGTCCCCCAAGCAACTTGTGGAAGATAACCCCTAACCACAAGGGCATTACTTACAGGGTACCTAGGGAAGGTAACCCTAGGTGCATGCAGCCCGAGCAGGTGAAATTACTCCTGGCTCGAACACCACCATAGACAGAACCACACCACAAGGCACAGCAACGAAACAAAGCTGGAGCCAGAGTCGCACAACCGCCAGGTCTCACATCAACCACAGAACTAGGGATGAGGATAGCTGACACAGGGATCTGGGACTCCCCCTTCCCCCTCTCAGGGAGGGGGGAACTGCGCAGACAGCAGAGCAGTGACGGTTGTGACGTCAGGCTCGTTTGCTCGTTTTTCTTTTGGGGGAGTTCTGTTCATCAGTTCGCTTTTAGTAGCAATATTTTAACCAGATAGGGTTTGTTTTGGGGTACCTGACCCAGTCAATGGCAGACACAGAATGTTTCCAATCACATGGAGGTTTCTATAGGCCATTGCTCCTAGTGCCTCTCTGAGGGGAACAGGCTCTGGCTCGTGGTTCCTGGTAGGCCTAAGAACTCCAATCGCTTTGACTGATGCCAGGGTCAAATACATTCATATCAGCTCGGACAGCTCCGGGAAACCAAAGGAGTTCCCCCCCCCCCCCAGAAAAAAATCTTGTTAATGTTACCACTTTTACGCCCCAGGCAGTCGGGCATAAAACTTTCCCCTTGTGCACCCGGCGTTTCGGGCAATCGAGCGGCGACACTGAAAAGTGTACACTGTACTCTTTTCAGTGTTCTGACCTTAATTTTCAATGTATGTGTTTCATTTTGGTATCAATGTGTTGCCAAAAGAATGTTCTGGAGGAACCTATGTATAAAATGTCACAAGCAGGCATAAGACCGTCATCAAATAAAAAACCTAGGTCGCTTGTTAGCCATGAGCACCAAACAGCATTGAAATGTTTGTGCTCTTTTTCAGGTTTGTCACCTCCACACTTCTCCTACATCGCTCATTTCGGTATCACTGTAATCGCAATAAAATTCCGTACACGGACATATGCATATAAAGTCCAAATCATTGGTGCGCCCCACCCTCAATAACGAGGGAACTCGCCGAAGTGTTACTCGTTACCGCACGCCCGACGGCACATCGGCTACACCCCTATTGGAAAGTATATACTCTTTTAAGTGTTCTGACCTTAATTTTTGATGTACGTGTTTCATTTTGGTATCAATGTGTTCACAATAGAATGTTCTAGAGGAATATATGTATAAAATGTCACTAAAGCAGGCGTGAGACTGGCACCAAATAAAAAACTAGGTCGCTCATTAGCCATGCGCACCAAACAGTGCGGATATGGTGCTGCTCGTTTCATGTTTGTCAAGTCAAAACATGTTCTACCACATTCACTTTGGTATCAATGTGATCGCAATAAAATTCCCTACACGGACATATGCATATCAAGTCCAAAACATGTGAGCGCCCTACCCGCAACAACGCCGAAATTCGCCATAGCGTTACCCGTTAAGAGTCCACCCTTTCCAACACCCTTTACACCCAGTACACCCGAAAAACACAGAAAGGAGATTATCATTTTATAACGCTACATCGCCACGTTGCAATCTTATGATGCCACATATGTAAACCTGACGTTCATGTAACTTTTCTGTGAGGCTGACTGAGTTATAACAGTTAGCCATATAAAGATGATAACCCTTGTCCATTAGTGGCTGAAGCAAGCTCGTGACCGTCTCCATTACTGTTTTCCCGATTCCTCAATAGACTTCAAAGTCACATATGTAGCCAGATGTTGATTCTGCAAGCATGTACAGTTTGACTTCATATTTTTCAGGTTTGCTTGGATTATATACCTTGAAAGATAACCGGTGACGCTACGCCATCGTGCCTTCGTCCAGACTCAATTGTGTCTGTGGAATGTAGAATTTTGCAAATTTCTTTGTCAGATATTCCATCACTGCTCAAACTTTTACCAACCTGTCTTTATCATTTAGGGGAATGGAATTGTTATTATACGTATGAAAAAACTGTCCAATATGCTGAAAATGTTTCGACGTCATAAAAGTATTGAAGAAATGGGCATGCCAGAGCGTTTGTCTGCCAGTACGTTCTCATGGTTGGTAGCTTAGAAACCCCCATCAACATGCACAGACCTATATATCTTGCCATTTCCTTGACAGTGATTGGCACCCACATCCTCCTGACACTCGCAGTAGCATGCTGCAATATTTGTGTGGCATACAGGTTAGTTTCATAGGTGAAAAATTCAATCAACATTCGAGCCAGAAATAGTTGAAATTGTAGTGCTGTAGTGGGTGACGGAATGGTTAGGCCTGGTGTTCCAGTGAATTCATCAACAATTGGTGGACTGTTGTTGGTGGACCAGGTACTGTACTAGCAGGATCTGGCTGTGTGGTATTGAGTACAGGACTTGTACGCTTTCAAGTACGAGATGGCGGGGCAAGTGGTTCACTGTCCTCCTTACTATCATCACTTTCCTCACTCTTAGAAGCCTCATAATCACCTGTTTCCGACTCTAAATTATCACTATTGAAGTGATAATTTATATTACAAACAATTTGATACCAAAATGAAAGACGTAACACGAAAATTGATGTTATCAAACTGAAGGAGTATAGACATTAGGCTGCGGTGTTCACTGGTGCTCGTTCACGGGTAACTTCAGGCTTTGCTGCGGGGAGTCACGCCGGGCTTTTGGACATTACAGTACTAGTATACGCATATACACCTGTAGGGAATTCTATTGCGAACACAATGATACCAAAACGAATGACGTAGCACGAGAATTAAGGTGAGAAAACTGAAACGAGTACACACATTTTGGTGTCGCCGCGCGCTCACCGAAGGCGTGACCTCTAAGTTGGCGGCGCACATGCCCGGGGTGCAAAAGTGTCAAGATCTTTAAAAGTTTGTCTGGGGTTTACATGTATGATGCAAATATGGATATAAAAGCTCTCTGTGGATGTAAATAAAGAAAAACAAGTGATAAAACAATCGGTGAAACATCGGAGGATAAAACAGGGAGCATCAGCACCAGGCATTGACAAGTGCCAGACACAGCCTTGCACAGCGCCTTCACCCAGAGAAACGATAAATATTCACTTATTTTCTTGTTTTTCTTACAGTATGCAATCAAATGAATAATTCTATAATGAACAATGATTTGTTCAATTTTTTTTTTTTTTTTTGTGCGTAGGCGGGTATGACCATTTCTCCATAGCCACTGTCTAAGGGTTAAGGATATGTTGGATCAGATGATGTGCTGACATTTAGAACATGAAGCTAAAAGTAGTGAAACATTGCAACACAAGTGTGTTAACTGAATGACTACAGCATAGTACACAGTTTATTAATAGATATTTTTAATTCTCTTACAAACAGACATTGTAAGTGTTCACTTACAACACTTACAATAGCTTACCTAAAGTGACTAAGGCCAGCACCTTAACCTACTGTACTTTCATATTAGAAATACTTAAAACAGTGGACAGTCTATGCTGTAACAATTCTTTACACAACAAAATTAGTGAATCACTTTTTTAAAGCATACAACAAAATTATCATCCATGCAACTCACCTCTCCACTCATCTTCAGAGCTATCATCATCAGAATCATCATCGTCATCATACGCAATTGGGTGACCTGATAAAGCAAGTAATAAAGCTAAAATAAATTTGCTTTATAACAAAAATATAAATATTCATGATTATGTTTAGCAATATTCCTACTCATTCCTAATTTAGAATTGTACGGATTAACAAATTTTTATAATATAAAATCAATTTTAAAAAGACAGTACTGTACTATTGCTTCCATCATCATCATCATTGTCTTTCCATTATATTTGATTATTCTCTTCTGAGTCAATCAACAGCTTAGACCATATTAAATAAAAATTATGAAGTTCCCAAAAAACCAGCATCGAAAGTAACGAGATGCCTCTTTTTGGTTGGGCCTCGGTGCCTACCTGAAGCTAGTCTGCCGAGATAGCTCCTATCATGAGGCACATCAGCCTTAGAAGTCTTGAATGGCCTACCGGGTGTCACGGCCAGAACTTGCCGTGTTCTCCCTCATAGGGGTACGGGGAGCAGGGAATTATTGTGATCACCCTCCCCAAGAAAACTCACACAAAGTATTGAAACAATACAGAAAAATTCAAGGTTCACAGAAAGAAACTAAAGTAGTAAAATCACTCTGCCTCTTTAAAGGGACCAGGATCTGGCTCTGGTCCCTGCTAGGCTGTACAAGACTCCTAGTGTTGATACAACTCGTACAAGAGAAAAAAAAAAAAAAAGTTACCTTGGCAAACTAGCTTCAGGGAGCCAATATTTGGTCCCTCCAGAATGATCTTTTCTCACTTCTGGGGTGGCTTCCTCCCCATCTCAGTGCCTTCCAACAGTTTATGCACTGGTAGGTACCATAGGGCAATATCATTTCACCATGCATATAAGAATGTTTTATAGCCTACCAGAGACAAGGACCAGAATCCTGTTGCCTCAAAGAAGTAAGAGAACTGAGGATGTCATAGACACCAATATACACACACACTTAAATCTTGCCCAAAACCCAGCTTTTAACGTAATGAAATGCCTTTTTCTGCGGGAAGATGCAGGCTTCTGTGACTCCCTGTTGCTAGCAATGCTGAGATAGCTCCATACCTATAATTCACATCAGCCCTTTTGACAAAATAGATGCCAAAGGGCCACCAGGGTCTGCACCCATCAATCCCAGTGACAACGGAAGGGCCTGCCCTGAAGAAATCAGTATGGTCCCCACAATCAAACCTGACCCAGCCAATACACCGCACAGGAAGTTCAGGCTGCTGCACAGATGCTCGAAATGCTGACGAGAAATACGAAGATGCCCCACCATGAAACAAATACAAGAATCCAACCAAGCCTAAGTCTAAAAAAAAAGGGTAAGAGAAGTAGACCAGGCATCCAAGCCCATGCCCAACCAAGTCCAAATCTGCAACATCACCAAGTGGGACTTCCATCAGGGGATGAGGAACTCAAATTCCATCAACAGTGGTCCCTGGTACCTAGTCTGCAGACAAGAAGACTAGCTGAAAGCTCAAACCAGCCAGTCATCGAGGTAAGCCATGATGTGGATCCCCAGAAGTCAACTGCAAGAAACCACGACCTGTGGCAGTCTGGTAAACATCATGGAAAGAACCCAAAAGTTGTAACCGACATGCCCCACCAGAAGCCCAGGTTTGTTTACATTTTGAGGGGAATTCTTTTGGAGATTTTGAGGTCTTATTATTTTATTATAACCATCAGTTGTCTGTTTTGTTTTGCTGACATTGTGGGTGCATTCCTGGTGGTGGCAGACATGATTTAAAATTCAATGAAAATTTTATCATAATGCATCATTAGTCTCTCTAATGAACTTCATTAGAGGAGGCCAGGTTGTGGCTTGTGGTCCCCAGTAGGTCTAAAAGAACTCCGTAACTGATGGCATTTAGTAGTTTGGCCCTGTATCTGCATTGTAGCTTCATGGTGCCATACTAGGCTCCCCCCAGAAAAGAAGCCAAAATCCCAGACCCTGCAACGAGAACAAAACCCTGTCACAAGAACACCAAACTCAATGGCAGAAACTACATCCTAGCCATAGCACACAAAAAAACATCCTCCTCAGGAAACAGGAGGGAAAAAAAGGCCTGATAGACTTAAGGAAGAAACCAGTCAGCCTCCTAAAAATGGCCATGCACACTTCATGAAATCTGCCATCACCACCAGCAACAGCCTTAGTT
The DNA here is from genome assembly GCA_020271785.1 of Procambarus virginalis. Lineage (NCBI taxonomy): Eukaryota > Metazoa > Arthropoda > Malacostraca > Decapoda > Cambaridae > Procambarus > Procambarus virginalis. Next base: position 17,293,577 of record WNGS01163947.1, on the reverse strand, counting down.
GAAAGCAACCAAAAAAATGGAGAGCAAGTGCAGATCCACAAGCTGTTGCCAAGAGCCCACTTTCTGAGGCAGAGCCAGCACAAAATGTTGACATTATATGCTACAAAGGGCAAAAGGGCCAGGAAAACCTGATTCAACAATCTTCACCTCACACAATTGAAATACTGAACTCAAGAATGGTGGAACGTGCACCCAACCCCCATAGAAACGAGATTATCCACAAATCGGGTGGGGTCTGGGACCTTAACCAGTAACAAACAGAGAAATGGACCCAAATTTAAAAGTGACAGGATCCATAACTGAGGTATGCTCACAGTCTTACAATAGGAACTGAAGCAAGTCCAACCATAGCAAAACCAGAGGAGGATCAAATTACAGGTACCTGCAAAAAGCCAGAGTTGAATGAAATAAATGCCATTTTCTAGGTGAGTCCCAGAGGCTCCCTGGAGCTATCAGGCTAATGTGTGATCTGTCCTCACCTAATTGTGCTTGCGGGGGTTGAGCTCTGGCTGTTTGGTCCCGCCTCTCAACCATAAATATATTAGACTGGAGCATTACACTATGGAGTTCGACCTACTGGGGACCATGAGCCAGAACCTGGCCCCCTCAGAGAGGTTTCAGGGAGCAATGGCCCTGGAAAACACCAGTGGTTGGGATTTTTCCATATCTGCTATCGACCGGGGTTAGGGACCCAGAAAGGTAGGTATAACAAAAACCCCAAATGGTAAGAAAATTTCAACTAAAAACTGAAAAGAGAGGCAGAACTCCTTCCAAACCCAAAGAAATAAGCAAACGTCACACTCCACTGCCGTGCCTCTCGTCTACGCAGCCCTCCCCTCCCAGAGGGAGGGAGGGGGGGGGGAGCCCCAAACCTCCCCAAGCCATCTACCCAGCCTCTGGGGCTCACCCAGAAAATGACGTTTCATTTCATTCAATGCTGGTTTTCTGTGGGAAGGCCCTTCGGCTCCCTGGAGCTACTTAACGAACATATGGGAAAAGATGGACTTACACAGGAGGCAGCCACCACAAACTTAATGCGAAGTTGAGACAATTGGCTGCAACCTGCGACCCAAAGCAACACAGGAACGCCCAAGAGCAGGAATGTTAACCAAATAATGGGCAGCTAGGACCCTGTTCGACCTCCAAAATCCCCACACCCGAATATCAGCCCAGGACATAGCAGCCAATGCAGCAAACTTCTTAACGTCATGGGCACGAGGATAGACCGCAGGCTGACTAGACTTAATAACCCTGCAGATGCCCTGGAATACCCGAGCCCTGGAACAGGGAAGGTGGGAAACCGGATCAACCCAAAGTGCATTCCCAGCCATCGAAGACGAAGCATGCAGATAACGGTGGAGACACGCAACCGGACACAACACATGATGCACCTTCCGGCCTGACCAACCAAGCATCAATGATCGAAGGACCCCTCCAGAAAGCAGCTGTCTCGTTCTTTGCCAGAAAGGAAGAAGGAGGTTGCAACCGAACCAACCTACCATCAGGACCAAAATAGCAGAAACCCTTGCGCCGGAGGAGAGCATGCAGCTTACCAACTTGACCGCCAGAGGCCAATACCAACAGAAGCAGGAGGCACCACCAGAAGAAAACTGTATTAGGTCAGATACCAAGGGGCAAGCAAGGCAGACCCTCCCACAAGGCACAAACAAAATGAAAAACAAAACCCTGGCAAGAGGACAACGTGCCCGAAGGAACAGAGCCAGCCGCCAAGAATGGTGAAAACAAGCTATGCAGCCCCAGTGCAAACTGCCTCATATCCTAAGGTAAACAAGGGAGACAAAACACCCAAGCACCCAAAGGGCAGCTGAAAAACCGAGCAGTGAAACAGCCCAGCAGAGGCAGGACCCAAGGAACTTGTGGAAGGTACAGAGCACCACCTGGTTTCCGAACTTTAGTTATCCGAAACTTCCAGTTTCCCGATTGGGGTTGGGGAGTCATTTGTTGGGTAGGAAGGGGTCCGCCAAGCGTGATGCCGGCATGTGGTGGTGGGTGGGAGATGGTCCACTTTGCCCACTGTGACTTCACAGACTCACAGCCTATTATTCCTATTATTTTGAATTGTCATAGGGCTGGAATGTTCATTCTGTGCCTTTGTTTTACATATCTGCACAATCAAGAAACATCTGTGCACCATGTCGGCTCCAAATGCACGCACTGTGTCAGTGATGGCTGACCGATAAGGGGATGGATGGGAGAGCTTAGGTAGGAGGCAGTATGAGCAATCAGTGAGAGAGGGGGAGAATAAGTCAGAAATGGAGGGAGGGGGAGGTAGGGAGAGATGCTAGGAGGTAGGCAGGAAGGGAGAGAAGTAGTGAGAATTAGAGAGGGAAAGGCAGGCTGGCTGGCAGGCGGGCTGGCTGGCGGGCTGGCTGGCGGGCTGGCTGGCGGGCTGGCTGGCTGGCGGGCGGGCTGGCTGGCTGGCGGGCTGGCTGGCTGGCGGGCGGGCGGCGGGCGGGCGGGCTGGCGGGCTGGCTGGCTGGCAGGCGGGCTGGCTGGCAGGCGGGCTGGCTGGCAGGCGGGCTGGCTGGCAGGCGGGCTGGCTGGCTGGCGGGCTGGCTGGCTGGCGGGCTGGCTGGCGGGCTGGCTGGCGGGCTGGCTGGCAGGCGGGCTGGCTGGCGGGCTGGCTGGCGGGCTGGCTGGCTGGCGGGCTGGCTGGCGGGCTGGCTGGCGGGCTGGCTGGCTGGCGGGCTGGCTGGCGGGCTGGCTGGCGGGCTGGCGGGCTGGCTGGCAGGCGGGCTGGCTGGCAGGCGGGCTGGCTGGCGGGCTGGCTGGCGGGCTGGCTGGCTGGCAGGCGGGGCTGGCTGGCGGGCTGGCTGGCGGTCTGGCTGGCAGGCGGGCTGGCAGGCGGGCTGGCTGGCGGGCTGGCTGGCAGGCTGGCTGGCGGGCTGGCTGGCGGGCTGGCTGGCTGGCGGGCTGGCTGGCGGGCTGGCTGGCGGGCGGGCTGGCAGGCGGGCTGGCAGGCGGGCTGGCTGGCAGGCGGGCTGGCTGGCGGGCTGGCTGGCGGGCTGGCTGGCGGGCTGGCTGGCGGGCTGGCTGGCGGGCTGGCTGGCAGGCAGGCTGGTTGGGAAGGAGGCAGGCAGGCTGGAAGGCAGGGAGGGAGGGAGACCGCGTGACCTTGTAGAGAGAGTATGGGACGTAGGTGGTTGGGGTGGTGGGGGGAGAGACTGGCTCACTCCTGAAGATAAGCCTAACACTCGACCCGTTAGCATGATGGCAGGGAGGGAGGCAGGCTGGATAGCAGGCTGGCTGGCAGGCAGAGAGGCAGGTAGGCAGACAGAGAGGCAGGCAGGCAGACAGAGAGGCAGGCAGGCAGACAGAGAGGCAGACAGAGAGGCAGGCAGGCAGGCAGGAAGGCAGGCAGGATGTGCCTGCAGGCTGGCAGGAAACATGCAGAGGATGTTTGCCAGATGTCTTAACACTTTCGCCACTCAGTGGCGCGCGAGCGCGTCACTAAGTTTTGTTCGGGTTCCGCAAAGCTGACTCTGACGGGAGTCACGAGAATAAATATTTGTATAAATTCCAATTTCGATCCGATCTACTTGGGGATAAATTAGAAATGCTCCCCATGAAATTTACGTTCTCTCTAATAGCCGAAAAGCTTATTTGGGAGAACGGCATGGCAGTGAATCATCGTGGTAAAACAATTGTATTATTGACACGACGAGTATGATCGACGTAGTTTTTATATTGTTTGCCGGTCGAACGCACCCTTATGTGACGTTTTATACTTATGTTCTTCTAGAACATTCTATTGCAAACACATTGGTACAAAAATGAAATACGTACATTGAAAAATAATGTCACGACAGTGAATTGAATATACACTTTTCGATGCGGTTTCGCCGATATGCCGCCGCGGGTAACACTTCGGCCACTTCCCACACTCTTGTGGGTCGGTTGCGACTTTGATTCTATATTTATATGCACATGTCCGTGTAGAGAATTTTATTGTGATTTCAGTGATACCAAAATTAACCCTGGAGGACAAGTGTGGAGTTGACAACCCGGAAGATAGTACAAACATTTCGTTGCTGTCTGGCGCTCACGGCTAGTCATTGACGTAGTTTTTTATTTTGTGCTGATCTAACTTATATTTTGGTGACATTTTATACTTATGTTCTTCTAGAACATTTTATTGCGAGCACATCGGTACAAAAATGAAATACGTACTGTACATCGAAAATTAACGTCAGGACAGTCAAAAGAGTATACACTTTTAAATGTTGCCGCTGGATCGCCAAAACGGTGATTTCACTTAGGCAAAGTTTTTTTTTTCAAACGCCATTTCGCGAAAGTGTTAACACTTTCGCGCTTAGCGGACGCTATAAGCGTCCAATCTTTTAAGTCCTGAGTACTTAGCGGACGCACGCGCGAGTCCAACTATAAAATATTTGTATAAATTCCATTTTCTATCCGATTGTGTTGGGGATAGTTTAGAAATGTTCACCATGAAATTTACGTTTTTTCTAATAACCAAAGAGCTTATTAAAGAAAACGGCATGGCAGTGATTCATCTTGGTATAAAATTGTATGGCGCCGATATGCCGCCGCGGGTAACACTTCAGCCACTTCCAACCGTCTTGTGGGTTGGTTGCGACATTGATTCTATATTTATATGCATATGTCCGTATAGAGAATTTTATTGCGGTTCCAATGATACCATAATCAATGATGTAGGATAAATGTGGTCATCGCAATCATTAAGAGAGTGGAAACATTTGTTGCTGTTTGGCGCTCTCGCCAAACAGTTGGCGAGAGCTTCTGTTTCTGTTTGAACTGTTCAAACAGTTTCTGTTTGGCAGTATTTTATAGGTATGTTCTTATAGAGAATTCTATTGCGAACACAGTGATACCAAATTTAAATACGTAGGTCTACAATTAGTGTCAGGACAGTGAAAAGAGTATACACTTTTCGCTCCTACCGCTTAAGCGCGCGAGACGCCCAAAGCACTTGGGTATGTTTTTTTACGCTGCGCCGAAAGCGCTAAAGTGTTAATAATCAGCTAGGAACAATTAACACTTTAGCGCTTTCGGCGAAGCGTAAAAAACCTAACCTAACCTGTGCTTTGGGCGTCTCGCCGCTTAAGCGGTAGGAGCGAAAAGTGTATACTCTTTTTACTGTCCTGACACTATTGTAGACCTACGTATTTAAATTTGGTATCAATGTGTTTGCAATAGAATTCTCTATAAGAACATACATATAAAATACTGCCAAAGCACAAGGAATATCAACACCAAATAAAATCTATTGCGATCACTTGGCGAGAGCGCCAAACAGCAACAAATTTTCCACTCTCTTAATGATTGCAATGACCACATTTATCCTACATCATTGATTATGGTATCATTAGAACCGCAATAAAATCTCTATACGGACATATGCATATAAATATAGAATCAATGTCGCAACCCAACCACAAGATGGGTGGAAGTGCTGAAGTGTTACCTGCGGCGGCATATCGGCGCCATACAATTGTTATACCAAGATGAATCACTGCCATGCCGTTTTCTTTAATAAGCTCTTCGGTTATTAGAAAAACGTAAATTTCATGGTGAACATTTCTAAACTATCCCCAACAAAATCGATAGAAAATGGATTTATACAATATTTATCGTTGGACTAGCGGGTGCGTCGGCAAAGTATCCAGTGACTTAAAAGATTGGACGCTAACGCTCGTCGCTTNGAAAAGGTGCAAAGACATACAACTAAATGGCTTCCAGAACTAAAAAAAAAACAAGAGCTACGAGAAGAGGTTAAAGGTGTTAAAATATAAAAGCTAGACGATAGAAGAAAATGTGATATGACCACTATGTACAAAATTTTAACAGGAATCGCCAAAGTTAGCAAAGAAGAATTCTTAAAACGGCAACTTCAAGAACAAGAGAACATGGTCCAAATTTAGAAACAGCTGCCAAAAAAACAGCATTGAATGTAATGAAACGCCATTTTCTGGGCGAGATCCGGAGCTCCCCCAGAGCTATCCAGGCTGATATGCTAATGTCAGACTTTGGCATCAGTCATGTGCATGGAGCTCTTTGGGCCTATCGGGGACCACGGCTAGAACCTGGCCCCCCCTCAGAGAGGCAAGGGAAGCAATGGGCTATAGAAGCCCCCTTTAGAAGTCCAACCACAGTTGGAAGCATTCTATGTCTGCCATCAACCGGGTCAGGCACCCAGAAAGGTAAGTATCCAAAACAAACCCCTATTCTGGTGAAAATATTGCTACCAAAAGCCAAACAAGTGGATAGAACTCCCCAAACAAAATGAGCAAACTAGTATGATGTCATCCGTTGCCGCTCGCTGTCTGCACACCCCCCTCCCCGGGAGGGGAAAGACGGAGTCCCAGAACTACCGTGCCAGCGATCCACAACCCATTTTGAGACTGGATGTCAAAAACACATGAAAAACCGCCGACCAGAGGGAGGGAGGGATGTTGGGGAGCCTCCGGTCTCACCCAGAATGAGTGTTTCAAAACATTCACGCTGGTTTTCTAGGGCTAACTACCCACAGAGGAAAAAAAGAGGGGACTTGCCAGGGAGGTGGTTGCTGCTCACTCGACCCTAAGTCGAGACAACTGGCTGCATCTGCCGACCCAAGCGACACAGGCCGACTGGGCCAGGGATGTTAACAGGGTAACGAGCAGCCAGGAACCCTGTTTGACTACCAAAAATCCAAAATCCCGAATGTCAGCCCAAGACATATTGCCAAAGACGGCAGCAAGAGCGCGAACTTGTGAAAGTCATGGGCACAGGCTGGATAGCCTTAATAACCCTGTGGACGACCTGGGAGACTCGCACCTGCGAACAGGGAAGAAGGGAAACCGGATCAACCCAAAGTGCGTCCACAGACACAGGAGCCATGGCGCGCAAATAACGGCAGAGAGCCGCAACCGGACACAAAACATAATGCACCCCCAGCCTAACCAACCAAGCATCAACAACCCAGGGACCCCTCAGGAAAACAGCAGTCTCATTCTTCGCCAGAAGAGAGGGAGAACGCTGCAGACGAACAAACCGATCGCCCCGACCAAAAGAGCAGAAACCTCTGTGCCGGAGGAGAGCATGAAGCTCACCAACCCGAACCCCAGGGGCTACCTGCTTGATACCTGCTTGATGGGGTTCTGGAAGTTCTTCTACTCCCCAAACCCGGCCCGAGGCCAGGCTCGATAATGCCAAAAGGAAAAGAGCCTTCGAAAAACAATCCAGAACCGAAGGGGCCACAACAAACCGATGAGAAGAAAGGAGAGAGAGCACTCTGTCCAAAGACCAGGATGGCTCAGGCAGAGCATGAGCAGGCCGGAAGTGAAACAATGCCAGAGACAGCTTGCAAAATGGCACAGATGTAACAACAATACCGAAAGACAGCTGAAGCGGCTCTTCCAGCGCCCCACGATACGAGGTGACAGTGTTAGTGATAAGAAGACGGTCCTGGAACAACCGAGAGAGAAAGGACAACACCACCCTAACCGAAAGCGAAGTACAATGACGAAGACGTAAGAAGAACCGGAAGGACCGCCAGGAAACCTCATACTGCTGCCGAGACCAAGCCCGTAGGTGGGACACTAACAAGGAAGCCACCTGATCACCATAGAGATAATAAACTCAAGAGTCAAAAATACCATACGCGAAGACTCGAGGAGAAAATTGAACCAGCCACGTGACGCACCGATCCGATCTGCTGGAAGAGGCGGAGCAGCAGGAAAACCTTCATGTTCAGAAACCGAGCAAGCAGCGCCTGAAACCACGGCTGGGCAGGCACCCATGGGGCCAAGAAGACAACTCTCCTCTGGTAAGTCTCCAAGCGAGTCAGAACGCGGAGCAACAGCGAACCGGGGAAAATAGGTAAAGAAACCCCCACCTCGACCAGTCCTGCCGAAAGGCATCGACCCCGACGGCCTCGCAGTTGGGAAAGGGCGCCACATACTAGGGAAGGCGCTGCTACCAAGCTGACATGAAGAGGTCCACCTCGGGACCGTCCGAACGTCTGGGAAAGTCAACAGAAGGAGTCGGCGTCGATCGTCTATTCCGTGGAGAGGGGAACAAAACGAGACAAGACGTTGGACACTCCCCGCACGTGAACTGCCAGGAGAGCCAAACCCCGAGAACTAAGCAGACGAGTCACCCGAAGCTACCAGTGCAAAAGAGCCAAGGACCGAATCAAACCCCGCTCAGTTCAGACAATGAACCTCTGGGGAGCAGTCCGAATGGAGCCGGATCATCAATCCGCAGGCGACCCAAAGCCTCCGAAGAGCAAACTACACCGCCACGTATTCCCGTACAGTGCTGTGGGCTCGACGGAAAGACGGACCCCCACCGTCCCTGGCCGGCCTGGTGAGCACTGGTCACAAAGCCCCAACCGAGAGACGACGTGTCCGTGAACACAGAGCGAGGGCTCTTGCAGGCGCCTAGGCACTTAACCCGGAAAACCCGAAGAGGAAGCCGGCAAAGCTGCAACCAACGCAAGGCCCCCGGGGTCCGAACCCAGCGATAGTGAGAGGCGGAAGGGACGTCCCCGAAGGAACCAGAACAGCCGACGAAGCCAAACCCGACCCAGCGGGTAGACCAGCATCGCAAAGTTCAGGCTCCCACACAGACCCTCGAGCAACCGCCGGGTGACCCGGGAAGCCCCCCAGAAACAGGCGCAGGTGGGACCGTCCAGAGGAATAAACAAGGAAGCGGTCCAAGAGTCCCACACAAGGCCCAGCCATGTTCGAACCTGGGAGGGAATCAGATGGGACTTCCTCCAGTTCACCAAGAACCCGAACCCGGCGAGCTGAGAAAGAACAAATCCCTAGCCAGTAGACAAGAGTAACACTTAACAGACTTAGACGGGCCACTCGACCCGTGTAAAGCTTGTGAACACGTGAGGTGCCAGGTTCAACCCGAACGGGAGACAACAAAAATGGTAACCTTGATGCCCTACAACAAATCTACAAAAGTGGAAGCAGGGAAGACCCCCTTAATTATAGACTTGTATCACTAACAAGTGTAATAGTCAAAATATTGGAAAAATAATTAAAACTAAATGGGTAGAACACCTGGAGAGAAATGATATAATTTCAGACAGACAGTATGGTTTTCGATCTGGCAGATCCTGTGTATCGAATTTACTCAGTTTCTATGATCGAGCCAGAGAGATATTACAGGAAAGAGATGGTTGGGTTGACTGCATCTATCTGGACCTAAAAAAAGGCTTTCGACAGAGTTCCACATAAGAGGTTGTTCTGGAAACTGGAAAATATTGGAGGGGTGACAGGTAAGCTAACATGGATGAAAAATTTTCTGACTGATAGAAAAATGAGGGCAGTAATCAGAGGCAATGTATCGGACTGGAGAAATGTCACAAGTGGAGTACCACAGGGTTCAGTTCTTGCACCAGTGATGTTTATTGTCTACATAAATGATCTACCAGTTGGTATACAGAATTATATGAACATGTTTGCTGATGATGCTAAGATAATAGGAAGGATAAGAAATTTAGACGATTGTCATGCCCTTCAAGAAGACCTGGACAAAATAAGTATATGGAGCACCACTTGGCAAATGGAATTTAATGTTAATAAATGCCATGTTATGGAATGTGGAATAGAACATAGACCCCACACAACCTATACATTATGTGAGAAATCTTTAAAGAATTCCGATAAAGAAAGAGATCTAGGGGTGGTTCTAGATAGAAAACTATCACCTGAGGACCACATAAAGAATATTGTGCGAGGGGCCTATGCTACGCTTTCTAACTTCAGAATTGCTTTTAAATACATGGATGGCGATATACTAAAGAAATTGTTCATGACTTTTGTTAGGCCAAAGCTAGAATATACAGCTGTTGTGTGGTGCCCATATCTTATATCAACAAACTGGAAAAGGTGCTAAGACATGCTACTAAGTGGCTCCCAGAACTGAAGGGCAAGAGCTACAAGGAGAGGTTAGAGGCATTAAATATGCCAAAACTAGAAGACAGAAGAAAAAGAGGTGATATGATCACTACGTACAAAAAAGTAACAGGAATTGATAAAATCGACAGGGAAGATTTTCCGAGACCTGGAACTTCAAGAACAAGAGGCCATAGATTTAAACTAGCTAAACACAGATGCCAAAGAAATATAAGAAAATTCACTTTCACAAATAGAGTGGTAGACGGTTGGAACAAGTTAGGTGAGAAGGTGGTGGAGGCCAAGACCGTCAGTAGTTTCAAAGCGTTATATGACAGAGTGCTGGGAAGACGGGACACCACGAGCGTAGCTCTCATCCTGTAACTACACTTAGGTAATTACCCTTAGGTAATTACAAAACCGAGCCAGTCCCTGAACCCAGGATAAATCGGGACATGTCAATAAGCGTCCAGGAGGTCCAGGAACACCATCCAAGCACCCGGCTCCAAGAGGAGCAAACCTGGGACAGTGTAGTCATCCTAAAGGAGGGGCAATGAACCCAGGGTTTCAGACGGGACAAGTCCAGACTGAACCGCAGGTCCGCGCAGTCCCTTTTCGGGACCGGAAACAGACGGGAAACCCATCTGAGGGATGTCGTAGTTTCGACCACCCCCAAGTGAACCCACTCCAAGACAACCTGACAGCGCAGGGGAAGAGGCCTGCCCCAAACCACCTGAAGGGATGGGGGGTGCCACCCAATGCCACCGGAGGTTGCGCGAAACGACCCGAAATGCCCACGTATTGTGGGACCAGGCGCGAGCTAACACAGCAAGCCTCCCCACCATTGCCCCATCAATGGGGCGAACTGCGAAAGGGCCGGCGCCCCCTACGAGACCCAGAACCTCGCACAAAGCGAACACCGCGCTGACCAGACGAAGGCGGATCCGAAAGAGGAGCTGAACCCGAACCCGACACCATTGCCCTACCACGATGAGAGGAACCCGAGCGTTGGCACGACCCTTCCGGGAAGGCCCACCACAAGACTCCCGGAGAACCAGCAAGTCCAACATAGGACGGCAAGAAGCCGAAGCAGCCTGAATATACTGTGCAACGGCAGACGCCTCAAACAGGAGAGGGCAAAAGGGCGAAGACGTCCTAAGAGCCAAGGCTCAAGCGGATTCCAGAGGAGGAGGCAAGCACAGGTTGCTGACACGCGAGCTGGGAAAGCATAAAACAACGCAATCGCATCCTGCAAGATCGGCACAAAAAGCTTCAGCAAGGTAGCCGATGAACAAGCCACCGAGGCCAAGGTGCCAGAACCAGGAACAGCCCCAAGCGCCCCCACATCCTCCGTGAGCTAGTCCAAAGACAGCTCAAGGAGAGAAAAACTCAATGCCGAATCCAAAAGGCCCCAGGCACGCAAGTCCTCAGCCACCTGCGCCGGTGAAAGGGAGGGAACCTGCACTTGAAGCTGAACGACACCAACATCCCTGGGAAGGGCAGGAGCAAACAAGCACTCATCGAGGTGCTCTAGGTCGCCCCTTCCCCCAGGAAAACCTCCAGCACCGTCAAAGCCTCCTGCCACTCAAGCGTGCGGGAACGGCAGGAATGCCAGGCCTCCAAGGTAAAGACAGAACTGTCCGCCAGCCAGGATGACTCCGAAACCTCATAAAGGAACCAGGAAGGGAACGAAGTCCCAAACCTGAAAACCGAGGGATCCATTGCCGAGGCATAATCCGGGTCACGCAGGTGGTTTGCCGCAAGGGCCGTCCGCCCCACAGCAGGTTGGATACGATAAGCCGAAAACCTCCGGAAAGACGGAACTGAAGCACCTGGGCGAACATAGAACCGAACCAGGGAAGGGGCAGACACCAAGTCCAACTTGTACGCAGAGGGGGAAAAAGAAAACCTCACCCCCTTGTAACGGTAAGCCCCCGCTCAGAGGGCATAAAAACCCAGGCCGGGTTCAGCGGGGCCCAAGGCCCCCAAGTCAGCCCCTCCCAGCCCAAAGTCCTCCGCAGGACCCGGGGCCGAGTCCTCCACCAAGCACCGACCCCACTAGACAAGGCCGGCACAGCAGTAGAAGCTGGACAGAAGGGGGCCCACTGGTCAGACCCAGAGGCTTCGGCCGGGGGACTAGACTCGAATGCCTCCCTCGCCACACTGGAAGGGGCATCCCCGAGGCTGCCCGAGTTTCTAGACCAACTAACCCCTGCCCCGACTCCGAAACCCTCAGATGTTTCGGGGTGGAAGCAGGGGAAGGGGGACCAAAACGAACAACAGGAGGGGAAGGACGAGGAGGTGCGGACTGAACCAGGGTCGATCGAGGTGACCCCCACCCCCAAGTCCAGGTCTCTATAAGCAAAACGGGGCAGCTACAGGGCATCTGGGTGAGCAACCAACCGAGTGCATTGCAACAAGCGAAACCTTGAATGAAATGCCTGCGCAGCCTGTACCCAAAGATGATCATTCGCAGATTGGGTGAATTGAGTCAAAAGCATGCAGCAAAATTCACAGGACTAAGGGTCGAAAGTGTCACCGACCCAACAGGCAGCTTGATGGAGGCAAAAACTGTGAGGGTTGCCTTGAGACAAGGGGACAACAACCCTCAAACTCGCATGAAGCGAGGGGGTACTCTGGGGTCGCATCCATTGGACCCACGCGTCCTCTAGGGGCTTCCCAGGGTCCTGAGCATTTACTATAAGAGGACTTGCACTCAGGTTAACTCAGGCAGGGTACTACTAACCGGCGCCCAAAACTACCAAACAAACTGTCTACAGCTGAACCCCAGGGACATGTATGCTCACGGAGACCTAGCAGGGGCACTACCAAGTATCAGGATGAGGCCAAACACCAGTGGCAAGAAGGGCAGAACCCCCTACCAAGGCAAAAACAAAAAGAAAAACAAAACCCCGCAAGAGGACAATGTACCCCAAGGAACAGAGCCGGTCGCTGTGATTAGTGACAACAAGCTACACACCACCCTGCACCCCCTTACCAGTGCAAAATTGCCTCCTACCCTAAGGTAAACCAGGGAGACTAAACACCCAAGTACCCAAAGGGTGGCTGAAAAACCGAGCAGTTAAACAGACCCACAGAGGCAGATCCCAAATAACCTGTGGAAGGAAACCCCCAGCTCCATGGGGAGTACTTACCTCCAGGTAAGTACTCCCTAGGTGCCCTGCGGAAACAGGGCACCTAGGGAAGGGAATCCAAGGCGCATGCAGCCAGAGTACTGAAGAGTAACTCCTGGCACTCGCACCCCTGGAAAACAGCCGCCACACATAAGGCACAGCGCCATAAAAGTCTAGAGCCAGAGCACACAACCGCTGCCTATAACATCTGCCTCAAGAACTGGGGTGTGGATCGTCGGAGCGGTAGGTCTGGGGCTCCCCCTTCCCCCTCCCGAGGAGGGGGGGGGAGCAACGAGTGACGTCATACTAGTTTGCTCGTTTTTGTTTGGGAAGTTCTATTCACTTGTTCGGCTTTTGGTAGCAATATTTTCACCAGAATAGGGCGTTGTTTTGGGATGCTTACCATTCTGGGTGCATGACCCGATCGATGGCAGACATACAATGCTTCCAACCACACCGGGGCTTCTATAGGCCAATGCTCCCCTTGCCTCTCTGAGGGGGCCAGGTTCTGGCCGTGGTCCCCGGTAGGCCCACAGAACTCCATACACATGACTGATGCCAAAGTCTGACATTAGCATATCAGCCTGAATAGCTCCAGTGAGCTGTAGGGGCTCCCCCCAGGAAAAAAAAAATTAGAAAGTTCCCTTTTGCAAACAGAGGGTAGATGGTTGGAACAAGAGATGGTGGAGGCCAAAACCATCAGTAGTTTTATAGCATCATATAACTGAGTACTGGGAAGATGGGCCATCATGAAAGTAGCTCTCATCCTGCAACTGCACTTAAGTAATAACATTTCCTTGGCCTCTCACACAAACACAGTATCACTGAAAAAATATCATGATATCTTAACAATAATGACTAATTTTATGTTATTAAATCATTGTTTTAATTTATTTGTAAACATAAGAAACACATAATTAATAACTTGGCCACTAAGAACTGTAATGTGGATGCCATTCAAGTAAACCAATGGCATGACCAAGTTGTGATTTTGGCCAAATTACCCAAAGATTTGAGTTTGTGAGTGTCCAGTGTAGAGTACTATTAACATTCTAGTTCAGCACAGCACCAGCTGCACATGGCTTGGTTCACTTGGAGAGGGGAAGCTGGGTGGTCTCCAGAAACACGAGTGTTGACATAAGCAAAATCCACATTAAACGTACTTTTCATGCTGTCCTAGCTGATCATAGCAATAGGATCTGTTGCCAAAGAAGCGGTGATCATTAGGATCCAGACGGATGGCATCAGAAAAAAGGCGAACAGCTACAGAATATTGGCCTACATTGGCCGCCTCATTGCCTCGGATGGCCAACTGGCGGGATTGTAGCACCACTGGGTCGATGCCTAAGAAAAGATAAGAAAATACTGTATCAAAAACTTTAATGTTATAAAAATATTTAGCTAAACCAAGAAAATACTTACCTGTAGACAGTTACCTGCAAGCAATTTCAATAGTTCTCCTATTGAAAACACAAGCAGAACTCCATAACAAATTCAAGTGAGAAGGTGGTGGAGACCAAAACCCTCAGTAGTTTTAAAGCATTTTATGACAGAGTTCTTGGAAGACAGGACACCACCATAGCTCTCATCCTTTAACTACACTTAGGTAATTACTGGTACAGCACAATGGGGCCTCGACTTACGATGCTAATCCGTTCCCAGAGACGGATCGTAAGTTGAAGCGATTTTTCCCATAAGAAATAAGGGATTTGAATTAATTTGTTCCCCACCCTCCAAAATATTAATATACAAATACATTTATACTGAATACAATTTTTTTTCTAACTACAATACAATACCTAAGTTATCTCGCCTTTATGGAGGGCTCTTGATGGCATATGGAAGGTGGTGATGAGGGGGGAGGAGGAGAGTTGTTACTGTTTGGAAGGGGAGTCCCCTTCCATTATCACATCAGGCAGTGATGTTTTCTCTGGGGTACTCTCTCTCCTACGTTTTGCCTGAATACCACTAGGACCTGGTTGTGGTTCAGTGCTTGTTTGTCTCACTACAAATTTGTCAAGATAGATTTGTTTTCCCTTCGTTTTAACATTTGTCTGTAATGATACATCACTTTAGCACCCATAATGTCCTTTTCCTTAGCCAGTATGGTCGATATCATTGACTGAGATTTGTTGTACTGTACTGCCTAGCCAGTCCAACAACCCGCACACCATCTCATATTTACGAATGATCTCTTGTTTCTGCTCTATGGTCATCCTTACATGGGATCTCATATGTTGAGCCTTACCACTGACTTTCCTGGGACTCATGGCATGATATATAATAATTACTTTAATGTTCAAAATGCAAAAAATCACCACAAAAGCAAAATTTCGTATAGGCGCGATCGTCACTAAGCGGGCAGCTGTAGTAAGCTGAGGCAGGTTGGCTGCGTGACCGGGAACCACGCGCTCAGTCGAACGTGTACCAACAAATATCGTAAGTCGACGACACCATCGGATGTCGAGTCGCATTTTTCGATGAAATTTACATCGCAACTCGAAATTATCGTAAGTAGGGGCAATTGTAAGTCAAGATGCCACTGTATGAAGAAATTAACAAGAAACTGATAGAACTGGATGATGATGCCGACAGATGATTCTAACATTGATAAAGACTATTCACAAGGCTCTGATGTTAAGTGACATGGACAGTGAACTCCATGAAATAGTGGAAGTATCTAGGGTGAGACTTATTCCAACACACACCACATCAGAGGTCACATGTGTGTCTGCCACAAGCTGTGTTACCTTTGTCCTTTTGGCCATGAACATGTGAAAGTTCACTCATTTTCCAAATTCAGTAACCAGGAGTCTGATACTAGTAGTAGCAGAGTTGTGGCTAATGGTAGTGGTTTGCATCGTGTTGCTGAGTCTACACCCCATCCTGCAAAACATTTGTGATGTCATGTGGTGAATTGAGGGAAGACTCGCCTCATGATTAACTAGTCGTGCCCACACTGTGTATAGAAGAAGGGCTTCATCTCCCAGCCAATGTAATTTTGTTGTTGGTAGGATACCTGCCAGTGATTGTGGTATTGCCACAAGCACTACAGGTGCAGTCCCGAAGGAAAATGGCTCCAACTTTGTTCCTCAAATACTTATACATAATTTAATGATTAAGATGTAGGCAGTACAGACCTTGTCCTGCATATAGGTGAAGATGTGTATAAAAGTGACCACAACACTTTGACGAGCCGCTTGTAGATCATATCGTTCATGGAACGAACAGATATGCTGCCAAACTTATTTCTTTCCCAACATTTTGGGCATATCGCCACATTCACATATGCAGCACAGGAAGAACACCACTATAACTGAAACATATGTATTTCTTGCCCTGTGTATGATAATGAAACATTCTGTGAAACAGTCATCAAGGATTATTGGAACTCTTGTTCTGACCCCAATTTTCGAGAGAGAACCTTCTCATGCCAGATATCTCCTCCTCCTCAGGTGTATTCATTATGAGAACAGTGATCACCAGACTGCATACAATAGACTGTGGAAAGTGAGGCTCCAGCTCAGTGACTTGAATGAAAAGTACAAAGATTTCTTTGTACCAGGTCAGAAGCTGGTGATTGACATATCACTTATGCTTTTCAAAGGACATGTTGGTGTATACAAGCAGTATATCCTCTCCACACACTACAGATTTGCACTCAAATTCTCCATCCCGTGTGATTGTGAGACAGGAATGGTATAGATATGAAACTAAATTCTGGCACAGACAGACAGACATTTTCAAGGGTGATCCTCACAGTTTTCATGCAGTGTGGTAAAGACACTGATGGGTCCACTGCTAAACAAGGGCCACATTTTATATACAGTACAGTCAATCATTATACAGTACCAGTCCCTTGTTAACTAGGTGCTGGCATGAACATAAAAATGGCACAGTTAAGTCCTAAAGGAGGAAAATGTAAGTGTTTGACCAAACTGCTTTAAGATCTTGGTATTAAAATTCCGGTAACTCTAATCAATGAGTAATTCAGTGAAAGTCACGATTGAGTTATTTACCTTTTTGGACCTTTTAACTTGAAGCCTAATTCAAGTTACCACGATTTTGAAATCAAGTTACTAAATGTAATGTGGCAACCTATGCTCATAACACTAATTACATTTAAAGAATGCATTAATAAAATAAAGAAATATAATACCTAATAATATAACAAATACAGGGTAATAATCATTTCTTAAAAACCTTGCATAAATGTTATACAGTGTATTTTCCTGCTACCTATCATGCCCCAAGTGGACCCATCCAAGCCTAGTCTACCTACCAGCCATGTGTGTTCTCTCCCACTTCGTATGATCCTACAGTGCAGCATTACTGAAAGATTTTCTTTCCCAACATTTTTGCTATAATAGAAACTTTGATAATATTTTTCTAAGACCATGACTGGTAACAGCAACAACTAACATGTAAGTGTTANCTTTATTGTATTAGATGTAGATTCTCCAGGCTATCTCTGGCCAGCAATCTACTAAGCTAGCCACCTAGGGGAAGGGAGGGAGACCAGCAGTAGTGAGAGGTGTACATACTCACCTAGTTGTGCTTGCAGGGGGTTGAGCTCTGGCTCTTTGGTCCTGCCTCTCCTGAGGGATAAGTGGATCAGACATCTTATTGGCGAGTGCAAACAAAATACTGATGCATTTATACTATGAACCTGTCAATTTTTTCCCTTATATTTTTTCTCTCTTCATTTACTCCATTTCTCGTTTACGAACCGACATGATAACCGACGGGGTCTCGTTCTCCAAGGGGTTTCCAAACCAAGTGGTCCTCTGTATTAGTCTAGGGCATTCGTAAATGGAGTTCAGCCTACCAGGGACCACAAACCTGAACCTGGCCCCCCTGAGAGAGGAAAGGAAGCAATGGCCTCTGGAAAACCCACCTGTGGTTGGGGTATTCCTTATCTGCCATTGACCAGGGTTAGGCACCCAGAAGGTAGGCATAACACAGACCCTACTTGGTAAGAAAAGTGCAACCAAAAAACAAACAGGGAGGCACAACTCCCCCAACTCTCAAAGAAATGAAGAAACAAGCAAACGTCACATCACCAGCACCGTGCCACTTATCCGCACAGCCCTCCCCCTCCCCTCCCTGGGAGGGAGAGAGGGGGAGCTCCAGACCTCCTGCGCCAATTCACTCAACTCTCACACACCAGTTCGGAGGCTGAGCATCAAAAGCAAAAGGAAACCACCGACCAGAGGGACAGTGGGTCCTGCTTGATCTGCTTGATGGGGTTCTGGGAGTTCTTTTACTCCCCAAGTGGTCTTGGGGAGTAAAAGCCTGAGGCCAGGCTTGACTTGTGAGAGTTTGGTCCACCAAGCTGTTGCTTGGAGTAGCCTGCAGGCCCACATACCAGCCACAGCCCGGTTGGTCCGGCACTTCGTTTAGGAAACAATCTAGTTTTCTCTTGAAGATGTTCACGATTGTTCCCGCAACATTTTTTATGCTCGCTCGGAGGATGTTGAACAACTGTGAGCCTCTGATGTTTACACAGTATTCTCTGATTTGTGCCTATGGCACCCCTGCTCTTCACTGGTTCTATTATGCATTTTCTTCCATATTGTTCTCTCCAGTATGTTGTTATTTTACTGTATAGATTTGGTACCTGGCCCTCCAATATTTTCCACCTGTATATTAGCTTGTCTTTCAGTAAATCCCATTTTACTGAAATGCTAGGGAGCCTCCTGGGTTCACCCAGAAAATGGCATTTCATTACAGTCAACACTGGTTTTCTGTGGGAAGCCCTATCAGTTCCCTGGAGCAACATAAGATAAGTAACCAAAGTACTTTTTGTGCGAGAGCGGGTTACAACACGTGCTCCACAACTCAAAGTCGAGACACCTGGCTGTAACCTGCGACCCAAAATCACACACGAACGCCTAGGACCAGGAATGTTTACCAAGTAACGGGTGGCCAGGACCCTGTTCGACTTCCAAAATCCCAGTGCCCGAATGTCAGCCCAAGACATGTTACCGAAGACAGCAGCCAAAGCAGCAAACTTACGAACGTCATGGGCACGAGGACAGCTCGCAGGCTGGCTAGACTTAATAACCCTGCGGATGAACTGGGAGACCCCGAGCACTGGAACAGGGAATGAGGGAAACCAGATCAACCCAAAGCACATCCTTAGCCATGGATGACGAGGCGCACAGATAATGGCAAAGAGCCTCAACCGGACACAACACATGATGCACCCCTGACCAACCAAGCATCAATGACCTAAGGGCTCCTCTGGAAAGTCGCCGTCTAGTTCTTTGCCAGAAAAGAAGGAGACGGGTGTAACTGAACAAACCGACCACTAGGACCGAAAAAGCAGAAACCCCAGCGCCGGAGGAGAGCATGAAGCTCACCGACCCGACCCCCAGAGGCCAATACCAACAGAAACAAAGCCTTGAAAAAACAATCTTGAACCAACGGGGCCACCACAAACCGAGGAGAGGAAAGATAAAAGAGCACCTCATCCAAGGACCAGGATGGCTCAGGTGGCGCATGAGCAGGCCGGAGGCGAAACAAAGCACATGAAAGCTTACAGAAAAGGGCAGAAGTGACACCCACCCCTAACGCAAGCTAGAGCGGCTCTGCCAGCGCCATTATGATACGAGGTGACAGTACTAGGCATCAAATGACGGTCCTGAAAGAGCCAAGACAGAAAGGAGAAGACATCCCAATCAGAAAGAGAAGATAACCTAAGGAGAGAGAGAAAATGGGAGAAAGAATGCCAGGAAACTCCATACTGTCGCCGAGACAAAGCTCTCAGGTGCGACACCATCAATGAAGCCACCTAATCACCATACAATTGGTGATAAACCCGCGTAAAAAAAAAACAGATGCGAAGAGCGGAGGAGAAGACCGAACCAGCCATGCACCAGACTGGGTCGACCTGCTGAAAGAGGTAGAGACGCGGAAAACGTCCCAGGTTCACACACTGTGCAAGAAGTGCCTGGAACCAAGGCTGGGCCACCAAGGGGCAACGAGGACTACTCTCCCTTGGTAGGACTCCAGAACCGATCCTGAACCCAAATCAACAGCCGGACCAGCAGGACAGGTAATCCCACCTTGGCAAGCTCTGCTGAAAAGTGTCCACAGCGACAGCCTCACAGTCGGGAAAGGGCGCCACATACTGTAGATCGGGAGAAGCAGAAATCATGCCGACACGAAGAGGTCCACGTCCGGCAGTTCATACGGCCAGCAGAGCCAACGGAAGGAGTCGGCGTCGACCATCCAATCCGTGGCCAGGGGAGTGAACCGAGACAGGCTGTCCGCCAGGATGATAGACACTCCCCTGGATATGAACTGCACGGATAGCCAAACCCAGAGAAACTAGCTGACGAGAATGCCAGGAAACCCCCAACCACAGGGATTTTTCCAGATCCATTGCTCCCTGAAATCTCTCTGAAGGGACCAGGTTTTGGTTCATGGTCCCCTGGTAGGCTGAACGCCACAGACTAATGCACCGATCTTATATATCACACATTAGCTCGATAGCTCCAGGGAGACATAGGGCTTCCCCACAGAAAACAGCTGTGAAGGCGTACCTTGGTAAACAATGTATAAAAAAGTGCTTGAACCCACAGTGTCTCTCAATCAACCATAATGTTCATCCTCAACCAAGAGTCTAGACAAAGGGGCAAAAAGATCTGTGACACAAATCTACTTAGTTTTTATGATAGAGCCACAGAAATCTTATAGGAAAGAGATGGTCGAGTTGACTGTATTTATCTGGCCATTAAAAGGCTTTTGACAGATTCCCAAACAAAAAGGATGTTCTGGAAACTGGAACATGGTGGAGGGGTGACATGCAAAAAGCTAATAACATTGAAAAATTTTCCAACTGTCTTTGATGTCAGGTGGCAATCAGAGACAATGTACAAGAATGGAGAATTGTTACTAGCACAGTACCATTTGTTCATTTCTTGCACGGTAATGCTTATGTTTGCTTGCACGGTAATGCTTATGAATCATAAGCAAACAATACATGTTTGCTTATGATTCTAAGTTACTAGGAAAGACAGAAACTGTAGATGATTATCATGCCCTTCAAGATGGACCTGGACAAAGTGTGTGTATGAAGTAACACTTGGCAAATGGAATTTAATGTGAATAAATAACATTGTGGAATGTGGACTAGGAGATAATATGCCACATACAATCCTACAAATTATGTGAAAAAGCCTAGAAGAATTCTAATAGAGAGATCTGGATAGAAAACTCACCTGAGGACCCCAAAGAACATTGTGAGAGGAGCACAAATATAAATCAAATATGTCAAGTAACAAATATACATCTCCTTCACTTCTCTCCTTCTAACACTTAAGGACAAGCTACGTGTTATACAACTTTGTGAACATGGCCGGTCGACCTCAAGTGTTGCCAAGGAATTTAATATAGGCACTAGTACTGTTTCTGATATAAGGAAACAAAAAGAGAAACTTATGCAATTCATTTCAACCTGTGAAAGTGAAGGTGCGAGCACTAGCAGAGGTTGTGTTAGAAAAACTATGAAAACTTCGACGCATGTGCAGTTGGATGAGGCTGTGTACAAGTGGTTTGCTCAGCACCGCACAGCTGGCGTGACAATTCGCGGCCCAGAAATACAAAATGCTGCAAGCAGGTTTGCTGCAAGCCTTGGAATACAGAATTTTGAAGCGAGTGAAGGGTGGGTTGCAAGGTTCAAGGGCAGGCACAATATTGTGAAGAGGAAAATTGTCGGTGAAAAATTGAGTGCAGATGAAAGCAGTGTAGAACCATTTAAACATAATTACGAGAATATATTGTGGCAAATAATATATATTCGCATCAAATTTATAATGCAGATGAAACTGGGTTGTATTGGAGGAGTTTGCCAGAAAAAACTCTTGCAATGAGGAGTGAGGGTTGTGTGCCAGGGCGTAAGGTTTGCAAGGACAGGCTCTCAGCCATGATGTGTGCGAATGCCGACGGCACAGACAGAATCACGTGTGCAATTGTTGGCAAATCTAAGAAACCAAGAGCCTTGCAACATTGCTTGGACAGACTGCCAGTGAATATTATAACTCAAAAAATGCATGGTTTACACAGGAGATCTTTCTTTCCTGGTTTCATGACGTGTTCTGCAGGAAGTTCGTGCCTATCAAATTAAGAAACTCAAAATAAAGCCAAGCGAAGTTCGGGCTTTACTGTTGCTTGATAATGCGCCTGCCCACCCCAGAATTGACACGTTAACCTCACATGATGGCAAGATAACGTGTATGGCACTACCTCCTAACACAACCTCTCTCATTCAGCCTATGGATCAGGGAGTTATCTGTGCCACAAAGAGATTGTACACAAAAAAGATGCTAAACGAAGTTTTGGTGGTTTTGCCTCTTCCAGAAGATATTGAACTCGGTGTGGATAACAGGGCGAAAAAAACCTTCAGAATTTGAAGAACTATACAATTAAGGAAGCCATCTATAACTGGGCCAAGGTGTGGAGTGAATTAAAGGAATCGACTTTGAAAAATTCCTGGAAAACTCTCACGTCTACGATTAGAAATGAGGAGGATGCAGAAATGGATTTTGAAGGATTTACAGATGAAATCCATGAATGTTTAGAAATGCCGGTGAAACTTAGAAAGACAGGATGTGGTTGATTGGCTTGAACAAGATGCCAATGACCCAGGATATGGTGTGATGAGTGAAGACGAGATTCTCCAGTCTGTTACTGGTGAGGCCGACGAAGAGGATGAAGAAGACAGTGAAGAACCAACACCAATGACCACGAAATACAGTGAACTCATGTCTTCTGTTGACTTGTTAATTAATTTTTCATCAAATTGTGCTCATCCAGAAGTTGGAAACATGTATCAGTACCTGAGGCGAACAAAAGAGCTGATCATACAACTGGCCAGTGAACACAGAAGGCAAGCAACACTTGATTCTTATATGGTACGAAAAAAATCAAACCAAGTGCCTTCAACAAGTGAGGCGGCACACGCAACAACCGCCTACAAGTGAGGTTCACACGCAGCGCCTTCAACAAGTGAGGCGGCACACGCAACCCAAGCGCCTTCAACAAGTGAGTGGCACACGCAACCCAAGCGCCTTCAACAAGTGAGGCGGCTCACGCAACCCAGCGCCTTCAACAAGTGAGGCGGCCACCAACCCAAGCACCTTCAACAAGCGAGCGGCAACCAACCAAGTGCCTTCAACTAGTGAGGCTTCCTCAGCTGACAGTGAAAACTAACTTGCCTAATGAACTGTACAGTAATTTTAAGTGTTAATTTTAGTGTTGTGTTACTATAAGTTACGTAAATTGTCAAGAATTTTTAACTTCAAGATGTGTGGCATCAATCAAGAAGACGAACAACAACAAGGTAAGTTGAGGTTTCTAGTTGAATATTTAATAATTATATGTGGAATGGGAATTCAAATTACTCAGTATGTGTTTGTGCAGTATAAAAATAGTTGGAAATGGTTAGTTTTGGACTCGTAGGTGAAAAAGTACCATTATCCGAAAAACGTGATAATCCGGCTGAGGGTCCTTCCATATAGTCCGGATGATCGAGTGGAGACAGTATATNTGTGGAAGATAGCCCCAAGCCCCAAGGGCAGCACTTACAGGCACCTAAGGATGATGACTCTAGGTGCATGCAGCCGAGGACTTATGAAATCTTCTGGCTCTCACACCACCAAGGACAGCACCCCACCCACAAGGCACAGGACTGGAAATTGGGAACCAGTCGTACGACCTTGCCAGCCTTACATCAGCCTCAGAACTGAGGTGTGGATAGCCGGCACAGGGGCCTGGGGCTCCCCTTCGCTCTCCCGGGGATGGAGGGGGAGAGCTGAGCAGACAACGGCACGGTGACGTCATGCTCATTTGCTCATTTTCATTTGGGGAGTTATGTCCACTAGTTCGGCTTTCAGTAGCAATTTCTTAACCAGAATAGGGGTTTGGGGCGCTAACTTTTCTGGGTGCCTGACCCAGTCGATGGCAGGACATTGAATGATTCCAATACATGGGGGTTTCTATAGGCCATTGCTCTTCATGCCTCTCTGAGGGGGCCAAGTTCTGGCTTGTGGTCCCCAGTTGGCCTAAGAACTCCATTCGCTTTCACTGATGCCAGGGTCTAATACATTCACATTGGCTGGATAGCCCCAGGGAAGCTGAAGGGATTACCCCATAAAAACTAATATTGATATAGTTGGATAATTTTAGCAAAAAACTCCAGATTATGTGTGGAATATATACAAGAAACATAAGCTGCAAATCCTTGATATAATAGGGATGACTTATGTTTTTTCATGTGTACAGTATATCTAAAATTTCAAAGAAAATTTAATAAATGTTCCCTGATTACTCTATTTAAAATATTTGGTAAACAGGGATCTGTTAATATAATCCCACAGCTGAAGGGTTAAATGAGATGCAGTAACCAAAGTGACAATACAGTCAAATCTGAGTAAATATTATGTAAATCAACAGCTATACTGATGTAATGAGCCTGTAACTACATATGTCAACAATGTACTACTATAACATGATGATATTCAAATTCCTGCACAGGAAGTGTGTACAAAAGCTGCATTTGATGATGACCAAATTTTCAAGTTATGGGAACACTAATACAAAAGAACTAAGTACACAAAATGCAACTAAAACAGTAACATATACGTACTGTATATGAAGCTACAAACTTATAAACCAAATTACTGTATAGGAGAACTACTAGACAATGAAATGAGGGTAAAACATCATACCTGGCATGACGGTTCCGTGCTAAATGCGTATCATCGTACGCAGTGAACGTCCTTCATGTAAGGGAGATTCTATATTAAAATCTGAACTCAAAGTAATACTAAAACTTCTTTACTTACATTGTAGTGTAAACATTTACATATTAGAACTAGGCAGTACAGAGTTAAAATAAATTTAATTTTTTATTACCATAGCAGTTTACCCTAAGTATTTAATGTTTAATATATGCATGTTTAACAAAAAAAAAAGGTTGGAGAAACACAAATAAACACACACACTCTCACACACACACACACACACACACACACACACATGGCTCCCGGAACTGAAAAGCAGGATACTAGGAGAGGTTAGATGCATTAAATACACCAAAGCTATAAGACAGAAGAATAAGAGGTAACATGATCATTGTAGTATATACAAAATAGTAATAGGAATCAACTTAATTAAGAAAGAAGAATTCTTGAAAACTGCAACTTCAAGAACAATAGGACACAGAACAATAGTTCCTTCAAACTAAGGAAACAAAGCTGCCCCCCCCCCCAAAAAAAAAATAAGTTCATTTTTGCAAACAGAGTAGTAGACGACTGGAACAAGTGAGAAGATAGTCAAGGCAAGTAGTTTCAGAGTGCCACATGACAAATAGTACTGGAAAGAAAGGATATCATGAGTCTAGCTCTCGTCCTGTAACTACACTTAGGTAATTACGCTTACACAAACACTCATAAAGGTTTTGATGGAGGCCAAAACCGTCAGTAATTTCAAAGACATATGACAAAGACATTTCTATTTCATATGACAAAGAGTGCTTGGAAGACGGGACACCATGAGTGTATCTCTCATCCTGCAATTACACTTGGGCAACTACACACACAAAGGAGGGGGGAACATGTTCCTGAAAGCTGTGTATATACCAACATAGATGGGAAAGGTAAAAAATATTGTTGTTAAATGCTATAATACAGCTTAAGATGCAAGATATTGTCGCAGTAGCAGAGACGAAACTGGGAGATCAAATTTTAAATGTGGTGGTATTCCCGAGGGGCCGTGGTAAGCTACTTGGAGATGCGACAGTAAAATTAGAAAAGGTGTTGCTATCCTGGTGAAGAAATGAACATAGGCAAGAGAATTAATACTTGACAACCCTCAAGAAGTCGACATAATGGCATTGGAGATCTGCATTCAGAATGATAAACTGATGAGCATCACAGCATGCAGTTCACCAGCAAGCAACACAAAGACTAAAGGAGCTGGATGACAAGATAGGGCCTTATAATGATCCTGACAGAAATTATTGTAAAAGCAGATGAAGATGAATCACGATTGCTGAAACTTCGTGACTTCAATTTCAAATTGATAGACAGGTAAGACTATGGAGCCAGAACAGAGGACTTTTGGATCGACTGATTTATAAACCTCATCCTGGGTCTTTCATGTATTAACATGTAAAACAGCCCACAAGAATGAGAGAAGGTAATGCTCCATCATTGCTGGATTTGGTATTTACTAGGAAAGCAGAGATAATTGACATTCAGTACCTTCCTTCAATAGGCAAGAATGACCATGTTCTTTTAGAAATCAAATTTGTAATGTATTATAATTTAGCTTTGTTCATATTACAATGAGTGCTCATCTTGAGGTTATCTTGAGATGATTCCGGGGCTTTTTAGTGTCCCCGCGGCCCGGTCCTCGACCAAGCCTCCACCCCCAGGAAGCAGCCTGTGACAGCTGACTAGCACCCAGGTACCAATTTTACTGCTAGGTAACAGGGGGCATAGGGTGAAAGAAACTCTGCCCATTGTTTCTCGCCGGCGCCTGGGACTGAACCCGGGACCACAGGATCACAAGTCCAGCGTGCTGTCCGCTTGGCCGACCGGTTCCTCCCCCTCATACGACTAGTACGAGTACACCTCTTTATAAATGTTGAATTCGAGGAGTTAAGACTTTGGGCTGAGTGCATGGGTATATTGTCAATTTCTGTTTCAAAGACTGTTGTGCTCATGTTAGTATCAGTTACATTATGAGAGGTTTGGATATCTTTCATAAACAAGCTCTCCAGATCTTTAACTTTCATGTGGGTGGTGATGTTTATCGGGGTGATCAACATAGCCTCATACTGTTCATTTAGGATCTCTGTCTCTTAGGATTTAGGATTTGTCATCCTCTGTGTACAAACCTTCATGTGTAAGTATAGGTCCAATACAGGTGGTAGTTTTTTATTTTTATTCTGCATTTTTATGTGAAAAAATATTTTGGATAGTTTCTTTATTTCTTGTTTAGTTTTCTGTTCCCAACTCATTTCTTGAGATTTGTATGATCATTTCAGTTTTTGCTCTATTTCTTTGATCTCCCCTTTTTAAATTTCTTTTTCTTAGTCATGATAGTTGTGTCTGTTTAAGCATTTCCACTATTTTTTCTTCTGTGGATTCATCTGCTTTCTCTTTCTAAGGTGGTCCCCTTTCCAGCCCTTTGCAATGGAACATGCTTCACTGAGACTGTTACAATAAACAGTTGTTATATTCCTTGTGTGGGAGTTTTGTTACCCAAGACTGCTTCCCATTGGCTGTTTGCAAGTTCTATATTTATTTAGTTTTTCCAATTGATCCTCTGTTAAAATTGAATTGATTGAATAACCTCTCTTGCTTGTTGACCCTTTTGGACCTTTTACAAGTAATGACATTAAGTTTGAACTTCAATGAGATTGTGATCTAAGTATGTAGTATCTGAGATTGTAATGTCCCTGATTATTTCTTCATTTTTTTGTGAAGATCGTATCGAGATTAATCTCATTCCTAGTTGGCCCTGTTATCTACTGAGCGAGTGAAAATTTGTCACAATCCCAGTGTTCTGTACTTGTTATTTACAGAGTGATTTCCTGTTATAATGTTATTGTTTGCCGTTCTTGATCTTTAACTGGGTAGATCTTGTAGGAAGATAATATCTGGTACTGAGCTTGCTAGGTTATCAAGGCTATTCTCAACTTTGTGTACCTGCTCACTGAATTTCAAAATTGTGGCATCTTATGGTTTGTACATGAGAATAATAATTGAGTTTATTTTTTATTTTAATTCATAGTACATTTACCACTTTATTTGTACAGTTTACAAGTTCTGTGCATAAAGTTCCAATTTAATATACAGACTTACCCATCTATCTGACCTATTTACTCTATCATCTTCATAAATTATAATTTAGGATCCAGATTTCACTCTATGTGTACTCTCTTCTATGGATTCCTGTGAATGCTGCAAATATTGAATTAAACTATTAGAAAGGCTATGTAAGAACTTAACTTTATTTCTCAATTTTGAATTTAGGCTTTATTTGCAAATGTACAAGATTTTCCACATTGCATGTTGCTTCAGGTAGGTTTTGAGTTCTCTTCCTTCTCCATCATGATCCAGGTTGTGTTGTAGTTCTGACAATTTGTCAAATTTTGGTAGTGGTACTGGTAATTACCCAAGTGTAGTTACAAGATGAAAGATATACTCGAGGTATCTTATCGTCTTCCCAGTATTCTATCACAAATTTCTTTGAAACTACTGACGGTTTTAGCCTCCACCACCTAGCATGTTCCATCCATCTACCACTGTTTGCAAAAATGAATTGTATTTTCAAATTGTTGAATTTTCACATTTTCGTCGGCAGCTTTGTTTCCTTAGTTTGATGCTATGTCGTCGTCTTGTTTTAGTTGCGTGTTTCAAATTTGTCGTCAATTTTTTTTTATTAATGTTATTATTCTTTTTATAGTAATCATATTACCTCTTTCTTCTATATTCTAGCTTTGGTATATTTAAAACCACTAATCTTGTTGTAGCTCTTGTTTTTCAGTTCAAAAAGCCATTTAGTTTCATGTCTTTGCACCTTTTCTTGTACAGTATATTGATGTGCTTCTTGAGATATGGGTACCATATAACCAGGGGCGCAGTGCCAATTTGATAGGTGCTGGAGCTCTGGTGGGCCTGACATAAGTCTGTCATTTCCTATCCTGTTTCTATATATGTCACACGATTAAGTGATACCTGGTTGATACCTGGTTGATGGGGTTCTAGAAGTTGTTCTACTCCCCACGCCCAGCCCGAGGCCAGGCTTGACTTGTGAGTTTTGTCCATCAGGCTGTTGCTTGCAGTGGCCTGCAGGCCCACATATCCGCCACAGCCGGGTTGGTCCCTCACTCCTTGGAGAAAATGATCTAGTTTTCTCTTTAACATGTCCACGGTTGTTAGGTCAGTATTTCTGATGCTCGCTGGGAGGACGTTGAACAGCCGCGGACATCTGATGTTTATACAGTGTTCTGTGATTGTGCCTATGGCACCCCTGCTCTTCACTGGTTCTATTCTGCATTTTCGTCCATATTGTTCACTCCTTTATGTTCTTATTTTAGTGTGTATATTTGGGACCTGGCCCTCCAGTATTTTCCACGTGTATATCTCTCTGTCTTTGATATCTCTCTCGTCTCCTTTCTAAGAAGTGCATTTGGAGAGTTTTGAGACGATCCCAATAATTTAGGTGCTTTATCGTGTCAATGTATGCCATATATGTTTTCTGTATTCCCTTTAGTTCAGCAATCTCTCCCAGTCTGAAGGGGAAAATGAGTATCAAGCAATACTCAAGACAGGACATTTGAATAGTACAACCATTATGATAGGATCTCTGGATTTAAAGGTTCTCTTAATCCATCCTATCATTTTTCTGGCTGACACAATGTTTGCTTGGTTATGCTTCCTAAATGTTAGGTCGTCAAACATCATTATTCCCAAATCCTTTACATGCTGCTTTCCTACTATAGGCATATTTGATTGTGTTTTGTACCCGGGATTTTGTTTAGGGTCCTCATTTTTACCATACCTGAGTACCCGGAATTTATCATTGTTAAACAATGTTATTTTCTGCTGCCCAGTCAAAATTTTATTAATATCTGCTTGTAGTTTTTCAATGTCTTCAGCAGAAGTAATTTTCATGCTGATTTTTGTCATCTGCAAAGGATGATATGATGCTGTGACTTGCATTTGTGTGTTATCTGATATGAGAATAAGGAAAAGCAGTGGTGTAAGGACTGTATCCTGAGGTACAGAGCTTTTAACTGCACTTGGACTCGATTTTATTTGGTTGACTTACTTTTTTGCGTTCCGTTCGACAGAAAATTTAAAATCCACAGTCATCCTACTTCACCCGTTATTCCCACTGACCTCATTTTGTGTGCTATCACTCAATGATCACATTTATCAAATGCCTTTGTGAAGTCCATGTATACGGTTAGCCATGTGCCAAAGGAACAACTGTTATCCAACTGGGGTTTGTTCAGATAACTAGTGGGGCAGGCAGTCTGAATACAAATGTGCAATAAAGTTTGCCTAGTGACTATACACACCACCCCCTTGAGTAGTGTTCATACACTAATGGATGGCTCAGAAACTTTCAACTCTGCCATGGAATTAGGTACATTAGTGTACATGATAAAAGGCAATCTGCTGAGGTTACCTCATCACCATTAATCTCCCCTTCAGTCAACCCAACATTATCATCCGCCACCACCACCTTTTCTATCTAAATAACTTGAAGATTATAGGAGCATTGTTAACAGATCAGAACATATATATTGGTGAGTACTAACAAAACTGTTGAATTTCTGCAAAAAATTTGTCAATCCTGTCCCCTCCCCCCCAAGCTTTTCAGGATGACTAACCGCTTATTCTAACACAACATTTTATTCATTCAGTCTCAGTCCCAAGGGGTTCGGATAGCACGTGGCTGACTGAACCACATCTGCATTCTGTTTTTCTTCTAATGCCTCAGTGATTTTGTCATAGTGGTCAAGTGGCTGTGAGAGGCATGATCTTCCCGCTCTAAATCCATTTTGGCCTGAGTTGTGGAGGTCATTGGTCTCCATGAAACTGGTGACCTGACTCCTGACCAGACATGGTAGAAAGTCATGTCTGCTTAAGCATTTCCATTATTTTTTCCTTCTTTTGTAATGTAGTCTGCATTCTCTTTCTGTCTTTAGTCAAAGGAACATGTTTCAGACAGACTTTATATGCTTCGGAAGTCAGTTGTTTTTCCTTGAGTGGGATTTTTATTGGAACAGTTTCCCATTTAAGGTTTGTAAGTTCCCTATTGAATTTTTCCCAGTCTATCCTTTATTCTTAAAATTGAATTTACCGAATAACCCCCTCTTCCTTGATCATTGTTTGAGGTCTAATGATGTT
Source organism: Procambarus virginalis (assembly GCA_020271785.1). Lineage (NCBI taxonomy): Eukaryota > Metazoa > Arthropoda > Malacostraca > Decapoda > Cambaridae > Procambarus > Procambarus virginalis. Next base: position 17,262,608 of record WNGS01163947.1, on the reverse strand, counting down.
AATTTGTACTTCAATGAGCTTGTGATCTGAGTATGTGGTATCTGAGATCTTAATGTTCCTGATTATGTCTTCATTGTTTGTGATGACCAGATCTAGAATATTTTCATTCCTAGTTGGCTTTGTTATCTACTGGTTGACTGAAAATTTGTCACAGAACCTAAGTACTGAAGTTCTCTAATCTGTGGTTAGTTATGTCCAGACAGATTTCCTGATATAATATTGTTTGCTATTCTCCAACTTAGACTAGGCAGGTTGAAGTCACCTAGGACGATAATATCAGGTATTAGGTTTGCCAAATTATTAAGGCTATTCTCTATTTTGTTTATTTGTTCTGTGAATTCCTCAGTTGTTGCATCTGGCAGTTTGTATATTAGAATAATAACTTTATTTTCTCTATTTTTACTCCCAGTACTTCTACCACCTCATTCGTAAAGTTAAGGAGCTCCGAGCATACAAGGTCTTCTCTTATATACAGACTTACTCCTCCATGTGATCTCTTTACCCTATCACATCTGTATAAATTATATTCTGGTATCCAAATCTCACTGTCCAAGAATTCCCCTGCATGGGTTTCTGTGAAAGCTCCAAATACTGCATTTGACTTGGTGAGGAGGCCATTTATGAATGGTACTTTCTTTGTTGCTCTTGTATTTAGTCCTTACATGTTGGCAAAGATGAACGAGGTTACTCTATTTGGGGGTAATCTGACAGACTTTTCTGGCAGGTCCATTATGTGTAGATATTATGCAGTACTCTCCATATCTATGGAGAGTACTGTATAATTGTTGTAAATTTTATGTTTTACAATTTACATAAACTTATTTATAGGAATTTACCATTTCCACGCATTCTATTTTTTCTCTGGATTACAAAATGGAAATCGTCACAGAGCCTTGCAAACTTTATAGCAATCATGGAAAGTAGTTACAGTATTACCATCCCATTGTAGCACACTGCTCCCACTTGGTACCATTTTCTGCCAATATTGCCTCATTCCCTTCTCCCCCTCTCATTCCCCCAAATTCACTCATTCACCTTTTCCCCATCTTCAAATTCATTCCAACTTAAAATAATAACAATGATGAATGCTGAATATGTTTTGCCTCTGAAGTGACTTAAAAAACATAACCAAAGTTTAATAGCCAAAACATACAACAGGCAGAAAAAAAAGTCTTCTCTGCAGGTGAATAAGTATTAGAAAATAAAGAAAAAGGCATAATACCACTTACTTCATTTTAACGTCCTTTGAACCCTGTGATATTTTTGCACGTTTAAGGAACTCGTCTTCATCGTCTGAGTAAAATACATCTTCCAGCGATTCTTTAAACTCTCCAGCTAACAAAGCGTCTAAGGCATGCTGTGTAAATTGAGAAATATTTTAAGTAAAATTTAATTTTAATTAAATATATTTATGAAAATTACACCAACACTAATTAACACAAGCAAAAAATGTATATAAAAAACTAGTGTTGAATGTAATGAAACGCCATTTTCAGGGTGAGCCCCGGAGGCTCCCTGGAGCTATCGGAGCTAATATGTGATACATTAGACCAGGACATTAGTCAATGGAATTTAGCCAGGGACCATGTGCCAGAACCTGGCCCCCCCTCAAAGAGACACCGGGAGCAATGGCTCCTGGAAAACCCCCTCTGTGGTTGGGGTTTCCTTATCTGCCATCAACCAGGGTTAGGCACCCAGAGAGGTAGGCATAACAAAACATACCCCACATGGGAAGAAAATTGGAACCGAAAACCGAACAGAGGCAGAACCTCCGCAAATCCTAAGGAAACAAGCAAATGTCACACCACACCACGGCACTGCTTGATCACGCAGCCCTCCCCTCCCGGGAAGGATGAGTCCCGGACACCCCATGCCATCCACCCAGCATTCCAGTTCGGAGGTTAAGCATCAAATCAATGGGAAAATTGCCGACCAGAGAGCAGCAGACCGGCCGCCACACGCTCCTCAACGCAAAGGCAACACAACTTGCTGCAACATGCAACCCAAAGTCACACACGAATGCCCAGGACTAGGAATGTTGACCAAATAACGGGCAGGCAGGACCCTGTTCGACCTCCAAAATTTCCACGCCCAAATACTAGCACAAGACATGTTGCCGAAGACAGCAGCTAAAGTGGCAAACTTCCAAAAGTCATGCGCATGAGAATAGACCGCAGGCTGGCTAGACTTAATAACCCTGCAGACAACCTGGGAGACCTAAGCCCTAGAACAGGGAATAAGGGGAAACCAGAACAACCCAAAGCACATCCCCGGCCACAGAAGCCGAGGAAGGCAGGAAACAGCGAAGAGCCACAACTGGACACAACACATGATGCACCCCCCAGCCTGACCAACCAAGTTTCAATGACCCAAAGACCCGTCCAGAAAGAAGCTGCCTCATTCTTCCCCTGAAAAGGAGAAGGCTACAACTGAACAAACCGATTACCAGGACCAAGAAGAGCAGAAATGCCCCGAGTTCGGACACCAAGCATGCAGCACCTGAAACCAAGGCTGGGCCGGCCACCACAGGGCCACTAGGACGACTCTCCTGTGGTAAGACTCCAACTGAGCCTGATTGCAAAACAACAGCTGAACCATTGGGAAGAGGTACAGGTAACCCCACCTCGTCCAGTCCTGCTGAAGCTGTCCGCTGCGAAGGCTCCACAATTAGGGAAGGGCGCCACATACATTGGGAGATGCCTCGACCATGCCAAAGCGAAGAGATCCACTTCTGGGAGTCCATCCCTCCAGCAGAGCCAATTGAAGGAGTTGGCATCAACTGTCCATTCAGTGTGAGACAGGCCTTCCGCCAGGATGTTGGACACTCCCCGGATATGAACTGCACCGAGATCAAAACCATGAGAAACCAGCAGACGAGCCACTCGAAGCAACCAGCCACAAAGAGGCAAGGACCGAAGGGAACCCCTGCAGTTTAGGCAATGAACCACCAGAGAACAGTCCGAATGGAGCTGGATGGTCAGAACTCGAGCAACCCGAACCCTCCGAAGAGACAGCCAAACCACCGCGAACTCCTACACCATGCTTTGAGCTTGACGGAAAGATGGACCCAATCGACCCAGGCCGGCCTGGTGAGCACTTATCACAAAGCCCCAGCCGAGAAATAACGCATCCGTGAACACATCGGCACTGAGGAACAAGGCACTGAACCTCGAAGAGGAAGCCGGCGATGCAGCAACCGACGCAAGGCCCCTGGAGGTCGAATCCACCGATTGTTAGAGGTGGAAGTGTCGCCCCGAAGAAACCAGCACAGATGCCGAAGTGACCCGGTAAACCAACATGGCGAAATTTACCAGAATTTCGCCAAGCCGGTAAACCATCATGGCAAAATTCAGACTCCCACACTACTGCTTGAGCAATTGCCAAGTGACCCGGGACCCCCCCAGAAACATCTGAAGGCGGGACCGCAGTCACAGCAACGCTTCCGGAGGGAGAGACATGGAAACGGTCCGAGAGTCCCAAACAAGATCCAACCAAGTCCGAATCTGGAAGAGAACCAGATGGGACTTCCACCAGTTCACTAGGAACCCGAACCCGCTGAGCTGCAAAAGAACCACACCACTGGTGAGCAAACAAGCAGACCGGCTGGGAGCACACACCAGCCAGTCATCGAGGAAGGCCAGAACCCGAACCTCTAGCAGACGCAAACGGGTCACTAAGGACCGGGTAATACTCGTGAATATGTGAGGTGTCAGTTTCAAGAAAAAAGGAAGGCAACAAAAGCAGTAAGCCCCACCATAAAACCTAACAAGTCCCTGAACCCCGGATGAATGGGAACGTGACAATATGCATCCCTGAGGTCCAGGGACACCATCCAGGCACCTGACTAACAGAAGCCAGACCTAAGACAAAGTGGTCATCCGAAAAAAGGGGCAAGGAATCTAGGGGTTCAGACACAAGGAAGTACTTCCTTGAGTAATAATGTGCTCAAGGAAGGGACCAGAAAGAAAGAGGCCGGTATTCCGGAAGGGAAACTATGAGGAGATGAGAAAATTCCTAACTGAAATAGCTTCGGAAACAGAGCTTAGAGGAAAGACAGTTCAAGACATGATGGACTACATCACACAGAAGTGTAAGGAGGCAGCAGACAAGTTCGTCCAAGTCCAAAAGGTAAAAAATGAAATGCAGATAAGAAACCAATGGTTTAATGAGATGTAAGCTAGCAAAGCAACTAAGTAAAAGGGTGTGGAGAAACTATGGAAACAACAGAATAATAGAGAGCAGAGAAAGGTACCAGAGTGCCAGGAATGAATACATAAGGGTGACAAGAGAGGTAGAAAGGCAATATGAAAATGACTTAGCGAGCAAGGCAAAGACTCGACCCAAACTGCTGCATAGCCACATCAGGAGGAGTACAACAATGAAGGAACAGGTAATGCAACTGAGAATAGGGGCAGAAAGTTTCCTTGTTTCACTACAAATGACAAGGAAATGTGCGAGGAACTCAATAAGAAATTCCAGAACTCGATAAGAAATTCCAGGTCTTCACCTCAGAGCAAGAAGTCCTAGAGATAAGAGAAGGGGGTGATAGAACAGTTTCGGAAAAGTTGTTGAATGTCAACCAATATTTTTTGACTAGTTGTATATGAAAAGTGCTGAAATTGTCCCAAGTTTCAGTACTGCAGCGTAAATAGAAAAGGAGATTTTTTTTTTCAACGTTTTTTACACATTTTCAAGTCTACACTTCAGAACACACGTTTCAGATATAATTATTCTGTGGCACTTTTCTGACACATTAGCATATAATAAAGGTTCGCTAGTTAGATAATTTCCAAAACATCTTTAGTTTTCCTAATACAAATTTTCAAAGTTCCCCCCCAAAATTATGCAAATATGGCATGTTTATTGCTATTATAAAATCAATAAATGATCTTAGAGAAAAAGTTGTCTACCAAATGTAGAGACATGCCCTCCACATATACTGTGTAAGTTTCATGTAAATTGAAACAAAAATGAAAAAGTTTTGTAAATGTTTATGTTAATTGAAAAAAAAAATGGCAAATAATAAAGTCTAAGGTTCTAAAATCTGTGGTTGAGGTTGACATCAACCAATTTTCTCCAAAATTGGCACCCTTACAGATAGGCTTACGTGCAGTCAGGTGTATAAGTTTTATGCAAATCGTCCGAAAAAAATTGAAAAAAAGGAAAAAAAAAAATCATTTTTTTAACTTAAATTTTTTTCCAATTAAACTAATTATAATATTTGTTTAATATATGCTATTGTGATAGCAAAGAGTCATAGCTATGATTTCAGTTGACACTTTTGTTTGATAATCGTTTTTGACCATTTTGGCATAATTTTCACACCTACTTCAATATTTTTTTTCTCCCTTCCTATTTATGCTACGATGCTGAAACTTGGACCAGATGAAACACTTTTCATATAGAACTTGTCAAAAAGTTTGATTGAAATCGAATGAGTTTCCATTTATTGCATTTTTGGAACCAAACGCCTTAAAAGAGAAGGAGCATCAAAGCAGACACCACTAGAGGAATTTGTGATTACCAGTGAGGAGGTGAGGAAGCATCTGCTAGATTTGGATGTGACAAAGGCTATAGGCCCGGATGGAATCTCACCATGGATTCTAAAGGAAGGAGCAGAAGCTCTGTGCCTGCCACTCTCCATGGTGTACTACAAATCACTGGGAACAGGTGAATTTCCAAAAATTTGGAAGACGGCCAATGTAGTCCCAATATACAAGAAGGGTGATAGGCAGGAGGCACTGAACTACAGGCCAGTGTCCCTAACTTGCATTCCATGAAAGATGATGAAGATTGTGCGAAAAAAGCTAGAACAACATCTGGAGCGAAAGAACTTTGCAACACAACATCAGCATGGGTTCAGAGATGGCAAATCATGCCTAACAGGTTTAATTAAGTTCTATGACCAGGCAACAAAAATCAGGCAAGAGAGAGAAGGCTGGGCAAACTGCATATTTCTGGACTGCCAGAAAGCTTTTGACACAGTACCACATAAGAAACTAGTGCACAAACTGGAGATGCAGGCAGGAGTGAAAGGGAAGGTAATCCACTGGATAAGGGAGTACCTAAGCAACTGGACACAGTGTCATTGTGAGGGGTGAGGTCTCAGAGTGGTGGGGAGTCACCAGTGGAGTCCCACAGGGATCAGTCCTTGGACCTATACTGTTTGTTATACGTAAATGATCTCCAAGAAGGAATTGACTCGTTCCTCTTGATGTTTGCTGATGATGCAAAAATTATGAGGAGGATCAAGAAAGAGGAAGACAGTATGAGGCTACAAGATGACCTAGACAAACTGAAGGAATGGTCTGACAAATGGCTACTAAAGTTCAACCCAAGTAAATGTAAGGTAATGAAACTAGGCCAGTTACTGGATACCGAATGGGAGATGAAGTCCTTCACGAAACGGACAGAGAGAAAGATCTAGGAGTTGATATCATGCCAAACCTGTTTCCTGAAGCCCACATCAAAAGAATAACATCAGCAGCCTATGCGAGGCTGGCTAACATCAAAACTGCTTTTAGAAACCTGTGTAAGGAATCCTTCAGAACCTTGTATACCACATATGTAAGGCCAATCCTGGAGTATGCAGCCCCAGCATGGCACCCGTACCTAGTCAAGCAGAAGACGAAGCTGGAAAAAGTTCTGAGGTATGCCACTAGGCTAGTCCCAGAATTAAGAGGCACGAGTTATGAGGACAGACTGCGTGAACTACACCTCACGTTGCTGGAAGACACAAGAGCTAGGGGAAACATGATCACCATACAAAATTCTCAGGGGAATTGACAGGGTAGACAAGGATGGATTATTTAACACGGGCGGTACATGCGCAAGGGGACACAGGTGGAAGCTGAGTATCCAAATGAAACCAGAGACATTAGAAAGAACTTTTTCAGTGTCAGAGTAGTTAGTAAATGGAATGCACTAGGAAGTGATGTGGTGGAGGCTGACTCCATACACAGTTTCAAAAGTATATGATAGAGCCCAGTAGGCTCAGAAATCTGTACATCAGTTGATTGACGGTTGAGAGGCGAGACCAAAGAGCTAAAGCTCAACCCTCGCAAGCACAACTAAGTGAGTACAACTAGGCGAGTACAGGACAAGTCGAGAATGAACAGCAGATACACACGGTCTCGTTTTGGCACTGGAAACAGGCGGAAAACCCACCTGAGGGACAGGGTTGTTTCAACCACGCCCAAGCACACCCATTCCGAGATGCCCCGATGGAGCACAGGGGAAGAAGCCTGCCCCACCAGCCCTGAACCCCCCAAAGGAGGAGGAGCCACCCAATGCCAATACAGCTGGAGGATACAACCCAAAACGCCCATGAATCATGGGACCGAGAACAGCCATTCTAGAGAATTAACAAGTCCGACATAGGACGACAATTAGACAAAGCCACCTGCAGAAACTGCGTGACAGCAGTCTCTGCAAATAGCAACAGACAATACGGTGATAAAAACCTATGAGCCAGGGCCCAAATGGATTCCAAAGAAAGCGAGCACAGCCTGCCAGCATGAGAGGCGAGAAGCAAAAAACAGACACACCGCCTCCTTGAGAATCGGCACAAACAGCTTCAATAATTCGGCTGACACCCTAGCCGCTGACGCCAGCACCCCAGACGAAGACCCGACACTCAATGCCCCCACATCCTCCTCAAGCCAGTCTGAGGATAGTTCAAGAAGGGAAAAAGAAGTGCAAGACCGAAGCTAAATGCCCACAGTTGCGCAAGCCCTCAGCAATCAAAGACGCCGAAAGAAAGGGAACCTGCACGTGCAGCCGCACAAGGCCAACATCTCGAGGAAGCACGGGCGAACAAGCACGCATTAAGGCACTCAAATTTGCCTCCTACCCAGGAAAACCTGTAGAATGGTAGAAATTTCATACCATTCAACCATGTGGGTTCGACAGAACACATGCCACACTCTCAACAAAAAGAACAAGTAGTCTGCCAGCCAGAAAGACTCCGGGACCTACAAAATGTACCCAATATGGGAAAGAAGAACCAAACTCAGACGAGGATGGATCTATAACAGAGGCAGAATCCGGGTCTCGCAGGAGATAAGCAGCAAGCGCCTCCCGAACCTCCTTAGGTGAGACATGAGAGACAGAAAATCTTCGGAAGGAAGGAGTTGAGGAAACCAAGGGAACCTGAAACCGAACCCGTGGATGAGCCAACCCCAAATCATACTAATACAGGGAAGGAGGGGGGGGGGGGGTTAAGACAATCCCTCCCGCTGCAACAACAACAAGCCCCACGAAGAGGGCACTAACACCCAAGCGGGGTCAAAGGGGGCCCAAGCCCCCACAGGTCAACTTCCCCCAGCCCCCGAGATCCCCCAAATCGAACCCGGGGCAAAGCAGTCCTTCATACCCTCTTAGTCCTTAGTCCTTCATACCCTTCTAGATCTGAAAAAAGGCAGAGTCCAGGGTTACATGGTTGATACCTGGTTAATGGGGTTCTGGGAGTTCTTTTACTCCACAAGCCTGGCCCGAGGCCAGGCTTGACTTGTGAGAGTTTGATCCACCAGGCTGTTGCTTGGAGCGGTCCGCAGGCCCACATACTCACCACAGGCCGGTTGGTCCGGAATGTCTTTTAGAAAACAGTCTAGTTTTCTCTTGAAGATGTCCACGGTTGTTCGGGCAATATTTCTGATGCTCGCTGGAAGGACGTTGAACAGCTGCGGACCTCTGATGTTTATACAGTGTTCTCTGATTGTGCCTATGGCACCTCTGCTCTTCACTGGTTCTATTCTGCATTTTCTTCCATATCGTTCACTCCAGTACGTTGTTATTTTACTGTGTAGATTAGGGACCTGACCTTCCAGTATTGACCATGTGTGTATTATTTGGTATCTCTCTCGTCTTCTTTCTAGCGAGTACATTTGGAGAGCTTCGAGATGATCCCAATAATTTAGGTGCTTTATCGCATCTATGCATGCTGTATATGTTCTCTGGATTCCCTCAATTTCAGCAATTTCTTCTGCTCTGAAGGGTGAAGTGAGTACTGAGCAGTACTCGAGACGGGACAACACCAGTGACTTGAAGAGTACAACCATCGTGATGGGATCCCTGGATTTGAAAGTTTTCGTAATCCATCCTATCATTTTTCTGGCTGACGCAATATTTGCTTGGTTATGCTCCCTGAATGCTAGATCGTTGGACATCATTATTCCCAAATCCTTGACATGCTGTTTACCTATTACAGGCAGATTCGATTGTGTTTTGTACCCTGTATTATGTTTCAGGTCCTCATTTTTGCCGTACCTGAGTACCTGGAATTTATCGTTGTTAAACATGTTATTTTCTGCTGCCCAATCAAAAACTTTGTTGATATCTTCTTGTAATTTTTCCATGTCTTCCCCAGAGGTAATTTTCATGCTGATCTTTGTGTCATCTGCAAAGGATGACACGAAGCTGTGACTTGTATTTTTATCTATATCTGATATGAAAATAAGGAACAGCAGTGGTGCAAGGACTGTACCTTGAGGTACAGAGCTTTTAACTGTGCTTGGACTTTATTTTATTTGATTGACTGTTGCTCTTTGTGTTCTGTTCGACAGGAAATTGAGTATCCAGTGTTCTACTTTACCAGTTATTCCCATTGACCTCATTTTGTGTGCAATCACTCCATGATCACATTTGTCTAATGCCTTAGCAAAGTCTGTGTATACTACATCTCCATTTTGCTTTTCTTCTAGAGCTTCTGTGATTTTGTCATAGTGATTGAGTAACTGTGACAGACAGGATCTTCCCACTCTAAATCCATGTTGTCCTGGGTTGTGTAACTCATTATTTTCCATAAAACTAGAAATTTGATTCCTAATCACTCTTTCAAAAACTTTTATTATGTGTGATGTTAGTGCAATTGGCCTATAATTTTTTGACAAGGCTTTACTCCCCCCCTTGTGCAAAGGAGCTATATCTGCAGATTTAAGTGCTGCTGGTATCTCCCCTGTATCTAGGCTCTTTCTCCATATTACGCTGAGTGCTCACGCTACTGGTACTTTACATTTCTTTATGAATATTGAATTCCATGAGTCAGGCCCAGGAGCTGAGTGCATGGGCATATTGTCAATTTCTCTTTCAAAATCTTCCGAGTTTGTGTTAATATTCGTTATATTATCTGCAGCTTGAATGTCATTCATAAAGAAGCCGTCTGGGTCATCAACTTTCATGTTTTTATTAGTGTGCTAAACATAGCCTCATACTGGCTTCCCAGAATTTCACTAATTTCTTTGTTGTCCTCTGTGTACGTACCTTCAGTTGTAATTAAAGGTCGAATACTGGTGGAGGTTTTTGATTTTGATTTTGCATATGTGAAAAAATTTTGGATTTTTCTTTATCTCTTGTATAGCTTTCTGTTCCAATTCCATATCCTCAGCCTCGTATGATCGCTTCAACGTTTATTCTATTTCTTCGATCTCCCTGTTTAGGTTTATTTTCCTTGCTTGTGATAGTCGTGTCTGACTAAGAATTTCTGTTATTTTTTTCTTCTCCTGGGGAAAAGGAGGGGAAAAGCAGAAAAAAGGGGGCCTGCTGGTGGGACCAAAAAGCCTTGGCAAGAGAAACCGTCTTGAATGCCTCTTTCCCCGGCCCAAATGGGGCAGCCCCTGAAGCTGCCCGAGTCTCATCGCCAACTAAACCTCGCTCCGACTCCAAAACCGAAAGAAGTTTGGGGAGGGGTGGGGGTGGGGGGGGGGGAACAACAGGAAAAGGACCAGGGAGTGCGGACCGAACCAAAGTTGAAGCGACTAATGCCCCTAAGTTCGGGTCCCTATAACCAAAACGAGGCAGCCTTGGGGCATCCGGGCGGGCAACCAACCAAGCGCGTTGCAGCAACCTAAAAATAGCATGCAACGAGGATGTCATCTGTACCCGAATATCAATGTTATCAGAATGGGTAAACTGGAGAACATGCAGAGAACACAACTCACAAGACTCCAGGTCAAAGGTGTCCTTGACCCAACGGGCAGCAGGACGTAGGTAAAAGCGTTGCTGTGTGCCCTGAGACAAGGGCACACAGCAACTTTCAAACTCGTACGAGGCGAGCTGGAACTCGGAAGACGCAGCCATATATCCACCGAGCCTCAACAGGGTTTTCCAGGGCCTGTAGGCTGACTGCTATGGGAAGCTTGGGTAAGGTGTTGCTAACATATTACACCCAAAGCTAACAAGGGGAAGATCAAAACATTGAAACCCCTGCACTGTGTACAATCATAGGGGCCTAGCGGAGGGGCACCAAAATATAAGTGGTCCAGTAGCCACACCAGGCAGACCCCCACCAGGCAAACAAAACAAAAAGGAAAAGAAAAAAAACGCAAAAGTACAATGTCCACAGAGGAAACAGGAACCGGCCACTGCATATGTAAGTTGGCTGCGTGACACCTTGATGCCCAAACCAGCAACAATACAACTCCCTACCCAAGGCCAAACAAGGGCCACGAAACCCTAGCTGGTCCCAAGGGCGGGGTAAATGCCAAGCAGCAAAAGCCCCTACAGAAATGGCGTCCCGAAGGCACCAGGGAAGATAACCATAACACAAAAGGGTAGTACTCACAGGGCACTTAGGGAAGGCCATCCTAAATGCATGCAGTCCTGGCACACTTAAGTACACTTAGCCACCACACCACGAACAGCAGAGGACACTACTAAGGCAAAACACTGCCAGGAAACCGAGGCCAGAGTTGACAACTGCCCCGGATCGCAGTAGCCAATGGACTGAAGTGATAGATGTCAGGCATGGGGGGTCCGGGGGTCCCTCCTCCCAGGGAGGGGAGGGCTGTGTGGACGAGTGGTGTGACGTTTGCTCGTTTCCTTGGGAATTGAGGGAGTTTTGCCTCTGCTAAGTTTTCGGTTGCAATTTTCTTACCATGTCGGGGGATCTGTTTTGTTATGCCTACCTTTCTGAGTGTCTAACCCCAGTTGATGGCAGATAAGGAAAACTCCCAACCACAGGGGGAGTTCCCCACAAATAAACAGCATTGACCGTAATGAAATGTCTCTTTCCGGTGGCTCCTTATTGCTAGCCATCTGGAGAGCTTCGCCCAAATTTATCATACCAGGGTCTTGTGAGTTATTGTGAGCCTACAGGGACCAGAGACCAAAACCTGGCCCCTTTTACCGAGGCACAGGGAGCCGAGAATTCTAGATCACTCAGATGAGAAAAGGCCACCAGGAAGGTAAAGCAAAACAAGACAGAAAACAACAAGGTAATCAACACAGAAAATGAAACCCTGAAATAATCCACCCAATAGTTAGGACTCAAACCCTTCAGCAGAAACTGCCCACTACTGGGTGGCAGCACTCCCAGCTAACTCACCAGTCACTGACCAAAGGAAGACCAAAACTGAAGCCCCAGAGGGAAAGGGAGGGAGGGTCCAGGGAGCCACCAATCACCCACCAGAAAGAGGCATTTTATTATATTCAATGCTGAATTTTGGGAGACCTCCAATGGTGGCTTCCTGTTGCTAATTAGCAGCAGAAAAAGCAGAAATGTGACCCACCAGGTGCAAAGAACAGAAAACCATACCCCTGAAGGGGAGAGAACTAGATCAACAAATAATTCATCACCTAAAGCAGACCAGATAACACACAGGTAGTAAACATCTGCAACCGCACAACAAATTATGCACCCCTGGCGTGAACCATAAATCACTAACTAAAGGACACCTTAGGAAGTCAATCATCTCATTCTTAGCCAGATAAGGAGGAGAATTCTGCAAACAAAAACCAGCCACCAGGGCCAAAAGAACACAGCCCCACACTTCTGTAGGAGAGCATAAGCCCCCCCCACCCAAACCTAACAACTAGAAGCACCAACAAACCCCTCCCCACTCCCCCAGGGAAAAAATCATAGACCAAAGGAGAAACTCAGAACCAAGGAGACAATGACAATTTGTGAAACAGCACTGGGGCAGCATCAACACTGAACACCAACAAAAGCTGCTCCACCAAGTATGAATGAGAAGAGCTCAGTACACTATTTGGCATAAGATGCAAATCCAGAAATAGCCAAGACAAAAAGGGACAAGACCACTGAAACAGGAAAAATTATGACATGAAAAAGAGCCAAAAAACAAATACCATTCCTGAGGTGAAAGACACAGGCGTGACTCCAACAGCCCAGCCACCAGCAAACGATACAACGGGTGACGATAGACCCGAGCCAGAAACCCTGCAGACTCAAACCAGCATGGAAGATGTCTTGACCATTCCGCTGAAAGAGGCAGAGCCATGGTAAGTCACAAAGTTTGGACACTATGCCAAAAGAGCTGGCAACCAAAACTGAACCCGAATGATCACCCAGCCAGTTAAAATCTCTGGTCTGGACAATACCTGGAGAAACAGGCATATCAGAGGAAACAGGATAAATGAACCTTCACCTTGACCTGTCTAGCTGAAAGGCAACAACAGTGACAACCTAATGAATGAGGAACAGACCCACGTGGGAAGAAGCTGTTTATTTCAATCTGATGTGAAGAGGGGCCCTATTTGGGGCTCCTGAACATCTCACAGGGAAATATTTGGGCATGGAGCTCACATCTGAAGATCTCAGCAGAGGCCAAAGGGATGAACTGGAGGAAGCAGGACACTGCTTGGGGACAAAATCTTCCTAGGAAAAACACCACACAGGCAAGTAAAGGCTTATCCACAACCGCTTGACCAACAGGCTAGTAATCAGGGGCCTCTCCAACATCAGACGGAGATAAGACTGCAGGCAGAGCAGAGCCTCCACCTGCTAGGAAATGAAACTGACCAAAATCCCTTATCAGACAAAACCATGTCCCCAAACAGAACCAGCTGGTACTTTCTCCAGAACATCAAGAACTCAAACCCAATGTGCTGCGAAAGGAACAAATTCTGGCTAGTGGACACGTGGACTGACTGGGCGCCCAAACCAGCTAGTCATAACAATAGGCCAAAAAACATAAATATCTAAAGATGCTCCCGGGTAAAAATCCACTTGGTTAAAACTTGGAGGAGTTGAGGAACCAGAATCAAGGGAATAAGCAGGATGGACACCCAGCAGATATATACTACCAAACTAGAGTCCAACCAAGAAGTAATAACTGAAAAGCATTGGAGAAGAGAAACAGACCCAAGAACCCTGACACCTGAAGAGGGCCCTGAGGACCCCCAACCATAGCAGGCCTAAGGAGACAACCCAAAAAAAAAACACAATAAGGAACCAGGAGCTGGTTCCAAGAAACTAGCCCCATGGAAAACCTACCTCAACTAACTACAGGTAAGGCCCCAACCCAAGAAAACCAGCCCCCAAGCAGCCGATACAGCCATCACTTTATAACTCAAATGAGATGGCTGAAATAAAACAGCCATGGCTGAAAGAATAAGACAAAACCACTTTAGGAGAAAAATGAGGTATGAAAACATGGGAAACAGAGAAATGGGAAAGGGACCAAGCTAAAAAGAAAGTACAGGTACTTATGCACTTCTGCTTGATGGGGTCCTATTGGGAGTTCTTCTACTCCCTAATCCTTGATTTGTGAGAGCTTGATTTGTAAGAGCTTGGTCCACTAGGCTGTTGCTTGGAGCGGCCTGCAGGCTCACATATCCACCACAGCCCGGTTGGTCTGGCACTTCATTTAGAAAATCTAGTTTTCTCTTAAAGATGTCCACGGTTGTTCCGGCAATATTTCTTATACTCACTGGTAGGATGTTGAACAACTGTGAACCTCTGATGTTTATACAGGGTTCTCTGATTGTACCTAAGGCACCCCTACTCTTCACTGGTTCTATTTTGCATTTTTTTCCATATTGTTCACTCCAGTATGTTGTTATTTTACTGTGTAGATTTGGGACCTGGCCCTCTAGTATTTTCCACATGTATATCAAGAAAGTTTTTGATTGGGCAGCAGAAAATAACATGATGTTTAACAGTGATAATTCCAGGTACTCAGGTACAGCAAAATGAGGATCTGAAAAATAATACAGGGTACAAAACACAATCGAATCTGCTCATAGTAGGAAAACAGCATGTCAAGTATTTGGGAACAATGATGTCCGACGATTTAACGTTCAGGGAGCATAACCAAGCAAATATTGCATCAGCCAGAAAAATGATAGGATGGATTACGAGAACTTTCAAATCCAGGGATCCCATCACAATGGTTGTACTCTTCAAGTCACTTGTATTGTCCTGTCTTGAGTACTGCTCAGCACTCACTTCCCCCTTCAGAGCAGGAGAGATTGCTAAAATAGAGGGAATACAGAGAACATATATGGCACGCATAGACGCAATAAAGCACCTAAATTATTGGGATCGTCTCAAAGCTCTCCAAATGTACTCACTAGAAAGGAGACGAGAGAGATACCAAATAATATACACATGGAAAATACTGAAGGGAAAGGTCCCAAATCTGCACAGTAAAATAACATTCTGGAGTGAACAATATGGAAGAAAATGCAGAATAGAACCAGTGAAGAGCAGAGGTGCCACAGGCACAATCAGAGAACACTGTATAAACATCAGAGGTCAGCAGTTGTTCAACGTCCTCCCAGCGAGCGTAAGAAATATTGCCGGAACAACCGTGGACATCTTCAAGAGGAAACTAGATTGTTTCCTCCAAGAGTGCCGGACCAACCGGGCTGTGGTGGGTATGTGGGCCTGCAGTCTGCTCCAAGCAACAGCCTAGTGGACCAAACTCTCACAAGTCAAGCATGGCCTTGGGCCGGGCTTGGGGAGTAGAAGAACTCCCAGAACCCCATCAAGCATGTGTATATTATTTGATATCTCTCTCGTCTTCTTTCTAGTGAGTACATTTGGAGAGCTTTGAGACGATCCCAATAATTTAGGTGCTTTATCGAGTCTATGTATGCCATATATGTTCTCTGTATTCCCTCCATTTCAGCAATCTCTCCTGCTTTGAAAAAGGGAGTGAGTACTGAGCAGTACTCAAGATGGGACAGTACAAGTGATTTGTATAATACAACCATTGTGACGGGATCCCTGGATTTCAAAGTTCTCGTAATCCATCCTATAATTTTTCCGGCTGATGCAATATTTGCTTGGTTATGCTCCCTAAACGTCAGGAAGCGATGTGTCAATGCTGGCACATCAGGTTTGAATTTGGAATATCTCCAGACTTTAAGTTTCAGCTTCCACCTGTCCAGGTGCTGCCAGGTGAATCAAACTAGGCAATGCCTAGAAAGCTTGGCACAACTGAGAGACAGTGTTTATACAAAATCATTGGCAAGTACTGTACTTGTGTCTTTTACTCGCAACCACACGACTTCATATACACCTTATCCTTGATGTGACCTCGGGTAGCTGACCACTGATGGTAACAGCATTTATGACTGCCCAGTACTTCAACAAGCTACAAGAAGGAACAATTTTCCAACAATGAAGATGACAGTGTTGTAGCTTCTGAAACTCCTCAATACGAAGTCAGCTTCAACACGTCATGAACGATCCACAGCTATCCGTGCAATTGTTACAATCGAACTATTTCCACTTCTTCCTAACATCGTCGTTCTTGCTAACATACTGTAATCTTATTATTTACCGTTTACCCACAAATGATTCTTGGTTCATGGCAATAGCAGCAATGATAATTTGGGCACCATTAGTCAATGTAGCCAGGCTCTTCACACCACGTTGCATCTACTTTGGCCGGTGGTAGTTGCAGACATCTGCTTAGAATGTTTGCATCTCCTTGACTCAAGTTAGCTGGACTCTCCCACATCAACACACCTCTATATGAAACCACTAATCACGGAATAACCTCTTTAAAGCCTTTCCTCTGATTGGTTCCTCCCAGAATTCGGCTGACATCATCAGGGATGAGTTTACTGGGATTACAGCCTTGGCTATATCAGCTTCAGGTCAGGTATTACCTGATGAGTATTTGTAATAAGGCTACTATAACTATTTTTTAGTCCACCAAGGACATCAATAACTTCTTAAATGTCCAGAGACCAGCAACTTTAACCTATACCCTGCAAGTACTGTACAAGGAAATTCGTATAAAACTCTCCCTTCACCTTTTTATTTGTTATTTTTCAAGTAGAGTAATAGCTATACAGTGAAAAGTGTTATCAAATATTTGCTACTGTACAGAATTAATATTATGGAGGAAGGAGTGGAGTGTGATTAGCAACAAGAAACTCTTCACAAATGTGAGTCCAACAAGAGATAAAGTAAATGGGTCAAATGCATGAAAATGGATTCAATAATCCTAGACTATGAACACTAACACTTCCTTACCTGTACATGATTATATATAGCAATGGCACTTTTAGCTTGTCTTTCAGTAAATCCCATTTCAACAATACGAACTATTCTAACTTTGCGAATTTCCTCTTGAGCTTCTTGACAACCTTTGTCTAAACGAAGAACTTCTTCAAAGGCAGATTCAGCATCTATATATTTCTGAAAAACTCATAAGAATAGTAATTAATAGGAATCAAATCACTATTAAATAAAAACTAAGGAATATCTCTATACAACAATTTTCAAATACATTATCCCCATCATAAGAGGACCTGACAGTCATTAAATTGACTTTTTATTTGGTCTCTCCAAATCAACAAATGTTTTATATACAGTGCAGTACATCTTTTTAACTATTATTTTCTTTCTCTAGATGTAGACATAACCAAAGCAAAACTAATCCGAACCTAGAAATAACTTAAATCTGCTCAGTGTTCATTTAAATTTAGTTTGGTCCTTAACACAATTCACAAATACAATCTTGCTGTACTACTCCTAATCCTCTAAGTGAAGTGCCTTTTCTGAATGTCCTTTAGGCCACTGGGGTGCTATCTTAATTGCCTTCTCGGCATCTTTAATGCTCTGAAAAATGGTCAAGAGGACGTTCAACTACAGTACATTTATTAAATTAAATAAGAATGTTAAGGATATATCAGTAAAGAAGTCCAAATAGTACAGTATAACAATAAAACAACAAGTAGCACAACAGAACAATACAATGACGGCTCACTACTCTTAATTCAATCAAAGTGAACCCTATACAAATTATATGCAGACCCAGACAGGATAAACATTAAAACCAGCAGAGACTCAAACCCCTCTAAGAACACCACCCAGCCATCTACCACCACACTGCCAGAAAAACAGAAAGGACCAGCATAAGTACCACATTGAGTGGGTCTCCTCCAAGACAAACGAGAACGCTATTAAGAATCAGATGAAGATGAATCCAAAAGCAGTGCTGTAGTCATAAAAAACCAGCATTGAATGTAATGAAAAGCCATTTTCTGGGTAAGCCCCGGAGGCTTCCTGGAGCTATTGGACTTATATGCGATATACAGGTAGCCACTTGATTTGCGAATTTGAGTTATCTGAAAGTTCCAGTTTCCCGATTGGGGTTGGGGAGTCATGCTACATGAACTAAGTTCGGGTGAGGATGCAGTCCGCCAAGCGTTGTGCCGGCCCCGCGTAGTGGGAGGGAAATGGCCCACTGACCGTGTTGGGTGCCACAACTCAAGAGTGCCTTCTACCCTGTGACGTCGTAGATTCACGGCCTATTCTTCCCATTGTTTTGATTGTCACGAGGTTGGCGTGTTCATTTCATGAACTTTGTTTTACATATCTGCACAATCAAGGAACATCCATGCACCATGTCGGCTCCAAATGCACGCATTGCGTCAGTGATGGCTGACTGGTGGGTGGATGGATGGGGAAGCTTCGGTGGGAGGTAGTGAGAGAGGGACAGGAAAGCAGTGAGGAGGAGGAGGAAGTTAGGGAGGGGAAGGAAGTGAGAGATGCTAGGAGGTAGGCAGAAGGAGGGAAGTAGTGTGGAAGGGAGGGAAGTAGTGAGGGAAGGAGGGAAGTAAGTGAGGGAAGGGAGGGAAGTAGTGAGGGAAGGGAGGGAAGTAGTGAGGGAGGGGAAGGAGGGAAAAGGCAGGCAGGGAGAGGCTGGTAGGTAAGAAGGAATGGAGGAA
>WNGS01163947.1:17178809-17239682 GCA_020271785.1 Procambarus virginalis | reverse complement strand
AGTAGTAAGGGAGGGGGAGAATTAGTGGGAGAGGAAGGTAAGCAGGGAGAGGGAGGCAGGCAGGGATGGATGGATGTCGAGTTGAACTACGTGACCTTGAAGCAGAGCGAGTGTATGGAATGTAGGGGTGGTGGGGGAAGGCGGGCTCACTCCAATAACCCTATCACACTCGACCCCGTTAAGCAGATTTTTTTCTTAAATTCTGGATGTACATCATATATATTTTTGGTTACAGATTCTGTTTAGTAATATTATTAGGATAATAAAAAGTTATAAAAATACTTGTTTCATGAATGCTTTATTGTATTAGATGTAGATTCTCCAGGCTATCTCTGGCCAGCAATCTACTAAGCTAGCCACCTAGGGGAAGGGAGGGAGACCAGCAGTAGTGAGGGTGTAATTACCTAAGTGATAATTACGTGGACATCTTCAAGAGAAAACTAGACTGTTTTGTAGAAGACATTCCAGACCAACTGGGCTGTGGTGGTATGTGGGCTTGCGGGCCGCTCCAAGCAACAGCCTGGTGGACCAAACTCTCACAATTCAAGCCTGGCCTCGGGCCGGGCTTGGGAGTAGAAGAACTCCCCAGAACCCCATCAACCAGATGAACTGTGGAAAGATAGCCCCAAGCCCCAAGGGCAGCACTTACAGGGCACCTAAGGATGATGACTCTAGGTGCATGCCAGCCTGAGGACTTATGAATATCCTTCTGGCTCTCACACCACCAAGGACAGCACCACACCACAAGGCACAGGACTGGAAATTGGGAACCAGTCGTACGACCTTGCCAGCCTTAAATCAGCCTCAGAACTGAGGTGTGGATAGCCGGCACAGGGGCCTGGGGCTCCCCCTTCGCTCTCCGGGGATGGAGGGGAGGAGCTGAGCAGACAACGGCACGGTGACGTCATGCTCATTTGCTCATTTTCATTTGGGGAGTTATGTCCACTAGTTCGGCTTTCAGTAGCAATTTCTTAACCAGAATAGGGTTTGGGGCGCTAACTTTTCTGGGTGCCTGACCCAGTCGATGGCAGACATTGAATGATTCCAACTACATGGGGGTTTCTATAGGCCATTGCTCTTCATGCCTCTCTGAGGGGGCCAAGTTCTGGCTTGTGGTCCCCAGTTGGCCTAAGAACTCCATTCGCTTTCACTGATGCCAGGGTCTAATACATTCACATTGGCCTGGATAGCCCCAGGGAAGCTGAAGGGGATTACCCCATAAAAACTAATATTGATATAGTTGGATAATTTAGCAAAAAACTCCAGATTATTGTGTGGAATATATACAAGAAACATAAGCTGCAAATCCTTGATATAATAGGGATGACTTATGTTTTTCATGTTACAGTATTCTAAAATTTCAAAAGAAAATATTTAATAAATGTTCCCTGATTACTCTATTTAAATATTTGGTAAAACAGGGATCTGTTAATATAATCCCACAGCTGAGGGTTAAATGAGATGCAGTAACCAAAGTGACAATACAGTCAAATCTGAGTAAATATTTATGTAAATCAACAGCTATACTGATGTAATGAGCCTGTAACTACATATGTCAACAATGTACTACTATAACATTGATGATATTCAAATTCCTGCACAGGAAGTGTGTACAAAAGCTGCATTTGATGATGACCAAATTTTCAAGTTATGGGAACACTAATACAAAAGAACTAAGTACACAAAATGCAACTAAAACCGTAACATATACGTACTGTATATGAAGCTACAAACTTATAAACCAAATTACTGTATAGGAGAACTACTAGACAATGAAATGAGGGTTAACATCATACCTGGCATGACGGTCCGTGCTAAATGCGTATCATCGTACGCAGTGAACGTCCTTCATGTAAGGGAGATTCTATATTAAAATCTGAACTCAAAGTAATACTAAAACTTCTTTACTTACATTGTAGTGTAAACATTTACATATTAGAACTAGGCATACAGAGTTAAAATAAATTTAATTTTTTTATTACCATAGCAGTTTACCCTAAGTATTTAATGTTTAATATATGCATGTTTAACAAAAAAAAAAGTTGGAGAACACAAATAAACACACACACTCTCAAACACACACACACACACACACACGGAGTCAGGGAGTATTTAATGTTTAATATATGCATGTTTAACAAAAAAAAAAAGGTTGGAGAACACAAATAAAACACACACACTCACACACACACACACACACACCACAGGGAGTTTTTGTCAGGGAGCCGGTCGGCCGAGCGGACAGCACGCTGGACTTGTGATCCTGTGGTCCTGGGTTCGATCCCGGCGCCGGCGAGAAATGAATGGGCAGAGTTTCTTTCACCCTATGCCCCTGTTACCTAGCAGTAAAATAGGTGCCTGGGTGTTAGTCAGCTGTCACAGGCTGCTTCCTGGGGGTGGAGGCCTGGTCGAGGACCGGCCGCGGGGACACTAAAGCCCCGAAATCATCTCAAGATAACCATGATGGTGGCTAACCACGGCCCTGGTGTGGTTGAGACATGTATCCGCAGATGTTATGAGGTCATAGATTTAAACTAGCTAAACACAGATGCGCGAAGAAACTAAGAAAATTCACCTTCGCAAATAGAGTGGTAGACGGTTGGAAACAAGTTAAGTGAGAAGGTGGGTGGAGGCCAAAACCGTCAGTAGTTTCAAAGCGTTATATGACAGAGAGTGCTTGGAAGACGGGACACCACGAGCGTAGCTCTCATCCTGTAACTACACTTAGTAATTACACTTAGTAATTACACACACACACACACACACACACACACCACACACACACACACACACACCACACACACACACACGGCTCCCGGAACTGAAAAGCAGGATACTAGGAGAGGTTAGATGCATTAACACACCAAAGCTATAAACAGAAGAATAAAGAGGTAACATGATCATTGTAGTATATACAAAATAGTAATAGAATCAACTTAATTAAGAAAGAAGAATTCTTGAAAACTGCAACTTCAAGAACAATAGGACACAGAACAATAGTTCCTTCAAACTAAGGAAACAAGCTGCCCCCCCCCAAAAAAAAAAATAAGTTCATTTTTGCAAACGAGTAGTAGACGACTGGAACAAGTGAAAGATAGTCAAGGCAAGTAGTTTCAGAGTGCCACATGACAAATAGTACTGAAAGAAAAGGATATCATGAGTTAGCTCTCGTCCTGTAACTACACTTAGGTAATTACGCTTACACAAACACTCATAAAGGTTTTGATGAGGCCAAAACCGTAGTAATTTCAAAGACATATGACAAAGACATTTCTATTTCATATGACAAAGAGTGATACCTGTTACCTGGTTGATACCTGGTTGATGGGGTTCTGGGAGTTCTTCTACTCCCCAAGCCCGGCCCGAGGCCAGGCTTGACTTGTGAGAGTTTGGTCCACTAGGCTGTTGCTTGGAGCGGCCCGCAGGCCCACATACCCACCACAGCCCGGCTGGTCCGGAACTCCTTGGAGGAATAAATCTAGTTTCCTCTTGAAGATGTCCACGGTTGTTCCGGCAATATTTCTTATGCTTGCTGGGAGGACGTTGAACAACCGCGGACCTCTGATGTTTATACAGTGTTCTCTGATTGTGCCTATGGCACCCCTGCTCTTCACTGGTTCTATTCTGCATTTTCTTCCATATCGTTCACTCCAGTACGTTGTTATTTTACTGTGTAGATTTGGGACCTGGCCCTCCAGTATCTTCCAGGTGTATATTATTTGATATCTCTCTCGTCTTCTTTCTAGTGAGTACATTTGGAGAGCTTTGAGACGATCCCAATAATTTAGGTGCTTTATCGCGTCTATACGTGCTGTATATGTTCTCTGTATTCCCTCTATTTCAGCAATCTCTCCTGCTCTGAAGGGGGAAGTGAGTACTGAACAGTACTCAAGACGGGACAGCACAAGTGACTTGAAGAGTACAAGCATTGTGATGGGATCCCTGGATTTGAAAGTTCTCGTAATCCATCCTATCATTTTTCTGGCTGTCGCAATATTTGCTTGGTTATGCTCCCTAAACGTTAGGTCGTCAGACATCATTATTCCCAAATCCTTTACATGCTGTTTTCCTACTATGGGCACATTTGATTGTGTTTTGTACCCTGTATTATGTTTAAGGTCCTCATTTTTACCGTACCTGAGTACCTGGAATTTTCACTGTTAAACATCATATTATTTTCTGATGCCCAGTCGAAAACTTTATTAATATCAGCTTGAAGTTTTTCAATGTCTTCAGCCGAGGTAATTTTCATACTGATTTTTGTGTCGTCTGCAAAGGATGATACGAAGCTGTGACTTGTATTTTTGTCTATATCTGATATGAGAATAAGGAAAAGCAGCGGTGCAAGGACTGTACCCTGAGGTACAGAGCTTTTAACTGCACTTGGACTAGATTTTATATGGTTGACCGTTACTCGCTGAGTCCTGTTTGACAGAAAACTGAGTATCCAGCGTCCTACTTTACCGGTTATTCCCATTGACTTCATTTTGTGTGCTATCACGCCATGGTCACATTTATCGAAAGCCTTTGCGAAGTCCGTGTATATCACATCAGCATTCTGTTTTTCTTCTAATGCCTCAGTGACTTTATCGTAGTGCTCAAGTAGCTGTGAGAGGCACGATCTTCCCGCTCGAAATCCATGTTGGCCTGGGTTGTGAAGGTCATTGGTCTCCATGAAATTGGTGACCTGACTCCTAATCACTCTCTCAAATACTTTTATTATGTGCGATGTTAGTGCAACTGGTCTATAATTCTTTGCCAATGCTTTGCTCCCTCCCTTGTGTAGAGGGGCTATGTCTGCTACTTTAAGTGCATCTGGTATCTCCCCCGTGTCCAAGCTCTTCCTCCACACTATACTGAGTGCCTGTGCTACCGGCACTTTGCATTTCTTTATAAATATTGAATTCCATGAGTCTGGACCTGGGGCCGAGTGCATGGGCATGTTTTCAATTTCTCTTTCAAAATTTAGTGCGCTCGTGTTGATATCAGTTATATTTACAGGGGTTTGGATATCCCGCATAAAGAAATTGTCTGGATCTTCTACTTTCATGTTGTTTATTGGAGTGCTAAACATGTCCTCATACTGCTTTTTAGGATTTCACTAATTTCTTTGTCATCCTCCGTGTATGAACCTTCACTTGTACGAATAGGTCCAATACTGGCAGTAGTTTTTGCTTTTGATTTCGCATATGTGAAGAAGTATTTTGGATTTTTCTTTATTTCCTGAATTGCTTTCTGTTCTAACTGCCTTTCTTCAGTTTCATATGAGTGTTTCAATTTCCGCTCGATTTCTTCAATCTCCCTATTTAAATTATTCCTTCTTTGACGGGAAATTCGTGTCTGCATAAGCAGTTCCGTTATTCTTTTCCTGCGTTTATAGTGTCTTCTGCGTTCTCTTTCTACGTTGGATCTCTTTCTGGCTTTCCTCAAAGGAACATGTTTCAGACAGACTTGATACGCTTCCGAAGTCAGTTTTTCTATTCCTTCTGTAGGACTTTTATTACTTAAAACAGTTTCCCATGGAATGTTTTTAAGTTCCCTGTTTATTATCTCCCAGTCTATCCTTTTATTATTAAAATTGAATTTACTGAATAGCCCCTCTCGCTTTATCAACGTTTTAGGTCTATTCTGAGTATTGATGGTAGTTTGCACTTCAATGAGCTTGTGATCTGAATATGTGGTATCTGATATCGTAATGTCTCTGATAATGTCTTCATTGTTCGTAAAGACCAGATCTAGAATATTTTCATTTCTCGTTGGCTCCGATATCTGCTGAGTGAGTGAAAATTTGTCACAGAATCTAAGTAGTTCTCTAATCTGTGGTTGGTTAGGTCCTGATAGATTCCCTGGTATAATATTATTGTTTGCTATCTCCACCTGAGACTAGGCAAGTGCTTGGAAGACGGGACACCTGAGTGTATCTCTCATCCTGCAATTACACTTGGGCAACTACACACACAAAGGAGGGGGGAACATGTTCCTGAAAGCTGTGTATATACCAACATAGATGGGAAAGGTAAAAAATATTGTTGTTAAATGCTATAATACAGCTTAAGATGCAAGATATTGTCGCAGTAGCAGAGACGAAACTGGGAGATCAAATTTTAAATGTGGTGGTATTCCGAGGGGCCGTGGTAAGCTACTTGGAGATGCGACAGTAAAATTAGAAAAGGTGTTGCTATCCTGGTGAAGAAATGAAATAGGCAAGAGAATTAATACTTGACAACCCTCAAGAAGTCGACATAATGGCATTGGAGATCTGCATTCAGAATGATAAACTGATGAGCATCACAGCATGCATTCACCAGCAAGCAACACAAAGACTAAAGGAGCTGGATGACAAGATAGGGCCTTATAATGATCCTGACAGAAATTATTGTAAAAGCAGATGAAGATGAATCACGATTGCTGAAACTTCGTGACTTCAATTTCAAATTGAATAACAGGTAAGACTATGGAGCCAACGAGGCTTTGTATCGACTGATTTGATAAACCTCATCCTGGGGTCTTTCATGTATTAACATGTAAAACAGCCACAAGAATGAGAGAAGGTAATGCCCCATCATTGCTGGATTTGGTATTTACTAGGAAAGCAGAGATAATTGACATTCAGACCTTCCTTCAATAGGCAAGAATGACCATGTTCTTTTAGAAATCAAATTTGTAAGTATTTATTTAGCTTTGTTTCATATTACAATGAGTGCTCATCTTGAGGTATCTTGAGATGATTCCGGGGCCTTTTTAGTGTCCCCGCGGCCCGTCCTCGACCAAGCCTCCACCCCAGGAAGCAGCCTGTGACAGCTGCTAGCACCCAGGTACCAATTTTACTGCTANGAAGTAAGATAACCAATCTGTGAGAATGTTGGACACACCCACACATGAACTGCACAAAGAACTAAACCCTGGAATTCAGAAACCGAGTTAACTGAAGCATCCAACTCTAGAGCAATGGACCGAATCATCAATCTTCTGTTCAGGCAATTGAACCACGGAGTGCAATTGAATTGAAGGGGACCCAAAGGATGCCAAATCCTCTTCATGCGATACAGCTCAAATTCACACAGCGTACTGCAACCTCAGTAATGGATCCGACCACCACCCCTAGGCAGCCTTTTTCATGAAGCTCCAACCCAGTGCTCACCATCCATAAACACACTGAACGATGGGGGTGGATGGAGCAATGAAACTGAACCCTGAAAGCCTCAAGATGAAGATGGCAAAGCAAGAGATGATGAAGGGCAGGTGGGGCCTGAACCTGATAGGCCAGGGAATGCCAAAGTGGGTGGAACCTGAGAAACCAGTATAATGCCCGGAGTCAGACTCTGCGCAGCCATGTTTGAACCTGGTAAAGACTAACTATAATTTCCTCCAGTTCATCAGGAACCTAAACACAGCGAGCTGGGAAGAACCAGATCCCAGGCCAGGTGGCACACGTACTGAACTGAAGTCGACACCAGCCAGTTGTCATGGTATGCCAGGACAATAAACCTTAAGAGATGTATCCAGGCTATAATGACCCAGTGTGAACTTGGGCAAAAGTGGTCATGCAGAAGGTCAGACAAAGAATGATGCTGTTCATTCCTTGAAGATTAAGGATGCACCATAGGTGCATCCTCAATCTTTATTGAGGAGGATTATAGACATCCTCAATGTCTATAAAGCTTCGTTGACTTTCTGGATGCTTTTCCCAGTGGGGTGGTGAATTGTTACTCACTCCCTGCACCTATGTGAAGATAATGCCATTTAAAGAATACATTTTTAATTACATATGAACTTTAACGTGTTGCCACACTACGCTTTATATTTCTTAACCTAGTGCTTACATGCTCATACAGAACTCTCCACCAGCCATATCTCTTTCCGTACCTAGAACTTTTCACCAAGCCATATACCTTCCAGTACTAAGAACTGATATCGGCATGTAGACTGAAGTACTGTAGTACCGAACCCTTTTCAACTTTACCAAATGAGGCTAATTACCTAACAATTAGTACAAAAAACCAGCATTGAATGTAATGAAATGCCATTTCTTGGTTGAGACCCGGAGGCTCCCGGAGCTTATCCAGGCTGATATGCTAATGTCAGACTTTGGCATCAGTCATGTGTATGGAGTTCTATGGGCCTACTAGGGCCACGACCCAGAACCTGGTCCCCCTCAGAGGCATGGGGAGCAATGGCCTATAGAAACCCCTGTGTGGTTGGAAGCATTCTGTGTCTGCCATCAACCGGGTCAGCACCCAGAAAGGTAAGCGTACCAAAACAAACCCCTATTCTGGTGAAAATTGCTTCCAAAAGCCAAACAAGTGGATAGAACTCCCCAAAAAGAAACTAGCAAACAAGTATGACGTCACAC
The DNA here is from genome assembly GCA_020271785.1 of Procambarus virginalis. Classification (NCBI taxonomy): domain Eukaryota; kingdom Metazoa; phylum Arthropoda; class Malacostraca; order Decapoda; family Cambaridae; genus Procambarus; species Procambarus virginalis. The sequence continues at coordinate 17,231,329 of WNGS01163947.1, read as the reverse complement.
GTTGCCGCGCCACTGTTTGCGCAGCTCCCCCCCCTCCCCAGGAGGGGAAAGGGAGAGCCCCAGACCCCCATGACAGCTATCCACCATCAGGTCCGAGGCTGGACATCAAAAACGCCAACTGGAGGGAAGGATGCCGGGGAGCCTCCGGGTCTCATCCAGAAAATGGCGTTTCATTACAATCAACGCTGGTTTCCTGGGGGAAGCCCCCTTTGGCTCCCTGGAGCTACTACCCATAGAGAAAAGTAGAGGGACTTACCCGGGAGGCGATCGCTGCTCACCCCTGAACTCGAAGTCGATACAACTGGCTGCAACCGCCGACCCAAAGCAACACCGGTCCTACTAGGCCCAGGAACATTCACGAGATAACGAGCAGCCAGGATGCTGTTCAACCGCCAAAATCCCTGCACCCGAAAGTCAGCCCAGGACATGTTGCCAAAGACGACGGCAAGAGCAGCAAACTTGCAAACGTCATGGGCACGGGGATAGACCACAGGCTGGCTAGCCTTAATAATCCTGCTGCCAACCTGGGAGACCTGCACCCACGAACAGGAAAGAAGGGAAGAAGGGAAACCGGATCAACCCAAAGCACATTCCCGGACACAGAAGCCGTGGACCGCAAATAACGACGGTGGGCCGCGACCGGACACAAAACTTGATGCACCCCCGGCTTAATCAACCAAGCATCAACAACCCAAGGACCCCTCCAGAAAGCAGCAGTCTCATTAAGTGAACAAATCCGTATGACAAGGGTTCGAACCTACTTCCGAGAGGATCCCAGACGCTGCCTTAATTGACTGAGCTACAACATGGTAAAAGAATTGCAATTGGGAAATCATTCCGATTTACCAACGGTTCCTGCAGTCTCTCCGAGACACAAACCAGGGTTTTATGCAATACCCCCATGCACCCGAGCTATGTCAATAGACTGTTCTACCTCTTTGTCCTTACTTCATTGCACACACAAATCACAACAGCATGATGCATCAAATGAACAAATCCACAAGGGCCGTGACGAGGGTTCGAAACTTGTCACGGCCCTTGTGGATTTGTTCATTTGATGCATCACGCTATTGTGATTTCTCCGGAGGAAGAAATGGGGAAATGAGGAAGAGACAAGGAAGCGATCCGAGAGTCCCACACAAGACCCAGCCATGTCCGAACCTGGGAGGGAACCAGATGGGACTTCCTTCAGTTCACCAAGAATGCGAACCCGGCGAGCTGGGAAAGAACCAAGTCCCTGGCTAGCAGACAAGAGGACCGGCTGGGATCCCAAACCAGCTAGATGTCGAGGTAGGCCAACACCCGAACACCTATGAGATGCAGCCGGGCCACAATGATCCACGTAAGGCGTGTGAACACACGAGGTGCCAGATTCAACCCAAATAGAAGACAACGAAAGTGGTAACTCTGATGCCCTACAACAAAACCGAGCCAGTCCCTGAACCCTGGATGAATCAGGATGTGCAAATAAGCGTCCCGTAAGTCCAAGGACACCATCCAAGAGCTCGGCTGCAATAGGAACCGAACCTGGGACAGCGTAGTCATCCGGAAAGAGGGGCAATGAACCCAGGGGTTCAGACGGGACAAGTCCAGAATGAACCTCAGGTCCGCACACTCCCGTTTCGGCACTGGGAACAGACGGGAGATCCATCTGAGGGACGTCGTCGTCTCGACCACGCCCAAGCGAACCCACTCAAAGACGACTCGACGGATCGCAGGGGAAGAGGCCTGCCCTGCCAGCCCCGAACCCCCCAAAGGAGGAGGGGCGACCCAACGCCACCTTAGGCCGAAAGAAACGCCCCAAAACGCCCACAAATCATGGGACCAGGCATGAGCGAACAGCGCAAGCCTCCCACCATCGTCCTGTCAATGGGGCGAACCGTGAAAGGGCCAGCGTCCCTTACGAGACCCAGAACCTCGCACAGAGCGAACACTGTGCTGACCAGACGAAGGCAGGTTCGAAGGCAGCGCTGGACCCGAAACTGGCACCTGTGGCCGATCTTGACGTGAGGCACCCTGAGCCCTGGCACGACTCCTCCGGGAAGGTCCTCCCCCACCCCCTGGGACCCCCAGAGAACCAACAAGTCAAGACATAGGGTGACAAGTAGCCGAAGCAGCCTGTATATACTGCGCCATAGCAGAATCTTCAAAAAGCAGAGGACAAAAAGGCAAAGACAACCTAAGAGCCAGGGCCCAGGCCAATTCCAAGGAGGAGGCAAGAACCACCTGCCGACATGCGTGCCGGGAAGCATAAAACAGTGAAACCGCATCCCGCAAGATCGGGGTAAAGAGCTTCAACAAGGTAGCCGCTGAGCCCAAGGCACCGGACCCAGGAACAGCCCCAAGCGTCCCCACATCCTCCTCAAGCCAGTCCAAAGACAGCTCCAGGAAAAGAAACACAAGGCCGAAGCCAAGAGGCCCCCAGTGCGCGAGTCCTCAGCAACTTGCGTAGCCGAAAGGGAGGGAACCTGCACATGGAGCGGCACGACGCCAACATCCCGGGAAAGGGCAGGGGCAAACAAGCATTCATTGAGGAACTCAAAGTCGCCCCCCAGGAAAATCTGAACCATCGTCGACGCCTCGCTCCACTCAAGCATGAGGGAACGACAGAAGGAATGCCAAGCCTCCAAGGCAAACACAGGACAATCCGCCTGCCAGGACGACTCTGGAACTTCGTAACAGACCCAGAAAGGGAACGAAGTCCCAAATCTGAAAAACGACGGATCCATCACCGAGATGTAATCCGAGTCACGCAGGAGGTAAGCCGCAAGGGCCCGACTCCGAAACCCTCAGACGTTTCGGGGCCGGAAGCAGAGGGGGGGGGGGACGAGAATGAACCACAACAGGGGAAGGATGAGAGGGTGCAGACTGAACCAAGGTTGAAGCGACCCCCACCCCCAAGTCTGGGTCCCTATAAGCAAAATGGGGCAGTCCCAGGGTATCTGGGTGAGCAACCAACCGAGCACGTTGCAACAACCTAAAGCGCCCATGCAACGCCTGCGCCTCCTGTACCCGTAGAAGATCATCATTAGACTGGGTAAACTGAGCCACCAGCAAGCAACAGACCTCGCAGGACTCCGAGTCGAAAGTGTCACCGACCCAACAGGCAGCGTGACTGAGGCATAAACCGTGAGGGTTACCCTGAGACAAGGGGACCAAGCAACCCTTGAACTCGCACGAAGCGAGGGGGGTGGAACTCCCTGGGTCATATCCATCGGACTCACGCGCCCCCGTGGGGTTTCCCAAGGTCCTGAGACGAAACTCATGCTCAGGAAATCCCAGGCAGGTTACTGCTAACCGGCGCCCAAAAACTACCAAACAACTTTCTAAAGCTCAACCTCCGGGATGTGTACACTCACAGGAACTTAGCAGGGGGCACCAACAGAAGAATACCATATTAGGTTGGGCACCAAGGGGCAAGCAAGGCAGACCCCCCCCCACAAGGCACAAACGAAAACAAAAACAAAACCCAGCAAGAGGACAATGTACCCCAAGGAACAGAGCCGGCTGCTATGAATGGTGAAAACAAGCTGTGCAGCACCCTGCGCCCCTTACCAGTGCAAACTGCCTCTTACCCTAAGGTAAACAAGGGAGACAAAACACCCAAGCACACAAAGGGCGGCCGAAAAACCGAGCAGTTAAACAGCTCAGCAGAGGCAGGACCCAAGGAACTTGTGAAAGGTAACCCCAAGCCCCAAGGGCAGTACTTACAGGGCACCTAGGGAAGGGAACCCTGGGTGCATGCAGCCAGAGTACTGTAGAGTAACTCCTGGCTCTCTAACCTCTGGAAGACAGCCACCACACTCTAAGCACAGTGCTGAAAAACACCGGAGCCAGAGCACACGAACTCTGCCTCTAACATCAGCCTTATAACTGATGGTGGATAGCTGGTGCGAGGGTCTGGGGCTCCCCTTTTCCCCTTTCGGGAAGGGGGAGCTGCGCAGACAGCGGCACAGCGACGTGCGACATCATGCTCGTTTGCTAGTTTCTTTTTGGGGAGTTCTGTCCACTTGTTTGGCTTTTGGTAGCAATTTTCACCAGAATAGGGGTTTGTTTTGGGACGCTTACCTTTCTGGGTGCCTGACCCGGTCGATGGCAGACATAGAATGCTTCCAACCACACGAGGTTTCTATAGGCCATGCTCCCATGCCTCTCTGAACCTGGACCACGAGCCAGGTTCTGGCTCGTGGTGCCCGGTAGGCTCATAGAACTCCATACACATGACTGATGCCAAAATCTGACATTAGCACATCAGCCTGGATAAGCTCCTGGAAGCCAAAGGCCCCCCCCCCAGGAAACACACTAAATCAAAATATATATATATCTCTGAATACAAATATTTAATATTTTAATTCATTTTCCCCAATATCAGGACAGATATTTGTTAACTAAAAGTATGTAAATTGGATACCATTCAGCAATTTTAACATTAAAGTTATATACAGTATGTGAACTAGTAGTTTCTTTCATTGTGGTAAAAATTTAATTAAAGTACAGTACAGTATTGACTTTTTCCTAACAGGCACAGTACTGTATACATTCTTATTCTCAGTTTAATAACATTCCAATTTCATTCCAAGATACGAATACTGTACAATATCTTTAAAATTTGAGATATTAGGGAAAGCTATAATGAAGGATATTTTAACTCTTAAACTCTGACCTCTTTCATTAAAAATTAATAGCTTACAATACTGTACCTATTAATATCTGACCTCTTCTAAAGATAAAAAAAGAACACTTCACTACATCATTGGTAATTAAACTTACTTTGAAAACAACTGGCTAAGCATATTTTCCGTAACTTCTGGTAAAACATTGCCGACCCATAACGATGTCAATCCTTCAGGATTTCTTGGACTGAAAAAGATACGCAAGGAATTAATATAAAAAACAAACGTTGAATTTAATGAAATGCTTATTTTTTGGGGAGCTTTGGTGCCTCCTAACTAGCCACACTGAGATAGCTCCACAATTACTAGGTGAGTACAATTAGGTAATTTGCACACAAGTCATATCAGCCCTAAGAGTCCATTAATAGCCTACCAGAGGCCAAAACTTGACACAGAAGTACAGGCAGCACAAGATTTAAGATAACCCCTCATAGAAGAAACAAACTCCCAGAAAAGAACTGAAGCAAAACTGATAACTGAAAGATTCAAAAAAAGTAAACAAAGCAGCAAATGACTTTGCAAATGATCCACCCAGATGTCAGGTCATTTTCCCTCCATATTAACAGCTGATCATTACCAGGTGGCAACGCCACAGAAGCTACCGGCTCCTATCATCATCAATCCTCAGTTACGAGCTGAACAATTTAGCTTTCACACATCACAGTGTGATGCCTCACTACAGACATTAAAAAGATCAATGCAACGGCCTACTGCAGCTTTATCTGGGTGATTCTTTTCAGCAGAACTTTGCAGTCCTTCCCATACTGCACACATTTTCTTAATTAATGAGGAAGGGACATTCTCTACTGCCTCCTCTTCCTCCCCTGAATTGTTGTACTGCCTAGCTAGTTTAACAACACGAGTACCATTTTCATGGTTACGAATGATCTCTTGTTTTTCCTCTATGGTCATTCTTACATGTGATTTCTTGCCTTGAACCTTACCACTGGCTTTCTTGGGAACCATGGCGCGATATTTAACAACTTTAATGCTCAAATGGCCAGAAATCCGACAAAAAACTGTAAATTTTTGTGACGAATTCAGGCGGGATAGTCACTGGGTGCGAGGCACTGGGTAAACCGAGTTATGATCACCGTGCCACCACGCGCTAGGTCAGCCATACTCGTATAAACAAACTCGTATCCCGATTCAAATTGGAGATGCCTCTACCACGCCAACACGAAGAGGCCCACATCCAGCCGAGTCAACATCCAAGTCAACGGAGGAAGTCGGCGTTGACCATCCGTTCCATGGACAGAAGAATGAACCAAGACTGGCCGTTGCAACATCAGGACGTTGCACACGCCCCTGAAGTGAAACGCATGGAGAGCTAAACCCCAAGAACTCAGCATAAGAGCCACTCGAAGCGACCATCCCCAAAGAGCCAAGAACCGAAGAGATCCCCGTGGCTCAGGCAATGAACCACCGGGGTAGTTCGAATGGAGCCGGATCATAGAGCCTCAAGCAAGCCGAATCTGCCAAAAACTCCTGCCCCGTGCTGTGAGCCCGACGAAGCCCATCGCCCCTGGCCAGGTTGGTGCGCACTGGTCACAAAGCCCCAGCTGAGAGAAGAGGCGTCCGTGAAATTTTCTGAGGGTTCCGGAAGGTGCCAAGGCACTGAACCCCGAAACACCCGAAGAGGAGCCCAGAGACGCAGTAACCGATGCAAAGTCCCCGGAAGACGAACCCAGCAATCACGAGAGCAGCGGACATGACGGCCCCGAAGGAACAAGAACAAGTGCCGAAGCCAAAGCCAAAGCCAAACCCGACCTAGCGCGTAGACCAGCACAATGAAGTTCAAACTTCCGGACAGCTGCTTAAGCAACTGACGAGTGACCAGGGACCCTCTTAGGAACAGCCGAAGTCGGGACTGCAGCCGGAGCAACCGGAAAACCGGAAAAACAAAACTGGAACCAACCCAGAGCCGAAACCGTGTCACACTGGAGGCATGCGCCAACGGCCTCCCAAACCCCCCAAAAGAATCCAAGAGAAAAAAAACTCCGAAAAGATGAATCTGACGAACCCCAGGGCACCTGAAAACTAACCCAGGGGGAAACCCTACCACATTTGCTGGCGGAAAATGCACTATGGAAATGAAAAGCGTCAACAGGTGTCAAAAAAAAAAAAGGAATCTAAGAATAAAGTACAAAGCACGATCTGATAAAAAGCCCCATGGCTAAATCAGGCAGAAAACAGACAGGAAACCGAGGGCCGAAGGCTTGGTAGCTGGAAGAACATACAGGACATGGGCACTGGGCCCAAAATCGGTGCCCCTGAAAATTACCCCTGAACCACAGTCAAGAAACACAAGACCGTGAGACAAGATTATCACCCAAAAGTTCCCAGGGGAACAGACAGGGGAGGATGCCATGAAGAAAGAACAAGGCAAATTCGAGCAGCAGCTGCAGTGTAACCAAGGACAGACCCAAGAATACAGAGCAGAAGTGGCATCCCGAGGAATGGACTGGAAAGCAAACAACACGAACAAAAGGTTGGGGAGGGGGTTGAAAAGAACCCCAAAATCCTAAACCTCCAAAGGAAGAGAAAAAGAATCGCATGTGTGCCATTGCAGACAAGACAGAGTAGGAAAAAGGGACAACTCAAGATGAACAGAACCCCACAAAGGGACACCAGGGGCAACTGAGCATCAACAGCAGCCCCAGAACCAAAAGAGAACATGCCCAGGAACAAAGGGAGGAAGAGGAGGAAAGAAAGGGGCTGGAGGAGGTAGAGCTGAGGTGAATGTCACAAACGGGCCTTCTGGGCCCAGAAGGCCCAAAGACTCAAGCTGGGGAAAACAGGCTCCCCCAAAGCTGCGGGAACCCCCAACAGAGGCCCCGGGACAGAGCTGGCATCCATGCCCTACACCCTTGTAGAAAAGGCAGAGCCCAAGAGAAGGCAGCAAAGAAGGGGAAGGGGATCTGCTGGGAAGACCCAAAAGCCTCTGCAGAAGGATCAGGCTCAAAGGCCTTCATCCCCCGCAACAAATGGGGCAGCCCCCAGGGCTGCCCCATTTCATTCCCAACTGAGTCTCATTCGCAAATAAACCCTGCCCTGACTTAGAAACCCTCAGATGTTTGGGAGCCAGCAGCAAGGGGGGTGGGGGGGGGGGGGGGGTTGGAAGAAGCGTGACATACCATGCCAACCAGGAAAGACTTGAGGGCACAGACAGAACCAAGGTTGAAGTGACCAATGCCTCCAGGCCTCCAAAACCAAAACGGGGCATTCGAGCAGGCGACCAACTTAGTGCATTGCAACAACAAAAACCCACTATGCAATGCGACAGATGTTTGACCCCTAAGATCTCCCTTAGAAGAAAGAGTGAATTGGAGAACGAGTAGGGAACAAGTCTCGCACAACTTCGGGTCAAAGGTGTCAATGACCAAACAAGCAGCATGACGGAGGTATAACAGATGATCGTCACCCTGAGACAAAGGCAACGAGCAACCTTCAAACTCGCACGAGGCGAGATGGGACTTGGAAGACAGATCCATAGTCATCTGAACCCTGAAGGGGGTTTCCAGGGCCCGCAGGGGGAGGTGTCATATGGGAAGCCCAGTCACTGGTGCTGCAAAGCCGACTGAACTCCATCTATTTAGAGGGCAAACTGACCCCTGTGAAGGGAGCAACCTCATTGGCCGAGTGGAGGACCACCAAACTTGACCTAGGCATACCTAATGGGAAGCCAGGCATCCCTCCACTAGGCAGGAAAAAAAAAAGAGCTGAAAAGATTGAAATGAAACCCCGAAATTGCACCACAACAACTGGATGCCAGAGAGAGATGGCCGCCGCTTGTATACGAGCTGTGCAGCACCGTGCGACCCCAACCTGCTACAAACACTGCCTACCCAGGGCCAAACGAAAGCACCAAGATCCCCCACTGACCCCAAGGGCGAGGCATGCCAAGCGATAGCAACCCCTACGGGAATTAGAACTCAAAAGCCCCAGGGAAGATAACTCTCAGCACATGCAGCCTTAAGTACTGGTACTCCTGGCCAATGCTCCAACGCACAGCAGGCACAACCACAGGGGCAAAATCCTGACAGGAAATCGAGACCAGAGTAGACGTCAGCCCCAGCCGGCTTCAGTCGACGAATCGACGGCCCAACGGCTGGCTCGGTGGGGCTGGGCGCCGTGCAAACGAGCGGCGCATTGAGTTAATGACGATTTGCTTGTTACCTTGTTTTTCTTGGGGGAAGTTCTTGAGCTCTGTTTGGTCTTGGATTGCAATTTTCTACCAGCTGGGGTCTGTTTTGGGGCACCTACCTTTCTGGGTGCCTAACCTCGCTTGATGGCAGACATGAATATAGTACTCTCAAAGAGTGAAGTTCTCATAGGCCATTGCTCCCTTCACCTGTCCGAGGGAACCAGATTCTGGCTCGTGGTTCCTGGTAGGCATAAGATCTCCATATGACTGAGGACCCAGACTAATATAGCTAGTATCAGTCCGATAGCTCCTGGGAGACAACGGGGCTGCTCACAGAAAAGAAAATGAACCAACACACCTGGTAGTGAGGGGAGGGTCCATGTAACCACTGAGGCCCTGCCAGAAAGAGACATTTCATTACATTCAATGCTGACATTGAAATAATTAGGTCATTCTCTTTATGGCCACCCCTGCCAGACAGCTGGGGCTGAGCAGACCGCCTTGGGCACACGCTGAGTCAGCGCCTCTTTTTTTTTTTTACCAGACTTCCCCGCTCTATAGCAGGCAAAATATGCCACTAACGTTTTTTTTATTAATTTGTCCATGATCAGGGAACACAAATTAATTAACAGGTTTAGATGATTTTTTTTTTGTTATGAGCCTGTGGGTGACAATGGCCATATAGCCCTTAACAACACAAGGGTTAATGACACTGTGGACTGCACAAGACATACGAGCCCGGGAAAAGGGAACCCGGGAAACTGGATCCACCCAAATAGCATCTACCGTTACATAACCCTTAGCCCGCAGGTAACAGCATAAGGCCGCCACCGGGCATAGCACTTTATACACTCTCGACCTAATCAACCAAGCATCCACCACTACTGGACCCCTTCAGAAGCCTGCCATTTCATTCTTTCCCAGAAAAGAAGACGGCTGCAACTGAACAAAACAACCAAATGAACCACAGGAACAGAACCTCTATGCTCTCCTCCGGTGCCAAAGCACCACAATCCAAGCACCAGAGGCCAAGGCCAACAAGAATAAGGCCCTCTGAAAACAATCACCAACCAAAGAGGCCACCACAAAACGAGAAGAAAAGAAAGAACCTGGTCCAAAGACAAGGACGGCTCAGGCAGTGCATGAAGCACTGCCTGAGCAGTGCATGAAAACTTGCGGAACGGAGCGGAAATAACATCCACCCCGAACTCAAGCTGAAGCAGCTCCACTAACGCTGCACGATACAATTCGACAGTATTTGGCATGAGATGCCTGTCCAGAAAAAGTCAAGATAGAAAGGACAAAACAACCTAGTCCAAGATCGACGAAAAGCCTTGAAGAGAAAGGAACTGACAGAAAGATCGCCAAGAAACTTCATACCGTCTCCTGGAAGAAGACTTCAGGTGGGACACCATCAATGAAGCCACCTGATTACCATAGATATGGTAATACACGCACACCAGAATGACCAGACGCGAAGTGCGAAGCAGCAGAGCAAACCAGCAAGGTACCTCACTGGCCCGAATTGCTGGTATAGGTGGAGCTATGGAAAGACACCCAGGTTCGGACACAGAGCAAGCAGCATCTAAAACCAAGGCTGGGCTGGCCACCATGGAGCCAGGAGAACCACCCTCCCCAGATAGAATTCTAAGCGAGCCAGAACCTGGAGCAACAGCTGGACCAGGGGGGGGGGGACAGGTACAGGAATCCCCACCTCGACCAGTCCTACCGAAAAGCATCTTCGGCGATGGCCTCTTTGTGGGGGAACGGTGCCACGTACAACAGGAAACGCTAATACCATGCCGACATCAAGAGGTCCATCTCCAGGCGCCCATATGTCTGGCAAAGCCAGCGTCGACCGTCCACCCCATGGAAAGAGGAACGAAAAATGACAAACCATTCTCCAGAACATTGGACATGCCTCGAAAATGAAGAGCGCAGAGAGTTTAACCTCGAGAACTCAGTAGAAGAGTTATCAAAAGTGACGAGCTCCAAAGAGTCAGACCGAAAATACGCCCCGCCCCCCCCACAATTGAGACAATGAACCATAGGGAAGCAGTCCAAATGGAGCCAATCAAAGCAAATCACAAAACTCCAACTGAGAGACGAGTCATTCGTGAACACATCGAGTGAGAGACGGGGAAGGTGCCATGTCACTGAACCCCGAAAAATCCAAAGAGGAAGCCAGTGACGCAGCAACCAACATAAGGACACTGGGGTGCCAACCCAACGGTCTTGAATGCAGCGAAAGAGGCAGCTCCGAAGATACTGGAACAGCTTCCGAGGCCAAATCTTGCCCAATGGATAAACTAGAAGAGTAAAATTAAGGTTCCCCTGAAGGTGTATCAAACAGGGGTTCTTCTTCACCAGGGGCTCAAACGGAGCATGCCCTCTTCTCACGATTTCTTGAGCTCAAGTGAGCTCAAGCTCTTCTTCCCTGCACAGCTACTTGAGCAACCGCTGAGTGACCTGGTGAGTGACCCCTTCACAAACAGCTGAAGGCGGGACAGCAGCCTGAGCAGAGCTGCAGGAGGGAGAGAGACAGATGCAGTCCTAGAATCCCAAACAAGGCCCAGTCAAGTCCGAACCTGGGACGAAACCAACTGGGACTTTGCCAGTTCACCAGGAACCCGAACCTGGTAAGCTGGGAAAGAACCAGATCCCTGGCTAGCAGACAAGCTGAGGGAGTGGGTTGGTGTGGGCTGGGAGCCCACACCAACTAGTCGTCGAGGCAGGCTGCCAGCCAGGAAGACACCGGAACCTTGAAACACACCCGAGTAGTGTAAGAGAAACTGAACTCAAACAAAACTGGGGGGGGAGGGGGGGGGGAAGTTATGCTAATGAGTGGGAATACTAGTTGAGGACAGGGGTTGCTAGTTTCTTTTTCTTTTGGCAAGAGTTTCTTTGCTTTTTTTAGCTGTGGGTAGCAATTTACTGATTAGTTGTTTGTTTTGGTTCGCCTGTTTTTGGGTATCCTCCCGGTCGATGGCAGAATATGACATACAGTATTTAAATGTAAAGTGCTCGTACACCAATGCTCCCTGTGCCTCTCAGAGAAGACCAGGTTTTGACTCGTGGTTCCTGGTAAGCTTAAGAAATCCTGTGACTGATGGCCCCAAACTAATACAGCACCTATCAGTTCATAGAGCTTCAGGGAGCCGACAAGGCTCCCCCAGAAATGCCTGTAATACATTATGCACATCGCTAAATTTAACCACAACACGGCTATTATTATCAGATTTCTGTCACGAAATCAAGACTATAAATCTTTTTCCATAAGTATATTTTCTAAAGGAATATGGTCACATTTTATGATATACAGATGCATGAAACCATTGCTGTGTCTGCCTCCAGCTGCCTTCATTGCCTCTGTCTGCCTCAAGCTGTGACCATCATAACCAGCATTGTGTTCACTGATATATGAACCTTGTACATTGTCTATCACAATCAGGTTCTTCTGACACTATCACCACAAAATGGTCTCGGTTATTTATTTATGTCATCCACATTAAGTGATGCTGTTGGTATAAGCTCTTGCTGTGAGCTGCTGCAGCTTGCACTGTCCATTCACCTCCTCAATAATGAGGTGATTATGGACAGGTTATGGATAACCCCTCCTACTTAGAAGGGGTTATCTCGAGATGATTTCGGGGCTTAGAGGCACCGCTGCCCAGTCATCAAGTAGGCTTCCTTTTTGTTACACCCAGAGTGGTCGCAAACAGAGTGGTAGACGGTTGGAACAAGTTAGGCGAGAAGGTGGTGGAGGCCAAGACCGTCAGTAGTTTCAAAGCATTATATGACAAAGAGTGCTGGGAAGACGGGACACCACGAGCGTAGCTCTCATCCTGTAACTACACTTAGGTAATTACACCTCCAGGAAGCAGCCCATAGCAGCTGTCTAACTCCTAGGTTCCTATTTACTGCTAGGTGAACAGGAGCATCAGGGTGAAAGAAACTACCCATTTGTTTCCGCCTCCACCGAGGATCGAACCCGGAACCTGAGGACTACGAATCCGAAGCGCTGTCCACTCGGCTGTGGACAGTGTGGGACAATTGTGAGGTGCCCACAATTTTTTTCCAAGATGGCATCTGTTTACTAAAGGCCAGGGGCCAGATTCACGAAAGCACTTACGCAAGCACTTACAAACCTGTACATCTTTTCTCAATCTTTGGCGGCTTTGTTTACAATTATTAAACAGTTAATGAGCTCCGAAGCACCAGGAGGCTGTTTATAACAATAACAACAGTTGATTGGAAAGTTTTCAAATTTGTAAACTGTTTAATAAATGTAAACAAAGCCGTCAAAGATCGAGGAAAGATGTACATGTTCGTAAGTGCTTGCGTAAGTGCTTTCGTGAATCTGGCCCCAGAGGAAGCAAATGTGAGCCCTATGTATGTGCACGGCAGAAGCTTTGAATCATTCGCTTTCGTTTCAAAACAAACTAGTTTTCTAGGCAAGTGTACCACTGGTCAAACGAGATATCTCTGAGCACAGTACAGGGGTTATATCTCCTGTTTCCTGTGCCTGGGATGAGGTAAATGGAGGTGAACTCCAGGTAAATATATGAAACACTCTAATCTGAATTTGCTTCTCAGTTTCTCATGGTCCCTTTCTTTTTTGTCTTTGCTTCTCCATGCATATGGGGGGGGGGGGGGGTCAGGGCATTAACACTTTCGCCCAGCGGTGGCGCCGGACATCGTCACCAAGTTTTCTCTTGGTTCCGCATGGGTGTCACCGGCTGGAGTCTCGAGAAAAAATATTTGTATAAATTCCAATTTCAATCCAATCTACTTGGGGATAGTTTACAAATGTTTGCCATGAAATTTACGTTTCCTCTAATAGTGGAAGAGCTTATTTGGGCGAACAGCATGGCAGTGAATCATCGTAGTAAAACAATTGTATTATTGACACGACGAGTATAATCAACGTAGTTTTTTTTATTTGTTGCCAGTTGAACGCATTCTTATGTGACGTTTTATACTTATGTTCTTCTAGAACATTCTATTGTGAACACATTGATATAAAAATGAAATACGTACATCGAAAAATAATGTCAGGACAGTGATTTGAATATACACTTTTCAATGGGGGTTTCATCGATATGCCGCCACGGGTAACACTTCGGCCACTTCCCACACTCTTGTGGGTGGGCTGCGACATAGATTCTATATTTATATGCATATGTCCGTGTAGAGAATTTTATTGTGATTTCAGTGATACCAAAATTAATCCTGTAGGACAAGTGTGGAGTTGACAACCCTGAAGATAGTAGAAACATTTCGTTGCTGTCTGGCGCTCAAGGCTAGTGATCGCCGTAGTTTTTTATTTGGTGCTGATCTAACTTGTGTTTTGGTGACATTTTATACTTATGTTCTTCTAGAACATTCTATTGCGAACACATTGCTACAAAAATGAAATACGTACATCGAAAATTAACGTCAGGACAGTGACTAGAGTATACACTTTTAAATGTTGCCATTCGATCGCCCAAAACGCCGAGCGCACAAGGGGAAAGTTTTTTTCCATTCGCCGGAGCGCGAAAGTGTTAAGTGTGAGTTGCTGGCTTCCCTGGCCGTGTGAAGGTGTTCAGTACCGACACCTTCAAACTGGGGTAATTTTTATTTGCTTACTATAGTTTGCAGAGTGGTAGATGGTATTCTATAGGCTTCCAGTTATTGCTTGGAAGGGGTGTCAAGTGTATGGGATGTTTCTTTTGTATTATTGCAATTTTTTTACAGATTGTGGATTAAAATACTACATGTATAGTAAACCAACTGTCTTTTTTGCCTCAATTATATGGTAGGTCCATATGTAAAGCTTTTTGTTACTCTGGGGTGTGACAAAGCAGAGCTTAGCAGTGAATGGTGTCCTGTGTGGACAGTACAGGCTCAGGCTATGGAAGCAACCGGGCACCAACTCAAGGAGTATTTCGTACACTCAATACTCCATTTTTTTTGTACACATGACAACCAAACATTATATAACCACAGTATATAACCACAGTTCAAGGGATTATGAGAAGCAGTGGACAACAAACAAAACTAAATAAATACTATGGAAATGATACCCCCAGGCAAAAAGCCTACCAAAACTATAATACAGCAAAACTATAACAATAATACCCCCAGTCAACAAACCTACAGACTATAAAACAGCAAAAGATAAGTACATGTATGTATACAGCAGTAAGGATGGATGAATGATGTATCTGAAAAGGAATATCAGAAGTGAGAGCTTGCTTGACTGGGGAACATAAAAAACCTGCGTTGAATGTAATGAAACGCTATTTTCTGGGTAAGCCCCAGAAGTTCCCTGGAGCTATGATTCTAATGTGTAATATATTAGATCAGGGCATTAGTCCAAGGAGTTCGACCTACCAGGGACCCCGAACCAGAACCTTGGCCCCCTCAGAGAAGTTGCAGGGAGCAATGGCCCTGGTTGGGGAGTTTTCCTTATCTGCCATCGACCGAGGTTAGGCACCCAGAAAGATAGGCATAACAAACCCCCACGTGGTAAGAAAATTACAACTAAAAATCAAAAAGAAAGGTAGAACTTCCTCCAATCCAAGGAAACAAGCTAACGTCACACTCCACTGTCACGCCGCTCGTCCGCATAGCCCTCCCCTCCCCGTGCCAGCTACCCAGCATTCCAGTTCGGAAGCTAAGCATCAAACAATGCGAAAAACCGCCGAAAGGAGGGAGGGAGGGTTGCCAGGGAGCCTTCGGGGCTCACCCAGAAAATGACGTTTCATTACATTCAACGCTGGTTTTCTGTGGTGAGTCCCGTCAGTTCCCTGGAACCACATAACCAAAGAGAAGAAAAAGAGGGACTAACCTGGGAGGCTGCTGCCACAAACTCTTAAGCGCAAAGTCGAGACAACTGGCTGCAACCTGTGATCCAAAGCAACACAGGAACGCCCAGGAGCAGGAACGTTAACCAAATAACGGGCGGGCAGGATCCTGTTTGACCTCCAAAATCCCCCGCCCTAATATCAGCCCAAGACATGCTGCCAAACACGGCAGCCAATACAGCAAATTTCCTAATGTCATGGGCACAAGGATAAATCGCAGGCTGGCTAGACCAAGTAACCCTGCAGATGACCTGGGAGACCAGAGCCCAGGAACAGGGAATGAGGGAAATTGAATCAACCCAAAGCGCATCCCCAGCCACCGAAGCTGAATCACGCAGATAACGAAGGAGACGAAACAGGACACAACACATGATGCACCCTGGCCTAATCAACCAAGCATCAATGACCCAAGGACCCCTCCGGAAAGTAGCCATCTCATTCTTCGCCAGAAAAGAGGAAGGCTGCAACCGAACAAACCTACCACCAGGACCGAAAGAGCAGAAACCCGTGCTGGAGGAGAGCACGCAGCTCACCGACCCAAACTCCAGAGGCAAATGCTAACAGAAACAGAGCCTAGGAAACACAATCTTGAACCGAAGGGCCACTACAAACCGAGGAGCGGAAAGATAGGAGAGCACCCAGTCCAAAGACCAGGACAGCTCAGGCGGTGCATGCGCAGGCCGGAGGTGAAACAAAGCATGAGAAAGCTTACGGAACGGGGCAGAAGTGACATCCACTCCAATGCAACTGGAGTGGCTCCTTTATTGCTGCACAATACGAGGCATTTGTATTAGGCATCAAATGATGGTCCTGAAAAAGCAAAGACAAAAAGATAACCCTATCAGAAATAGAAGACAACCTACAGAGATAGAGAGAGAAAATGGCGGAAAGAATGCCAGGAAACTTCATACTGTCACCGAGACAAAGTTCTCAGGTAGGACACCATCAACGAAGCCACCTGATCACCACACAAATGGTGATACATCCATGTCAAAAAGACCAGACGCAAAAAGCAGAGGAGAACAAGCTGTGTACCGGACTGGTCATACCTACTGGAAGAGGCGGAGCCGCGGGAAACGTTCCAGGTTCGCACGCACCGAGCAAGCAGCGCCTGGAACTAAGGATGGACCACCCACCCACCCACCAAGGGGCCACGAGGAATACTTTCCCTTCGTAGGACTAACGAAACCAGAACCCAAAGGCACAGCTGGACCAAAGAGGTACAGGTAACCCCACCTCGACTAATCCTGCCGAAAGGCATCCACTGCGACAGCCTCGCAGTTGGAGAAGGGCGCCACATAGATTGGGAGATGCCGAAACCACGCCAACGCAAAGAGGTCCATGTTCGGGAGTCGATACATCCGGCAGAGCCAATGGAAGGAGTCAGCATCGACCGTCCATTCAGTGGGCAGCGGAATGAACCAAGACAGGCTGTCTGCCAGGATGTTGGACACTCCCTGGATATGAACCGCACAGAGCCAAACCTTGAGAAGTCAGCCGACAAACCACTCTAAGCGACCAGCTAAAAAGAGGCAAGGACTGAAGAGAACCTCCCACGGTTCAGGCAATGAACCACATGAGAACAGTCTGAATGGAGCCGGATGGTCAAACCCTGAACAACCTGAATCCTCCGAAGCAAAAACCAAACAGCAGTGAACTCCCGCACCGTGCTATGAACCTGACTTAAGGACAGACCCCACTGCTCCTGGCTGGCCTGGTGAGCATTAGTCACAAAGCCTCAGCCGAGAGATGACGTGTTCGTGAACACATCAACCAAGGGTTCGGGTAGGCGTGAAGGTACTGAACTCCGAAAACCCTGAATAGGAAGCCAGTGACGCAGCAACCGACGCAAGGCCCCCGGAGAGTGGACCCAGCGATCGCGAGAAATGTGGAAGGGGCGTCCGCATAGGAATCAGAACAGATGCCAAAGACAAACCCGACCCGGTGGTTAGACCAGCGGTCCGAGTCCCCCAAACAAGACACAGCCAGGTCCGAACCAGAGAATAAACTAGATGGGACTTCCCGCAGTTCACCAGCAACCCGAAACTGGCAAGCTGGGAAACAACCCCACCTCTGATCAGCAGACGAGTGGACCGACTGGGAGCCCACATCAGCCAGGACCCCGAACCCCTAGCAGACGCAGACCCGGCCACCACGACCCGGGTAAGATGCGTGAATATGCGAGGTGCCAGATTCAAGCCAAAGGGAAGGCAACAAAAGCTGTAAGCTGACACCCCACCAAGAAACCTAACCAGTTCCTGAATCCCAGATGAACAGGAATGTGCCAATACATGTCCTTGAGGACCAGGGACACCATCCAGGCACCTGGCTCCAAAGAAGCCAGACACGAGACAGAGGGGCAAATGGAGGAGGGCAAGGAGGGAGGAGGATTCCTTGCCCCATCCAAAAGGAGGGGGCAAGGAATCCACGGGTGCAGACGGGTGCAGATGGGACAGGTCCAGAATGAACCTCAGAGCTGCACAGTTCTGTTTCGGCACTGGAAACAGGTGGGAAACCCACCTGAGGGACGGGGTCATTTCAACCACTCCCAAGCGCGACTCTGAGATGACCTGACGAAGCGCAGGGAAAGAAGCCTGCCCGCCAGCCCCGAACCCCCCAAAGTGGAAGTAGTCACCCAATGCGAGATGGTAGGCTGGATGACACGACTGAAAACGCCCACGAATCGTGGGATCAAGCGCAAGCAAACAGAGCGAGAAGCCCCCCCCCCATCAACAGGGCAAGCCATGAAAGGGCAAACACCCCTTACAAGAAGCTGACCGATGAACAGAGTGATCATCACACTGACCAGACGATGGCGGCCCCGAAGGTACAGTAACTTCGGTTGAGAAGCCAGCAACAATGGTCTACATCAACCAGTGGAACCCCCCCGGGCACGCAAATCGCGCAAGCAAGCGCAAGCAAACAGAGCGAGAAGCCCCCCCCCCCCCCATCAACAGGGCAAGCCATGAAAGGGCAAACACCCCTTACAAGAAGCTGACCGATGAACAGAGTGATCATCACACTGACCAGACGATGGCGGCCCCGAAGGTAACTTCGGTTGAGAAGCCAGCAACAATGGTCTACATCAACCAGTGGAACCCCCCCCGGGCACGCAAATCCTCAGCAACCAGGGATGCCGAAAGGGTAGGAACCTGCACATACAGCTGCATAAGGCCAACATCCAGGAAAAGCACAGGGGCAAACAAGCACGCATTAAGGTGCTCAAACTCGCCCCCAAGTAAACCTGCAGAATGGTAGACGTTTCTTTCCACTCAAGTGTGCGGGACCGACAGAACACATACCACGTCCCCAACGAAAAGAAAGGGCAGTTTGCCAACCAGGAAGACTCCAGAATCTCCAAATGCACCCAATACGAGGAAGAACCAATCTCAAATAAGGATGGATCCATCACAGAAGCAAAATCCGGGTCACAACCTCCGGGAGGTACGGGAGGTACCTCCCGGAGGGAGGAGGGAGGTAATCCGGGTCACAAATCCGGGAGGTACGCAACCTCCCGAACCTCTCGCGGGGAGATATGAGAGGCAAAAATCTCCGGAAGGATGGGGCAGAGGAACCCTAGGGAGCCCAGAAGTGAATCCAGGGAGGAGCCAAATTCAAATCATACTCATACAGGGAAGGGGGGTAAGAAAACCCCCTTCTCCGGCAACACAAGACCTGCAATGAGGGCACTAACACCCAAACGGGGTCAAAGGGAGCCAAAGACCCCCAGGTCGACTCCTCCCCAGCCCCAGGATCCCACAAGTCGGGACCCAGGGAAGACTAGTCCTCAATACCCTCTACACCCAGAAGAAATGGCAGAGTCCAGGGAAAAGGCTGAAAAGAAGGGGGCCTGCTGGTGGGACCCAGAAGCCTCTGCCAGAGGAACCTATTGCCTCTGTCCCCAACCCGAATGGGGCACCCCCCAAAGATGCCAGTCTCTCATTACCAACTAATCTCTGCTCCTGCCCCGAAATCCTCAGACATTTGGGAGTCGGAAGCAGGGGGAGGGGAGAGGTACAGGGGAAGTACCAGGGAGCACGGACTGAATCAAAGTTGAAGTGACTAACGTCCCCAGTTCCAGGTCCATATAACCAAAGCGGATCAGCCGCGGGGCATCCGGGTGGGAAACCAACCTAGTGTGTTGTAGCAACCTAAACCTAGCACGCAACGGGGATGCTGCCTGTATCCCTAACAGTAATATCATAATAGTACTGGAGAATAAGCAGAGAACACAACTTTCAAGACTCCGGGTCAAAGGTGTCGTTGAACCAACAGGCAGCATGACAGAGGTGAAAGAAGTGACTGTCACCCTGAGACAAGGGCACACAGCAACCTTTGAACCCGCATGAGGCAGGCTGGAACTTGGAAGACACATCCACAGGTCCACCGAGCTCCAACAGGGTTTTCCAGGGCCTGTAGAGTGACTCCTATGGGAAGCTCGGGCAGGGTGTTGCTAACCGGTTAAGACGCAATGCTAACAAGGGGGAGATCAAAACACTGAAACCCATGCGATGTGTACAATCACGGGGTCCTAGCAGAGAGCCACTAGATTATTATAAGTGGAACGATAGCCACACCAGGCAGACCCCCACCCGGCAGGAAAAACAAAAGAAAAACCCTGCTAAAGTACAATGTCCCCAGAGGAAATAGAAACTGGCCGCTGCGTAGGTAGGCAGGCTGCACAACGCTTTGACACCCCAACCAGCACGATACCACTCCCTACCCAAGGCCATCTGACCAAGAAGACCTGGCCACCTGGACCACTCCCTACACATGAACACCTGGCCAAACAAGGGCCATGAAATGACAGCGGCCCCAAGGGTGGAGTAAATGCCGAGCAGCAAAAACCCCTATGGAAATGGTTGTCTCGAATGCACCAGGGAAGGGAACACCTAACATGCAAGGGCAGTACTCATAGGGCACCTAGGGAAGGAAGCCCCTAAGCGCATGCAGCTCCAGCACTGACGAGGAACACCTGGCCACCACACAACAACACTGGTTGCCCTGACCAGTGTTTTGTTGTTTTGTAGAGGTCGCCATGAAGGCAAAACACTGCCTTGAAAATCAAGGCTAGAGAAGACGTCTACCCTGGACCACATTAGCTAACAAACTGGAGTGCTGGGTAGCTGGCAGTGGAGAGTGATGTATGCTTGTTTCCTTATTTCCTTGGGATTGAAGGGAGTTCTACCTCTCTTTTTGGTTTTTAGTTGTAATTTTCTTACCATGTGGGGGTTGTGTTCTCATGCCTACCTTTTTGGGTGCCTAACACTGATCAATGGGTGATAAAGAAAACCCCCAACCACAGTGGGGGGGAAGGGGATTCCAGGACCATTGCTCCCTGTAACCTCTCTGAGGGGGCGAGGTTCTGGCTCATGGTCCCTGATAGGTCGAACTCATTAGACTAATGTCTCAGTCTAATATAACACACATTAGCCCAATAGCTCCAGGGAGCCGAAGGAGCTCCCCTCAGAATGCAAAGAGCAAGAGAACATCCATTTACGGAAACAAAATATAAATAGAATGAGACTCGGGAAAGATGACAAGTTAGTAGGTTTAAGTGAAGGATGACATGCTGGTAATGAAAAGAAAAATGAACAACTAATTTCTAAAGACAACTTTGACAAGATGATCAGCTAGTGACAATAATTAATTATGGTATTCAAGTGCACTACAATGGCATTAAGGAAAAGTATACAAAAACAAACTGAAGAAACAAAAGTGTCTGGGAGTAACTGTATCACACTGTTTGGAGAATGTCACATAAATAAGGTTATACTAATATTCCTATGCAAAGCTTGCAAGCTTTAGCATGCCATTCAATTAAATAGATGGAGGAAATACTGAAGAACATATTGAAACATGCATCAGGATCAGACTTGAATTTTAATTGAATAAGCTGGACTAACAAATGGGGAAAAACTGAAGCGGAAAATTTTCTAAAATTAGACGATTGATTCCTTAAACATTAAGGAATATTAAGGAGCTACAATATGCAGCGATGGTGCAGTTACCTAAATAAACATAAAAACATGAGCTCAGTTATACAGAAATGATATTATTTATACAGAAATGTTAACATATTTGAACTTGTCAGCCTGGAAGAGACAAGAAATAGAGATGACATGATAACTAACGATGACCCAATCACACACCAGAAGATGAGGAGATGAAGACGTCTTGTGGTCGTTCCATCTTCTGGTGTGTGGCTTGGTCATCGTATCTTCAGCCACGTTATTGTGACTCGTCGTCTGCATCATAGCTAATGTTGAGTCCATCAAACTGGACAGGGAAGTGTTTCTCTAGATAAGGGGTTGCATCAACACACACACTTATAACTAGAAAAACAACGCTGAGATATGAGCAAAGTACTGTACTTCTCTCAAATTTGTTGTGGACAGCTAGAACAAATCACAATATTAGGTGCATTCTGCACTTAATACCACAGAAAACATTCAGGTAAATATGGTAAATGGGCAAAGGAAAATTGTATACACAAGTCTGAGTTCTATTTTGTAAACCACAAATTTATAATTACACACATGCATACACAATACATGCAATACAATATACTGTATATCATACATTCATAGAAATACCTCCAATACATAAAAATCTATAAATCAGTGGTTTCATTACTGTATATATGTGTACTGTACACTGTAGGTTATGTTCATAATAGAAAGGAAAAGAGAACATGCTAAGTCATACCTAACTACTTAACCCATAACTTTTTACACACACATTTACCGTAATTACTTTATAACCCTTCTGCTGCACTCTGCTCCTAAGCATGAACAATTAATTTGGCTCGTGGTACAGCTGGCTTCTCTAAATGCCCTCACTAGTACAATAAAGAGGAATTCAGTTCAGATTACAAATACTTGGTCTGCTAAATCTGACTCATTTACACACTATTCAATCAAAAGGTGAGAATACTCTTTGAATACATATGAAAAGTAATTAAAAAAAAATTTAAGGTACAATATACAGAAAAGTTTGTTTAAATTAAGTGTAAAATTCAATAAATTCAGGTTTATGATTTTTTTTCTTTAATTTATCCCTGAATGAATATTTAAATCCCAATAAGAAAAAGAAACAAAAACCAGCATTGAATATAATGAAACACCCTTTTCCGGGTGAGATCAAGAGGCTCCCCGGAGCTATCCAGGCTGATATGAATGTATCAGACTCTGGTATCAGTCAAAGCAAATTGAGTTCTAGGGCTACTGGGGACCACGAGCCAGAACCTGGCCCACTCAGAGAGACCAGGAGCAATAGCCAACAGAAACCCCCATGTGGTTGGAAGCATTCAGTGTCTGCCATCGACTGGGTCAGGCACCCAGAAAGGTAAGTGCCCCAAAACAAACCCCAATTCTGGTTAAGAAATTGCTACTGAAAACTATTGGACAGAACTCCCCAAATGAAGACTAGCAAATGAGCATGATGTCACCACGTCACCACGCTGCTGTCTGTGCAGCTCCCTATCTCCGGGAGGGGGAAGGGGAAGCTCCAGACTCCCAAGCCAGCTATCCACACCCCAGTTCTGAGGCTGGATGTCAAAAACACATGAAAAAAACACTGACTGGAGGAAGGGAGGGCTGCCAGGAAGCCTCCGAGTCTCACCCAGAAAATGGAGTATCATTACATACAATGCTGGTTTTCTGGGGGCGAAGCCCCTTCGGCTCTCCAGAGCTACTTACCCAAAGACAAAACCAAGAGGTACTTAACCTGAGAAGCGGTCGGCACTCGCTCCTCAACTTGAAATCGAGTCAACTAGTTGCAACCACCGACCCAATGCGATACAGGCCCGACTAGTCCAGGAACACTGACAAGGTAGCGAGTGGCCAGGGCTCTGTTCGACCTCCAAAACCCAGCGTTCAAATATTTTTGAGATATATACAAGAGTTGTTACATTCTTGTACAGCCACTAGTACACGTAGCGTTTCGGGCAGGTCCCTGGAATACGATCCCCGCCGCGAAGAATCGTTTTTTCATCCAAGTACACATTTTACTGTTGCGTTAAACAGAGGCTACAGTTAAGGAATTGCGCCCAGTAAATCCTCCCCGCCCAGGATACGAACCCATGACATAGCGCTCGCAGAACGCCAGGCGAGTGTCTTACCACTACCCCACGGAGACTGTTTCGGAGACGGAGAATATCATTCCAAGACATGTCACCAAAGATGGCAGCCAGCGCAGTAAACTTACGAATGTCACGGGCACCGGGACAGACTTTAGGCTGGTTGAACTGAATAACCCTGTGGAGGACCTGAGAGACCTGAACCCTGGAACAGGGAAGAAGGGAAACCGGGTTAACCCAAAGCATGTCCCCGGCCACGGAGGCCGTGGAGTGCAGGTAACGGCAGAGAGCCGCAACCGGAGACTACACATGAGGCACCCCTGGCCGAACCAATCAAGCATTAACAGCCCAAGGACCCCTCTGCAAGCAGCAGCCTCATTCTTCGCCAGAAAAGAGGGAGATGGTTGCAGACAAACAAACCTACCACCAGCACTGAAAGAGCAGAAACCTCTGCGCCAAAGGAAAGCATGAAGCTCCCCGACCCGACCCCCAGAGGCCAATGCCAACAAGAAGAGCCTTGGAGAAACAATCCTGAACCAAAGGGGCCACCACAAACCGAGGGGGAGAGAGAAAAGAGACCCGATTCAAGGACCAGGATGGCTCAGGCAGCACATGAGCGGGCCGGAGGTGAAACAACGCCTAAGACAGATTGTGGAACACTGTCGAAGTAACATCAATGCCGAACGCATGCTGCAGAGGCTCTGCCAGCGCCACACGATACAAGGCGACAGTATTCGGCATAAGATGACGGTCCTGAAACAACCACGAGAGAAAGGACAAGACAACCCGAACAGAGACCAAAGTAAACTGGTGAAGGGACAAGAAATAATGGAAGGACCACCAGAAAACTTCATACTGCCGCCGAGACAAAGCACGCACTCGGGACACCAATAACTAAGCCTCCTGCTCACCATACATGTGGTGATAGACTCAAGTCAGAAAGACCATACGCGAAGACTCGAGGAGAAGATCAAACTAACCTCGTAACAGACCGGTCTGATCTGCTGAAAGAAGCAGAGCTGTGGGAAGACCCCAAGGTTTGGGCAGTGAGCAAGCAGAGCCTGAAACCCAGGCTGGGCCAGCCACCAAGGAGCCAAGACGACTACTCTCACATGGTAAGTCTCCAAGCGAGCCAGGACCTGGAGCAACAGCTAAATCATTGAGAGGGGTACACGTAACCCCACCTCGGCCAGTCCTGCCGCAAGGTATCGACCCCTGATGGCCTCGCCGTCAGGGAAAGGCACCACGAATACCAGGAGATGCCTCGACCACGCCAACGCGAAGAGGTCCACTTCCGGGAACCCGTACATCCGGCAGAGCCAACTGAATGAGTCGGCATTGACCGTCCATTCCGTGGGCAGGGAAATAAACCGCGACAGGCCATCCATCATAATATTGGACACCCCCCAAACGTGAACGGCCAAGAGAGCTAAACCCCAAGAACTCAGCAGACGTGTCACCCAAAGCGACCAGCCCTCAAAAGCCAAGGGCTGCATCGAACCTCCTCAGTTCAGGCAATGAAGCACCACGGAGTAGTCCGAATGGAGCCAGATCGTAGATCCATGAGCGAGCGGAAACCCTCCGAAGCGACTGACACCGCCGCAAACTCCCGCACCGTGCTGTGGGCCCAACGGAAGGACGGACCTCACCATCCCATGGCTGGCCTGGTGAGCACTGGTCACAAAGCCTCAGCCATGAGATGACGCGCCCGTGAACAGCAGCCAATGAAAGGCACCTGGAGGACAAATCCGGCTATCGCAAGAGAGGTGGAAGGGCCGTCCCCGAAGGAACCAGAACAGCCGATGAAGCCAAACCTCAACCTGGAGGGTAGACCATCACGGAAAAGTTCAGGGTACCGCACAAACTCTCCCACCCACTCCGAGACGACCTGACAAAGCACAGGAGAAGAGGCCTGCCCCGCCAGCTCCAAACCCCCCAAAGGAGGAGGGGGGCCTCCACCCAGTGCCACTGTAGGCTGTTGGAAACGACTCGAAAAGCTCACAAATCATGAGACCAGGCATGAGCGCACAGCGCGACCCTCACCCCCATTGCCCCATCAATGGGATGAACCATGACAAGACCGACACCCCCCCTTGTGAAAGCCTAACTTACGAGTAGAGCGATCACCTCGCCGACCAGACGAAGTCAGATCCGAGGGCAGCGCCAGCACTGAAGCTGACACCACCGGCCTACCATGATGGGAGGAACCCGAGCCCTAGCACGACCCTTCCGGGAAGACCCCCCCCCCCCCCCGCCAAGAACCAACAAGTCAGAAGTCAGACATGGGACAGCAACTAGAAGAAGCTGCCTGCAGATACTGCCCAACCATAGAATCCGTAAACAGCAAATGACAAAAAGGTGACGAAAACCTAAGAGCCAGGGCCCAAGCAGTTTTAAAGGAGGTCGTGAGCACCGCCTGCCGACATGCGAAACGAGCAACAAAATAACGGAGACACCGCATCCCGCAGGATCGGCGCAAACAGCTTCAACAAGGCAGATGATGCACGCACCAGCGAGACCAAGGCACCAGACCCAGGAACAACCCCAAGTACCTTCAAATCCTCCTCAAGCCAATCCAAGAACAGTTCCAGGAGGGAAAAGAACCGAAATACCGAAGCCAACAGGCCACGAGCACGCAAATCCTCAGCAACCAGTGCAGCCGAAAAGGTGGGAACCTGCACAATGCCGACATCCCGAGGAAGGGCAGGGGCGAACAAGCATCCATCGAGGTGCTCAAACTCGTCCCCCAGGTAAACCTGGACCACCATCAGAGCCTCACGCCACTCAAGCATGCGGGACCGACAGAACGTATGTCAAGCCTCCAAGGAAAAAACAGGACCGTCCGCTAGCCTGGACGACTCTGGAACCTCATAATGAACTCGGTAATGAAACGAAGATCCAAACCTGAATGAAGACTGATTCATTAAAGAGGAGTAATCTGGGTCGAACAGGAGGTAAGCTGCAATGGCATTCTGCACCTCATGAGGCGGGATGCAGGAAGCCGAAAACCTCTGGAAGGACGGGACCAACGGACCTGAAAGGGACAAGGAGCCGAACCCAGGGAGGGGCTGACACTAAATCCAACTCATATGCAGAGGAGGGGGGGAGGGGGGTAAGGATAACCCCACTCCCTGTAACAGCAAACCCCACTCAGAGGGCACAAAAACCCAAGCGTGGTCCAACGGGGTCCAAGGCCCCCAAGTCAACCCCTCCCCAGCCCCAGGAACCTCCACAGCAGGACTGTGGAACCGACTTGAATTCCTCCGTCACCACTCCGGAAGGGGCATCCTCCCCGAGATTGACAGTCTCAAAACCAATTAAACCCTGCCCCGACTCTGAAACCCTCAGACGCTTCGGAGCCGAAAGCAGGAAGGGGGGGGGGGGGGAGAACCAGAACGAACCACATCAGGAGGGGGAAGGTCTAAGGTGTGCGGACTGAACCAAAATCGAAGCTACTAATACCACCAAGTCCAGGTCTCTATAATCAAATCGGGGCAGCCTCGGGGCTTCCGGGTCAGCAACCAACCTAGCGTTCTGCAGCAGCATAAAACAAGCATTTCAACACCTGAGCTGCCTGCACCCGAATAGTGTCATTAGTGGATTGGGTGTACTAAGTCACAAACAAGCAACAAAACTTGAAGGACTCTGGGTCGAAGGTGTCACTGACCCAGCAAACATTATGCTGGAGGCAGAAACGATGAAGGTCACCCGGAGACAAAGGGACCAAGCAACGCCTTAAACTCGCACAAGGCGAGAGGGGACCCCAGGGGTCGCTACGAAAGGACCCAAGTGCCTTTGCAGGGTTTTCTAGGGCCCTTAGACAGAAATTATGCTAAGGGGAAGCCCAAGCAGGGTACTATTAACCTGCGCCCAAAGTTACCAACAACACTGCCCCCCCCCCCCCGGATGTGTACACCCACGGGGGTCTAGCTAGGGACCACCAAGATACAATCGGGTGAGAGCAAAACCAAGAGGCAGAAACCTCCCACCAGGCAAGAAAACAAAAAGTAAAACCCTGCAATATAACAACGTACCCAGGCGGTACAGAGCCGGCCGCTATGAGAGGTAACAACTAGCTGCACAGTACCCTGTGCCCCAGCCAGTGATGAGTACTACCCCCAACCCAGAGGCAAACAGGTGAATGAAACACCCTAGCTGACTCCAAGGGGGGCCAATCACCAAGCACCAAAAGACCTTGCGGAGGTAGATCCTAAGATGACCTGTGACACAAACAATGGTCAACTATACCCCACTAGGACCGTCTTCACCACTATGTGATTAGTACCCCCTACTCATAAAGTTGAACAAATAAACATATATAATATTATAAACATACTATATACATATTATATATACATACTGTACATATAATACTATAAATATATTCTTAATATTATAAATAGTAAAATTACTGAAATCAACAAGGGATAAATCGACAATAAATCACAAATAGGGGAACAGACAACCTCTACGCCACAAACCTAACATGAAGACGTGTGGAGGATGCTTTAAGCCACCCACTTCGGAAGAGTGTTGTAGGGATTGTATGTAACATTTATAACATAAGATTTCACCCGAGTTGTACAGAATTATGTACACAATATGCAAACAGATAAGGTACCTACTGGATCTGTCACAAGGATAGACTGATGTGGGAAAACATCACCAAACTAATGAATGGCATTCCTGAAGTACATAGGTTACAATTCACACAAAAGCTACCAGAAATGTATGCAGAGTATGAAAAAAACAGCAGCGAACACTGAACACAAACCAGGGACTGAGAGCTTAGAGAGCCACATTGGCAATGTAGAAGGACATTGTGTCGAGGTACACGAAAATGAAGGCAATATTGAAGAGCAAACTGGTAATAGGGATAAGTAGAGAAACAATGAGAAGGACGAGAACACAAATGAGAAAGACGAAAGCAACAAGGAGAAAGATAAGAGTAATACTGAGAATGAATGCGGAAACGAGAAAGTTGGAACAAAACACACACAGGCAGCCAAGTCGTGCACAGGTACAAACAATAAGAATACAAGCACAGATGAAAATATTTGCAGGTATTATGCAAAAGGACAGTGCAGATATGGGACCAGAGGCACGGAAGGCACATTCATGCACCCACGGAAATGCCGAAACTGGTTAGGGAAAGGCAGCTGTTGTTTTGGAACAGATTGTAGATATTTCCACCCTAAGTTATGCAAACTCTCAATGAATGAGAGGAAATGCTATGATCTCCATTGCCCTGATTTCCATGTGAGAGGCACACAGTGCTATTATGAGAGAGGAAGCCCAATATAATAGCCCAGGAAATTTTTTAGAGGCAAGCAGAACCAGAGAGAGGAACAGACAGGCAGAAACGTTGCAGGAGTATGGATGGGGAGGGGGAAATGCCCAAGACTGGACTACATTTCGTCATCAAGCCCACACATAGTACACCCCCCCAACTATACTACCACACTCCCCAGTATCACTTCCAAAACTGGACAAACCATTGCCACAACAACAACAACACACCCTGGGTCAGGGTAGAGAGGAGGGAGAACTACCAAAACCTTCCAGAAGTGACTCACAATATGGACAATCATTCATACTTGCCAACATTCAAGGTCTAAAATCAAAGTCAAGAAATAAGTTCATAAATGGCCTCCTTTTAGAGTCAAACTCAATATTTGGGGCATTCACGGAAACTCATACGAAAGACTACATTGATAGTGAAATCTGGATTCCAAATTATAATTTATATAGATGTAATAGAGAAATAGGTCAAATGGAGGAGTAGGTCTGTATATTAAAGAGGACCTGGTATGCACAGAGCTACTAAACTCAACTAATGACGTGGTAGAGGTACTTGGAATTAAGGTAGAAAAAATAAACCTAATTATTATTCTAATGTATAAACCGCCAGATACAACAGTTGAGGAATTCACAGAACAGATGCACAAAATAGAGAACATCCT
This sequence comes from Procambarus virginalis, assembly GCA_020271785.1. Lineage (NCBI taxonomy): Eukaryota > Metazoa > Arthropoda > Malacostraca > Decapoda > Cambaridae > Procambarus > Procambarus virginalis. The sequence continues at coordinate 17,201,615 of WNGS01163947.1, read as the reverse complement.
TGATAATCTAGCGAACCCAGCACCAGATATTATCTTCCTCGGAGATTTCAATTTACCAAGTCTAAGATGGAGAATGGTAAACACAAATATCATAGTAGGGAATGACCCGGGAAATAACCAACCACAGGTCAGAGAACTTTTGAAATTCTGTGACAAATTCTTGCTCAATCAACAAATCACAGATCCAACTAGGAACAAAAATACACTAGACTTGCTATTCACAAACATTGATGAACTAATCAGAGACATTACAATCTCTGATACTACGTATTCAGACCATAAGCTCAATGAAGTGTGAACTAGCGTAAATAACGGAAGTAGGTCTAAGAGACCCAGCAAGCGAGAAGGAATATTCAATGAATTCAATTTCAACAATAAGAGGGTCGACTGGGAAAAAATAAATGTAGACCTTGCAACCATTAAATGGGAGATGGTTTTAAGCGAGAAAACTCCCACACAGGGAATAGATAAACTGACAGCTGAAGCATACAAGGTCTGCCTGAAGCACGTGCCTGTGAGGAGGGTCAGAAAGAGGACCACTCTAGAAAGAGAACGCAGACGACTGTACAGGAGAATGTAAAAAATAATGTAAATGCTTCGGCAGACACGACTATCACAAGCAAGGAAAATAAACCTAAACAGGGAGATCGAAGAAATAGAACAAACGTTGAAGCAATCATACGAGGCTGAGGAAATGGAATTGGAACCGAAAGCTATACAAGAGATAAAGAAAAATCCAAAATATTTTTTCACATATGCAAAATCAAAATCAAAAACTTCCACCAGTATTAGACCTTTAATTACAACTGAAGGTATGTACACAGAGGACAACAAAGAAATTAGTGAAATTCTAAGAAGCCAGTATGAGGTTATGTTTAGCATACACACAAAGTTGATGACCCAGACAGCTTCTTTATGAATGACATTCAAGCTGCAGATAATATAACGGATGTTAACATGAACTCGGAAGAATTTGAAAGAGAAATTGACAATATGCCCATGCACTCAGCTCCTGGGCCTGACTCATGGAATTCAATATTCATAAAGAAATGTAAAGTACCAGTAGTGCGAACACTCAACGTAATATGGAGAAAGAGCCTAGATGCAGCGGAGATACCAGCAGCACTTAAATCTGCAGATATAGCTCCTTTGCACAAGGGGGGGGGGGAGTAAAGCCTTGCAAAAAATTATAGCCCAGTTGCACTAACATCACACATAATAAAAGTTTTTGAAAGAGTGATTAGGAATCAAATTTCTAGTTTTATGGAAAATAATGAGTTACACAATCCAGGACAACATGGATTTAGAGATCCTGTCAACATGAAGATCCTGTCTGTCACAGTTACTCAATCACTATGACAAAATCACAGAAGCTCTAGAAGAAAAGCAAAATGCAGATGTAGTATACACAGACTTTGCTAAGGCATTCGACAAATGTGATCATGGAGTGATTGCACACAAAATGAGGTCAATGGGAATAACTGGTAAAGTAGGACGCTGGATACTCAATTTCCTGTCAAACAGAACACAAAGAGTAACAATCAATCAAATAAAATCAAGTCCAAGCGCAGTTAAAAGCTCTGTACCTCAAGGTACAGTCCTTGCACCACTGCTGTTCCTTATTCTCATATCAGATATAGATAAAAATACAAGTCACAGTTTCGTGTCATCCTTTGCAGGTAACACAAAAATCAGCATGAAAATTACCTCTGCTGAAGAGATGGAAAAATTACAAGAAGATATCAACAAAGTTTTCGATTGGGCAGCAGAAAATAACATGATTTTTAACAGCGATAAATTCCAGGTACTCAGGTATGGCAAAAATGAGGACCTGAAACATAATACAGGGTGCAAAACACAATCGAATCTGCTCATAATAGGTAAACAGCATGTCAAGGATTTGGGAATAATGATGTCCGACGATTTAACGTTTAGGGAGCATAACCAAGCAAATATTGCGGCAGCCAGAAAAATGATAGGATGGATTACGAGAACTTTCAAATCCAGGAATCCCATCACAATGGTTGTACTCTTGAAGTCACTGGTGTTGTCCCGTCTCGAGTACTGCTCAGTACTCACTTCACCCTTCAGAGCAGGAGAGATTGCTGAAATTGAGGGAATACAGAGAACATATACGGCAAGCATAGACGCGATAAAGCACCTAAATTATTGAGATTATCTTAAAGCTCTCCAAATGTACTCATTAGAAAGGAGACGAGAGAGATACCAAATAATATACACATGGAAAATACTGGAAGGCCAGGTCCCTAATCTACACAGTAAAATAACAACGTACTGGAGTGAACGATATGGAAGAAAATGCAGAATAGAACCAGTGAAGAGCAGAGGTGCCATAGGCACAATCAGAGAACACTGTATAAAAATCAGAGGTCCGCGGCTGTTCAACGTCCTCCTAGTGAGCATCAGAAATATTACCGGAACAACCGTGGACATCTTCAAGAGAAAACTAGACTGTTTTGTAGAAGACATTCCAGACCAACTGGGCTGTGGTGGGTATGTGGGCCTGCGGGCCGCTCCAAGCAACAGCCTGGTGGACCAAACTCTCACAAGTCAAGCCTGGCCTCGGGCCGGGCTTGGGGAGTAGAAGAACTCCCAGAACCCCATCAACCAGATGAACTGTGGAAGATAGCCCCAAGCCCCAAGGGCAGCACTTACAGGGCACCTAAGGATGATGACTCTAGGTGCATGCAGCCTGAGGACTTATGAATATCCTTCTGGCTCTCACACCACCAAGGACAGCACCACACCACAAGGCACAGGACTGGAAATTGGGAACCAGTCGTACGACCTTGCCAGCCTTACATCAGCCTCAGAACTGAGGTGTGGATAGCCGGCACAGGGGCCTGGGGCTCCCCCTTCGCTCTCCCGGGGATGGAGGGGGAGGAGCTGAGCAGACAACGGCACGGTGACGTCATGCTCATTTGCTCATTTTCATTTGGGGAGTTATGTCCACTAGTTCGGCTTTCAGTAGCAATTTCTTAACCAGAATAGGGGTTTGGGGCGCTAACTTTTCTGGGTGCCTGACCCAGTCGATGGCAGACATTGAATGATTCCAACTACATGGGGGTTTCTATAGGCCATTGCTCTTCATGCCTCTCTGAGGGGGCCAAGTTCTGGCTTGTGGTCCCCAGTTGGCCTAAGAACTCCATTCGCTTTCACTGATGCCAGGGTCTAATACATTCACATTGGCCTGGATAGCCCCAGGGAAGCTGAAGGGGATTACCCCATAAAAACTAATATTGATATAGTTGGATAATTTTAGCAAAAAACTCCAGATTATTGTGTGGAATATATACAAGAAACATAAGCTGCAAATCCTTGATATAATAGGGATGACTTATGTTTTTCATGTGTACAGTATATCTAAAATTTCAAAAGAAAATATTTAATAAATGTTCCCTGATTACTCTATTTAAAATATTTGGTAAACAGGGATCTGTTAATATAATCCCACAGCTGAAGGGTTAAATGAGATGCAGTAACCAAAGTGACAATACAGTCAAATCTGAGTAAATATTTATGTAAATCAACAGCTATACTGATGTAATGAGCCTGTAACTACATATGTCAACAATGTACTACTATAACATTGATGATATTCAAATTCCTGCACAGGAAGTGTGTACAAAAGCTGCATTGATGATGACCAAATTTTCAAGTTATGGGAACACTAAACAAAAGAACTAAGTACACAAAATGCAACTAAAAACAGTAACATATACGTACTGTATATGAAGCTACAAACTTATAAACCAAATTACTGTATAGGAGAACATACTAGACAATGGAATGAGGTTAACATCATACCTGGCATGACGGTTCCGTGCTAAATGCGTATCATCGTACGCAGGTGAACGTCCTTCATGTAAGGGAGATTCTATATTAAAATCTGAACTCAAAGTAATACTAAAACTTCTTTACTTACATTGTAGTTAAACATTTACATATTAGAAACTAGGCAGTACAGAGTTAAAATAAATTTAATTTTTTATTACCANGGGTGCCTTCCCAGGTGAGGCATTGGAGTGTCACCGGCTCCCTGCGCCTGTTGTGAGGTGGGCCAGGTACTGTCCAGTAGGCAGAACTAAACTCCATGGCTGACACTATCTAGTAGCTGGGAGCCATCTCACCAAGATAGCTTAAGGGAGCCACTAGGACTCTCCCAGTAATTGGCATTTCATGACATTCGATGCTGGTTTTCCCTTAAGATCGTGTTGCAAGACCTCTTGGTACTGAAGTGTTTTAGCAATTTCTTTGATTACTTTGTTAATTTTGAATGAAAGATGTTTATCAGCAGTATATAGGGAGAGAGGAACTATCTTAATATTGAATATTTGTTAAATAGAATGAGAAAAGTGAGGAAGTCTGGGGAGTGCCATGTGAAAGGCAACTTATGGTAATAGATATGGACCACTTATTTAAAAGGTCAAATGTAACACACAAGGGGCAACAGCTTCAAACTCGACAATATACAGGACAAAAATCAGGTTATGTTTTTTTTCCCCCATGGGCTAATAAACCAACAGAATTGCCTATGCCTTAAGCTGTAAATGCTAAAAAATTACTTCAGTTTATAATTCAGCTGGAAAAAATCCTAGGATATTGAGGGACCTTTGAGAAGCCACTAGCTTCCTGTTCCCATTGAGGCCAGTAGACATGGTGGCCCTCGGGTAAATTCATAAAAATTCAGGTAAATTTAAATAAATTTTCACTACAGAGTTATCATTAAAATAACTTTACTCAAAGGCAAGTACAAAAACCAGCGTTGAATGTAATGAAACGTCATTTTCTGGGCGAGACCTGGAGGCTCCCTGGAGCTATTCAGGCTGATATGAATGTATTAGACGTAGGCATCAGTCAAGTGAATGGAGTTCTTGACTACCGGGGACCACGAGCCAGAACCTGGTCCCCTTTGAGAGGTGTGAGAAGCAATGGCCAATAGAAACCCCATGTGGTTGGAAGCATTGTATGTCTGTCATCAACTGGGTCACGCACTCAAAAATGTAGGCACCCCAAAACAAACCCCTATTCTGGTTAAAAAAAAAAAAAAAAAAAAAATGCTACTGAAAGCCGAACTATTGCACAGAACTCTCCAGTGAAAAACAAGCAAATCAGCATGACGTCACAACAGTCACTGCACCACTGTCTGCACAGTTCCCCCCTCCCCGGGAGGAGGAAGGGGAGCTCCAGACCCCCATGCTGGCTATCCATCCCCAGTTCAGAGGCTGGATGTCAAAAACCGTGAAAACCGCTGACTGGAGGGAGGTAGGGAGGTAGGGATGCTGGGGAGCCTCTGGGTCTCACCCAGAAAATAGCATGTCATTACATTCAACACTGGTTTTCTGAGAGAAGGCCCTTCAGCTCCCCAGAGAGACTTACCCGGGAGGCGGTCGTCACTCACTCCTCGACTCGAAGTTGTGACAACTGGCTGCAATCGCCGACTAGAAGTTTGACTAGGGGTCTGGAACATTAATTAACCCTCAAACCGCTAGGGGCCCAAATGGAATTCACACCCACAGGCACAAAAAAAAAAAAAAAAAAAAAAAAAAAAAAAATCTTTCGTCTTATAGTTGTGTTCAATTTTGTTTCCTGATCGCAGAAAAAATAACAACAAAATTGTAGGTGGCATATTTTAGCCGCAATAGGGTAGGGAAGTGTGGCAAAAAAAGGGCGTTGGCAGAGCCTTTGCCAGATGAGGTCTACTCCGCCCGAGCTGTCAGACGGCAGCTGCTACAAATTTATTATTACCTAATTATTTCAATGTCTCTGATTTTTTTTTTTAGTTTTTTTGCAGTAATATTATTCCATACAGTGAATTGTGGTATATTTATATAATAAAATGTGTGAACCATCGCTGTACTCAATATTATGGTGTGCATATAAGTGATTCAATTATTATATTCATAAAACAATAAACAAATAATTTTGCTGTTGTTACACTATATACACAGGTTATATATAAGTATCTGCATGTTTTGTTCACCATAACGAACTACTAAGTTGGTCTTGTGAGTCAAAAAGCAACGAGGAGTGACCGCCACACACCAGCGAGCCACTCACTGCCACTCCCTCCCTCCCTCCCTCATCACCACCTCACTCGCCCTCATTCTCCTCCCACAATACTGTTTTTGCATTTATTCACTATACACAGACGTGAATAAATACATAAATACGTGAATAAATACATAAATACGTGAATATATTTATAAATATACGTATTTACATGTTTTGTTCACCATAACTGTACATCTAAGCTTGTATGGTGAGTAAAGGCACAAAGACGTAGCTACTCACACAGTCAGCTGATCGGCGGCCGCCCTCAAGGCCAGACGCACTAATATTTTTCCTACAACAATATTGTTTGTGGTGTTATTATGCTATATACACACATTATATATAAGTATCTACCTGTTTTATTCACCATACCTGTACAAATAAGCTGGTATGGTGCCCAAAGACCATAGTGGCCATCAGTAAACAACATGCCAAGTCGTGCAGATGACGCTCCTCCCTCAACAAAATGGAGGCTCCCAACCTACTCCTCTCGCTGTTATCTCACACTATAGACACGTTATATATAAGTATCTACATTTGTGTTCACCATAGCGAACCACTAAGCTGGTATGGTGAGTGCAGTCAATAAATGGTGGCCACACACAGTCAGAAGACAACGCCACAACCCTCCCTCCACAGCCTTACTCCTCCTTCCATGGAGCACAGCGCTAAATATCACCACAATCCTGCTATTATCAGAATCCTGGTCAGTTTTATCACAGTCAGGGGACTTCAGTAATACTATCACTGCTAAATAATAGCAGTATCATTTATATTATGGCATTTGTAGGCGATGCTGTGGTCACAAGCTGAACAGCGGTGCTGTGAGCTCGTGCTGCATGCGCCAGCCTTGGTGGCTTGCTCAATACTGACACTAACACCCAAGAATGTTGGCCTGGATTTTTTTTCTAGGTGGCATCTGGCAACTATCGGTCATGGCTGTGCTATAGCTGCCCCTATCCAAGGCGGGGCATTTAAATTATAGCGCTAGACATGAAATCATATATAAATCATGTGTGGGGTTTCGATTTTGTCACTGATATCATATATATATGATATACGCAGTTTGAGGGTTAACGAGGTACGACCGGCTCCAAGGGGAGCCGGTCGGCCGAGCGGACAGCACGCTGGACTTGTGATCCTGTGGTCCTGGGTTCGATCCCAGGTGCCGGCGAGAAACAATGGGCAGAGTTTCTTTCACCCTATGCCCCTGTTACCTAGCAGTAAAATAGGTACTTGGGTGTTAGTCAGCTGCCACGGGCTGCTTCCTGGGGGTGGAGGCCTGGTCGAGGACCGGGCCGCGGGGACACTAAAAAGCCCCGAAATCATCTCAAGATAACCTCAAGATAAGAAGGTAGTGAGCGACCAGGACCCTGTTCGACCTCCAAAAACCCCCGTGCCCAAAGTCAGCCCAAGACATATTACCAAAGACGGCAGCCAAAGCAGTAAACTTACGAATGTCATGGGCACCAGACATACCACAGGCTGGCTGGACCAAATAACCCTTTGGACGAATTGGGAGACCCAAACCCTGGAACAGGGAAGAAGGGAAACTGGGTCAACCCAAAGCGCATCCCCGGCCACCATGGCGATGATGTGCAGGTAACAGTGAAGAGCCGAAACCGGACGCAACACATGATGCACCCCTGGCTGAACCAACCCAGCATCCACAACCCAAGGACCTCTCTGGAAAGCAGCCGTCTCATTCCGTCTTGAAAAGAGGAAGACGACTGCAAATGAACAAAATTACCACCAGGACCAAAAGAGCAGAAACCTCTGTGCGGGAGAAGAGCATGAAGCTCCCCAACCCGACCCATAGAAGCCAATGCCAACAAGAAAAAAAACAACTTCAAAAAATAATCCTGAACTGAAGGGGCCAGCACAAACCGAGAAGACAAAAAAGAAAGCACCCGGTCCAACAACCAGAAAGACTCAGGCGGCACATGAGACAGCTTGCAGAATGGAGCAGAAGTAACATCCACCCCGAACGCATACTGAAGCGGCTTCGCCAGCGCAGCACAATATGAGGCAACAGTATTCAGCATAAGATGACAGTCCTAAAGCAACCAAGAAAGGAAGGACAAGACAACCCAATCCAAAACTGAAGAAAACTTACGGAGAGACAAAAAATAATGAAAAGACTGCCAGGAAACTTCATACAGTACTGCCGCCTAGACGAAGCACCCTGGTGGGACACCATCAACGAAGTCACCTGTGCACCATACAAATGGTGATAGACCCGCATCAGAAAGACCAGACCTGAAGACTCGAGGAGAACATTGAACCATCCACGTAACGAACTGGCCCGATCCGCTGAAAGAGGTGGAGCTGCAGTGTCCGAACCCCCGGGGTTCGGACACTGAGCAAGCCGCGCCTAAAGCCAAGGCTGGGCCGGCCACCAAGGAGCCAACATGACTACTGTCCCTTGGTACATCTAAAAGCGAGCCAGGACCTGGAGCAATAGCAGGACCGGGGAAAAGAGGCACAACTCCACCTCGACTAGTCTTGCCTGAAGGCATTGACCCCGACGGTCTCGCAGTCGGGGAAGGGCGACACATATCGGAAGATGCCTTGATCACGCTGACACGAAGGGCCACCTCCAGGAGCCTGTACGTCTGGCAGAGTCAACTGAATGAATCGGCATCGACCTTCCTTTCTGAGGACAGGGAAATGAACTGGGACAGGCCATCCGCCAGGACGTTGAACACCCCGCCAAATGTGAATGACCAGGAGAGCCAAACCCCAAGAACACAGTGGACGGGTCACCCAAAGTGACGAGCCCCAAAGAACCAAGGACCGCATCGAATCCCCGCGGTTCAGGCAATGAACCACCGGGGTAGCAGTTTGAACGGAGCCAGATCGGCACCTCGAGAGTGACCCCTAATCCGTCAAAGCGACATCCACACAGCTGCGAACTCCTGCACAGTGCTGTGGGCCCGACGGAAGGACAGACCCCACCGACCCTGGCCAGCCTGGTGAGCATTGGTCACAAAACTCCAGCCAAGAACCGATGCATCTGTGAACATATCGAGTGAGGGCTCAGGCAGGCGCCAAGACACTGGATCCCAAAAAACTCTAAGAGGAAGCCGGTGATGCAGCAGCCGACGTAAGGTACCCGGAGGCTGAACCCAGTGATCGCGAGAGAGGAAGGAAAGGACCAGAATAGGTTCCCCAAAGGAACAAAAACAGCTGACGAAGCAAAACCCAGCCCGGCAGGTAGACCATCACGGCAAAGTTCGGACTCTTGCACAGACCCTTGAATAATCGCCTTGTGGTTCGGAAGCCCTCCAGAAACAGCTGAAGGCGGGACTGCAGCCGCAGCAGAGCCTCTGGAGGAAGAGACAAGGAAGCAGTCTAAGTGTCTCACACAAGACCCAGCCACGACTAAACCTGAGAGGGAACCATCCAGAACTTTCTCTAGTTCACCGAGAACCCAAACCCAGCGAGCTGGGAAAGAATCAAATTCCTGGCAAGCAGGCACACAAACTGGCTGGGAGCCCCACACCAGCCAGTCGGCGAGGTAGGCCAGGACCTGAACCCCTAACAAACGCAACCGGGCCACCACAACCTGGGTAAGGTGCATGAAAATGCAAGGCGCCAGATTCAAGCCGAATGGAAGGCAACAAAAATTACTCCTGGCTCATACACCACCCCAGAATAGGACCACACTACAAGGTACAGCACTGGAATGTCAGGAGCTAAAGTCGCACAACTGCCTGGTCTCACATCAGCCCGAGAACTGGGGATGGATAGCCGGCGCAGGGGGTTCTGGAGCTTCTTCCCCTTCCCAGGGGGGGAAAGGTGAGCTGCGCAGACAGAGGTGCAGTGACGGTTGTGACGTTATACTCGTTTTTCGTTTAGGGCGTTCTGTCCAATAGTTCTGTTTTCATTACCAATTTATTTTTTTAACCAGGTAGGGTTTGTTTTGGGGTGCCTACCTTTCTAGGTACCTGACCGGGTCGATGGCAGAAGACAGAATGCTTCCAACCACATGGGGGTTTCTATAGGCCATTGCTCCTTGCACCACTCTAAGAGGGCCAGGTTCCAGCTCGTGGTCCCTGGTAGGCAAGAGCTCCATTCGCTTGACTGATGTCACAGTAATACATTCATATCAGCCCGGATAGCTCAGGGGAGCCCTAGGGGCTCCCCCCAGAAATAGTTTTATCTATTTATGCTATTATTTTTATATGTTCTTTCTCCCTATTTTACCTTCAAGTTCAGGTATGTTTAAGTGCATTTTATTGCTACATATTTTTCCTGTCATTATATGCCCAAAGTTGTGTTCCATCATTAGGGGTTAGGATGGCAAACAATCTTGCAAATGAAGAGTAAAAAACAAAGGGAAACCCTCGGCAGCCCAGAATCCTTGGAAAAACCGAACAGGTCCATTTCTAATTAGCCCGTTAAATTTGGGTACCATAGTACTACTGTACTAAAGCCATTGGAAGTCGAGCCTTCCATTTCAGACAATTCTTTCAGCCCCTCCAAGGATTCCAGATTCACTGTGATATGTTGTGTAAGGTGACACTGAAATTTTAATGACTAAATTTTGGGGGATGTTTATGAAGAGGAAAAATATATATGCATGGTTTAATGTAATTAATGATAACTTTTTTTTTATCTCTAACCAAATGAAATGAAACATGGAAAAGGAACTAAACTTTTTAAAATGCAGTATTAAGAGAAGTGAGAATACAAGCAGCAAAGAACTGCACATCAGTGGCTAAGAATGCTTAAGATAATGCCTACAAGTATTGTACTTTGAAATTATTTGGCCATGCAAGGAGAATGTCAGATGACAATGCAAAGACAAAGGAGACAAAGGGATTTAGGAGAGTGCAATTGGGGTATCATATGGAAAGAGTAGCAAAATGCCATGAGTTTAATTATTGATAGTAGCACATTTGAATTAAATGGCTTTGAAAACTTTACATGATATTAAGTCCCTCATGGAGTAATGTATTAGGAGACTGACTATATAGCTACCCATTGGGTAATTGTCTATTCCTGTTTTCTTCACCTTCACACTGAACTTACAAAACTGTGATTCCCTACTCTCTATTACTGCCTTCCTTACTCTTGCCTCTTTCTGGAGGAGCCTCCTTGGTGGTGTCCTGAGGCTATCTTGCTGAGATTACTTCTATCTACTAGGTCACAACAGTCACAGGAGTTCTGTTTGACCTACTGGAGACCAGAGCCAGAACCTACCCCTATCAGAAAGATGCAGAGTAAGTGGCATTATGCCATCCCACCAGGAAAGCATCCAGAAAGTCAGAAAGGCATTATAGATACTGTAATTGCAACGTTCACAGGAACTGAAGCCTCGCAAGCTGTCAAACAACTCTCCAAACAAAATGATCAAATTACTTAACTAGCTTGAACCAATCAGTACCAACAAACTGCCACTAGGAGGGGGGGGTTCTGGAGCCCTGGGGCCAGATTTACGAAACAGTTACGCAAGTACTTAAGAACTTGTACAACTTTATTCAATCTTTGATGGCTTTGGTTACATTTATTAAACAGTTTACAAGCATGAAAACTTCCCAAATCAACTGTTGTTATTGTTATAAACAGCCTCCTGGTGCTCTGGAGCTCATTAACTGTTTAATAATTGTAAACAAAGCCGCAAAAGATTGAGAAAAGATGTACAGGTTTGTAAGTGCTTGCGTAACTGCTTCGTGAATCTGGTTCCTGGCTCTGTTAACTCTCAGTTGACAGAGTCAGTTCTGACAACATTCTCAGTCAGTTCTCAGTAAGTTCTGTTGCTGATGTGTCGTCATCAAGACCACTGTAGTGCTCCTGGGTTGCCACTGTTGCACCCCCCCCCTTCCCCCGCTTCTCAGCTAAATGCCAACCATCCTTGGACTTTGTTCTGTGGGGGCCATTTGCTTTAGTATTGTTTCAGTTTGGTATTTTCTTTATGACTCAACTTGTGGACTTGGCTCCTTTTGTGCTCCGAGCTGCATGTGTTCAGCGCTGCCGCTACATTGACAGTTACACACACACAGTTACTTTTTTCATAGTAACTTTTCTCTTTTTGCATCTGTGTCCTCTGAGAATTTTGTAGGTAGTGATCATATCTCCCCTAACTCTTCTGTCTTCCAGTGTCATGAGGTTCAGTTCCAGTAATCTTTCCTCATAGCTCATTCCTATCAGCTCGGGGACTAGTCTGATGGCATACCCCGGAACCTTTTCGAACTTTGTTTTGCGTTTGACTAGATGTGGACTCCACACTGGAGCTGCATATTCCAGTATTGGAATACTGTTGCTTGCATTCAGTGTTGATACCTCTTTGGTGGTGTTCTGCACGTTGTCTTGGGAGTTCTTTCACCTCTACCCTGCTCAAACTCCTCGTGAGTTATCTTGGTCACTCAACCATGACTTCATCCTTGTCTTCTTCTTGGCTTATGACTTACCATTTTGTCTGAGATACGTTTCTCATGGGAATGTTTCTGTTGGCTCTCACCTCCAGTTGATAGATTGGGGGCATCATGCTCTTCTCCAAAAGTGGGAGGGGAGTTGCTATTTTGGCCCCAGTAGGTGGCTTGTTCGTTTCCAACTTTCTCTTCCATTTCTGGCAAAGTCAACATGCTTCTGGAAGGGTCCTTTGGTGATTGATGCTTGATTGGTTTGGCTCAGGGTACATCATTTGTTGAATCTGGTGGTGGCTCTTCATTGCTACCTTCATGCCACTGATTCTGTCTTGGTGGATACTATGAGAGATCTGGCTTCCTTGATCACTTGTTCTAAAGCTCGCCATTTCTTAGGTCATCCATAGTGTTAGAGTGTAGCCAGAATGCAGCCTACCCTTGAGCCCATGATGTTCGTGAATTGGCTGCACTGGTGAAAGTGTTTTCTGCCATGCCCTGGGTTAATATTTGGGCTCGGGATTTTGGCGGTGTAACAGGGTCTTAGCAACCTGGTTTTTGGTCATTGTCCCTGGGTCTATTTGTTCCTGTGCTGTTTTGAGTTGTGTTTCCTGGCCTCTTATCTCTACTTCACTTAGTACCTGCCTTCTCTCGTGCTCCCTGGTAAGTACTTTCTTTTTCTTTTCCATGGTTAGTTAGCTTAAGGGCTTCTCCAGAAACACATCATTGAATGTAATGAAATGCCTCTTTCTGAACCGAGCCCCGGTGGCTCCCTAATGCCCTCCCTCTCTTCAGGCTTGTCATTTGGTGAATGTGGGGGTTATCTGCTCCAGAACTGACTCGAGAGCTGGTGGAGGGCTGGGACTTCAGGCCTCCATGGCAGCAGTTTGTTGGTACTAACAGTTTTGAGCTAGTTCCCAGTTATTCAATCCTTTCAAATGAATTGTTTGGGGAGTTGTTTGACAGTTTTGAAAGCTACAGTTCCTACGAACCTTGCAGTTGCCTGTATTCCTTCGCTAACTATCTGGATGCTTTACCGGTGGGGTTGTGGAATGTCACTCTCACACTGCACCTCTGCAGTAGGGGATGAGGGGGGGGGGGCCCAGGTCCAGGCTGTGGTCCCCCAATAGGCCAAACAGAACTCCCATAAATGATAGTGACCTAGTGGATAGGAGCAATCTCAGCAAGAGAGCTTCAGGAAGCCCCTGGAGCTCAATCGAAAAGAGACATCTCATTATGCTGGGATTATGCTTGTTCCCTAATTCCTCTCTTGCATGTGCTTGCCAAGGCAATTTTATTGTTTTCATCAATTCTTGTTTTTCAGTGCAAATAAGTGGTAATTGCTTCACTTTCATGATAACCAATTCAGCATGTAGAATAGTTATATACATGCTTTAAGTGTTCCTTCAAGAGTTTAACATGATAAAGAATTTTACATTTCTGGAGAAAATTCTACATGTAATTGTCTGCTTAAGGATAATGAATATCCAAAGATAGCTCTGACAGAAAAACACAGCCAATAAGACGGTAGAATCTTGACTTACATGTAACAATTGTTGTCTTTATTAAAGATATATACTGTACTGTAATATTCATTTCAGCTTATCAAGTTAGAAATATTATTTTTTTTTGTAGAGATGAAGCATCAAATGACCTCAAGCATCACAATGGGGTAATGATCAATTTGGTGTTAATTACTAAGGTGCCACTTATACCTGTCTTTTTATTTCTGGTTCTTCCCTTATTGTCCAAATTTTACTGTGGTACTACTTATTTGTTTCTCATTCTCAGTGTAAGCAAGTTACAACTGCTTCACTTAAGTGTAAACATGTAAAACAATCTCACGTCATGAGAGACTACAGGTATAAATACTCCACGAGGAATATTTATACGTTGCTTTCCCAAATGTGTGTAAATACACTATGATGCATATGTGCAGGAAAACATTATCCTAATCTTTATAATCAATGTTTTCATACAACGAGCAATTTGGATGCTGTCCTGCAGAGACCGAGAAGATTTACTACTGCATTATGTAACATGTAACATTAGTTATACAAAATAAATGCAATACTTGGTTTGCATTTTTTTAGGTTGCATGCAAACGTGCTAAAGCTCCAAATTTTCTTAACAGAAAACCAGTCACAATTTTCAACTGTTCTATCTACAGGGTGATAAATGAAACAGATAGATTACTTACAAAGTTTGACTAAAATCAGTGATGCCATCACTTAGTACATTTAAAAAGTGCAACACACGGTTGTACACTGGTTTTCACAGACTTTAAATATTTAAGCACCTTATCTAACCTACAAAAACTGCCATTAAGCAAATACAACTTAAAAATTATAGAACTCAAATGACTCAAGATTATATTATTCACATATCAAGAGTCCAATGTTGCTTTGTATCAGGTGATTGAATGAAAGGCAAACCTAGTAAAGCATGATGACTAAAACCACAAAGAACCATTCTAAAATGGACGATACACCCCAATACAGCTGGCAGAACACGAGGAAACTCTCAATATACAAAACATTTGCTCAGGATACTATTAAATTTCATTGAACCACATCCACTCGTGTAAAATATCTTTATGTTAAGAAACGGTCAATACACATGTATGTGTGTATATATTTACATGCTCTTAACACCACTTGCATATTTTTCACCAGTGTTGGTGATGCACATGGAGTGGCATCAACCAATTAAAAACCTATGTGAAAAAAAGTAAAAACTACTAATTATTAATTAAATTAGGAACTGGACAGTACCCCCCGAGACTTAATCCCCCCTCAACCGAAATTTTGTCAAGTATTTTACATAAAAGGAAATTCTTAGCTCGAGATAACTCGGTATCAATTTTGGTTATGGGATGGTAGGAAAAAGGTTTGGGAAATATTGTAGTATGGGAATAATGTCATGAAAGGGAGTAGTGTGATAGAGGGATAATGCAGTGAGAGGGAGTAGTGTGATAGAGGGAAATGCCGTGAGAGGGAGTAGTGTGATATGGGGATAATGCCGTGAGAGGGAGTAGTGATAGGGGGATATGCAGTGCAGGGAGTAGTGTGATAGGGCATAATGCCGTGAGAGGGAGTAGTGTGATAGGTGAATAATGCCGTGAGATAGTATGTGTAGGGGATAATGCCGGAGAAGTAAGTAGTATGATAGGGGCTAATGTCATGGAGAGGGAGTAGTGTGATAGAGGGATAATGCAGTGAGAGGGAGTATTGATATGGGGATAATGCGGAGAGGAGTTAGTGTGATATGGGGATAATGCCGTGAGAGGGAGTAGTGTGATATGGGGATAATGCCGTGAGAGGGAGTAGTGTGATATGGGGATAATGCCGTGAGAGGGAGTATTGTGATATGGGGATAATGCCGTGAGAGGGAGTAGTGTGATATGGGGATAATGCCGTGAGAGGGAGTAGTGTGATATGGGGATAATGCTGTGAGAGGGAGTAGTGTGATATGGGGATAATGCCGTGAGAGGGAGTAGTGTGATATGGGGATAATGCTGTGAGAGGGAGTAGTGTGATATGGGGATAATGCCGTGAGAGGGAGTAGTGTGATATGGGGATAATGCTGTGAGAGGAGTAGTGTGATATGGGGATAATACCGTGAGAGGGAGTAGTGTGATATGGGGATAATGCTGTGAGAGGGAGTAGTGTGATATGGGGATAATACCGTGAGAGGGAGTAGTGTGATAGGGGGATAATGCCGTGAAAGGGAGTATTGTGATATGGGGATAATGCCGTGAGAGGGAGTAGTGTGATAGGGGGATAATGCCGTGAGAGGGAGTAGTGTGATAGGGGGATAATGCCGTGAAAGGGAGTAGTGTGATAGGGGGATAATGCCGTGAGAGGGAGTAGTATGATAGGGGATATGCCGTGAAAGGAGTATTGTGATAGGGGGATAATACCGTGAGAGGGAGTAGTGTGATATGGGGATAATGCCGTGAGAGGGAGTAGTGTGATAGGGGATAATGCCGTGAGAGGGAGTAGTATGATAGGGGGATAATGCCGTGAGAGGGAGTAATTGTGATAGGGGATAATGCTGTGAAAGGGAGTATTGTGATAGGGGGATAATGCCGTGAGAGGGAGTATTGTGATAGGGGATAATGCTGTGAAAGGGAGTATTGTGATAGGGGATAATGTAATGGGAGGGCGTATTGTGGTATGGGGATAATGCTATAAGAGTCTATTGTGGTACAGGAATGGTACCATGGGAGGGGGTATTGTGTGTATGAGGGGTATAGTCCCAGATACAATTAATCATAAATAATGTTATGATTGGTAAAATATGAGTGGTATCAAATGCAGATAACTGTCATTATACATCTTATACCATGTTTCTGCACAACTTGACAAAATCTGTGCCATCATCATCATGCAAATTATAATATAACAGCAAAATAGCATTAACAAAAACAGATGATCAATAAAGTTCAAACATAAAATACAGTGAGATGATAGTGGATATTTTATCCATCAAGCTGTTGGACATGCAACTGTATCACACTCAAGTCAGACAGTGTTCTAATATTAAGTGTTTTCCTTCAGCAAAAGGGAAGGTAACTTTACCGTTCATAATTTATCTCAAACTACATCAAAGGCTTTGTTGTCCACTACATATTTATATTACACCATTCTATATTCCTGTGGTACACCAATAGATTTATTCAAATAGTTGCAACATGGAGTTATCACAGTTCATGCTTGCCACAATCGATTAAGAAATGTTTGTGATACCAGGAAGCTTAACTCGGATATCCTGCATCTTTCTTAGTTAGCCAAAATGCTCGGGTTATGCCATCACCATAAATCTATACAACTGACTATTATAAAAAAATATGAATAGCAAGATTTTCTGTACATAGTCACAGTTTAAATTGGTTTTATTCAGCAAAGTGCAGAATGTAGTTATCACCTCTTTGCAGATTGTAAGTGGTCTGTTAAAAGCAGTAACACAAGACTTTTCATTCTATGCTAATAATCTGATTAGTTAATATCAAGTTACAGACTGCATGACAATGGTTGGCTGAGGCAATAGCAAGGATTCCCTAACATATATACAAACTTCTGCCGACTCATTTACTCACACATACGCTAGGTCTACAAATATAAACAAGTGCATACAGTACATTCAAATGTAAATAAAAAGATCATACACAAAATGCATGCCAATACTCATCTTCACAAACAAATATAATCATACAAATATGCACTCATAACACAATTATATACCTATACACATACATACACATGCACAAAATAGCATACATATAAATTGGACACATGTTATTTGACTGTGTTAGGGTGAAGAGATTACAATTACACTTAGACGACATGCATGACTGCTATGAACTTATAAAAGAAAACTAACTCATTCCTGGGCCACATATGTAGTTTGCTTATGTTTATGAATTTATGTATGTGTATGAATATGTATGTACTGTTATATATATATATATATATATATATATATATATATATATATATATATATATATATATGCAAGTACCATAAACCATGTCCTCAAGCTGTCAATACAGAATGAAAGGGTGAATGAATAATTTGACAAAATAAACAACGGTAGACAGCCAGCTATGGAGTGATTAGCGAACAAGTAGAAACTTGTGTATACGAGAGAGAGCATTTACGGGTTAGGTTGTGTACTGTTGATGCACCTCAGCAAGATTCAGTCATCTGTACCATGCTACATACAGCACCATACTGGCCCAGCTACTACTGAACTCCTCAACATCAGGGGGCAAAAGGCCTTAAAAATACATTTCTGTGTAGTGCTCTACTTGTATGATCAGCGGATACAGCTCCGCTTGTAGGCTCAGCGGGTACAGCTCCGCTTGTAAGCACAGGAGTGCAGCTCCACTTGTAAGCACAGGAGTACAGCTCCACTTGTAAGCACAGGAGTACAGCTCCGCTTGTAGGCTCAGCAGGTACAGCTCCACTTGTAAGCACAGGAGTACAGCTCCACTTGTAGGCTCAGCGGGTACAGCTCCACTTGTAAGCACAGGAGTACAGCTCCACTTGTAAGCACAGGAGTACAGCTCCACTTGTAAGCACAGGAGTACAGCTCCACTTGTAAGCGCAGGAGTGCAGCTCCGCTTGTAAGCGCAGGAGTGCAGCTCCGCTTGTAAGCGCAGGAGTACAGCTCCGCTTGTAAGCGCAGGAGTACAGCTCCGCTTGTAAGCACAGGAGTACAGCTCCGCTTGTAAGCACAGGAGTACAGCTCCGCTTGTAAGCACAGGAGTACAGCTCCGCTTGTAAGCACAGGAGTACAGCTCCGCTTGTAAGCACAGGAGTACAGCTCCGCTTGTAAGCACAGGAGTACAGCTCCGCTTGCAAGCACAGGAGTACAGCTCCGCTTGCAAGCACAGGAGTACAGCTCCGCTCGCAAGCACAGGAGTACAGCTCCGCTTGTAGGCACAGGAGTACAGCTCCGCTTGTAGGCACAGGAGTACAGCTCCGCTTGTAAGCACAGGAGAACAGCTCCACTTGTAAGCACAGGAGTACAGCTCCACTTGTAAGCACAGGAGTACAGCTCCACTTGTAAGCACAGGAGTACAGCTCCACTTGTAAGCACAGGAGTACAGCTCCACTTGTAAGCACAGGAGTACAGCTCCACTTGTAAGCACAGGAGTACAGCTCCGCTTGTAAGCACAGGAGTACAGCTCCGCTTGTAAGCACAGGAGTACAGCTCCGCTTGTAAGCACAGGAGTACAGCTCCGCTTGTAAGCACAGGAGTACAGCTCCGCTTGTAAGCACAGGAGTACAGCTCCGCTTGTAAGCACAGGAGTACAGCTCCACTTGTAAGCACAGGAGTACAGCTCCGCTTGTAAGCACAGGAGTACAGCTCCGCTTGTAAGCACAGGAGTACAGCTCCGCTTGTAAGCACAGGAGTACAGCTCCGCTTGTAAGCACAGGAGTACAGCTCCGCTTGTAAGCACAGGAGTACAGCTCCACTTGTAGGCACAGGAGTACAGCTCCACTTGTAAGCACAGGAGTACAGCTCCGCTTGTAAGCACAGGAATACAGCTTCCATACAATTCTCTTATTTTTAACAATACTTTTATCAAGAAAATCAGTAGGAGCTGTGACGAGGATTGGAACCTTTGTTGTGGGTACACCCTAGCAAATATTTGTATCATACAGTATAATCCATCTAAGCACCCAGCTGACGCCTCACTCATTCTAGTAACAATTACCACACTTTCTACTTGGCTTCTCTCATTCTAATTATAATAATGAGCATTCTCTCTCTCTGTTCCCTACTTAGCCTCTTTCGTTATAAATGACAAACACTCTCTGCTTTTCTCATCTAATGTAATACTGTACCTTCTAATGATTAATATTAAAAGTATATATTTGTTATTGCCATTGAACTTTTGAGTCCTAATTTATGCTTAGGCCAATTTCCAGCAAAGGTTATATATGCTTTTGCATTCATTTGACATTGGACACACTCCTGCAAACATCCTCTGCTTGCTAAACACTAATTTGACATGACTGACTGCACACCCATGCAAAAATGTATTACATTTAATAATCTTGAATGATAATAACAATGAAAACACTAAACATCGATGTTGATTCATGAATTGTTTTTATCAACCCCTATTAATTGCTCTATCTAAAATTGCAAATAACCAATTTTAGTAATTTGTTTTAAAAATTTTGACTTTTAAAAGTAACCTGTAAAAATACAAATAAAATTTCCTGCCACTTTTTACACTGTATTTTGTTCTGACGGAAATGTTCCATTGCTGATAAAGACCAGGTAGTGCCAAGTGAAATGGAATGGAAAAAACAAAAAAAAAAAAATAAATTCTACAGTGCAAATGAAGGACACTCAAAGAAGATAGCCAACACCTTTACTTACTTTTTAGTATTTTTAGGCTTGCTTATCACCTTGATGCTTACATTCTGTGTGCAGATAATGATGGGAGCTGTCAGAGATCTTGGATTCACTGCTAATGACATTAATTTGACATACCTACGCTTTATTATGTTAGATGTTCATGTTGTTACGAGTATTTATGCCTGTACTTACTTCTTTATACTTTGAGGCTTGTTTTTCCTGATGATGGCATTCTGAGCACTGCTAACTATTGGATTATCTGGGAATTTAATAAGAAGCTTCTGCCCACAAAACTCGTAACCTTGTAACACCTCCATGGCACGACCAGCAGCAGCCTTGTCTGCATAATTTACAAAAGCGCAGTATTTTTCTTTCAGAAGACGGACACTAGTAACACGACCTTGTCTGGAAAGAGAGAGATATAATAAATAATTGAGATGGGGTGTGACGGGAAGTTATGAAAAGGGAGCAGCAGTTGGGTCGGTTTGTGTGGGTGCAATTGCAAGATGAGAACTACAATCATGGTTTCCCCTATTTCCTAATAATCTATGCCATAAACTGCTCCATTAAAAAAATCTTATATTTTTTGGTACCTTTATTTTCTTAGCTTGAAGCTATGGCCTCTTGTTCTCAATGTTGTAGATTTAACAAATTCCTCGTAAGCAGCACTGTCAATTCCGATCATGATACAGAGGACCCTCGGGTGACGAGCAGCCCCATCTACGAGCATTTCAGGTAACTAGTGAGCCACTTGCAGAAAATTTGTCTCAATTGACGAGAAAAACCACTTGGTGCGTCCTAGTGTTCCCGATGGTTCTCAAATTCTCGGACGCCTCCAACAACAGTGTTGTTGTTTTATTGTGCAAAATAAGCATACCTCTGCATTATTTATGTTTTTTTGTGGATTTGTAACTACAATTTGTAAGCCACGATGTCGCCAAAGAAGCTGCTTGCTAAAGACAGTGTTGTCACGGGGAAGGTGGAGGGGGGGAATGGATGGATGGATGGATGGACGACGGATGGATGGATGATGGATGGATGGTGGATGATGAATGGATGATGGTGGAGGGGGAGTGGATGGATGGATGGTGGAGGGGGGATTGGATAGATGGTGAGGGGGATTGGATGGATGGTGGAGGGGGGAATGGATGGATGGATGGTGGAGGGAATGGATGGATGAATGGGGGAGGGGGGTTTAATGGATGGATGGATGGATGTGGAGGGGAACTGGATGGATGGATGGTGGGAGTGGCTGGATGATGGGGGAGGGGGACTGGATGGATGGATGGATGGATGGATGGGGAGGGTGATGGATGGATGGATGGATGGAGGTGAACTGGATGTGTATGGTTGGAGGGTGAACTGGATGGATGGATGGTGGAGGGTGAACTAGATGGATGGATGGATGTGGTGGAGGGGGACTGGATGGATGGGAGGGGGACTGGATGGATGGATGATGGATGGTGGAGAGGGGGCTGGATGATGGATGATGAAGGATGGGACTGGATGGATGGATGGTGGAAGGGGAACTGGATGGATGGATGGATGTGGAGGGGGGACTGGATGGATGGTGAGGGGACTGGATGGATGGTGGAGGGGGGACTGGAGGGAGGATGGATGGTGGAAGGAGGACTGGAGGGATGGATAGATGGTGGAGGGGGAGACTGGAGGGATGATAGCTGGTGGAGGGAGGACTGGAGGGATGGATGGATGGATGTGGAGGGGGGACTGAGGGATGGATAGATGGTGGAGGGAGGACTGGAGGGATGGATGATGGGGGGAGGGGGGGACTGGAGGGATGGATGGATGGCGGAGGGGGGGACTGGAGGGATGGATGGATGGATGGATGGATGGTGGAGGGGGGGGGCTTGAGGGATGGGATGGATGGATGGTGGAGGGGGACTAGATGGATGTGGAGGGGACTGGAGGGATGTGGAGGGGGGACTAGATGGATGGGAGGGGAACTGGATGGATGGATGGATGACGGTAGAGGGGGGGACTGGATAGATGGATGGATGGTGGAGGTGGACTGGATATATGGATGGATGTTAGAGAGATGGGTAGCAAAGTGGGTGGATAGGCGGCAGCAGTGTGTGCAGGAAGGCAGTAGTGAGATGGTTGACAGAGCTGGTCACCCTCCCCACTACCTCCATCCCGCACCTTCACTTACCTCCATCCCCCCATCCCGCACCTCCCTGCTACCTCCATTCCCCCAAATTCACAAGAGAGCCCGCCTGACTCAGAGGTGGATTCTCCTTCCACACCCCCTCTCCTCCTCCTCCCCCCCCCCATCGTCTCCCTCAAGCTAGCAACGATTCTTCATAAGGTAAACCTACAATTGAAACAGTAAAACAAAACATTTATAATAATTACATGTATTATAATTACATTATAAAAATCACATTGATGTTTTTCGGGGGCGGACTTCCTCTTCCTCACCACGACATCTCATGAGCCACTTCAGCTTTGGGTTGATGTTCCG
>WNGS01163947.1:17153896-17173393 GCA_020271785.1 Procambarus virginalis | reverse complement strand
TCCTTACCAGCACTGGCCAAGCTGCTCAAAGTTATTGGTCTCCTCATTTTCATCAGACGCACAGTACAGTTTGGAATTTGTGGCCATGTGACAGGCGCTGAGAAGGATTCAGATTCCTCTGGGCTCCATGCTCCAGCTGCTTTTGGACTGTGCCCCAGTGGTTTTTGTTGTGACCCTGGGGGGAGATGGAGGAAAAAGGGGAGCTCTCTTCGGTCCGTTTTCCTTTGGAGCTCGATGCTGCAAGTAGCTCATCTGCTCTTTTCTTGGGATTTGGCTCTGCGTGGTTTTAAGGGTGTGACCAATGCTTTTGCAGACAATTTGTCCCACTTCCTTCCCATCTGCACAGAGTGAACTGTATACACCACCACCTTTCTATAGCTCTGTGAGATGTTTGGGAACCCTGACATGGATTTGGCACCTTACTCTTTATGCAGTTCCATTGCCTGATCCTGAGGCCCTCATAGTGGATTCTGGATGTTCTGGCCATTTGGTGATTGGCTCATCCTTGGTTTTTGGCGCTGCTTGTTCGGTGTCTGAACTCTGGCATTTTTCCGCTGCTCAACCCCTCAGGAAATTGACCCAATGACGTACCTAGCGGGTTCGACCTCAGCTCTTCGCATCTTGAATTTTGACACTTTTATCACCATCTTTACTGCAAACAGGTGGCTAAATTGATGGTTTCCTACTTGTGGTTGTCTTCTTGGTGGCGGTATGAGGTTTCCTGGCACTCTTTCTGCTACTTCCTTTCTCTTCATCGTTGCTCTTTGGTTTCCAAGCATGTGGTTTTTGTTCCTTTTTGTTGTTTTTTGATCAGAACTTAATACCAAATACTGTACCTCTTGTTGTGGGTGATGGCAGAGCTGCTGTTGCTTGTATTCCACGTTGAAATGTCCTCAACGCTATTTTGTAAGCTTTCTCGTGTACTGTTTCACCTATGACCTGCTCATGCACTGTTTGAGCCTTGACTGCATTCTCACTTTTATTTCTTTTTTCCTTCTAGATTTACAGTGTCCCCTTTAGTCCAGGATTCTTTTTCAACAGCACTATTTTTGTTGGACCTGGCTTCTGGGTCGAGGAGTTTTACTCTCTTCTACAGAGGCGGGGTTTTGTTCTTTGGCCCTCAAATGAGTGGGAGGGACGGGGCAAACAGCGCACACTTGTTTTGAGAGATTCGATCTTTTGTTTGCATTGTTGGAGAGATCATTCAGTGGGTTGCGAGGGTTTGGTCCTTTTTGAACCCAGCAGTGGTTTGTATTGGTTTGCTGCCTTTCTGGGTGCCTTCCCAGGTGAGGCATTGGAGTGTCACCGGCTCCCTGCGCCTGTTGTGAGGTGGGCCAGGTACTGCCCAGTAGGCAGAACTAAACTCCATGGCTGACACTATCTAGTAGCTGGGAGCCATCTCACCAAGATAGCTTAAGGGAGCCACTAGGACTCTCCCAGTAATTGGCATTTCATGACATTCGATGCTGGTTTTCCCTTAAGATCGTGTTGCAAGACCTCTTGGTACTGAAGTGATTTTTAGCAATTTTCTTTGATTACTTTGTTAATTTTGAATGAAAAGATGTTATCAGCAGTATATAGGGAGAGAGGAACTATCTTAATATTGAATATTTGTTAAATAGAATGAGAAAAGTGAGGAAGTCTGGGGAGTGCCATGTGAAAGGCAACTTATGGTAATAGATATGGACCACTTATTTAAAAGGTCAAATGTAACACACAAGGGCAACAGCTTCAAACTCGACAATACAGGACAAAAATCAGGATATGTTTTTTTCCCCCATGGGCTAATAAACCAACAGAATTGCCTATGCCTTAAGCTGTAAATGCTAAAAAATTACTTCAGTTTATAATTCAGCTGGAAAAAATCCTAGGAATATTGAGGGACCTTTGAGAAGCCACTAGCTTCCTGTTCCCATTGAGGCCAGTAGACATGGTGGCCCTCGGGTAAATTCATAAAAATTCAGGTAAATTTAGATAAATTTTCACTACAGAGTTATCATTAAAATTAACTTTACTCAAAGGCAAGTACAAAAACCAGCGTTGAATGTAATGAAACGTCATTTTCTGGGCGAGACCTGGAGGCTCCCTGGAGCTATTCAGGCTGATATGAATGTATTAGATGTAGGCATCAGTCAAGTGAATGGAGTTCTTGACTACCGGGGACCACGAGCCAGAACCTGGTCCCCTTTGAGAGGTGTGAGAAGCAATGGCCAATAGAAACCCCATGTGGTTGGAAGCATTGTATGTCTGCATCAACTGGGTCATGCACTCAAAAATGTAGGCACCCCAAAACAAACCCCTATTCTGGTTAAAAAAAAAAAAAAAAAAAATTGCTACTGAAAGCCGAACTATTGCACAGAACTCTCCAAGTGAAAAACAAGCAAACCAGCATGACGTCACAACAGTCACTGCACACTGTCTGCACAGTTCCCCCCCCCCCGGGAGGAGGAAGGGGAGCTCCAGACCCCCATGCTGGCTATCCATCCCCAGTTCAGAGGCTGGATGTCAAAAACCGTGAAAACCGCTGACTGGAGGGAGGTAGGGAGGTAGGGATGCTGGGGAGCCTCTGGGTCTCACCCAGAAAATAGCATGTCATTACATTCAACACTGGTTTTCTGAGAGAAGGCCCTTCAGCTCCCCAGAGAGACTTACCCGGGAGGCGGTCGTCACTCACTCCTCGACTCGAAGTTGTGACAACTGGCTGCAATCGCCGACTAGAAGTTTGACTAGGGGTCTGGAACATTAATTAACCCTCAAACCGCTAGGGGCCCAAATGGAATTCACACCCACAGGCACAAAAAAAAAAAAAAAAAAAAAAAAA
The DNA here is from genome assembly GCA_020271785.1 of Procambarus virginalis. Classification (NCBI taxonomy): domain Eukaryota; kingdom Metazoa; phylum Arthropoda; class Malacostraca; order Decapoda; family Cambaridae; genus Procambarus; species Procambarus virginalis. The sequence continues at coordinate 17,170,572 of WNGS01163947.1, read as the reverse complement.
TCTTTCGTCTTATAGTTGTGTTCAATTTTGTTTCCTGATCGCAGAAAAAATAACAACAAAATTGTAGGTGGCATATTTTAGCCGCAATAGGGTAGGGAAGTGTGGCAAAAACCAGCGTTGAATGTAATGAAACGCCATTTTCTGGTGAGCCCCGGAGGCTCCCTGGAGCTTATCGGGCTAATGTATGTTATGTTAGACCGGGACACTAGCTATGGAGTTCAGACCTACCAGGGACCAGCGCCAGAACCTGGCCCCTTCAGAGAGGTTTCAGGGAGCAATGGCCTGGAAAACCCCATATGGTTGGGGGTTTTCCTTATCTGCCATCGACCGGGGTTAGGCACCCAGAAAGGTAGGCGTAACAAAACAAACCCCACATGGTAGAAAACTACAACAAACCGAACAGAGAGGTAGAAAAACTCCCTACAATCACAAGGAAACAATCAAACAATCACTTTACTGCCGCGCCGGTTGTCCGCGCAGCCCTCCCCTCCCCGGAGGGGGAGGGGGGGGGCCCCGGACCTCACCGCGCCGGCTGCCGTCAGTTCGGAAACTAGGCTTCAACCACGCGAAAAATCCGCCGACCGGACGGGAGGGAGGGTAGCCAGGGAGCCTCCGGGGCTCACCAGAAAATGGCGTTTCATTACATTCACGCTGGTTTTCTGTGGGGAGCCCCTACGGCTCCCTGGAGCTAATTACCCAAAGAGAAGGAAAAAAGGGGACGTACCCGGGAGGCGGCGCCACATACTCCTCACGCGAAGTCGAGACAACTGGCTGCAACCTGCGACCCAAAGCAACACAAGAACGCCGAGGAGCACGGACGTTCACCAAATAACGGGCGGCCAGGACCCTGTTCGATTCCAAAAACCACGCGCCCGAATATGTGCCCAAACATATTACCAACACAGCAGCCAAAGCCCGCAAACTTCCTAAGGCAAGGGCACGAGGATAGACCGCAGGCTGGCTAGATTTAATAACCTTGCAGACAACTGGGAGACCCGAACCCTGGAACAGGAACGAGGGAAACTGGATCAACCCAAANCCCACAAAACCTAGCCAGTCCCTGAATACCGGATGAACCGGGACGTGCCAATACGCGTCCTTGAGATCCAGGGACACCATCCAAGCGCCCCTCTCCAAGAGAAGACGGACCTGGGACAGAGTAGTCATCCGAAAGGAGGGGCACAAAACCCACGGGTTCAGACGGGACAAGTCCAGAATGAACCGGCGGTCCGCACAGTCCCGTTTCGGAACTGAAAACAGGCGGGAAACCCACCTGAGGGACGCCGTCGTTTCGACGACGCCCAAGCGAACCCACTCCGAGATGACCCGACGGAGCGCAGGAGAAGAGGCCTGCCCCGCCAGACCCGAACCCCCCGAAGGAGGAAGAGCCACCCAACGCCACCACAGGCCGCGCGACACGACCCGAAAAGCCCACGAATCGTGGGACCAGGCGCCCGCAAACCGGGCGAGCCGCCCCCCCATCGCCCCGTCAACGGGGCGAACCGCGAAAGGGCCGACGCGCCTTCCGAGAATCAAGGCGACGAACAGAACGGGTCCCACCCCGTCCAGCAACAGCGAGAACCGAATCTGGCACCAATGGCCTACCCCGACGAAAAGACCCCTGAGCCCTAGCACGACCCTTCCGGGAAGGCCCCCCACGAGCCCCCCGGAGCAACAACAACTCCGACATAGGCCGACAACTGACCGAGGCCGCCTGCATATACCACTCAACAGCAGACTGCAAACAGCAACGGGCAAAAGGGCGAGGACAAACGAAGAGCCAGGGCCCAGGCGGAATCCAAGGAGGAAGCCAGCACCGCCTGACGACACGCGAGGCGAGAAGCATAGAACCGCGAGACCGCATCACTCAGGATTGGCGCGAAGAGCTTCAACAAGGCAGATGACGCCCGCACAGCCGAGGGCAGCGCACTAGACCCAGCAGCAGCCCCAAGCGCACCCACATCCAACTCGAGCCAATTCGAGGAGAGCTCAAGGAGGGAAAAGAAACGCAGAGCTGAAGCAAGCAGGCCACGAGTCCGCAAATCCTCCGCAATCAGGGCAGCCGAAAGGGAAGGAACCCGCACGTGAAGCTGCATGACACCAACATCCCGCGGAAGGGCAGGAGCGAACAAACAAGCATTCAAAGGCTCGAAAGCGCCCCCCAGGAAAACCTGCAACGCCAAGGAAGCCTCTCGCCACTCAAGCGCACGGGACCGACAGAACGTGTGCCAAGACTCCAACGAAAAGAGAGGGCAGTCTGCCAACCAAGACGACTCCGGAACCTCATAACGAAACCAGCACGAACCTGGGGATCCGTACACAAAGGAACGAGGATCCATCAGGAAGGCATAATCCGGGTCACGCAAGAGGTAAGCCGCCAAGGCCTCCCGCACCTCCGAAGCAGAAACACGGTGAGCGGGAAACCTCCGGAAAGATGGAACCGAAGAACCCTCGGGATCACGGAACCGAACCCGGGGAGGGGTGGACACTAAATCCAATTCGTACGCGGAGGGAGCGAAAGAGAACCCCTCTCCTTGTAACACTAAGCCCCGCTCGGAGGGCAAAAAAAACCCAGGCGGGGTCCAACGGGCCCCAAGGCCCCCAAGCCAACCCCTCCCCAACCCCAGGAACCTCACCTTGAGGGTCCGGGGCCGAGCCGTCCTCCTGAGCCCCCACCCCCAAAGAAAAGGCGGGGGCAGCCGAGAAAGCAGGAACAAAGGGGTCCACTGGCCAGACCCAGAAGCTTCGGCAGAAGGACCAGGCTCGAATGCCTCCGCCCCTGCCCCAGAAGGGGAGACCCCCGAGACCGCCCGAGTCTCACAACCAACTAAACCCAGCCCCGGCTCGGAAACCCTCAGACGTTTAGGAGCCGGCAGCAAGGGGGGGGGGGGGGAACCGAACGAGCAGGAGAAGGGGAAGGACTTGGAGGGGCGGACGGAACCAGTGTCGAAGCGACACCCACCCCCAAGTCCGGGTCCCTATAACCAAAACGGGGCAGTCTCGGGGCATCCGGGGCAGTGACCAACCTAGCACGTTGCAGCAACCTAAAACGAGCATGCAACGCCTCTGCTGCCGTCACCCGCATATCAGGCGCAGTAGCCTGGGTGAACTGGAGAACGTACAGACAACACACGTCGCACGACTCCGGGTCAAAACAATCACCGACCCAACAGGCAGCATGGCGGAGGCAAAACCGGTGAGTGTCCCCCGGAGACAGGGGGACAGAGCAACCGTCAAACTCGCAGGACGCGAGAGGGGACTCAGGGATCACATCCATCGGACCACGTAGCCCCCGTGGGGTTTTCCAGGGCCCTTAGCCTTGATAACACGCTAAGGGAAGCCCAGGCAGGGTACTGCTAACCGGCACCCAGAACTACCAACAAACTGCTATAAGCTGAACCCCCGGGACGTGTACACTCACAGGGGCCAAGCGGGGAGTACCACCAATAGACAAAGTGGAGAATTACCCTCAAAAACAGCTACGGGGACCAACAGGCAGACCCCCCCACCTGGCAAAAACAAAAACAAAAGAAAAACCCCGCAAGAGGACAACGTACCCAGGCGGAACAGAGCCGGCCGCTGTAATTGGTGAAAACTAGCGCGCAGTACCCCGCGCCCCTGCCAGTGTCGAAAACTACCCCCTACCCAGAGACAAACAAGGGCAAGAAAAAACCCCAGCTGACCCCAAGGGCGGCCAAGTACCGAGCAATACACAGCACAGCGGAGGTAGATCCCAAGGAGACCCAGGGAAGATAGCCCTAAGCCCCAAGGGCAGTACTCACAGGGCACCTAGGGAAGATAGCCCTAGGCGCAAGCAGCCCGAGCACCGTAGAATAATACTCCTGGCCCACACACCACCAGGAACAGAACTGCAACCGCAAACTGGGGCCAGAGGCACGACCGCACCAGATCGCATCAGCCTGAGAACTGAAGGTTGGGTCGCCGGCGGTGGGGTCTGGGGCTCCCCCCTTCCCCCTCCCGGGGAGGGGGGGTTGCGCAGACGGAGGCGCGGCGACATGATGACGTCATGAGGATTAATTTTCGTTTGGGGAGTTCTGTTCGCCTCTTCGGTCTTCGGTCGCAATAGTTTACCAGAATAGGGGTTTGTTTTGGGGCGCCTACCTTTCTGGGTGCCTTTCCCGGTCGATGGCAGACATAGAATGCTCCCAATAATAATAATAATAAGGGAGGTCTCTATAGGCCATTGCTCCTCGTGCCTCTCTGAGGGGGCCAGGTTCTGGCTCGTGGTCCCCGGTAGGCAAGAACTCCATGCATTGACTGATGCCAGAAAGTTATACATATCCATTCAGCCTGGATAGCTCCGGGGAGCCGACGGGGCTCCCCCCAGAAAGGCTCTATTGAAGAATGAACTGGTTGGTGAAAAAATTCAGCACTGATTTTAATTAAACGTCTCTTTCTGGCAAGTCTCTTGGGTGGCTCCACTAGCTACTGACCTGGTTAGCTCCAAGCCAGAAGCATCCCACCAAGTCCTTTGAGTCATAAGTGCCTACCAGGCATTTATGACTCAAGCGACCAGGACCAGAACCAGAATCTGGCCTCCAAAATCAAGGCGAGGGAGTCTGGAGAAACACAATCAACCCAGGCCAAAAGGTTTTATTTTACATACATACATACATACATACATACATATATATATATCTATTTCCTGACAAATCTTTCAAACATTCATCCAGACCCAGTTGCTAGTTAGAAAATTACACTCGCCCACCACCAGATGGCAGCTACAGCAACTTGGGCCTGGAGCATACCTGGAGAGGGTTTTGGGAGGAGTTCTACTCCCTGAGCCTATCCTAGGGCCAGGCTCGACACGTGATAACTAGGTCCAACAGGCTGTTGCTTGGAGTCGCAAGCCCACATATCCACTACAACCTGGTAGATCTGGCACTTCTTACAAGGACTAAGTGCTTCTTGAAGTCATCTACCTTTGTTCTAGCAATATTTCTAATGCTTGCTGGGAGGGTGTTGAACAGCCGTGTACCTCTGATGTTCAGACAGTGTTCTTTGATTGTGCCTATGGCACCTCTACTCCTCACTGGCTCTATGCACTTCCTTCTGCATATTTTGCTCCAGTATGATATTATTCTACTGTGCAAATTTGAGACCTGGCTCTCCAGTATCTTTCATGTATATATTATTTGATACCTTTCTTGTCTCCTTTAAAAAGAGAACATTTTGAGAGCTTTGAGACAGTCCCAATAATTTAAATGTTTTATCATTTCTATGCATGCTGTACTCCTACTATTTCAGATATCTATCCTGCTCTGAAAGAGAAAGTGAGTACTGAGCAGTACTCGGACGGATAGCTGGCCTCTTGCTGGCTACCTTGAGGTTATCTTGAGGTTATCTTGAGATGATTTCGGGGCTTTAGTGTCCCCGCGGCCCGGTCCTCGACCAGGCCTCCACCCCCAGGTACCTATTTACTGCTAGGTAACAGGGGCATAGAGTGAAAGAAACTCTGCCCATTGTTTCTTGCCGGCGCCTGGGATCGAACCCAGGACCACAGGATCACAAGCCCAGCGTGCTGTCCGCTCGGCCGACCTCCCCCGGCTACCTCCGGCTCCCCCGGCTACCTCCGGCTACCCTCAACAGACTTGAGCCTTCCTAGAACCAAGGAAAGAAGGAAATGGTGGGAATAGGAAGAAAACAAAAAGACGTTTCATTGCATTCAGTGCTTCCTTTCATACGTGCAGGATTTACTTTAGTGGCTTTCCAAGCTAACTCACTACACAGAACAAAAAACCAGCGTTGAATACAATGAAACGCTTTTTTTGAGAGAACCCCCAAGGCTTCCTGAAGCTATCCAAAATGACATGTGCCATATTAGTTTGTTGTCATCACTCCCTGGAGTTTTTAATGCCTACAAGGGACAATGACCCAGAACCTGGCCCCCACAGAGGCGCAGGGAGCAATGGTCATATGAGCACTCTACATTTAGAGTGTCATGTCTGCCATCGACTGGGAAAGCCACCAGAAAGGTATGCTAAACAATACAAACCCCCTACTGGTGAAAATTGTAACCTACATCTGAACAGAGCCAAATAACTCCACCCAAAACAAAACAAACAAGCAAATCGTCATCAAACTGGTGTGCCCACTCGTTAGCACCCCCTCCCCCGCTCTCCGGGGAGGGGGAGTCCGCTCAGGCGAACCGGCAGCCCACCACCGAAGTTTGTAGAATGATGAAAACCTCCGACCGGAGGAAGGGAGGAGTGTAAGGGAGCCTCCAGGACTCACCCAGAAAACAACGTTTCATTACATTCAATGCTGGTGTTTTGTGGGGAGCCCTGTTGGCTTCCTGAAGCTAACTACTCACAGATAAGGAAAACGAGGGACTAACCCAGGAGGCGGCAGCACCGCAAGTCTCAAGACGAAAACGAGACTCCAGACCGCAATAGACGTCCCAAGGCCACACAAGGCTGGAGAGGGCATGGAACAATCACAATAAATCTGACGGCCAGGAACCTATCAGAACCAAAACCCCCGTGCCCAAATGTTGACCCAAGACACTACCAAAAACAGCGACCAGAGCAGCATACTTATGCACATTATGGGCATGAGGGTAGACCGCAGGCTGGCAGACTTGAGAACCCTGCGGACAACCAAAGAGACACGAGCCCTGGAACAGGGAACCAGGGAAACTGTAACAAACCAGGGGATTCCAACTGGACAATCAACTTGGCTCGTTGCAACAAAAATACGTAGCATGCAATGAAGCCGCTGCCTGACCCATTACATCCTCAGACAAGGAATGAGTAAACTGAATGACAAGCAGAGAACAAATCCTGCAAGAATCGGGGTCATAGGTGTCACCGACTCAACAGGCAGCATGACGGAGGTAGGACAGGTGATCTTCACCGCGAGGCAAGGGCAATGAACAACCTTTACCATCGCACAAAGCACAACAGGGCACAGAAGACACATCCATGGTAGCCCCGAGCCAAATGGGGATTTCCAGGGGCCCGTAGGGGTACATTAGCCCAACAGGAAGCCCAGGCACTGGGGCTAGCTAAGCCAATAAACCCTGTCTGTTGCAGGCAAACTAACAACCAGAAGTCGCCGTGAAACCTCAGGGCAACAGAGGAGGACCACCAACACAACATATGCAGGCCTAATGGGAAGCTAAGCAGACCACCTCTGCCAAAAGCAAGCAAATATGCTAAACACAAACAAAACAAAAGCCCCCAAAGCAACACACAAACAAAGTAGCCGTCAGAGAGAATCGTCGCAAGCTGTGCCGGCCGCAGTGTGCCCCACCCAGCAAAATCCACTCACTGCCTGGGGGCAAGATGGGAAGCCCCAAGACCCTTAATGTACCCGAACGGAAAGAACAACGCCAAGTGACAAAGCCCTCAAACGGGAGTGACACCCGAACGTACCAGAGAAGATAACCCTAGAATGCAAGGGAAATACTTACTGGGTACCTAGGGAAGGGAACCCTAGGCGCATACAGCACAGCGTACTGAGAACACCTGGTAACACCCCACACACAGCTGGCACTGCCACAAGGGCACAATCCAGACACGAAAGCGAGGGCAGAGAAGACTTGTAGACATCAGGCACATCGGTCATGAACTAGGGTGGTGGGCTGCCGGCTCGCCTGAGCGGGCTAGGGGAGGGGGAGGGGTTAACGAGCGAGCACGCTAGTTGGATGACAATTTTCTTGTTTGTTTGTTTTCTTTTGGGGAAGTTCTTTGGCTCTGTTCATATGTAGGTTACAATTTTTACCAATAGAGGGTTTGTATTGTTTTGCCTACCTTTCTGGTGGTATACCCGGTTGATGGCAAACACGACAAACTAAATGTAGAGTGCCATCATATGGCTATTGCTCCCTGTGCCTCTCTGAGGGGGCCAGGTTATGGCTCGTGGTCCCCGGTAGGCATTCAGAACTCCAGGGACTGATGACACCAAGCTAATATGGTACAAGTCAGTTTGGATAGCTTCAGGGAGCCGACAGGGCTCCCCACAGAAAAAGGCATTGAATGTAACGAAACATTTCTTTCTGGTTAGGCTTTGGTTGCTGCCTGTAGCTAGCAATGAGGTGGCTTCTACACATGAGTAACATCAGCCCTAGAAGTCCCTTATAACTTATTGGAGACAAGAGCCAGAACCTGGTCCACTCAAAAGAGCAGAGGTGTAACAATAACTCTCATCAAGAAGACATCCAGACAGTAAGCAGAGTAAAACATATAAATGTGCAGGATTCACAGAAAAACAAGTAGCAGCAATAATCCACTCATTAGTCAATTTGAACCCCTCTAGTTACAGCTGACCACTGCTAGGTGGTAGCACCACCAGAAGCTGTCGGCTTCCACGTCAACACACACCCCAGTCTGAAGCAGACCACGAACCAATGCACCTGGTAGGGAAGAGGAACAAGGAAGCCACACCAAGGCCTAACTAGAAAGAAGCATGTCAATGCTGGTTTCTAGAGCTGAATGGTGGCTTCCTGTAGCTAACGACAGAAAAAATGAAACTGTGACCTACCAGGAAAAGGAGAGCAAGGAGAGCAACAACCCTCGATGAAGAGAGCCCAGGACAGGAAACTCGACCAAGAGCAACACTAGCCCAATGGCGACCATGATCACTGACCAGGTAATGAATTGCCAGGACCCTGTTAGACCGCCGCAATCTTTTGAACACCAGGGGTAGACCACAGGCTTGTTAAATTTAATGACACTAAGGACAACCTGGGAAAGATGTGCCATGGAAGAGGGAACTAGGGAAAACAGGATCAATGAACAATACATCCCCAAAGCAGTCTGAGTGGAGTGCAGGTAGTGATGAACAGCCGCAATCAGACATCTGATGTGCCTCCAGCCAAACAACCATGAATCGATAACCAAAGGACCCCTACTGAAACCATCTCATGTTTTGCCAGAGAAGAAGGAGAAGGCTGCAAAAGAAGAAACTGACCACTATGGCTGAAAGAATAGAAGCCCAGTTTCAGGATGAGCATAACGCTCCCCAATTCAGCAACTAGAAGCAAAGAGCCTTAAAATTCCCCAAGACTAAAGGGGCGACTGAGAACTGAGGGGGACGAAATAAAGACCAAAACGAGACCAAGATGGCTCAGGAGAAGAATGAGTAGGTCAGAGGTGGGAGAACATATGAGATAACATACAGAATGGTGCTGAAGAAGCATCAATGCCGAATGCCAACAAAAGTGGCTCTGTCAAGGCCAAATGATAAGATGCGACAGTATCGGTCATAAATGCCAATCAAGAAACTACGACAAGAATGACAAAAACCACTGAAATAAAAAAAAAGACAAGCAATAAAGAGGAAGAAATGAAAAGAGCAGCAAGAAACGTCATACTTTTGCAGTGATTTAAGATGCAAGTAAGATACCAATATCTCATCCGCATGAGCAACTTACAAATGGTAACAGACCTGCATAAAAAAATTACAGACATGAATATGAAGGAGAAAGTTGAACAAAGAACATCACCGGATCGATTTGCAGGAAGAAGAGGAGCCATGGGAAAATGTTCAGATTCAGACACCAGGCCAAAAGAGCCAGAATCAAGGCTGAGCTGGCTGCCAAGGAGCCAGAAGATCACCCTGCCTAAACAATCCAGTTTAAACAACACCTGGAGCAACAACTGAACCGGAGGGAAGAGGTAAAGGAACCCTTATCTCAACCAGATCAGCCAAAAGGCATCCACCATAATAACCTCGTGATCACGTAAAAAATGGAATGGAGCCACGTAAAAAGATAACCGCCAGCTCCAAGATGACGTGAAGATGTCCACCTCAGGGGTCTGAAAAACTCAAGAGAGGATACCAATGAAGGAAGAGCTGGTGAAAAGCAAAATGAGCTCAATCCTGATGGTCCCAAAAGGCAGGAAAAAGGAGAGAATCAGAGAAACCAAAACATAACCTTTAGCTGAACTCTGCCTCGGGAAAACACCACAGAGGCAAAGTTCAGGCTCCAGCACAATTGCTTGACAACCATCAAGTAATCCAGTGCCAGTCCAACACCAGATAGAGAAGAGTCAGTTCTTCAGCTGATGCAACACGTGCTCCCCATCTACAGTAGGGCTCTTGGATCATCTGTAAGATATGACTGGCACCAGTGCTTTTCAGCTAAGTTCATTTTGGACTTTGTCCTGTGTGGCTTTGGGTTTGTACACTGTTAGTGCAACATGGGCATGATGTTTTAGAGTGCTTGGAGCTGCATGTGCCCAGGGTTACCTTCCCAGAGTGCTCTCTTTGTGCTGAACAAATCCACAAGGGCTGTGACGAGGATTCGAACCTGCGTCTGAGAGCATCCCAGACGCTACCTCAATCGACCGAGCTACGACATGGTATAAGAATTGCAACCAGAAATTCTAATGAATTTACTTGGATCCTGCAGCCTCTCCGAGACACAAACCAGAATTTTACACACTTCACCCATGCACTTGAGCTATGTCAATAGGCCGTTCTACCTCTTCACCCTTACTTTATTACACAGACGTTCTCTTTGTGCTGCCTCTGCACTCACAGTTCTCTTCTCTGAAGTGTTGAGTTTAGTTTCTTAGAGGGCCTTCCTGCTTGGGTTGGCCCTCTCCTAGGGAAAGTCAGGGGTCTCGTTGCCCCTCTGTCTTGTCCTAAGATGAAAGCAAGCACTGGCTGGTGGGCCACAATGATGATTCGCGTCCTTGTATGTATGGTGCACCAATGTCGGCCTTTGCGTGCTTGTATGTATGGTGCACACCAATGTCGGCCTTCACGTGCTAGTATGTATGGTGCACACCAATGTCGGCCTTCACGTGCTTGTATGTATGGTGCACACCAATGTCGGCCTTCACGTGCTTGTATGTATGGTGCACACCAATGTCGGCCTTCACGTGCTTGTATGTATGGTGCACACCAATGTCGGCCTTCACGTGCTTGTATGTATGGTGCACACCAATGTCGGCCTTCACAGCTGTTAGTTCAGGCTGTGTCAGCTTAGTTTTAGGTCTATTGTAGCATCCCCAGTGCCTGATGTTCGCTTGGTTTACTCCTCAGGCCCTGGAATTCCCTAGGGTTTCAGTATGGCCAAAAAGATATTCCCTCCAAAACTGTTTCTCACCTTGTGTGTATTTGAGGGTTGCTTGCCATCAGTGCCATGGGGTGACGATCATTTGTTTTGCCTCCACTATGCTGCCNACGCCACAGAAAGGCAAAGCACAGCCCCCAGACAGAACCCCTACGGAAATGGTCAAAACAGACTGAAAAAGAGGGACAAGGTGTGGGAGCAAGCATTACAGAGAAGGACACTGAGACCAAACCCTAGGCCCCAGACCCAAAACAGACAAAACGAAAACTCGGAGTAAAATCAACACTCAAACGTTCCCAGAGAAACAGAAAACGAGCAGAAAATACCAGAGAAGCAAAGAAACGACAATAGGGGAATAAAACCCTCAAAAGGTGAAAAACTCCCCCAAGACGCTCGCTCGCACACCCCGGCGCATGTAAACAAACCACAACGCTGCCCTGGTGGCCACGCCAAGAAACCGGCAGAAGAAAATGGCCACCATAACAAAGGGCTGTGACTGACGTAAAAATACGAAAGCACGCCAGCAAAAGTGGGAAGGAAGCAGACTGGATGGGCGAAAAACTCCGCCCAGAAGCAGAAAACCCAGGCAGGGGCAAACAGCCCCAGAACTGCTAGTAGGCATCCCCCACAGCCCCGGGAACCCGCAACAGAGGCCCCAGGGTAGAGCCGTCGTCCAACGCCCTCCACCCTTAAAGAAAAGGAAGAGTCCATGGGAAAGGCAGCAAGAAAGGGCCGCTGGTAAGACCCAGAAGCTTGGCAGTTGGAACAGGCTCGAAAACCTCCATCCCCAACCCGAAGGGGCAGCCCCCGAAACCACCCGAGTCTCGGCCCCAACTAAATCCTGCCCCGACTCCAAACTCGCAGACGGTCCGGAGCCGGGAACAGGGAGGGAAAGGGGCGAACAGCACCTAACCAAAACGGGGCGGCTCCCGGGGCATCCGAGTGGGAACCAACCTAGCGTGTTGCAGCAACCTAACATAGCTTGCAACACGGATGCCGCCTGTACTCTGAACAGTAATAACAGCAGGAGAGTACTGGAGAACAAGCAGAGAATATCTCTCGCAAGACTCTGGGTCAAGGTATCAGTGACCCAACAGGCAACATGACGGAGGTAAAAATGGCGACTATCATCCGGAGACAAGGGCACAGCAACCAACGATCCCGTACAAGATGGGTTGGAACCCGGAAGACACATTCAATGGTCCACCAAGCCCCGACAGGGGGTTTCCACTGTAGGTGAACCTACGGGAAGCCCGGGCAAGGTGTTGCTAACCGGTTAAGAAACCCAAAAATAACAAGGGGGTAGAAGACAACACTGAAAACCCCTGCTACGTGTACAATCATGGGGGCCTAGCAGAGGCCACCAAACACTACCAGTGGAACTATAGCCACACTAGGCAGACCCCACCAGGCAAAGAAAATAAAAACAAAAGAAAAACCTGTAGAAGTACACCGTCTCCAGAGGCAACAGGAAACGGTTGCCGCTTAGGTGGCAGGTCGCGTAACACCTTGACGCCCTAACCAGCACAATACCAGTCCCTACCCAGGGCCAAACAAGGGTCCCAAGCCCCAGCTGGCCCCAAGGGCGAGGCAAATGCCGAGCAGCAAGAATCTCTACGGGAATGGTTCCCGAATGCTCCAGGGAAGATAACCCTGTCACGCAGGGGCAGTACTCACAGGGCGCTTAGGGAAGGAAGCCCCTAAGCGCATGCAGCCCTGGTACTGATGAGGAACACCTGGCCACCGCACAACACAACACATGGCAGTGAGCGCCACACATGGCAAACACCGCCTAGGAAACTGAGGCCAGAGAAGCGTCTATCCCGGTTGACATTAGCTTACAACTGATGCTAGGCAGCCGGTGCGGTGAGGTCCGGGGCTTCCTCCTCCCCCTCTCGGGGCAGGGAGGGCTGTGCGGACGATCAGCACGGCAGTAAAGTGTGATGTTTGCTTGTTTGATTGTTTCCTTGGGATTGTGGGGAGTTTCTACCTCTCTTTTCGTTTTTTTTTTTAGTTTTTTACCATGTGGGGTTTGTTTTGTTATGCCTACCTTTCTGGGTGCCTAGCCCCGGTCGATGGCAGATAAGGAAAACCCCAACCACAAGGGGTTTTCCAGGGCCATTGCTCCCTGAAACCTCTTTGAAGGGGCCAAGTTCTGGCGCTGGTCCCTGCTGGGTCTGAACTCCTTAGCTAATGTCCCCGGTTTAATATAACATACATTAGCTCGATAAGCTCCAGGGAGTCGTAGGGGCTCCCCACATAGCATGCATTTTGTAATGACTGTTGCAACAATTTAATGTAATGGCTGTTTGCTGTTAATGACTGTTGTAATAATTTTGTAATGGCATGGGCATGAATAGCCCATGAATAAGCTCAATGATACAGGTACAGCCTCATTTACATTTCTAGATGACCTTCCACCTGATTGGGTTTAAATAAATGGTTATTTCCACAAACTAAAGATATACAGTACACACCAAATCCCACTCAATACTTTACATATAGATAATTTAGCCACACCTAACAAGGATGTGCTAAAGATATCAAATGTGGACTTAGCTCTGGTACCAATTCCACAAAAAACCAGCGTTGAATGTAATGAAACGCCATTTTCTGGGTGAGTCCCGGAGGCTCCCCGGAGCTATCCAGGCTGAATGGATATGTATAACTTTCTGGCATCAGTCAATGCATGGAGTTCTTGCCTACCGGGGACCACGAGCCAGAACCTGGCCCCTCAGAGAGGCACGAGGAGCAATGGCCTATAGAGACCTCCCTTATTATTATTGGGAGCATTCTATGTCTGCCATCGACCGGGAAAGGCACCCAGAAAGGTAGGCGCCCCAAAACAAACCCCTATTCTGGTAAACTATTGCGACCGAAGACCGAACAGGCGAACAGAACTCCCCAAACGAAAATTAATCCTCATGACGTCATCATGTCGCCGCGCCTCCGTCTGCGCAACCCCCCCCTCCCCGGGAGGGGGAAGGGGGGAGCCCCAGACCCCACCGCCGGCGACCCAACCTTCAGTTCTTAGGCTGGATGTCAAAAACCCAAAAAAAACACCGCCGACCGGTAGGGAGGGAGGGATGCCGGGGAGCCTCCGGGACTCACCCAGAAAATGGCGTTTCATTACATTCAACGCTGGTTTTCTGGGGGGAGCCCCGTCGGCTCCCCGGAGCTAACTACCCAAAGATAAGGAAACAGGGACTTACCCGGGAGGCGGGCCGTCCTCACTCCTCAATGCGAAGGCGAGACAACTGGCTGCAACCGCCGACCCAATGCAACGCAGGCCCGACTAGGCCCAGGGACATTCACCAGGTAGCGAGCGGCCAGGACCCTGTTCGATCTCCAAAAACCCCGGGCCCGAATGTCCACCCAAGACATGTTGCCAAAAACAGCCGCCAAGGCCGCAAACTTACGAACGTCGTGGGCCCGGGGAAAAACCGCAGGCTGGCTACACTTTATAACCCTGCGGACAACCTGAGAGACCCGAGCCCGAGAACAGGGAAGAAGGGAAACCGGATCAACCCAGAGCGCATCCCCGGCCACAGAAGCCGTGGCCCGCAAATAACGGCGAAGAGCCGCAACCGGACACAACACATGATGCACCCCCGGCCTGACCAACCAAGCGTCAACAACCCAAGGCCCCCTCCGAAAGGCAGCCGTCTCATTCTTCGCCAGAAAAGAGGGAGACGGCTGCAACCGAACAAAACGACCACCAGGACCGAAAGAGCAGAAACCCCGGCGCCGGAGGAGAGCATGAAGCTCGCCCACCCGACCCCCCGAGGCCAAAGCCAACAGGAAAAGAGCCTTGGAAAAACAATCCCGAACGGAAGGGGCCACCACAAACCGGGGCAGAGAGAGAAACGAAAGCACGCGGTCCAAAGACCAAGACGGCTCCGGAGGAGCGTGAGCAGGCCGGAGGTGAAACAACGCCCTAGATAACTTGCGAAACGGGGCGGAAGTAACATCCACCCCGAAAGCAAGCTGAAGCGGCTCCGCCAACGCCGCACGATACGAAGCAACAGTATTCGGCATAAGACGACGGTCCTGAAACAACCAAGAGAGAAAGGACAGAACAACCCTATCAGAGACCGAAGAACACCTACGCAGTGATAGGAAAAACCGAAAGGACCGCCAGGAAACCTCATACTGCCGCTGAGACGAAGCACGCAGGTGGGAAACCAACAACGAAGCCACCTGCGCACCATACAACGAATGATAAACCTGAGTCAAAAACTCCAGACGCGAAGACTCACGGAGAAGATGGAACCAGCCTCGTACAGGGCTGGACCGATCTGCTGAAAGAGGCGGAGCCGCGGGAAGACCCTCGGGCACGGACACCGAGCAAGCAGCGCCTGAAACCAAGGCTGGGCCGGCCACCAAGGGGCCAGAAGGACAACACGACCCTGGTAAGTCTCCAAGCGAGTCAGGACCTGGAGCAACAGCGGAACCGGGGGAAGAGGTACAGGTAACCCCACCTCTCCCAGTCCAGCCGGAAGGCGTCGACCCCGACGGCTTCGCAGTCGGGAAAGGGCGGCACATACACCGGAAGACGCCTCGACCACGCCGACGCGAAGAGATCCACGTCCGGAGTCCCGAACGTCTGGCACAGCCAAAGGAAGGAGTCGGCATCGACCGTCCACTCCGAAGACAGGGGACGGAACCGAGAGAGGCCGTCCGCCAGGACGTTGGACACCCCCGGACATGAACCGCCAGGAGAGCCAAACCCCGAGAACTCAGCAGACGAGTCACCCGAAGCGACCAGCCCCAAAGAGCCAAGGACCGCATCGAACCCCCCGGTTCAGACAATGAACCACCGGGGAGCAGTCCGAATGGAGCCGGATCGTCGATCCGCGAGCGACTCGAATCCTCCGGAGCGACATCCAAACAGCCGCGAACTCCCGCACCGTGCTGTGAGCCCAACGGAAGGACGGAACCCACCGCCCTGGCCGGCCTGGTGAGCACTGGTCACAAAACCCCAGCCAAGAGACGACGCGTCCGTGTACACATCGAGCGAGGGCTCGGGACGGCGCCAAGGCACCGAACCCCGAAAAACCCGAAGAGGAAGCCGGCGACGCAGCAACCGACGCAAGGCACCCGGGGTCGAACCCAACGATCGCGAGAGAGGCGGAAGGGCCGGCTCCGAAGGAACCAAAACAGCCGACGAAGCCACACCCGACCCGGCGGGTAGACCATCATGGCAAAGTTCAGGCTTCCGCACAAACTCTCGAGCAACCGCCTCGTGACCCGGGAACCCCTCAGAAACAGGCGAAGGCGGGACCGCAGGCGCAAGAGAGCCGCCGGAGGAAGAGACAAGGAAGCAGTCCGAGCGTCCCAAACCAGACCCAGCCAAGACCGAACCTGAGAGGGAGCCAGATGGGACTTCCTCCAGTTCACCAAGAACCCGAACCTGGCGAGCTGGGAAAGAACCAAATCCCGGACGAGCAGACATTCTGACCGGCTGGGAGCCCAAACCAGCCAGTCGTCGAGATAGGCCAGAACCCGAACACCTAGCAGACGCAGGCGGGCCACCACGACCCGAGTAAGGCGTGTGAAAACGCGCGGTGCCAGATTCAACCCGAAGGGAAGACAACGAAAGCGGTAACCCTGACGCCCCACCACAAAA
>WNGS01163947.1:17132939-17153175 GCA_020271785.1 Procambarus virginalis | reverse complement strand
CCACTCTCAGGACTTATGCTATCCCTACCATACCTGCACCCCTCCCACTGAAGACTTATGCTATCCCTACCATACCTGCACCACCTCCCACTCTCAGGCCCTATGCTATCCCTACCATACCTGCACCCCTCCCACTGAAGACTTATGCTATCCCTACCATACCTGCACCCCTCCCACTCTCAGGACTTATGCTATCCCTTCCATACCTGCACCCCTCCCACTCTCAGGACCTATGCTATCCCTTCCATACCTGCACCCCTCCAACATTTAAAATTTATGTACAGTATCCATTATATCTAATAAAAGTCTTTCATATTTTGATGATTTTATTAAATGAAATAATGTTTACATGAGCAGCAGAGTTTATTCACTCCAGAATAACCAAAACTACTTTTTTTTCCTTTTTTTTGAATCCACACTAAAGATAAATATCATTTATATGAGGAGCAGGTAACAGCAAATGCAAGTCAATGTCAAACTTAATACCTTCAAACTAGACTTAGTTTATTATAAAAAGAATATTGGAGAGCAAGTCTAGGGCTCATCAAGGAAACATTAAACCAAAGTTGACAAAGGTTGTGAGGTTCTCAGGCATGCTGTCGAAGTCACACACACTCTTAAGTCTTATGTATAGCAATTTCATATTGTACTCCTCATCTGTAATGAATTTACACTACTCTAATGTAATTGAGGAAAATGTTTTGCATACATCTGGTAAGATTTTTACAAATAATTATGACAAAATGGAAGTGATACAAATTTAGAAACAAAATTAAAATTGTAGAACAATTATTATACATGTTAATTAGTTATATGATACAAAATGCACAATTATATCTCCAACAGAGTAACTAATTAATCACTAATAAATATATTATTTTCCTGTCATTTATAATGTTTGTGTTCAAGTTTAGAGCATGTATGTATACACGCGTACAAACACATCAGGCACTTTAAAAATAATAGTTGTGACCTCAAGGATTATATATATTAGGAACACGCTCATGATGGCATTAGTATCTGAATAAACACACACCTATTGGGCAATTGATGTATAACAAAGTAAGATGATGAATTTGTTGAATATAAATAAAATTTACAACAATTGCCAATGCTGATTTATCAGAACACATTTCAGGCTATCAACAGATTATTATACATTAGTAAATATTATTTTAACTTCTTTTAATAAAATATTATAAATTAAATTGTAAACAAAAATGGCCACATTAACATTATGATTAAACAAAGAAAATACAAAGAGCCACCTTGTGTTCTTTACTAATACCACAGCTTCTCAAGTGTCATTCATCGTAATAATTCCGGTTAGCAAAATAATCCTTCAAGTCTACTTTCCACCTTACAATACCAGATTACAAGGTCTACATACAGCATTTGCCATCAATTCTTACATAAGGTAAACCATTCTCCATTATGCTGCCTCCTGACTGAGGATATTCTTCTACAGCATCCTGAGCAACCCCTTGCATATATATTGTTCAACTTAACCTAAATATACTGTATAGTGAAGGCATAACTGAAAATATATCATGAATATCACATTAAAACACTTTCCCTTTAATGATCATGCATGATATTTTGTGCTGCACTCTCTTCATTCAATATAAATTGTGAGGATATTAGTCCAAAAAGCCAGTTTCAATACTGCCAAGTAAGATGATGATAAATGTCTTAGACATGTGTAACTTTCTGGAATGATAAAATATTGATAAATCTCTTCTTATTTAGTTAGCATTGTATAATCTGTAATAAATTATAATTTATATCTATTTTCAAAGAAAGAAAATACTCTCCCATAAGCTTTGGCTCTAACAAAACAAAATGTCTCTAAATTGTACACTGATTAAAACAAAATAATATACATTTGTAAGATTTGTATATAAAACTACATTTCAAAATATAAATATAAATTACACAAAAAAAGGTTAACATGAAGTAACAATTTATCGAGACATTTGGTAGAAAAATGTATATACTGTAGTATGGTTATCTTGCAAAACAATTTTTATTAACAAATCAACCAACTCGGACCATTATCGGGTCACTACTCAAGACACTAAACGCGGTCTCAAGTCACGAGTGCTGCTTTTGACGACGCATCTTTTTGTTTGGGATGGTTGATAAGCACCACATTCAAGGCATCTGAGGATTTTTTCTAAACGTTATAACTTCCAAATCTCGAAAAAACAATTTCTAATACAAGAAGGAACTAGTCTTCTTATCCTTTTTAGTATTAAATAAACAACCAATGGGTGTTTACAAAACCATTTTTTATTATCAAACTTTTAATTTCAAAAAGGAAGAATACTCTATCAGGCCATAGA
This sequence comes from Procambarus virginalis, assembly GCA_020271785.1. Taxonomy (NCBI): domain Eukaryota; kingdom Metazoa; phylum Arthropoda; class Malacostraca; order Decapoda; family Cambaridae; genus Procambarus; species Procambarus virginalis. The sequence continues at coordinate 17,150,830 of WNGS01163947.1, read as the reverse complement.
AATAAATTACTTTTGCCACGGTTTTCTATCGACTCCTTTATTTTTTGGAATGTGCTTGTGTTTGCAGGCATCACCAAAGGCACATCCTGTTGTGCGCCAAAAATAGCATTCATCACCATTAACTGGTCCCTTGAGCTTGGCGCCGTTTGTCTGTAGTTGAGCCTGAGCCTGGGCCTGAGCCTGGGCCTGGGCCTGGGCTTGGGCCTGGGCCTGGGCCTGAGCCTGGGCTTGGGCCTGGGCTTGGGTAGAAGTAATGATGGCAGTACCTGGGACACCATTAACTTTCACGTTGCTGCCATAAAGCAAAAGTAAAATGTATTATTCTTCAAGAGTACCTAAGGAAAAAGAAAAATTCTGAAGTATTATAGAATCTTGTTTGCTATTATGAGCATACTGTATAAAGCAGCAGCAAAATCTTAGGTGATGCCCATAGAAATCAATCAAGTTACTGCATCTTCCAGTAAAGTGGAAGCATAAAGAAAAACCCCATTGGGCTTTGCCATGATACAAATCATCTGTTGAATGACACTAACTCTATATATATATATATATATATATATATATATATATATATATATATATATATATATATATATATATATATATATATATATATATATATATATATATATATAATATATATATATATATATATATATATATATATATATATATATATATATATATATATATATATATATATATATATATATATATATATATATATATATATATATATATACTGTATATATAATAGTCTGGTTATGGAGTACATCAAAGAAAAGATGAGTAAGTGATATATGAATTAAAGAATGAAAGTAATTTTTAGGAGTCACGATAAAAAAGAGCTGGTGATCTGAAATGCAATGTCTTTTGGGAAGATGAAAAGAATAAATGGAACTATAGGCATCATTCCACAAATAATTTTAGTGTGTAGAATGTGATGAAAGGCCTAGCACTAAAAAAGAATCTGCTCTTTGAGAATATCACTGAGAGTTTATGCATTTAATGTCTAACTTCACACTAGAAAGGAAGCTCAGTAAACCCTCAAGTTTGCGGTATTATGATCCTACAGGTCTTGTGAACTTTGAAGCGTGTACAGTATCTCAAAATTAAGATTTTATAGAAAAAAAAAAGGATTGGTTCCAGAGACTGACCTGAAGGGTAGAGGTATTTGTGTAAATAATTTTGTACTGTACTTCATTATTATCTAGTAATGCAGACGAGGAGTCACAATAACGTGGCTGAAATATGTTGACCAAACCACACACTAGAAAGTGAAGGGGTGACGGCGTTTTGGTCCGTCCTGGACCAATCTCAAATCGATTGCGAGACTTTATTGACTTGAGAATGGTCCAGGACGGACCGAAACGTCGTCGTCCCTTCACTTTCTAGTGTGTGGTTTGGTCAACGTATCTAGTAATATTACTATTATTTTAATATAGTTATTATAATGCATTACAAACAATGTAAAGAAAATAAAAACACACATTGTACTTACCAAAGTGTAGAAACAGGTAACTCCACTGTGGAGAACTTGTACGGATATTGTTTGTGCGTTCACTTGTGCTAAGGCCTCACACTTTAGTTCATTCAACGTTTTTAATTTCATATTTTCAAAGCATTCAAATCACACCATACTTTCACAAATTTTGTGATTTTTGCATTGAATTATGAACACCAAAAGTGCATGACATGATTTACCATTAAGTGGATTTCATATAAACATTTTCCCCCACTTACTAGCCTTGGACACATGTAGTGGTTCCTAGCCTTTATTGATGACTTATGCACAATAGTAGATGCTGAAAATGTTATAATAATCCAATGAAATTCTAACATGGTATAATTAGGGTAACTAATATGATTCTCATCCAGTTTAAGCTCAGTTCAATGCGAGTGTCTCAGGATCATTTGGGATTGAGTAATGTGTCGGAGAGTTGCTCTCATGGAAACTTATAAACTTTAGGCCATTTCAAAGAAATAAAATATTTTAGTAATTTTATTTATGAATTTAAAATTGTTTATAATACATTATAAAAAATTGGATTCATATATGTGAAAGTAATTATCAAATCATATGTGAAAATTCAATAATTATACACAAATGAAATACTGCTCACTGACTTGCCAAGCTTCAATCTATCTATTTCATAACTGTATCTTAGAATTATCCCAGCCCCACGAATGTGTGAAATAGGGCAATGATAATGTACGTGTCTTATATTTACATAAACAAAACAAATGCTGGTCTTCCATGATATGAACTAGTCACAATAGTAAAATAAAAGCAGGCACCCAGTAATAATGACAATTTTATGGACAAATAGGACTTGAATGGACCATTATAGATCTAGGCCTCAACTATAATTGTTTGATGCTTAATTAAGGAAGGGTGAAGTTGACTGTTGCCATTGATATATATATATATATATATATATATATATATATATATATATATATATCTATATATATATATAATATATATATATATATATATATATTATATATAATATATATATATATATATTATATCGATATATATATGTCGTACCTAGTAGCCAGAACGCACTTGTCAGCCTACTATGCAAGGCCCGATTTGCCTAAGGCCAAGTTTTCACGAATTAATTGTTTTTCGACTACCTAACCTACCTAACCTAACCTAACTTTTTCGACTACCTAACTTAACCTAGCCTATAAAGATAGGTTAGGTTAGGTAGGGTTGGTTAGGTTCGGTCATATATCTACGTATTTTAACTCCAATGAAAAAAATTTTACCTCATACATAATGAAATGGGTAGCTTTATCTTTTCATGAAAAAATTTGAGAAAATATATTAATTCAGGAAAAACTTGGCTTATTAGGCAAATCGGGGCTTGCATAGTAGGCCAAAAAGTGAGTTCTGGCTACTAGGTACGACATATTATATACTATATATATATATATATATATATATATATATATATATATATATATATATATATATATAATATATATATATATTATATATACGTACCTAGTAGCCAGAACGCACTTCTCAGCCTATTATGCAAGGCCTGATTTGCCTAATAAACCAAGTTTTCATGAATTAATTGTTTTTCGACTTCCTAACTTACCTAATCTAACTTTTCGGCTACCTAACCTAACCTAACCTATAAGATAGGTTAGCTTAGGTTAGGTAGGGTTGGTTAGGTTCGGTTATATAACTACATTATTTTAACTCCAATAAAAAAAATTGACCTCATACATAATGAAATGGGTAGCTTTATCATTTCATCAGAAAAAAAATAGAGAAATATATTAATTCATGAAAACTTGGCTTATTAGGCAAATTGGGCCTTGCATATTAAGCTGAGAAGTGCGTTCTGGCTATTAGGTACGACATATATATTATTTATTATATATATAATATATATATATATATATATATATATATATATATAGATATTATATATAATATATATATATATATTTATTATACAATCTTTTATTGTATTTTTTTTTAAAATTATATAAGCTGTAAGATGTCCTTTCCTAGAGAAATATGAAGCCATGAATGGTGAAATAATGAATGTGATTAAGTTTATTGTATAGATAATAAATCAAATCTACACCCCCACTGCTTATAATGAATTACCTTCCTTCAAGTGTTTTAAATGTTCTAATGCCCCAATAAATATTCTTAAGCTGTGTGAGTTTGGATAATGTGATGTTTGTACAATATAAGAGTGACATACTAGAGTTGATGTAGTTATTGAACATGATTTGAGAATTATATGAATCAACAGTATTAAAAAATATGTTGAAAATAGAAGCAAACTGCTATAATAGTCATATTGGCTTAGCACTTTCTTCTCACAATTACCTGGATGCAGCTCAAATATTTATTGACTTCATATTACAGAATAAACTTTTGTATTGCTTCTATTTTTAATGTTCCATGTTTGCTTTGGGTGTTGTCTACATGTCTTAAATTTTTTACCTTGGTTTAACAAAAAGACTAGGGTGATCTCTCTCTCTCTCTATGTGTATATTTCAAGATAAAGATACTGTACATAAATAATACAGATGACACCCCTCCTGCCCTTACCTCTTGTATGCAGTATGTGTGTAATTACCTAACTGTAGTTATAGGATGAGAGCTACGCTCGTGGTGTCCCGTCTTCCCAGCACTCTTTGTCGTACAACGCTTTGAAAGTACTGTACTGACAGTTTTGGCCTCTACCACCTTCTCACCTAACTTGTTCCAACCGTCTACCACTTGTGTGTGTGTCTGTGTTATCTGATCCTCTGACAGTGTTGTGTAGAAAAGTCGCATACATTGTAGAGGCTGGCTCCATCCACCAACATCTGGATAGTTGTGTCTCTCCATATTTATGCAGGCGCGTGCGTGTGTATGCATGTGCGTGCGTGTGTGTGTGAGAAGAGTGACATGAAAGCCAAAATAATATAATTTCTCTAGATGGTGTCATAAGCCTTCTCCAGGTAAAAAACAAACTGCAATAATGGAGGAATTTGCAGCAGTACAAATGATGACTTCCAAGACCACCAAGACATCAGTCATGCAACACTTGTGAAGGCCAAATTGGGAGGGGGAAGAGGTAGTGATTATGTTCTTGGTACCACACAAAACGTACATTACCCCATACGTTCAAAAGAGTTTGCAGACAATTTTTAAGGGCAATGAGACAAAAATTCTTATGGGAAGTCCCATGAGCTCCAGGTTTTTATGGAAAGAAAACCACCATAAGCCAGCCTATAGGGACCAAAGTTGACTTCCAAATGCAGCTATAGATCAGCAGCAAATATTGCAAGGTACACAGAGGGAGATGATGGCATATCTCATAGCGAATACTGTCTGAAATCGCCGCCATAGAATGTCATGCAGAGGGACAAGGAGGACTGGAGTTTAGAAAGAGTGAAGTGATTATCATAGTAAAGGGTAGGTGGATGTGAGTAAGCACGTCCAAGGGGCAAGATTCAAGAAAGGGCTTACGAGTAACGAAAGCAGAAGGAAGACAAGTTCTGAAGCTAACAGCTGAAAAATGCAAACCAGTTCATTCCTGACCAACACTGGATCTGTCAAAATGGAACCACAGAGATGAAAGACGAGTACCATATCAGGAACAAATTTATCCACAATTTTATGGATTTTTCTTCCAGAGATGAGGGAGAGGTGGGGGATGTCAACAGTAATGGTGGAGACATATAATTTCCAACTCTCATATTTGGCTGTACTGGTGGAAACGGAATAAGTGATTCAGGTGTTTTCCAGCATCAGTGCCTTTTCCAGGTCATATGCTTAAAGCGCACAACCCAGGCACAGTCCAAATTTCACCGAGTTACACCGTTGTTTGCCAAAGAGGCAAACATTCAGGGAACAGAGCAGAGAGTAGCATGTAATAAGGTGTGAACATGATCCAACACATCAAAATTTAGGAGAGAGAAAGGAGAAGTCAGAACTAAAGATTCTAAAACATGGCCTCTGGTATTTGTAAGGACATTGCCAAAGAGGGCAAGTCGACAGTGAAAAACACCTAATAGGAGCACAGGCGCTGTCAATGAGTCTGAAAGGTGTTTAAGATTGGGAAAATAAATTGGAACGCATGGAGGGAGATGAATGGAACAGATGGTATGCCATTTATTCAAAAAGTTATGGGAGGCGGTGGAATAATGTTTAACTGAAAAAAGGAGGGGAACAAAAGGAACCTCAGGCAATCAGAATAATGTGAAGTATCATTGAGAAAATCATTGGGTCAGGATGGGGAGTTAGAATGGGGAGGAACATCATTCAGGATCAAGAGAGCAGTAGAGTTAGTATCAGAAAAAGCTAGGAGAGAAAGGAATACTGTAACTGCAGAATTGGCCAGAACAAGCTCCAAGCATTGACTGATAGATATAAACGCAAAGTAGTAAAAACTGCAAGATCAAAAATTGTTGTTCATTAAAATTGGCATAAAAACAGCATATATTCCATTGAAGAACAGACAGTGAAGAACAGCCATGAGATAAAACTAAAGAAATTACAAATACAAAAGGTCACAAAACTAAGGAAAATCAGGACCAGGATCAGAGAAATTAGGGTTGGAGCAGGGAAGGTGGGGTTGGCATAGATAAAGTCAGTAGAGATGGTTGGATCGAGAGTGTTATGGTAAGGAGCATAGGTGAACAGACAGGCTATGGTGAGGAAGAAGATGCCGAGGAGAGGTGGTCAAGAACATTAGGCCAAGTAGGGACAAAAATAATGGCATGTTCTGGATCAGGAAGTAGCACCAGAGATAGGAAAAGAGCAGTGGGAACTCCTTTAGCAAAGTCAGACAGCACCACTACCGAGATGGGAAGAAATGCAGGAACAATAATGGGAGAAGGACTAAGACCTTATCCATTTGGGAGGAAGAGGGAGGGAACCAAACTTACATTTCTGACTTGAGAGAGAGGCATGGTAGCATCAAGGTATAGTGAGATATTGTAGATTCAATTATCTTAGGTGAGGAGGTAGAACAAAAAAAAGGTGACACAATGACGGTTGGGAGGAGAATGGATTTTGGCCCAGACAGCAATATACCAGGAGGGCCAAAAGACAGAGGGAAAACTGAGGAGGAAGACGTGATCGAGAGTCGGAGGGGCTCACAGTGGATAAAGAGCAAGAAATGGAGAAGCAATGCAAAAATCTTAAGAAAGGAAAGACCAGAAAGAGGGGTGGAAACACCGGCCAGCGACAGCAGTGGAACACTTTTGGCTTCAGATCGTAGAGAAGCAGAAGAAAAGAAGCTTGTGGAGCTTGTGCATACATAGGCACGATAAAGCACCTAAACTACTGGGATCATCTCAAAGCTCTCCAAGTGTACTCTTTAGAAAGGAGACAAGAGGGGTATCATATAATATATACATGGGAAAATACTGGAGGGCCAGATCCCAAATTTACACAGTACAATAGCAAAATAATGGAGTGAAAGATGGAAGAAAATGAACAGAGCCAGTAAAGAGCAGGAGTGTCATAGGCACAATCACAGAACACTGTATGAACATCAGAGGTCCATGGTTGTTTAACATCCTCCCAGCGAGCATAAGAAATATTGCTGGAACAACCGTGGACATCTTCAAGAGAAAACTAGATAGTTTTCTTCAAGAAGTGCTGGACCACCTAGTATGTGGTGGATATGCGAGCCTGCGGGCCGCTCCAAGCAACAGCCCGTTAGGCCAAGCTCTCACAAGTCAAACCTGGCCCCGGGCCATGCTTGGGGAGTAGAACTACTCCTAGAACCCCATCAAGGTATGAGGTGTTGGGGAATAAGTCTTAGAACTGGTGGTGGACCTTAGGAAGGGAAAATGAATGTGGTAGGGGAGCATGACAACACACCGAGTTGACATGAGCCATGTCAGAAAAGGAGGAAAGAGGTCGGACCTGCTGTCTTGCCTCAAGGAAAAATTGTAATTTCGATGTTTTAGGTGGAGGATGGTTTATTCAAATTTATAGAGTATGTGAGATCGAGAAGAAAACAGAGTGGGCAAAAACAGCAAGCACAAGAACAATCTGACCTGGAATGGTCGGAGGCACCATACATACATAACAAAGAGAAAAACACACCACACTACAGCACTTCGAGGTTCCTTGCCTGAATTTCCAGCACCTATTGCAGAGGTATGGAGTAGGGATGTATTCCTGAACAGAGCATCTGCACCAGCAAGTATTACCATAAATGGGAGGGTCAGACTATCAAAAGTTACTCTGACCACTCTAAGGGGATGGCGATGATGATTGCGAGGGGATTGAGTAAACGTGTTAACCTGGAGGATTAGATAACCTAGGGCATTGAAGGTATTTATACTGTACTGTATCCACATAGCAGTCCTTAAGTTTCCTGTTCCCACTGGACCACGGGACAGGAGAATGACAGTGCCAATGCTCGTACTGTATTTATAATGGTAATTTTTGGAGACCTGAACTGGGGTCTCACCAATGCAAAATAGGGTAGCTAGGCGAAAGGTGACCACCTTAGAAGGAGCCTCAACAATGTGGGTGACATTGTTGGCACCCCACAAAATTACACTCTGCAAGGTGTCTATGTGAAAACTGTCATGATAAGTATGGTCATCATGGCAGACATCAAAACATACAGGCCTTGTAGCGAAGCCAAACAGATCATGGTACATAGCGGTGGTAGTAAGAAATGCACGGGCTCGATTGTAAGTACTGTATGTCACTGTGGACCTCCAGTTAGGAGGAGGGCAAACGGTGCTGTTGTAACCATCAAACATCATCAGTTTCTCCAGATGACAAGAAAGTCACAACTTGAGACTTGAAGGTCAACCCTGCTAGGGAAGAGGCTGCATAAGGGAGAAGATCAATAGGGATAGCCAAAGTCATAGCCTGGTCTGGGCCCACCATGGCTGGTGCCATGGAGCCTAACCTTCCATCAAAGTCTGACTCGGGGAAACTATTTGCCAGCCCCACACAAGTTTAATAAGGGACGTGATTAGGAGACGACATAAAATTAAGCTGAAATGGACTTTGCTGCCCTGCACCCCTGTCCACCATGAAGCCCAACAAGGGGTGACACAAGCAGATGGGGAACATCAAGGTTATCAAGAACAGAACATGTGGGGTCACCCGGTGACTGATAGGGATACTAACCCTGTAATGCCCACTTGACCTACTGTCTAACCAGGCGAGCTAGTTAGATGAGCAAATCGATTCAGGTGGGCCCCACTGAACCTCCTGTTTTAACCCAACACCCCATCAAAGAAGCACATTGCCCTCCAGGGCTGCAGTTGCTGGGGTAAGCTCAACAACCAGATGAAGACACAATGGGTGAAGCCATGTATGCGTATTTTGCCTGTGCACCATCAGATCAGATAGAAGAATGGAGCAGAAGACACCCCATCCTACCTGCAGGAGGTGCACAAGAGTCCCTTTATCATTTCAGGAACCCCCAGTGAGGAGAAAGTGCAATGAGTACTCTAGTGAGTACTCTAATGAGTGCTCTACAGTAATTTTGTGGTAAGGATGTTGTGGGAGGACTTGTGTATTGTGCAGTATGGTTTGAGATAGGAGTGGAAAGTAACCAAGCTTCGGCACATCTGTGGAACATATCCTCATTTTTCTCGTATAACATTCGGTTTGATTTGCATGATTTGAACATGCTTGACATCTTTTAGGATTGTATTCTGTATGCAAATTGAGGGTTTACTGTACACAGCTTCTTCATCTTTACTATAAATTCATATATACCGAGGGTTGCAAGCAATGTTTATGTACTTTAGATTTGGAAAAGTATAATTATTTTTCCCTTATTTGTATCTTCCATAGCACATACTGTATAACTCATTCTTAAGGGAAGGCTAACTGAGTATCTTTTAAAATAGATACATCCTGAAGTGGCTGGCATGAAATATGAATAATGGACGTGATGAAATAAACTACTATGTAAATGACAAATATACAAAAGTTTGAGTAGACAAGAACAGTGTAGTATAAAGAATATGAGTTAATACCATGCCTCCAAGATAAAGGAAAACAAGAACATTCAAGGGAAAACAGGGTAAATTTTTTTTAAATACAATAGCAAAATTAAAATCAATAAAGAAGAAATGTGTGACATTCAAAAAACATAATTTAAACAGGTGGAAGCAAGAGAATAATGTAAAAAATGATTACATGTTAATGTTTGGTTTGCAAGCAGCAGTACAGTACTATTACAAGAATAGTTTCTTGCACACTCAATGCTTACTTCTAACTCCATGTACTATAGCAGAAACATAGGAGAAATAGGGCAAGGCAAATAAATAAATAAAATTATATATATATATATATATATATATATATATATATATATATATATATATATATATATATATATATATATATATATATATATTATATAATATCTATATATATATATATATATATATACTATTATTTTAATGTCAATCTTGGATAAAGAAATGGTACTGTTCAGAAGAGACACATACTTGCAGACAAACTTCTGTGCAAAGTAAACAATCTGTGTATTGTATGTTTGTGTGCAGTCTTATAGACAACTATGGGCAAAGTCATAGGGTTAAAACTGTAGTGCATAATAAACAATTGGGGAAAGCAATGGCATAGAGGGAAGCTTGCCTTGACTGGACTACACACCACCTGACTATTTATTAGGATAAAATTATTATTGTCACGATGGCAAATGTATGAAGGGGCTGATGGCATGGGATACTAATAGACAAATGTATGAAGGGGCTGGGGGGGTACTGGTAGACAAATGTATGAAGGGGCTAGGGGGGGTACTGGTAGACAAATGTATGAAGGGGCTGGTGGGGTACTGGTAGACAAATGTATGAAGGGCTGGGGGGGTACTGGTAGACAAATGTATGAAGGGGCTGGTGGGGTACTGGTAGACAAATGTATGAAGGGGCTGGGGGGGTACTGGTAGACAAATGTATGAAGGGGCTGGGGGGGGTACTGGTAGACAATGTATGAAGGGGCTGGGGGGGGGGGGGTACGGTAGACAATGAAGGGGCTGGGGGGGTTACTGGTAGACAATGTATGAAGGGGCTGGGGGGGGTACTGGTAGACAAATGTATGAAGGGACTGGGGGGGGGGTACTGGTAGACAAATGTATTGAAGGGGCTGGGGGGTGTACTGGTAGACAAATGTATGAAGGGGCTGGGGGGGGGGGTCTGGTAGACAAATGTATGAAGGGACTGGGGGGGGGGGGTACTGGTAGACAAATGTATGAAGGGACGGGGGGTGGGTACTGGTAGACAAATGTATGAAGGGGCTGAGGGGGGTACTGTAGACAAATGAAGGGGCTGGTGGGGGTACTGGTAGACAAATGTATGAAGGGGCTGGGGGGGGGTACTGGTAGACAATGTATGAAGGGACTGGGGGGGGTACTGTAGACAAATGTATGAAAGGGCTGGGGGGGGGGTACTGGTAGACAAATGTATGAAGGGACTGGGGGGGGGGTACTGGTAGACAATGTATGAAGGGGNCCTGGATTCTATGCCCTCATCGGAGGACTGTTGTCTCCTGTCCAGCTTCTGTTGGGGCCGGGTGCCTGGATGGTGGCCCTGGACCTCCAGGTCAATTCTGGCATGTTCCTCTCCAGTTTTCCGTGACTGACACCGTTGGTGGTGGGCTTCAGGCTTGCCGTTTTGTTGCCTTCCCTATTTTGTAATTGGCACTTGGTGTATTTTTGCATCTTTACCGGATCTGAGTCTGCTTGGGATTCGGTGTCTGCCTACCTCGACAACTGGCTGGTGTGGGCTCCCAGTCGGTCTGCTTGTCTGCTCGCCAGGGGTGTGGTTCTTTCCAGATCGCCGGGTTTGGTTTCTGGTGATCTGGAGGCCATTCCGTCTGTTTCCGTCCCGGTTCGGACCTGGCTGCTTGTTTAGGGCTCTTGGGCCGCTCCTTGTTTTCCCTCCAGAAGTGTTGCTGCAGCTGTGGTCCCGCCTTCGGCTGTTCATGAGGGGTCCCGGGTTGCTCAGCTGTGCTCGAGCAGTTGTGCGGGAGTCTGAACTTCGACGTGCTGGTCTGCCCGCGGGTCGGGTTGGGCTTCGGCGTCTGTTGGTTCCTTCGAGACTCCCCTTCCGCCTCTCTTGCAATCATTGGGTTCGTTCCTCGGGGATCTTGTGTTGGTGCTGCATCCCAGCTTCCTCTTTGGGGTTTTCGGGGTTCCGTGCCTTAGCACCTCCCGAGCCTTCGCTCGATGTGTTCACGGACGGGTCATCTCTCGCTGGGGCTTTGTGACCAGTGCTCACCAGTTGGCCGGGGAGGTGGGGTCTGTCCGCCGTCGGGCTCACAGCACGGTTCGGTAGTTCGTGGCTGTCTGGTTTGCGCTTTGGAGGGTTTGGGTCACTCGGTGCTCTACCTTTCAGCTCCATTCGGACTGTTCTCTGGCGGTTCTTTGCCGGAACCACAGGGTTCTCTTAGGTGTTGGTTCCTAGAGTGGCTCGTTTGCTGGATTCTCAGGGTTTGGCTAACCATGAGGTTCATGTCCGGGGTGTGTCCTGCGTCCTGGCGGACAGCTGTCTCAGTTCATTCCTCTGTTGCGGATTGGCCAGTCGTCGCCGACTTGTTTTGTTGGCTGTCGGACGTATGGACTCCTGGCCATAGACGTCTTCGAGTCGGCGTGGTCTAGGCGTCGCCTATTTTATGTGGCGCCCTTACCCGCCTGCGAGGCGTTCACGGTGGATGCCTTTCGGCAGAACTGGTCGAGGTGGGGGTACCTGTTCCTCTTCTTCCGGTCCAGCTGTTGCTTCGGGTTCTGGCTCAGTTGGAGCCCATTCCCACGAGAGCAGTCCTTATGGTTCCTTGGTGGCTGGCCCAGCTTTATTTTCAGATGCTGCTTGATAGGTGTCTGAACCCGGGGCATTTTCCCGCAGCTCCGCCTCTTTCGGCAGGTCGGATCGGTCCTGTACGTGACTGGTTCGGCCTTCTCCTCGGCTCTTCGCGTCTGGTTTTTTGACGCGGGTATCACCATCTCTGTGGTGATCAGGTGACTTTGTTGACGGTGTCCCACCTGCAAGCTTCGTCTCGGCGACAGTATGACGTTCCTGGTGTTTCTATGCACTTTTTCTTGCTCTTTGTAGGTTGTCTTCTCCTTCGCATTGGGTTGTCTTGTCCGTTCTTGGGTTTTCAGGACTACAATTATTTGATGTTTCTTACTGTCGCCTCGTTTTGTGTAGCACTGGAAGGAGCCGCTCCGGCTTGCATTTGGGGTGGATGTCACATCTGCCCCGTTTCGTACGCTTTCTCGTGTTTTGTTTCACCTCCTTCCTGCTCATGCGTCGCCTGAGCCGTCCTGGTTCTTGATCAGGGTGCCTTCTTATCTTCTCAGTTTGTGGTAGCCCCTTCGGATCAGGTTTCTGCTCTTTGGTACTGGTGGTAGGTTTGTACATTTGCAGCCTTTCTCCGTCCTGGCGACGGTCGAGATGACTGCTTTCCGGAGGGGTTCTTGGGGTATTGATGCTTGATTGGCTTGGCCAGGGGTGCGTCCTGTGTTATCTGGTTGCGCTTTTTGCCGTTTCCTGCGTACTGTGTCTGGGGATGCGCTTTGGGTTGATCTGGTTCCCATCGTTCCCTGTTTCAGGGCTCGGGTCTCCCCGGTCGTCCGCAGAGTTTTTCAGTTTTCCAGCCTGTGGTCTGTCCTTGCACTCGTGCTGTTCGGACGTTTGCAGCTTTTGCTGCTGTGTTGTGTTGATGACGTCTAGGGCTCATTTCAGGCGCAGGAATTTGAGGGTCGCACAAGTTCTTGGCCACCCATTCTTTATGCGCGTCTGCTCCTGTGCATTCTTGTTGCCTTGGGTCGCAGGTTGCAGCCTGTTGTCTCGGCTTCGCGTTGAGGAGTTTGTGGCGGCCGCCTCCCGGGTTAGCCCTTTCTTTTCCTTCTCTATGGGTATGAAGCTTCAGGGAGCCGTAGGGTCTCCCCACAGAAAACCAGCGTTGAATGTAATGAAACGCCATTTTCTGGTTGAGCCTCGGAGGGTCCCTGGCAACCCTCCCTCCCACCAGTCGGCGTTTTTTTTCGTGCTGGTTGAAGCTTAGCTTCCGAACTGATGCTAGGCAGCCAGCGCGGTAGGTCCGGGGCAGGGAGGGCTGCGCGTATGATTGGCACGGCAGTAAAGTGTGATGTTTGCTTGTTTGCTTGGGATTGTAGGGAGTTTCTACCTCTCTGTTTGGTTTTTTGTTTTAGTTTTTTACCATGTGGGGTTTGTTTTGTTATGCCTACCTTTCTGGGTGCCTGACCCCGGCCGATGGCAGATAAGGAAAACCCCAACCACAAGGGGGTTTTCCAGGGCTATTGCTCCCAGAAACCTCTCTGAAGGGGCCAGGTTCTGTCGCTGGTCCCTGGTAGGTCTGAACTCCTTAGCTAATGTCCCGGTCTAATATAACATACATTAGCCCGATAAGCTCCAGCCTCCGGGGCTCATCCAGAAAATGGCGTTTCATTACATTCAATGCTGGTTTTTTCATGCCTTATCGAAATTCAGTCCTGGAATGGTGCAGTAATCAAGTTTTAGAAATATTGTATGTAACAAGTTAAAGTAATGTTAACCAACAAATTAATTTACAGGATGAAGTCACTGGTGGCACTGGTGGTGGTGGTGGCAGTGGCAGTGGCAGCAGTAGTTGAGGATCCCACCCTCTCTGATAAGTTTATCAAACTACTACAGAAAGAGAAATCAACATGGAAGGTAATTCTTGTCACAGATAGTTTGTAACTCCTATGGTTAATATACATTTTATGTCAAACCATTTATGAATATAACTGAAGAAAATAATTACAAAAAATTAAACTTTAAGATGGATAGATAGATTATATTCGGTGGTACCTCAGTTTTTTAATTTAATCCGTTCCCAGAGACTTCAAAAATTGAAATTTTGAAAACCGAAACAAATTTTTCCATAAGAAATACTTAATGTAAATTGAATTAATCTGTTCCACACCCCCAAAAATATTAACATAAGAATACATTTTATACATACTACTACTTATATTTTGTACTACAATATGTACAAGTATATCTTACCTTTATGTAGGACTCTTGTATAGAAGATAGTGAAGAAGGGGGGAGGAGGAGAGGTGTTAGTGTTTGGAAGGGGAGTCCAATTCTATTATAACAACAGTGATGACATTTCTAGGGTACTCACTCTCTCACATTTTGCAGGCATACCACTAGGACCTGGTTGTGGCTCACTGCTTGCTTGTCTTACTAAGAATCTGTCTAAAGACACTTGTTTTTGCTACGTTTTAACACTTGTCTGTAGTGAAACATCACATGTCTCACTATGAATGATTTCTTGTTTTTCCCTCTATCGTCATTCTCACAACTATTTTCGTAGGTTGAACTTTACAAACCACTGACTTTCTTGGAACTCATGGCACATAATAAGAACTTTTCTGGGGGGAGCCCCGTCGGCTCCCCGGAGCTTATCCAAGCTGATATGCTAATGTCAGACTTTGGCATCAGTCATATGTATGGAGTTCTGCGGGCTTACCGGGGACCACGAGCCAGAACCTGGCCCTCTCAGAGAGGCATGGGGAACAATGAGCTATAGAAACCCCCATGTGGTTGAAAACATTCTGTCTGCCATCAACCGGGTCAGGCACCCAGAAAGGTAAGCGTCCCGAAACAAACCCCTATTCTGGTGAAAATTGCTACCAAAAGCCGAACAAGTGGATAGAACACCCCAAAAAGAAACAAGCAAACGATCATGATGTCACACGTCGCCGCGCCACTGTCTGCACAGCTCCCCCCCATAAAGGAGCTCCATATGGGGGGGGAGCCCCATAGCTGGTGTGAGAGACCCTCATACCGGCTATCCACCCTTCAGTTCTAAGGCTGATGCTAGCGGCCGAGGTCGTGTGCTCTGGCTCCAGTGATTTTCAGCACTGTGCTTAGAGTGTGGTGGCTGTCTTCGAGGGGTGCGAGAGCCAGGAGATATTCTACAGTACTCGGGCTGCATGCGCCTAGGGTTCCCTTCCCTAGGTGTCCTGTAAGTACTGCCCTTGGGGCTTGGGGTTACCTTCCACAAGTTCCTTGGGTCCTGCCTCTGCTGGGCTGTTTCAACGCTCATTTTTTCTGCCACCCTTTGGGTGCTTGGGTGTTTTGTCTCCCTTGTTTACATTATGGTAAGAGGCAGTTTGCATTGGTATGGGGCGCAGGGTGCTGCACAGCTTGTTTCCACCATTCATAGTGGCCGGCTCTGTTCCTTTGGGTCCGTTGTCCTCTTGCTGGGTTTTGTTTTTCTTTTTGTTTGTGCCTTGTGGGAGGGGGGGTCTGCCTTGCTTGCCCCTTGGTATTTGATCTAATATGGTTTTCTTCTGGTGGTGCCCCCTGCTAGGTCCCTGGAGGTTCAGTTTTTATAAAGTTGTTTGGTAGACTTGGGCGCCGGTTAGCAGTACCCTGCCTGGGCCTTCCTGAGCGTGAGTTCCGTCTCAGGACCCTGCAAATCCCCATGGGGGCGCGTGGGTCCAATGGATGTGACCCGAGTCCCCCCCTCGCTTTGTGCGAGTTCGAGGGTTGCTCTGTCCCCTTTTCTCAGGGTGACTCATTGTTTTTGCCTCCGTCTGCTGCCTGTAGGGTCAGTGGCACCTTCAACCCGGAGTCCTGCGAGTTTCGTTGCTTGTTGTGACTCGGTTACCCGGTCTTATGCTGACTATGCGGGTGCAGGCAGCATGGGTGTTGCACGTTGAGTTCAAGTGGTGGCAACGCACTAGGTTATTTGCTCCCCGGAATTCCCAAAGCTGCCCCGTTTTTGATTGTTGTGACGGGGCTTGGGGGTGTTGGTTGCTTCGGTTTTGTTCCTTCCTCGTCCCCTTGTCTTTTCCCTGTTGTGGTTTAGTCTGGTTCCCTCCCTTCCCTTTCCCTGCATCCGGATCCCTTCCATCTGTGGATTCAGTTTCGGGGCGGGGATTCGATGGTCTTGAGACTTGGGCAGACTCGGAGGTTTTCCCTTCCGGGGTAGCGACGGAGGCGTTCGAGCCTGTTCCTCCAGCCGAGTTGTATGAGTCTGCCAGTCGGCTCCCTTTCTTAGTAAATTTTCGGCTGCCCTGACTTTTTCTTTTGAGGCTGGGGCTTTGGGGGGACGGCTCGGCCCTGGGGCCTGCCATGGAGGTTTCCGGGGTTGGGGAGGGGCTGATTTGGGGTGCCTTGGGCCCCGTTGGACCCTGCCGGGGTTTTCTACCTTCAGTGCAGGACTTGCAGTTGCAGGGAGTGGGTTTTCTTCTTCCCCGCTCTGTGTACGAGTTGTATAATGGGTGTCGGCCCCTCTCGGGTTTGGATCCTTGTCCCTTCAGGTCCTTCCTATTGGTGGGTACTTTTCGCTGTTTCTACCCCCTTTTCTCTGGGGCGGGACTTCTCCGTCATGGAGGGGTCATGATCTCCCTGTTATCGGGGTTTCTGCATGACTTTCGGTCTTGGGTGCGACTGTGCCTTTCAGCCTTCGTGATATTGTTTGTTTCTGTGAGATCTTGGGGGTTCGGGAAGGTCTTCGATTCTTCCCGCATTATTGGAACATCTGTCGTCTTCCGGTGAGGCTTACCTCAGGTCTTTTTTGGACTCGTTTGTCCTCTTCCGTGATTCTTGTTTTTTGATACTGTCTCGTTCTTTTGTCATTATTTCTTCTCTCCGTGCTCTGTCTAGGCACTGCTAATATTTTGCGATACTCCTTGTTGGTGCCCTCCCACTGGGCGGGATTGTGCGGTTCAGACCTCATGCGTCCTGTGCATGCATCATGGGAGTTTGTTTTGTTGTGGACGGTGTACACAGGTGCTGGTGTTCCGCGTCCTTGTTTTCTCAGGTGCTTCGTTTTCATGTATTGTATACATGTTTCATTGAATATGACTGCATAATCTGTATTGATTATTTTCTTGTTTAGGGCTTCTATTCCTCTGACTAGTGCTCTTGCATCTTGATTTAATTGGAAGAGGATTTCTCCAAATGTCAACTTTGTTCAAGGTGAAGAAAAATAAATAATTAACTGTAGAATGTATTACACTTATTATAAATTTACACAACGTTTCGAACCTACATGGTTAACACTTTTGCGCTCTCGATGCGCACCCCGGCGACCAATATTTTTCTCTCATTTCTGCTCAGTCAACGCCCCCTCGCGTTGCGCGATAAAAATTTTGTATAAATTTTATTTATTATGCGATTTTGTTTGGGATAGTTTAGAAATGTTCGCCATGAAATTTACGTTTTTTCTAATAACCGAAGAGCTTATTAAAGAAAACGGCATGGCAGTGAATCATCTTGGTATAACAATTGTATTATTGACACGACGAGTACGATCGACGTAGTTTTTATGTTTTTTGCAAGTCGAAGGCATCCTTATGTGACGGTTTATACTTATGTTCTTCTAGAACATTCTATTGCGAACACAT
>WNGS01163947.1:17094031-17132929 GCA_020271785.1 Procambarus virginalis | reverse complement strand
CACACTCAGTTACGGACACATCAATATGGCTGGGAACCCAGCAAAACTCCACTCTCTTAAATCTGGTGGAGATAAGAAACAGTTAATGTTGAATTTCGACTTCCACGGGATAGACTGCATTAACCCTTTAGCTGCTAAAGGGTCCTTATTAACCCCTGGGCTGCTCTGAGCTATATGGCCTTTAACATCCACAGACAAAAAAAAAATCCAAAAAATATTTTGTCTTATAAAAGTGTTCACGTGTGTTCCCTAATCACAGAAAAAAAATCATAGGCGACATATTTTGACCGTAATAGGTCGAGGAAGTCTTGCAAAAGTGAGGCGTTGAAAGAGTAATCTTCAGAGGCAGTCAGCTCTGCCCTAGCTGTCAGGCGGAAGTTGCCACAAACATATTATTACCTAATTATTTCAATGTCTGATTTTTCTGTTTTTTTTTGCAGTAATATTATTCAATAGTATGTAGTGATGTATTATATAATAAAATGTGTACTGTATCGCCGTACTCAAAATTATGGTGTGCATATTAGTGATTCAATTATTATGTTCATAAAACAATAAACAAATACTTTTGCGGTTATTACACTATATACACAGGTTATATATAAGTATCTGCATGTTTTGTTCATCATAACGAACCACTAGGTTGGTATGGTGATTCAAAACACCAACGAGTGGGCTGCCACAACCCAGCAAACGCTGCCACCTTCCCTTCCTCACCTCCTCACTTGTCAACATATTCCTCTTCCTACCATACTGTTTTTGCTTATATTCACTATATACAGACATTGTATATAATATTTACATGTTTTGTTCACCCTAACTGTACAACTAAGCTGGTATGGTGCCAAATAGCATAGTGGCTACTCTACACAGCGTGACAAGTCATGCAGACGACCACCTCCCTCACAAAAATGCCTCCTCCCAGCATACGCCTTTTTGCTGTTATTACATTAATATACACGTTATATATATAAGTATCTACATTTGTGTTCACCATAGTGAACCACTAAGCTGGTATGGTGAATGCGGACAATAACAGGACGCCACAGATTCAGCAGATGGCGCTACCTCCCTCCCTCCCTCCCTGAGCATTATTATACAAATTATCACAACAATCCTGCTATTATCATAATCCTTGTAATTTTTATCAGTCAGAGGTCTTCTGTAATACTGTCATCACTAAATAATAGCAGTTACATATTTATTTTGACATTTTAGGCGATGCTGTGGTCACAAGCTGAACAGCAGTGCTGTTAGCTCATGCTGCGTGTGCCAGCCTTGGTTGCGCACTCAGTACTAGTACTGAGGCTCTCACACCCTTGAATGTTACCCACGAGTTTTTTTCTTTAATGGCGTCTGTTTACTAGAGCCCCGAGGAAGCTGATGTGAATTCTGTGTAGCCACGGGACATTTACAGTAAATCGTGTGCGGCACCCTCAATTGCATATACACGATGTGCACAGTTTGGTGACAGTTACTCAAATTCTATATACTGTATATACAGTGCGTGTGGTTTTAAGGGTTAAGTTAACTCTGTATCATCGTTCCGTCAACGCGGGTCCGTCTAGCAGAATCTGGGATTGCGTCACTAGGAATTACGATAATTAGGAGTGAAACGAAGAGATAGTGTAACTCACCATGAGATCACTCTCAGAGTACAACAGACTGCATCAGAGTGCATCTGCTCATATTGTGACCATCCATCAATCTAGTGTTACGAGAAGTACTCTAAAGGGATAAGAGACTGTGCCCAGTAAGCTGCAATTCCTTTCCTTAGGGGAAATCGTGTCTTTTCAGCTAGTTCTGGGGAACAGAAATTCCCGCCAAATCTGTGCACCTTGAACAGGAGGTCGCCATCAGAGTAAAGCGCCACACCTTGCACCATTCGTGTTAGCTCTCGGTTTCTCCCATCAGCTGAGAGATCTCTCTCACCTCGCCTCACATTAGAGCGAACAAATCCCGTCCTTGTGGAGGGGACTTGACCACGTGCATTCCTAGCTCAATCTGTGAGGGTCCCTTCCCGCTCTCCTCACTGCGTCACATTGTGCCCCGTGTCGGAGGCGCCTGACTCATCATAGTCTTGTAACACAGGACGTTGTATTGGTTCTCTTTTCGTTCTTTACCCCACCCATAATTAACTTACTTAAACTTAATTCCAAGGACCCCAGAGCTAACTCTCAGCTGAGTCCCACGCCACGTGGTCTTAGCTGCTCGATCGGCTAAGATTCTACAGACACGTGACGTACCAGGCTTGCTAGCCAACTCAAGGGATCTCTTTACGCCGCCACCACCAGACCAGTAACCAAAGCTGTCAATTAATTGGGGTCTGGACCAATTAATCAATCATTTAACCCTTGGGGCTTAATCCCCAAAATTACTTGGAAAAGGGGGATGAATTTACGTTAAGTGTGGGAATTACTCAAACAACACAAAGGAATATATTTTGGAGTTAAGATAGCAAACTTGCTTGTAGTATTAATACTGATTCATTCCAATAACCCAGACTCATGGAGCACCGATGGCCAGGACAATAAGTATATAATATCATTGATGGAGATACTCAAAAATACGAAACGAGAAAATCTTAACAGAGTATATTAATCAAAAACTAAGCAATGTAAAAATAATAAGAATCACTCCCTAATCTGAAACTAAAAGATAAAAAGAGGCAACAACATGAGCCGTAACTGTACAAATCTTAAAGCAGCTTTTACCTTAATCTAATATGACCAGCCGATGGTGTTCCGACCTCGGGAGGCAAGATGGAGAATCTCTTCAACTGCTGTTCCAAACCACACTGACTCTAGCCTCCCCTACTCAAGACTGAGGCTAGCGAATATTACTCTGCCAGGTTTATCAATTTACTAAGCAGGGTTTAAATTGAACAACTAATCTCTATTGTACTGAACAACCCAGATGGTTGAACTCTTATTAAACTGATGGTAATTGTACAGGCATCTTAGGGAAAGGCTATTTCCAATTACAATATTGGCTAGTGAGCTGAATTTGCACATTACGAATTACTAAATATGGGAGATTGTGGTCACGTCAACCGTGTGACCCCTTTCCTCAGCTACGTCATAAGCGGCCACCGACCTAGTACCTCCTACTCATGATGTCACTTCATAATGATGGTGTATGAACCCTGATCTCAACCTCTACCTTCATGTTGGCTTAGCCTAAATACTTAATCGAATTAGTTGTTACTGTATTTTGTCGAAATATTCATTATATGTTGCATCAATACAGAGAACCAGCCATCTTCTAATCTTAAATGCTAATCCCTTTAACCCTCAAACTGCGCATATCATATATAAATGATATCAGTGACAAAACCGAAATCGCGCACATCATTTATATATGATTTCGTGTCTAGCGCTATAATTTAAACACCCCGCCTGGGATAGGGGCAGCTATAGTACAGCCACGACTGATAGTTGCCAGAGCCCACCTAGAAAAAAAATCCAGCCCAACATTCTTGGGAGTGAGAGCGTCAGTATTGCGCCAGCCACCAAGGCTGGCGCACGCAGCACGAGCTCACAGCACCGCTGTTCAGCTTGTGACCACAGCATCGCCTACAAATGCCAAAATATAAGTGATACTGCTATTATTTAGCAGTGATAGTATTACTGAAGCCCCCTGAATTTGATAAAACTGACCAGGATTCTGATAACAGCTTGATTGTGGTGATATTTAGCGCTGTGCTCGATGGAGGGAGGAGTACGGCTGTGGAGGGAGGATTGTGGCGTTGTCTTCTGACTGTGTGTGGCCACCATTTATTGACTGCACTCACCATACCAGCTTAGTGGTTCGCTATGGTGAACACAAATGTAGATACTTACATATAACGTGTGTATAGTGTGAGATAACAGCGAGAGGAGTAGGTTGGGAGCCGCCATTTTGGTGAGAGGAGCGTCGTCTGCAGGAATTATCGTGTTGTTTACTGGTGACCACAAAGGGTCTTTGGGCACCATACCAGCTTATTTGTACAAGTATGGTGAATAAAACAGGTAGATACTTATATATAATGTGTGTATATAGCATAATAACACCACAACCAATATTGTTGGAGGAGAAATATTAGTGTGTCTGGCTTTGAGGGTGGCCGCCGATCAGCTGACTGTGGAGTAGCTACGTCTTTGTGCGTTTACTCACCATACAAGCTTAGATGTACAGTTATGGTGAACAAAACATGTAAATACGTATATATAACGTCTGTGTATAGTGAATAAATGCAAAAACAGTATTGTGGGAGGTAAATGAGGGTGAGTGAGGTGGTGTTGAGGGAGGGCGTGGCAGTGAGTGGCTCGCTGGTGTGTGGCGGCCACTCCTCGTTGCTTTTTGACTCGCAAGACCAACTTAGTAGTTCGTTATGGTGAACAAAACATGCAGATACTTATATATAACCTGTGTATATAGTGTAACAACAGCAAAATTATTTGTTTATTGTTTTATGAACATAATAATTGAATCACTTATATGCACACCATAATTTTGAGTACAGCGATGGTTCACACATTTTATAATATAAATATACCACAATTCACAGTATGGAATAATATTACTGCAAAAAAACTAAGAAAAAATCAATCAGAGACATTGAAATAATTAGGAAATAATATATTTGTGGCAACTGCCGTCTGACAGCTCGGGCGGAGTAGACCTCGTCTGGCGAAGGCTCTGCCAACGCCCCTTTTTTGCCACACTTCCCTACCCTACTGCGGCTAAAATATGCTACCTACGATTTTTTTGTTATTTTTTCCGTGATCAGGGAACAAAAATAAACAATTCTATAAGACGAAAGAATTTTTTGGATTTTTTTTTTTTGTTGCGCCTGTGGGTGTGAATTCCATTTGGGCCCCTAGCGGTTTGAGGGTTAATCCCTGGGGGGATGACCTTTCTCTGCAGAGTCAGGTTGAGTGCCCTCTTACTCCAAACTTTCTAGATTACATGGTCCCCATGTCTTTGAGAATCTATGCTGAATAATTTCTTACAACAAACCTAGTTTGTTAGTCTGTTCAGCACCCTGTGTCAACACTGGGTCATACTCGACGTGGTCTTATATAATGTGTGGAGTGAGCTTTATAGATCTTCGGTCAACTGCAGTACTTGTGTCTGTATGTATGTGGAGAGGCTTGAATGAGAAGGCCAGTTTAATGTGTGTACTCAAATATTATCTCTGTGTTTTGTGCTTAAGTTTCTTTGGTTGACTTTACATCAACTACCAGCTAGACGTTGTCCATAGCACCTGTACAGGTGAGGGAAGGGTAGCCAAGGAAACGCAGAAGTAAGGGACGACTGTGATGTGATACACATAACTTACACCGTGTCAGAATTTTACCCCTGTGTTGAAGTGTGGTTTGGTTCAATATTATACTGTTCCATTTATAGATTTCCATGTGAATGCTTTGTTTTATTGCAAGAGAAACCAGCGATTCCAGAGAGGTAAGGGGTAAATTGTTGTAATACCCCGATTTATTGTTTACTATGTAACTGATTGATATCCACATGATTATTAATTATGATTGTGTTGTGCTGTGTTATTGATTAGTACTGAGAAGTATATCCTAGTGTTACCGTGTACTGATTGTCTGCGCGATTAAGATTTGTGATCTTTAACCACTGTGATGTGCCGAATTTATTGTGACATTCCCCCTGTGCGCATGAAATCAAGTGTTCCCTCCAATTTTTTTTTATTTGTAAAATGATAAATTCCCCTCCCTGAACATGTCTGTAAAAATAAATACCAAATTTCACTTACTTTGGCTATGGGGACGTGGACAAGGTGCGCTGTGATGTCATCAGGGGCTGGTCGCCCATGCGTGAAGCTCCCATACACGGTCGCGTGTGCCATTCAAGCACCGCGTGTTGCCACAAATATATTTTCAGTTATGTGTTCTATGTACAGTATTTTTAATGCGGTTTTATTTATTTATTTTTTTTACCGTATATGATGCATATTTGTGTCCTTTACAATATGTATACAATAGAACGTTCATAATGTTCCATGGAACTGTGATACATGTCAGTTAATTCAGAAGTGAGTAATAATCAACGATGTAGTCCATGGTACACAGCGTGACTTCGCTCTCGTTGCACCAGGTACAGATAGATTTTCGCTTCCTGTTTCTTCGTTCTGTGTGCTTGCAAATAACGCACTCACATAAACCCTTGGCATTAGTACTTGTAGGTGGTATGTAGCTAAGCTTGTAAAGCATAAAGTAGTCTTGAAAAGATTATAGGAAAAGATCAGTTTGTATGGTAGCCTTGAAAAGATAGCTTTGTAAGGTCCCACACCGAAAGAGATTTAGTCATTCTCGAAGAGTGTCAGTCAATCTGGAAGAGATTCAGGCATTCTGGAAGAGATTCAGCCATTCTGGAAGAGATTCAGCCATTCTCAAAGTGTGTCAGTCAGTCTGGAAGAGATTCAGCCATTCTCAAAGTGTGTCAGTCAGTCTGGAAGAGATTCAGCCATTCTCAAAGAGTGTCAGTCAATCAATCTGAAAGAGCTTCAAGCATTCTGGAAGAGATTCAGCTATTCTTGAAAATATCTATGGAAAACACCACCATGGAAGCTGCTAACACTGTTCATCTATGCTACTTGTATCAGATGCATTATCACTGAACCCAGAAAATGATTCATCTATGTATCATCTATATATTGACCAGACCACACACTAGAAAGCGAAAGGATGACGACGTTTCGGTCTGTCCTGGACCAGTTCTAAGTCGATTGTGAAGTCAATCTGGAAGAGATTCAGCTATTCTTGAAAATGTCTATGGAAAACACCACTATGGAAGCCGCTATTATTCACCTGCTGAATGGCTGAATCTCTTCCAGAATGCCTGAATCTCTTCCAGATTGACTGGAAGAGATATGCGATATTCGCCTGCATATCATCTATATAAATTGGAGATGGCTCTGAGTGCCACCCTTGCGCCACCCAGGGCAAGGGTGGCGCTCAGAGCTACAACTGGATATGCTCACTGTATCGTCCTAATAGGTGCTGTATCACTTGCACCTAACCTTTGTGTTAGGTCCTTATTGTGCCTAGCTTTATCAATATCATGACCCTTATGTTCTTCAAGCAGTAAGGTCTGAATTTCACTGATAGAGAGCGATCTTTCAACACCACGTCGGACAGGTGTTTGAGAGCCAAAGGTGCGTGCGCCACCCATGGTTGCTCACCCAGCCAGCAGCTCTAGGACATTCTGGGAGTTTTTTGAAGATGGCTGCCTCTCACTGGAGGTCCCAAGAGTTCATTTTGTACCCAACTTAACACGAGCGCGTTTCGACTGTTTACAAAAAAAAAAAATAAAATAAAAAAAAATACTTTTGTCGATTGGCACGGTAATCGGCGAACGGCATTTGTTGTTTGGCGCGGTGCAGTGGTTAATTGGTAATTACAGATTCAATCAAGTTAATTAGTGTAATTAACGTAGTCAAGTGAAGTGACATTCTTATTTGGCGGGCTATCGTGAGTGACAGTGTTAATGTAATTCGTTCTTGATTAATTAACTGTTCATGTGACAATAATTGTTGTAATTACCCTCTGGGTGTTTAATTGGTCCTAATGACAGTAATTTCGGTTAGTGAATTATTGTTTTGATTGTTTGGGTCTTGGAGAGACAGGTTGTAATTAACGTAGATTACCTTGTTGACTGTCGGACGACAGTAATTAAAGTAATTGATCCAGAGATTAATTAGGGTAAATAACCGTTGTTTTTATTTCCATCCCAATAGACTTGTGATAACGTAATTGAGAGGGTTACCAGAGTCTGTCTCAGTGACCTGTCTTGCTGTTTTCATTGTTGTTAATTGTTTTACTGTAATTGTTTGATTGCATTTTGAATCCCAAGTGAACACCCGTATTGTTCAGTCTAGTTCTTTATAGTTCATTATACCAGCCAAGAGCGATACGGATAGGAATCCGTACTATGCTAAGAGCGGCAAGGATACCTTCAATATTTTCCAACATTATTGTCTCATCCATGCTGCAACATACTGAACTAATTCTTGCACTTAATGAAGGCCTGCTTCTGGATTCGAACCTGATTCATAGTCATTATCACTGAATATTAAATTTGGTGCGAGAATCCGTAGGCTACCCTTAAGATTGCCATAGGCATTAGAGGAGCTTAATGACCTAGTGGATGAGAGTTCCAAGGACTTTGATTCTGGTGGCTGCTCTTGCCATTTATTTCAGTTTTAAAGTAAAAGCTCACATCTGGCATTTAATGTGCTGGCTTGTACAGCCCTTTCTGACTGAGGACACTTGTACCATTATCAACACCAATAGATAATCTCAAGAGACCCTTCCATTATAACATCAGGCAGTGATGACATTTCTGGGGTGCATTCTCCTATGTTTTGTAGACATACCGCTAGGACCTGGTTGTGGCTCATTGGTTGTCTCGCTAAGAATCTGTCTAAAGACACTTGTTTTTGCCTACGTTTTAACAATTACAGGGGTACCTTTGGTTTAAGAGTTTTAATCCATTCCTGGAGACAGCTCGTAACCCGAAAACTCGCAAACCGAAGCTAATTTCCCCATAAGAAATAATGGGAAATGAATTAATACATTCCTGACGACCCAGAAACCTCACTTCAAACTAAATTTTATACCCAATTCATCCAAATCTACACTACAAAAGTATGTTCAAGTTATTACTTACCCTTGCTGATGACTCCTGTTGGCGTATGGAAGATGGTGAGGAGGGGGGAGGAGGAGAGGTATTACTGTTTGGAAGGAGAGTCCACTTCCATTATAACATCAGGCAGTGAAGATTTTTCTGGAGTGCACTCTCTGGCACATTTTGCCTGCATACCACTAGGTCCTGGTTGTGGCTCACTGCTCGATTTTCTCACTTTTCTCACAAGGAAACTTTCCATTGAAGATTGTTTTTCCCTTCTTTGCAACACTTGTCTGTAGTGAGGCATCACATTGTCATTAAAAAGATCAATGCAACGGCCTACTACAACTTTATCTGGGTGATTCTTTTCAGCAAAACTTTCCAGTCCTTCCCATATTGTACACATTTTCTTAATTAATGAGGAAGGGATTTTCTCTACTGCCTCTTCCTCCCCTGAAGATTTGTTGTACTGCCTAGCTAGTTCAACAACACGAGTACCATTTTCATGCTTCCGAATGATCTCTTGTTTTTCCTCTATTGTCATCCTTACATGCGATTTCTTGCCTTGAACTTTACCACTGGCTTTCTTAAGATCCATGGCGAGATATATAATAACACCTTTTATGCTCAAATGGCCAAATATCCGACAAAAAATTGTAAATCCTTGTAAAGAATTCAGGTGGGATAGCCACTGGGCACAAGGCACTGGTAAACTGGGGCGCGATTGCCTTGCCACCACCCGCTAGGTCGGCCCATACGCGTATCAACAAACTCGTTACCTGATGCAATGCTCATATCCTGATGCAAATTTTCCGAACAAATCCGGCTCGTAACCCGAAAAACTCGTATACAGGGACGCTTGTAACCCGGGTTCTACTGTACCTGTAGTGAGACATAACTTTGTCATTAAAAATGTTAACACAACAGCTTGCTACAGCTTTTTCTGGGCAAGTCTTTCCAGCAAAACTTTGCAGTTCTTCCCATACTCTGCACACATTTTCCTAGCCAGATTAACCATGTCCAGTAATCTTCATGGTTATGAATGATACTTTTTTTTTCCTTCTATTGTCATCCTCACAACTATTTTCTTAGGTTGAACGATACTACTACTGACTTTCTTAGGACCCATAGCATGATATAAAAGTTTTTATATGTTAAGCAGAAAAAATAAGCACAAATTACGAAATTGTTCACAGAATTCAAGTACAGTTATTACTAGGTGGGATACAAGCGTCGACTGATCTTACTGACTCAGACAAGTATGAATGAGTGGTTCATACTCTAGAGTGAACATTGTACACCTGGGCATATTTCCTGAAAATTTTCGTCATTGACCAGAAAATTCGTATTCAGGCGGAATCGTACACAGAGGTTCCACTATATTATATAATCTTTATGAAAAAGGGATGAAAGCCCTTGTAATTTGTAGTAGTTAATGATATTAATCTTAATAGAGCTAGTTTGATTGGGTCCATAAGTAGTAACTTGAATACCCAATTCCTGACATTTTTTTTATACCCTAATATGTGTACTTGTTTTGCAGGCTGGTCGCAACTTCAACAAACATCTCTCAATGAGATATATTAGACATCTAATGGGAGTTCACCCAGACTCTAAACAGCATTTACCAAAGGTCTACCTCCATGCGATAAATTCTGAAAATCCCACAGAGTTTGATTCCCGTACAGCTTGGTCCATGTGTCCTACCATCAGTGAAATTCGGGACCAAGGGTCGTGTGGATCTTGTTGGGTAAGGACTACTGCAATTATTACAAAAAACAAAAATTCCTGCAAAGCTTTTGGGTGTGCTTTAGGGTTTGGGATTGTTGTTGTTTTATATTTAGCTCCAAGTAGCACGGGCTATGGTGAGCCCGTAGTGGACTTACCTGGGACAGGAGCGAGGCTGTGTAGGGTTTCGAATATTTGCAACCCTTTAGTCAATACTCTTTTGGGATTTTTTCCAAATGTTTTGTTGCAGTTTAGTACAACTGGAAGCAATAAGTATGATTAATACATATTTTGTTTTGTTTGTTTTTATATACATGTCACATTGAATGGTTGCATGCTCTAGTACAGTACTTGATATGTTACCTTGTAACAAGAGCTTTAAATAATTTTTTTAAACAGGACTGTAATCTCCAAAATTGACATGTTCTTGATGGTTCAGCAAACCACAAGATAAGAAATATACATTGATGAAGCAGACTTGAAAGCCATCATAGCAGACATTCATTAAGAGGTGTTAAGAGAATAGTGATAAGACACCCAGCTCGAGTTCTGTGGGTAAGAGCTAGTTTAATGTGGGATTATCTGTGGGTCAGTATATCTATAAAAATTTAGTAGCAATAAGGACATATTACCAAGTGGATTTATTGAGGAGAACCCCAGAAAAGACATGCAAAATGGAGTCCTATATATTTGCCAACATAAAAGGCAACGTCAAAACAAGATACAAAGATTTGTTCATAAATGGGGGATTGCAATATAAGCCTAACATGTATATACAGTATATATACACTGGCTACTTGTCCCGCAACAAAATACATTGTAATTATTATTATCAGGGGATAGTACTACAGTATCTCAGATACATTCAATACTCAGTTCATAAACTCATAGAAGCCCAAATTAACATTAACCCTTTGCATCACATCAGGTGATAGGGTGGCTAAATATGCTCAAGACTGCATCACATCGGGTGAAGTAGTAGGGTACAGCATAAAATTTAAATGTCCCTCGCAGAAAATAGGACATATTACGCTGCCCAGGGGCAATAGTAAACAGCGGCTATTTTGAAAAAAGTTGTAGTTCGGTTTGGCGGGAAGGCGTCATTGTCTAGCAAACGTGTTGAAGTATTATTGTCTGGGTCACTCGCCGTGCTGTGGCTCGCTACAAACATATGCTGGCTGATGATGAAATTTCAGGATGAACTTTTTCAACTGATGAGGAAATTAAGAATGATTATGACACAGTATTTATAATGATTATGCCCAGGGCTCCAGTATAAGTGATACAGACAACAACGTAGATGCACATGTTATTGTCCCGAGGGCGATGCATACTCAACCACCAGCACTGCATGGTGGTGGAGTATGTGGTCCATACTCCACCAGGGCCACTTAATGTTCCTGAAGACCATGAACATGTTGAAGATAGAATCATTATTAGGATTTAGTGAGGTGGAATCTGACACTAATGTACATGCTGTTACAAGCAGAGGGCTGCTGCGTCAGCTGCTCACCCCACCAAACGCTTCCATGCCACCTGCCATGGGGAAATTGAGGTCTTTCTGAAATTGTGGATAGTCTTTATCACCTAACCAACATAGTTTTGTTGGTTCTAGGACACATGGTTGTGGTGTTGGTGGTGCCACTGCCGGAACAGGTTTACTCGTGTGGGGAGATGGTGCATACAGAGTACCACAAATTCAAACATTTGACAATTCATATAATTGTATAATGTTCTACTGTATATTCACCAACAGCATGCCTCCATTCTTCTATTTCACATTACAGAAAGATAAAGGCACTTGATATCACAAGACTTAAGATATATAGCATGGTACTGCATTTTTCTTATACAACCCCTTGTATTTAAACAATATATTTACATTAATATTTTGGCATAAAACATTTTAATTATACCTTTATGTATACTGTATGAAGATATATAGATTCAAGAATGATAGACAACTACATTTACTACATATGTTGTAATTTTCAGGCATTTGGTGCAGTTGAAGTGATGAGTGACAGAACATGTATTCACAGCAAGGGCAAAGAAAATTTCCACTTTTCAGCAGAAGACCTTGTTTCTTGTTGCCACTTCTGTGGCTTTGGATGTAATGGTGGGTTTCCTGGGTCAGCCTTTAAATACTGGGTGAATATTGGCCTTGTATCAGGCGGTGCATATAACAGCAGTCAGGGATGTCAGCCATATGAGATACCCCCCTGTGAGCATCATGTATCTGGGCCTCGGCCAAAGTGTTCCGAGGGTGGCAATACTCCCAAATGTGTCAAAAAGTGTGAACCTTCTTATACGGTTGATTATAACCAGGATTTGCATCTTGGCAGTAAGGCTTATAGTATTGCCAAGGATGAACAGCAAATCCAGTATGAAATTATGACCAATGGTCCTGTTGAAGGAGCTTTTACTGTTTATGCCGATTTTCTTCACTATAAGTCAGGAGTTTATCAGCACCTCCATGGCTTACCTCTTGGTGGTCATGCTATTCGTGTGCTGGGCTGGGGGGTGGAAAATGGCACTCCTTATTGGCTTTGTGCTAACTCTTGGAACAGAGACTGGGGAGATAATGGCTATTTTAAAATTCTGAGAGGATCTGATCACTGTGGCATTGAGAGTGAGATTACTGCTGGTCTACCTTAGCTAAGTTAGCTAATAGCATAGCATAGAGTACTCTACTTCCTGTAGTCTCTGCATGTTTATCTTCACCTGAGCTATACCAGAGCCAGTTCATTTTCTTGAGTCATAGCATACATGTTTAGGGATTGAGATAACGTATAATTGTTCTGGATAATCTCTAATGACCATTATTGTCAATTAGTTGGAAAATATAAATATTGCAAGTATCTAATGGATGTTATACTTTATGGTTGAATAGTTGATCAACCAATTGTAATACAGTATTTAACAAATAGTTTATAGATGTATAAACCATGATTTTACATTGAAATATAAATAACTCGCTTTATTTACTAAGTACAGTAAACTAAACAGTTTACAAGTATTAAATGTTATTCATGAATTATTACTATGTATTTTTAAAATAAACATTATATTGAATGTGGTGTTTTCTAACATTTTTGTATCCATGAATATCGGTAAACATTTTAATGTTCTGCTGCTGGACACCATTAGAGGTCCTACTTCAAATCAAACTAAAGAATTTTATTTTATTTTATTATTGATATTGAACTAAAGTATTGTCTCTACTTCCTCTATTATGTGTTTTATGTTGCTGACCTCGCCACTTGCTCGTGGTGTAACGTTTTCCCTTCTTTGTTACCGACTCCAACCTGCGACTAACGGTGTGTCACCATTGGCTATCTGGCACCTTTATGTTCTCTACTACAAAAACTTGTGTCATGACTTTTAGTAGTAAACATATCTGCCCTTGACCTGTTATGGAAATCAACTTGTAGTGATAAGGCCAGGTAGACCCTATGGCACTTATGCTGTGGCATAACAACATACTGGAGTGAACGATATGGAAGAAAATGCAGAATAGAACCATTGAAGAGCAGAGGTGCCATAGGCACAATCGGAGAACACTGTATAAACATCAGAGGTCCGCGGTTTTTCAACGTCCTCCCAGCGACTATAAGAAATATTGCCGGAACAACCGTGGACATCTTCAAGAGAAAACTAGACTTTTCTAAAAAAACGTGCCAAACCAACTGGGCTGTAGGCCTGCAGGCCGCTCCAAGCGGCCTGGTGGACCAAACTCTCACAAGTCAAGCCTGGCCTCAGGCAGGACTTGGGAAGTAGAAGAACTCTCAGAACCCCATCAAGCAGGTATACAATATAAAGTTAATTGTATCAATACATACTACTTCAGGAAACACTACTGCTGTAGTTCTCTCTAATGGTGCTTGGCGGTATTTAATTGTGTGTGTGTGTTTTGTTTCACCAGCAACAACAACTGTGCAGATGTGTATAGAAATGAACTAGCTTATATATTTTGGTTGGCTAATTCATATGATGCTAACTTCATGGTGGTAGCAGACTAACAGATTTTTAAAGACATGATGCACACTTAAATTTACTTAGTGCATCCATGTGAACTAAGAAAATGTACATAATCCTGCTCTGATCAACCCAGGGCTGACTCGACACCAATAGATGGTAGTGCTTCAGCCAGGTCAAGGCTGCCATAGGCAGGGAAAGTGATGCCGACCGAGAGTCCCAAACGAAGCCCAGCCAAGTCTGAACCGGGACGGAGCCCACAGGGACTCCCGCCAGTTCACCAGGAACCCAAACCCAGTGAGCTGGGAAAGAACCAGGTCCCTGGCAGGGAACCCACACCAGCCAGTCATCGAGGTAGGCCAAACAACCGAAGACGAACCACAATGACTTAAGGCGTGTGAACATGCCCTGAACGTGTGAAGCATGTGAACATGCATGGCTCCAAGCTCTGTAAACTGGCTAAATCTAGCTCCAAGTGTATGAACCAGATTTGAACCATGGAGCCCGATTTAGCCCTAACTGGAGGACCCATATGTGGTAAGCCTACAACCTCACCACAGCCTAGCCAATCCCTGAATCCTGAATATAGATGAACATGCCAACATTGTATCTAGGAGGTTCAGGGAATTCATCCAAGTGTCTGTCTCATGAATGAGATGGACCTGGGAAAATGTGGTCACCCAGGAAGAGGGGCAAGGAATGAACAAGTTCAACCACAAAAGGTCAAGGATGGACCAGAGGTCTGGTGAGTCCCATTTTGAGACTGGGAAGAAGTGGAAAACCCACAGGAGAGACAAGGTCATTTCAGCCACTCGCTCCAAGATGACCCAATGTAGGTGAGGAGAGGCAACCTGTCCGGAAAGATCCGAAACACAGGAAGGGGAAGGGGACTGACCAATTTCACTGCAGGTTAAGGGAAATGACACAAAAAGCCTACAAATTGTGGGACCATGAGTAGGCAAACCAGGCAAGCTGCCCTGCCAAAGGGCCGGAGCGAACCACAAGAGGCCTCCTTTCAAAAAGAGCAAGCACGGTGCGGTCCAAACTCTCATGTCCTGGGAGTGGCAAAATGGACAAAACCAGAAAAACTGGAAGAATGCCTGGAGTCAAACTGCTCTGGGAAAAGACAATTGCAGGCAGTCTAAATTTCCTCAACTGCTCGACTAACCTCTGAATCCAAACCATCCTAAGACCAAGTCCATTCTATCCAGCAGTCAATCCCAAAGACGCATTCATCAATTTTAACATTCTGTTCATTCAAAACAGAACTTCTTTAGCATATTGTGCAAATTTAGGCACTGGTTAGGTTAGATGTTTAGGTTCTGTTGCCGATAATTTGTATTTTTGTAGTACGTGAGCGGAGCATTTATAGCGTTGTAGTTTGAACAAAAGTCGTCAGCGAAGCACTTGTTTTGGAAGCGTTCGGACATCCATCAGTTGAGAGTCGTGTGTGTAAACTGTTTTTCATTCATAAATGGGGTTTGGCAGGTGCATGGAATGGAATTTGGGCCTTTGTTTAGAGGACGGGCTTCTGAACCACCTTGGGCTGATGCAACACCAGCCTGCAATGAAGCAGTAGATGGCACAAAGCCATTGGAGGCAGAGAAAAAGGAACTAATTGAGTGTCCTAAACAAGGGCCCAGGCAAGTCCAAACTGTGGAACCAACTGGAACTTCCACTATTTTACCAGACATTCAAACCTGGCAAGCTGGGAAAGAACCAGATCCCTGGCTAGCTAACATACGGACTGGAAGCTCAGGTCAGCCAGTCACTGAGGTAGGCCAATACGAACCCTAAGAAGGTGCAGCACGGTGACAATTACGCACACAAATTTGGTAAACATACGGGAGCCAGATTCAAATCAAAAGGAAGAACCTTGAAGTGGTAAGCATGATGCCCAACCACTAATAATCTAACCAATACCTGAACCTGGAATGAATAGGAACATGCCAGTACACATTCTTGAGGTCCAGGAACACCATCCAAGCCTCAGCCTGTAAAACCAGCCACTTGAGCCAAGGTCGTTATGCATAAGGATTAACAGGGCAAACCCAAAAGATCGAGGATATACCATAGGTCTGCCCAGTCCCTCTTTGGGACCGGGAACACCTGACACACACCTAAAGGATGAGGTCAACTTGACTACGCCCAAGGCCAACCAACCCACAATGACTAGACGTAGAGCCAGAGAGGATATCTGACAAAAACCCCAACCCCAAGTGAGAAGGACTGACCAACTCCACAACAGGCCACGCGAAATGACCCCAAGTCCTACAAATCGTAGAACCAGGAACTGGCAAGATAAGTCAGATACAGCATCAAAGGGGAAAACTGCAAAAGGGATACCACGAGCAGAACGACCTTTCCATGGCACGTAGTTGTGACGTCTACCAGAAAAGGGACTCGATATGAAGCACAATGGCCTGGGAATCTGACTCTCCCTGAGGACTTACCTCGACCAACAATAGGCAGTCTTAACCCCATCAGACTGCCTTTGAGTAGGGGCAGAACCTGGAGATAACAACAAATGATCAATAGGCCGACAGGAGAAGGTACCACAGACAGAACTTGGGACACTGCATCCTCTGGAAAGAGGAGAAACGAGAAATGGGAGAGATGGTGCCGAATCTAACAAATGGGCCAACTTGGCCTGAGTACAATACATGCGAGGCAGGCTGAGTCAAATGGTGCCAAAGACTCCTGAAGAGTGGGGCGAGCATCTTGGGCATGGCCGCCAAGGCAGGGACCACAGACTTCAAGACCTCCACCCCCGGGGCCGGTACCAGGCAAAAACCACATCTTCACGGAGCTACCCAAAGAGCCATTCAAAGAGGACCCAAACCCACAAGACCATCACTAAGTGCAAATGTGCATTGTGATCATCTACTTGGAGCTGCCATTTGCCCACATCCCTGGGGAGTGCTGAAGCAAACAGGTAATCCCCAAGTGGAGCATAAAAAGTGCCACCCAAACACCTGAAAGAAGAAAGACACTTGCTAATCTAGCATGCAGGTCCAACAGCACCCTTTCCCCAAGGAAAAGAGGGGATGTCAGCCAGCTAGATTGAATCCAAAACCTCACATCACAGAAATAAGCTAAGAAAGAGGTCCAAATTCTGCATCAGATACCAAAACAAATCTGCAAGCCACTGAAGGGAAAATGCGGGAAGACAGAAATATGATGATTTCCAAGACACTGAATGGGACCCAAGGGGGAGCAGCCAAATGATCATACTCATACACAGGAGAATATGAAAACTTATCCCCCCTGAAGCAAAAGACCCTCTGGAGAGGAAACTAAAGTCCAATACGTGTTCAAAGACACCCATGGACACTTCAACTGGTACTTTTCTCATACTCGTATCAGATACAAACTATGGTACTGTACTGTATCATCATTTGCTGATGACACTAGAATTTTCATGCAAGTTGACAATATAGAGGACACGTCAATTCCAATCGGGTCTTTCAATGGGCCACAGATAATAATACAATGCTTAAGTCGTACTCTTGGAATATCAAAAAGCTATTTGTTTCTTAGAACATTTTTAGAAATATTTTTTAGAACACATGCAAGAGAGAGACAATAATATACACTTGGAAAATATTTGAGAGCCTGGTCCCAAATCTGCACACAGAAATAACATCACACAAAACCAGAGGGCATGGCAGGATGTGCAAAATAGCCTCATTAAAATGCAGAGGTGCAATGGGTACGCTGAAAGAGAACTCGATCAACATCAAAGGCCCAAGACTTTTAAACACACTCTTGCTACACATAAAAGGCAAAACTGGCCAGCCTCTCACGGTGTTGGAGAGAACTCGATAAACACCTAAAAAGGTTACCTAATAAATAAGACTGATTCATATGTTAGGCTGCGAGGAGCTGCATCCAACAGCCTGGTTACTTGGAGAGGGTATTAGAAGGTCTTCTACTTCCTGAACCCGGCCTGGGTCTAGACTAGAGGAGTACCAGGTGATCAACCAGGAGGCCTGGTCACAGACTGAGCTGTGAGTACTTTGATCCTCAGAACCTACACAAGGTAGCCATTTGCGACTTCCCCTGAAAGCAACATGAACAGCCCTGGAGGTAGGTGGTTGTTTGTATGAATTTGTGTATGAATAACTAGCAAAGACTGGATTGTAGGTCTGTAGTTCAGCTGAATTCAACTATTCTACCAGAACATATCTACATAATCAGCTCCAGAAGTGTGGGCGATTGGTGATCTCATGTTTTTCATCGTCTGATTCTGCCCGCATCTGATACAAGTGAGAATCACCTATTATGTGATGTCACATAACAATTCAGGCTAACCTCTCCTCCACTCTAACTTTAGATATTTAGGTTTATTGTGATTTTGTAAGAATGTACTATTTACACACTAAAAGTACAAGTACCACTTGTACTTTTCAATATTTAAATTTATTAATTAGTAAATAAATGCAAATATCAGATACCTCAATTTGTGGTTGTAAGTAGTACCTGCACCACCACCCACTCTCAGGACCTATGCTATCCCTACCATACCTGCACCCCTCCCACTCTCAGGACCTATGTTATCCCTACCATACCTGCACCCCTCCCACTCTCAGGACCTATGTTATCCCTACCATACCTGCACCCCTCCCACTCTCAGGACCTATGCTATCCCTACCATACCTGCACCACCACCCACTCTCAGGCCCTATGCTATCCCTACCATACCTGCACCCCTCCCACTCTCAGGACCTATGCTATCCCTACCATACCTGCACCACCACCCACTCTCAGGCCCTATGCTATCCCTACCATACCTGCACCACCTCCCACTCTCAGGACCTATGCTATCCCTACCATACCTGCACCACCTCCCACTCTCAGGACCTATGCTATCCCTACCATACCTGCACCCCTCCCACTCTCAGAACCTATGCTATCCCTACCATACCTGCACCACCACCCACTCTCAGGACCTATGCTATCCCTACCATACCTGCACCACCACCCACTCTCAGGACCTATGCTATCCCTACCATACCTGCACCCCTCCCACTCTCAGGACCTATGCTATCCCTTCCATACCTGCACCCCTCCCACTCTCAGGACCTATGCTATCCCTACCATACCTGCACCACCTCCCACTCTCAGGACCTATGCTATCCCTACCATACCTGCACCTCTCCCACTCTCAGGACCTATGCTATCCCTTCCATACCTGCACCCCTCCCACTCTCAGGCCCTATGCTATCCCTACCATACCTGCACCACCTCCCACTCTCAGGTCCTATGCTATCCCTACCATACCTGCACCACCTCCCACTCTCAGGACTTATGCTATCCCTACCATACCTGCACCTCTCCCACTCTCGGTAAGTAATTATGAAAAGAAGGCACCAAACCGGGAAGGCTATGTAGCACCATCAAGTGTGTAGGATAATAAGAGGGCGCTAAATATCACCAAGGATGCCAATACAAGAACAAACGCATAAGGCGAACGATATCAAAAGTATCCGAGTCACCAAGCATACTATCGAGGGACAAGTGACCGCGAGGAGCGGTTAGAAAACAAGACACACACTCATCCCGGAAGTCAGGTCATTCATCAAGGATATGCACGACTGTAAGAGAGACAATGCAATTAGGACAATAAGGAGCAGGGCGGCGCTCCATCAAGTGACCATGAGTTAAGCTAGTATGGCCAATACGCAACCTCACCAGAGCCGTTTCCCATCGCCAGTTATGGTGGCAGGACGGCGGCCACGAGGACTCAACTCTTAAGAGTATGCAGTTTGTTACCAGTAACAGACGACCAATAAGCCTGCAAACGGGTAAGGATGGAAGAATGGATAACCGGGTACAAGTCGGAATAAGGAATACCTTTACGAGAGATGGGACAAGAGCGGACAGGTTCCCTGGCGGCAGCATCCGCACACTCATTTAAATAGATACCAACATGGCTGGGAACCCAACAAAACTCAACCCACTTAAATTTACTGTGAACAAGAAACAGCCAATGCTGAATCTCGACAACCATTGGATGAACCAGATTAAAGGACCCGAGAGCCATGAGGGCACTACGAGAGTAAACAACAATTACAAAGGAAGATTAACAACGAGAAAACAGGAGACGAAGAGCATAGAGAATCGCATAAAGTTCCGCTGTGTAGATGCTAGTCTCCGGAGGTAAGCGACACATGTAAGTGCAATCAGGAAAAACAACAGAGTAGCCAACACCGTTTGCATACTTAGACCCATAGGTGAAGACGGAAATGGAGCGGGAGTGAGAAGAAAAGGCATTTTAGAACTGTATGAGGGGTAAAAGCTTTAGTGATGCGGGTTAAGGATGTACAAAACTGCGGAATGGGGACTCTCCACGAGGGCAAAGAAGAAACAACACTAGTAGAAATATTAAAAATACGAACTGAAAGAGAATCCTGTAAGTGAGATAACTGGACAGAAAGAGGTGGTGAAGAGGAACAGGAACCGCAGGAGGGGTAAAAGTTAAAGCACGACAGAGGCGAGAGGAAGGATGTTGCAAGGACCGCGCAAGATAGCGAAGACAGTTGCGATCACGGCGGTCCTGGAGATAGGAAGCCAGTGTCAACATACAAGCTGAGGACGGGAGTCGAACGAAAGGCACCAGAACTGAGGCGCAACCCAGTATGATGCAAAGCATCAAGACGGCGAAGAGTAGAAGGAGAAGCAGACGAGTAAGCAGGGGAACCATAATCGAGCTTAGACAGGACGATAGAGGAATGTAAAGAGAGTAGAGTGCGTCTATCCGATCCCCAAGAAGTATGGGACAATACCCGAAGGAGGGTAAAGGCCTTAGAACATTCAGCACGGAGGTAAGAGATATGGGGCGACCAAGACAGACAAGTGTCAAAAATCCACCCCCAAAAGCTTAGCGGAATCCTTGTACACAATGGGGTGACCATAAAGCAACATAGAAGGACGAAGAACGACATGCTTCTGAGTAAAAGTCACAGCACAAGTCTTAGATGTAGAGAACCTGAAGCCATGATCGGTGGACCAAGACAACACGGCATCAATCGCAAGTTGAAGTAGGCATTGAAGGAGAGGAGAATCATCACCCTGATAGCAAAGGGTAAGATCGTTGACATAAAGAGCGGAGAAGATGCCTGAAGGAAGAGAGGAAAGAAGACCATTGGGGGGCAACCAGAAAAAGATTAGTGCTCAGAACGCTACCTTGGGGCACACCTTTGTATTGCTGAAAAGAGGCAGAGAGAGCAATACCAAGCCTCACCCGAAAGGAACGACGAGAGAGGAGGCTGCGGAGAAAGAGAGGGAGATGACCACGAAGGCCAAAAGAATGAAGCGGGGATAGAATATATCGCCAAATGGTGTTGTAAGCCTTTTCCAGGTAAAAAGGATGGCAACAACGGAGGTCTTCGCAGCAAAAGCAGTACGAATATAGACCTCCAAGTTCACCAGGACATCTGTTGTGCTGCAGCACTTGCGGAACCAAATTGAGAAGGGGAGAGGCGCGGTGATGGTGTTCCAAGAACCACATCAGAGGAACGTTAACCATACGTTCAACAAGTTTGCAGACACAACTTGTGAGGGCAATAGGACGAAAGTCCTTAGGGGATGTTCCCAGAGACCCTGGTTTGCGAACAGGGAGGACAACGGCATCGAGCCAGTCCTCAGGGACTGACGACTCCCAGATCCGATTATACAGACTCAGTAAATACTGAGATGTGCATGGAGGGAGATGGCGAAGCATCTCATAATGAATGCCAGTGGAGCCCGCCGCCGTCGAACGCAGAGGGCAGACGAAGTTCAGAGAGAGAGAGAGAGAGAGAGAGAAGGGATCGTTATAGGAAGTCAAAGAAGAGGCAGAAATCCAAAGGACGCGATTCAAGGACAGGTTACGAAGAAGCAAAGATGGGGATGATGAAAACCNGTGGATGAGTGGTGATGCGTGGATGAGTGGTGAGGTGTAGATGAGTGTTGAGGTGAGGGGTAGCACCTCTCGCCGCTCTCTAAGGTCACAGCCAGCAATGCTCTACTAACCTAGGCAACAGGCACTAGGTTACTTTGACCATATTTGTTTAACTAGATTATTTGGGTTTGAAGCACAGGCAGGAATTTAAGTGTCTATGGACAACTAAGTTTGATTACTTAGTATTAACTAATTCTAAAGAGGCAGCCTAATTAAAGCCTTCTACACCTTCATTTCAACTGAGCTACAATACACACAGAAATCACAATAGCGTGATATATCAAATGAACAAATCAACAAGGACCGTGATGAGGGTTCGAACCTACGTCCGGGATGATCCCAGACGCCTTAGTCGACTGATCCACGACATGGTTAACCAAAACCATGTCGTAGCTTGTTAATTTGTTCAAGTGAGCTACATTGTATGTTAACCCCCCACAAGACTTGTATATTTATATATACAAGAGTTTTTTTACATTCTTGTAAAGCCACTACAACACATACCTTGGGTTTCTTGAGATAATTCGGGGCTTAGTGTCCCCGCGGCCCGGTCCTTGACCAGGCCTGCACCCCCAGGAAACAGCCTGTGACAGCTGACTAACTCCCAGGTACCTATTTACTGCTAGGTAACAAGCACATCAGGGTGAAGAAACTCTGCCCATTGTTTCTTGCCGGTGTCTGGGAGCGAACCTGGGACCACAGGATCACGCGTCCAGTGTTCTGTTTGCTCAGCCACCGGCTCCCCAATCCTACCTTTTCGGCCATTTCCTTAATCTTAATTTTCCCAGGAATATGACCCACCAAATCGTTTAAAGACCAAGTACCCATTCACTGCTGGGTGAACAGAGGCGTACAGTTGATAATTGATGCCTAGTCAATCCTCCCAGGCCAAATTGCTCATGCTGGGCGAGTGTGTGTTACCACTGCGCCACAGGGACTGCATTGGTAGTACAGGGACTTAGTATGGCTCTTAAGGATTATGGTCTTCATTTTATAAATAGGTTTCAACAATTTTGTTGAAACCTATTTATGTTACAGGATACTACATGCTTTTAAGAACATAAGAATTAGGAATTAGGCACCTACCTCTCTGACAGCTATCCTAAGTCTCTGTACCTGTCCCCAGCAAATTCCTCAGATATCATTGATATTATCCACACACTTAAAATTAACTCTAGTAACCCTTCTAAGATACCAACCCTAATCTACACAAATGCCTAAAAACTAAGTTTTTAGACCCCTGCCCTGCCATAGTACTGCTCTACAACAAATCACCTGATCTCTGACCCTTCACAGATACTCGTAAAATGGCTAAAATCATTCCAGTCCATAAGAATGAGATCACACTGAAATCAGCAAGTTTAGACAATATCAATCCTATCCACATTGGCCAAAATTGTTGAGAAACTCATACAGACAGCTCTAATCCTTCCTAGATAAACACAATATTGTATACTCAAGTTCTAACTAATATGGCTTCAAGCCCTATAAAAGTGCTCCGAACCATAATGAAATCTGACCCAAGTAGCAATTGGGTCAACCCATGACCCAATTGGCTGATTATTTTCTCTGATTTCAAACTCTATTTTCTTTGTCTCTTTAGGTTGTTTTGATGATTAGGGACCATATTAGGGCTTTTTCACTTACATAAAGTATACCCTAAATATATCCCCTAAATCATTATAATTATCCCTATATTTTGTGTTTTTTTGGGGGGTTATTTTTTCTTCATTTCAACACATATTGACCAACTTTCACATATTCGAGTACGAATGCCAAATAATGTTTATTAAAACATACAATTAAATTAATGAATTAAAACTACCTTTATTCATTGTTGATAACCTCAACTTCAATTATCTCTGAAACGAGAGTTTCAACTTTGAGTGGCTTCTAAAAATTCCAGTTTTTGACAGATTTTCACTATTTTGACATATTGTGTGCTCAGCTGTCTATTCTACAATCCCTTCAGAATGGATTTTTTATCAACTTTATACATTTGGAGTTATAATTTGTTTGGGTCTAAATTTGTCGCATATTTCAGATGCCTTATTAACGATTTTTTTAAAGTAAACTTTACTGAAAACCTATATTCTAATTTGATGAAAATGAAGATCATTTGCTAGTCTGAGAGAATAACAACATTAAATGAACAATTGGTGATAGTTCATATTTTTTTATTCTGAATTGAAAATCTCTGAAGTTTTCAACATTCAATTTTAAAATTAATTTTGATTCCCTTGTTTTTCAAGTTACGTTGTGATCATTTAGACAGAGTTAAAGCCTAGTTGATTATGCAAAAAAAAAAAATTGGAAAGTGTTTGTACAAGCTTTAAAAACTTATGTTAAATTATGTTATATATGTATATATAAATCATATATGTATGTATTGCATGGTTTAAGGATTAAACTGCTCAGCAAAAGGAGCAGAGAAGTAAAAAATATTTGTATTATGTAAAAATGACTTAAAAATGTTAAACAAATCTCCAACTTATTGGCTTCAGCATCGTGAAACTTTATAAAATATTTTCAGAAATTGATTTTAGACAAATTTTTTTAACAAGGAGAACATTTTGTTGATAAGGAGAACAGTTCCTATTTAGTGGGACTGATGGATAATGCAGTAATAAAGAGCTGCAAGCACAGGTTCAATACTGGTTCAACACTGGTGGGACACGAACAAGGGGACACAGGTGGAAACTGAGTACCCACATGAGCCACAGAGACGTTAGAAGGAACTTTTTCAGTGTCAGAGTAGTTAACGGATGGAATGCATTAGGCAGTGATGTGGTGGAGGCTGACTCCATACACAGTTTCAAATGTAGATATGATAGAGCCCAGTAGGCTCAGGAATCTGTACACCAGTTGATTGACAGTTGAAAGGCGGGACCAAAGAGCCAGAGCTCAACTCCCGCAAGCACAAATAGGTGAGTACAGGTCCAATGCACAAAGAAGAAGAATAGCAGTAAGAAGTGTCTACAAAGTGGATATGCAGCTGGTGCCTTTATAGCATTGCTGAGTAACACAAATAATAATGAGTGAATATGTCATTATGCTTTATTTTGTAATACTGTGTATCATATAAATACACTGCCCAGTGTTAATATCTGTTACTTTCATCAATGTCCAAAAAATTTTTTTGAGGGGGATTTTTTTTTATCTGATTTTGTTGTAACCATTACATCCTGGAGAGTGCATACCAGTCCCTAACTGTATGAAGATAAAATGAAATTGGTCAACAAATAAATCAGCCACAACTCGCAAAACTTGGGACTGAATTTTTTTTGGCTGATTTTTTCACAGATTTTAAACTTTATTTCCTTTGTTTCTAGGTTGTTTTGATTAGGGACCAGTTTAGGGTTTTTTCACTTATATAAGTATACCCTAAATATATCCCCTAAATCATTATAATTATTATAATTATCCCTAAACAGTATTTCATTTTTGGGGGGTTATTTTTTCTTGATGTCACTTCAGCACACATTGACTTGCAACTTTCACATATTTGAGTATGAATGCCAAACAATGTTTATTAAAACATACAAGTAAATTCAAGAATTAAAATTGCCTTGTTCATTGTCGATAACTTCAACTTCAATTATATCTATAACTAGAATTTCAACTTACTTCAGTATCCAAAAATCTAGTTTCTGACCGATTCTCACCATTTTTACATATACAGTAGTGTGCACAGCTGTCCCTTGAGAATGGATTTTTCATAAACCATAAACGTTTGGAGTTATAAATTTTTGTAGTCTAAATTTGCGCATATTTCTAATGCCATATTGACGATTTTTTCTTACAGTAAACTATACTGAAAACCTATATTCTAAATATAGAGGAAAATAAAGATCATATGCTATTCTGAGAGCATAATAACACAAAATAAACAATTGGTGATATTTTATATTTTTGCAGTCGATTTCAAAACCTGAAGTTTTCAATATTCAATTTTATGATTATTTTCTATTTTCTTGTTCTTCAAGTTACGTTGGTATCATTTACACAAAGTTGGAGCATTTGCCTAGTAGATTATGCACAAAACATTTAAAAGTGTTTCAGCAAATTTTGAAAACTGAGCTTTATGTCCAACGTCATATGACGTTTTGCCTTGAGGGTTAAATCCTTAAGGTTACGGATTGGCTCCTAGTCATTCCTCCCCGCCCAGGATGTGAACCCAGGCCAAAGCGCTCGTGAAGTGCCAGGCGAGTGCATTACCACTGCACCAGAGGGCTACTCATCTGTCATCCTTATCATCAGTTTTGATAATGATAGACGATCTTGATACTCTTCTATCTTTATCTTGCCTATGGTATCTGTGCCTGGGGTTCTATTATCCAACATTATCTATAACCCCTAATTACTTAACACATACAAGCAATTAGAAGAACAAACTCTAGCCGGTCGGCCGAGCGGACAGCACACTGGACTTGTGATCCTGTGGTCCTGGGTTCGATCCCAGGCGCCAGCGAGAAACAATGGGCAGAGTTTCTTTCACCCTATGCCCCTGTTACCTAGCAGTAAAATAGGTACCTGGGTGTTAGTCAGCTGTCACGGGCTGCTTCCTGGGGGTGGAGGCCTGGTCGAGGACCCGGCCGCGAGGACACTAAAGCCCCGAAATCATCTCAAGATAAC
The DNA here is from genome assembly GCA_020271785.1 of Procambarus virginalis. NCBI lineage: Eukaryota > Metazoa > Arthropoda > Malacostraca > Decapoda > Cambaridae > Procambarus > Procambarus virginalis. The sequence goes on along the minus strand of WNGS01163947.1, from coordinate 17,106,009 downwards.
CTCAAGAAGATAGCCCCAGACAGTGCTCGGCCCCCCTTACTTAAATCTTTGAATATGTTAGATGTGAAGTCACTACACATCCTCTCAAGTGTACTCATTATATAAAACACTGAACTGCAATGCTAATCCCAACCTTAAATGTTTCCTAGAGGGCTGTAACAGAACCCATAGGTACTTCACTAGAAACAAATATTTCGCTTTCGCTTTGATGTCCAAAGAGCTTGGAAAGGATGTGGGAGGAAGAAGGATGGGGCGATGAAATTCTTGGAAGAGGATTTGGATGTGGGGAGAGGAGGCTTGAAAGTTCGGTGGCCTGTCCACCGTGGATTGGAGATGTTTTTTCAGTCAAAGCCTGTAGCTTGAGTTCTTCTTATGCAGCGGGAGGCTAGTGGTGAGGGGAAGTGTTGTAGTCCTGGTTCTCTTGAGGTGTTCTGTCTGGCTTGGAGGAGGCGTCTTCCTTATGGTGTTGTTGGATCTGCCCGTTCTGTTGGCTTAGATACGATCCTGAAGTGTCGTCTGAAGTATCCGAGTGTGAGCTTGGGTATTGGGGTTCCTTCTGGGTCTTCAGGCCAGGTAGAGAAGTCGACTTGTTGCATCTTTTCTTCCGTGTAGAGTGGGTCGATGTAGTTTTTGTTCAGGATGGAGAGGTCGATGAATCGCTCTACTGTGGCATGGTGGACGAACATGTAGTGGGGTAGTTTGTTGTTATCCTTGCTGTAGATGCGCTTGTTGCATTCTATGGCCAGGGCTTTTCTAGTAGTGCTGTTGCCATTGAAGCCTGTCCCCTTTGCGATATAGAGTAAGTAGCAGGGTTTGCTACTGTCCTGTTTGCCTGGTGTGGGTATTGAGTTTGGTTGGAAGTAGGAGATTTCTAGCTCTTCAAGTTCAGTGTCTGGTGCTGGTGCTTGCTGTGGTGCTGCGATGGCCGGGTTCTGTGGCCTTGGAGCGGGTGCCTGGAGTGCTGTTTCAGTTGGGGTACGAGTTGGTGTTCCAGAGGTTGTCGGTGTTGTGGTTTGTACTGGTTCCATGGTAGATGTCTCTGTCTCTGCCGGTCGGCGATGCTGGAGTGCTGTCCATGAATGGGGGCTGCCTCGTCTTCTTAGTTTTTTGGGTGGAGGGGTCTGTGGTGACGACTGTCGGCCTGGAGATTTTGTAAGTTTCTTGGTGGTGAACCAGGAAGTGGTGACAGATGGTCGAGGTGCAGTTCTTGTAGTGGGTCTTGGGGCTGGTTGAGGCTGAAGTAGGTCCTCAGGTATTGACATCGTGGGTAGGTTGTGCTGGGCGAGAAGTATGTTCAGTACTCTCACGTATTTAGCGGTGTCTGCTCCTGCCTCCTTCTCAGCTACACTGATCAGGCATGGGATAAGATAGGTGTTGGCCGAGGTTGCTGATTGGCTGGTTGTCGAGTTGGTTGGCTGAGCTGCAGTCGCCTGAGTCCTGGGTCCCCATGGGGGGGGGGTCTGGTCTGGTGTGGACGTCTGTGTAGCAGAGGCAGAAGTGTTGGGGAGCACTGGGAACGACGTAGCTTGGATATTGAAGCTCGCCGGCTGATTGGTTGTTGGGTTGGCAGTTACTGATTTCTTGATTACGTCCAGACGTACTTGGCAGTCCATGGAGACGGCGATGTGGGCTCCTCCACAGTTGAGACACAATTTGCTGGTTGACTGGCAGGTTTTGAAGTGATGATCTTGGGTGCAAATGCTGCATTTTGTCTCAGCTTGTGGGCAGTTCTTGGTATCGTGGTCGTACTTGTAGCACTTAAAGCATTGGCGTATGTTGTAGTAGCGCTCCTTCTTCACAGTGTCCGGTGTGATGGAAATATCCATGCATCTAAATCCATTTTCCACCACCTGGGTCGCTGCAGCAGCTGTTGTGAAGGTGACCTTGAGAGTGGGTCTTGGGGTGTCGTCGTTCTTGATGACCTTGACTGTAGCTGCAGTAAGAGCAGGGTTACTGGTGTTGATGCTATCCAGTATGGTGACAGGGTCCTGGGTGGCGATGTAGACACTCTTTTGCCTGACGAAGATGGTTCGTTCGGCCAAGTAGCGTCGGGAAGGAATGATGTTCAGGTTGGAGCTTCATAGGGCGTCCTGGTGTTCTGGTGCAAACAGTTGCTCCAGAGCTTGCTCGCTTGAATAGAGCAGTACAGCGCCTTCAGCATTGTCACGGATGTCCAATGGAGCTGCATTCGTGATGTCGACGATTTTTCGAAGTAATTGGGGCCCAGTGTAGGTGGTTTCTCCACAAAACCGGACCTTGATGCGGTAGATCATGATGATGTTGGTCTCTCAATGACTACCACATCATTGGAGATTGCCTACCGTCTCTTCTCGGTATATAGTACCAAGATGGGAGTGGGGTCTGACAATCTGGAATGAAGCTAGTCTTCTGCCTTATTTTTACCCACCCGGCAGTGGGTGATAACAAATATTTATTTGATATTCCAAGAGTGCGACTTAACCTGCTTAACCAAAGCAAAAATACTCTACAAATCAAGGGTCCCAAAATGTGGAATAACCTCCCTAATCACATCAAAGACGCCTTCTCTCAACCAGTTTATNTTTGTTTTCTTCCATTCAATCATTGTTTTTATCCATTCTAATATTTTACTATTTATTCCATGGGCCTTTAATTTCCTCGCCAGTCTTTCATGTGGTACCTTATCAAAAGCTTTAGCAAAACCCCATATATACTCCATCCACCGGAAGATGTAGTACCTTGTCTGAGTAGCTAGCTACCGTTTCCAAAAATGTGAGCAAGGTTGTAAGGCAGGATCTGTTTTTAAGAAATCCATGTTGTGTCAATTGTACACGGTTGTTCACTGAAAGAAGAATGATTCCCTCCCTGAGCATTCAATCCATGAGCTTGCAGATGTGTGATGTCAAGCTGATCGGCCGGTAGTTTTCTGCTGAGATCTTTCTGCCTTTTTTTAAATAGGGGTAAAATTTGCATATTTCCAATCTAGACGGACTACCCAGGGTCCAGGGATATAATTCTGTATTTCTTCTGGTATATCGTTTATGCCAACGATGAACATTACTGGTGCAATCCGCTAGTAACACTCCTCCAGTCAGATACATTGTCTCTGATTACTGCCCACATCTGCCTGTCAGTTAGAAAAAAATAATTATGTCAAAAGTCTCTCTGTCGCTCCTCCAGCATGTTCCCGTTTCCAGAACAGTCTCTTGTGAGGGACTGTCAAAAGCATTTTTTTAGGTCCAGATACAGTCAACCCAACCACCTCTTACCTGTAGTATGTTTGTGGCTCTATCATACAAATACAAATACAAAAACTAAGTAGATTTGTTGCACAAATTTGGAGGAGAGAGGTAGCGTGAGGGAGATGTGGAGGAGAGAGGTGGCGTACGTGAGGGAGATATGGAGGAGAGAGTTGTTGTTGTTTCAGATTTAGCTACTCAGAACGAAGTGTCCATGTAGCACGGCCTATGGTGAGCCCATAATTGAGATCGGTTATTCGCGATAACCTTGTTTTTGTGATATTTGGGTCTAAGTTTAAAATGGAGGAAGGGATTTCTCATTTTTCCCTGTTTGTTTATCGCTTCTGTTTTAGTGCACTGGTTTTAGTCTTGTTTTATTAACATTATCTTGGTGGCGGATGCAGATGCAGAATGCTCACTAGTGAGTCCCATTCCTCAACGTGTTTTCTAATCATTGCAGTCACGGTGGAATGTGCATCTAATGCAGCTGCTGTCTTTGGGTAAATGTTGAGTTTGATGCGCAGGGCCTCAGTAGCTTCACTTTCCAGTAAGTAGTGCCTCTCAACACCTCAAACCAATTCTATTTGCTGATGACACAACCTTCATTTACTCCAGTCCTGACCCCCTTGCTCTAAATGCCACAGTGAATACTGAGCTAAATAAAGTCCATCTTTGGCTAACTGCCAACAAACTCACCCTTAACATTGACAAAACTTTCTATATTCTGTTTGGCAATAAATCCTCTAATCAAATAAATCTCAGGATAAACAATACCCAAATTTGTAACAAAATAGATGGCAAATTCCTTGGCGTTCTCATTGACCACAAGCTGAATTTCCAGGGACACATTCTAAATATATCAAAAAAAGTTTCAAAAACTGTTGGCATTCTTCCTAAGATCAGTTATTATGTTCCTCGCCCTGCCCTGGTGACGCTCTATTACTCCCTCATCTATTCATATCTCAACTATGGTATTTGTGCTTGGGGTTCTACTACCCAAAATCATTTACGTCCTCTAATTACTCAGCACAAAGCTTCTATTAGGACAATATCCAACTCTGGCCCCAGACATCACTCGGATACCCCTACTCAAATCTCTGAATATGTTAGATATTAAGTCACTGCACATTCTCTCGTGTGTATTATACATATATAAAACGCTGAACTGTAATGCCAATCCTGACCTCAAAAGCTTCATTGAAGGTTGTAACAGAACCCATGAGCACCACACCAGAAACAAATACAGTTTTGATATTCCAAGAGTACGACTTAATCAAACTAGAAATGCTCTACAAATCAAGGGACCCAGAATGTGGAATGACCTTCCCAATCATGTTAAAGACTGTACCTCTCTCAACCAGTTTAAGATAAAAACAAAGCACTACCTAATTAACTCCCTGTAACCTACCTTACCCCTATATTGTCAACCCATGTCTGTTTTTTTTAAACAACGCTGTTTGTTGACCTAATTGTATTTGTGCTGCTTTTTCTGCCATGTTCCCCCTTTTTTATTTTCATTTTTATTTGTTCTCAACACATTCTATACTTTAATCTCGATTAGTACCTTCCTCATAGCAAACATGGACACAACACCACCAGATAGCAAGAAACTCTCATTCAGGCTACACAGTGAATCAGCTTTAGGCAATCTCTCTAATGCACTTCACAATATTAACTGGGAATCTGAATTTAATAATACACAGGATATAAACTCATTAACTAACCTCTTTCTCTCCAAAACTCTAAGCATCTACAACATTCACTGTCCCCTCCTTACCAAACAAGTAACTGATAAAAGAAAAAATAACCCGTGGCTCACAAGTGGCATAATTTAATCAATCAATAAAAAACATGAATATGAAAAGAAATTTAGGATTGGCCTAGTTACAAAGGAAGTAGTTAAAAGGTACTCATCAGTGCTTATAGAAAAGCTAAACTTTCATATTATGAGACTAGATTCAAAGAAGCAAAAGGCAACATGAAAAGCACATGGAATACCATCTCTAATATCCTAGGAACTAAACAACACTCCCACAACCAGATAACACTCTCTAAGGATGGCCTTACACCGTCATCTGATTTAGAAATGGCGAATGAATTTAATAGCTTCTTTTCATCGATTGGTGCTAACCTTGCCAGTAAAATCCCACAGACTCAGACACATATCAACACATATCTCTCAGGCAGCTATCCAAACTCTCTTCTCCTTTCACCAGTCAGCCCGACAGATGTTGTGTCCATCATACACTCACTAAAAACCAAAGCTGGGAACATCAGTGAAATCCCATCCATTGTATACAAGAGCGCCTCCCATGCCCTTGCGCCACCTATAGCTCTGCTGTTCAACAAATCCCTTGAGTGTCATACCTTCCCTGATATCCTTAAAAAAGCAAGAGTAACGCCAGTTCATAAAAGAGGTAATCCGGCAGACATAAACAATTATAGACCAATATCAAACCTACCCATACTATCAAAAATATTTGAAAAAATTATCTACAAACAGCTCTACTCCTATCTCGTAAAATTCGACATTCTTAGCCCCTGTCAGTTTGGCTTCCGCTCCCAAAAGAGTACCAACGATGCAATTATTAGTCTCCTTGATATAATTTACTCAGCCCTTGACAAAAATGAGTTTCCGATTGGACTCTTCATTGACCTGAGAAAGGCCTTTGATACTGTTAATCACAATTACCTCTTACGTAAACTCCATCATTATGGAATCCGAGGCCATGCACTGGACTATATCCAATCCTATCTTAGTGATAGACACCAATGTGTAGCCATCAATAATATAACCTCTCCCACTCTACCAATAACCGTTGGAGTGCCACAGGGCAGCATCTTGGGACCTCTTCTATTTCATCTGCCTAATGTCTCTAACATTCTGAAACCTATTTTGTTTGCTGATGATACTACCCTCATCTACTCTAACCCCAACCCACATACACTAAATAATGTTGTTAATAATGAACTAAAAAAAGTCCACTTATGGATGTCAACCAACAAATTAACACTTAACATAGAAAAGACCTACTACATCTTATTTGGAAGCAAATCTACAAATGCAATTCAGCTTCAGATAGACAATGTAAACATTAGCAATAAAAATGATGGAAAGTTTCTTGGCCTATTCCTAGACAAGAGACTCAACTTCAGTACCCACATACAACACATAACTAAGAAAGTCTCTAAAACAGTTGGTATACTCTCCAAAATCAGATAGTATGTACCTAACTCTGCTCTCATCTCTCTATATTATGCACTAATCTATCCCTATCTTAATTATGGTATCTGTGCATGGGGTTCAACCACTGCAAACCACCTCAAGTCCATCATCACCCAGCAAAAATCTGCTATCAGAAGAATAACAGATTCTGCTTTCAGACAACACTCAGCCCCCTTGTTTAACTCCCTTAACATGCTAAACATAATCTCACTCCACAAATTCTCTTGTGTCAACTACATTTACAAAACCCTGTTCTTCAATGTAAATTCTGCTCTGAAACTCTCCCTGGACAGATGTAATAGGACCCATTATCACCACACCAGAAATAAATATCTCTTTGATATCCCCAGAGTCAAACTTAATCTATGTAAACATTCTATGCAAATAAAGGGACCTAGTCTATGTTGTTTAGGGTTAACGACGATCGTGGGATCGGATGCGCCCCAGCTGCCCGATACCGGGAAATAGCAGAGGGAAGGGGACCCTATAGTCTCTTCAGGCCATAGACCCTACAAACTCCTCAGGCCACAAATTTTACAGTCTCTTCAGGCCACGGACATGACGGATGAAGCGGAAGGTATGGCGAAGGATGTCATGACGGACGTCTTCGTCTCTCGCACCTGCCCTGTCAAGGAGAACGGGAACCGTGAGGCGGGGAATATTCAGCCTACGAACGGCACTCTGTAGTCTGACGCGAGCGCTATGAAATCGAGGGCAGTGAAGAAGAAGGTGCTCCACTGTATCCTCCTAGGTGGGACACCACTGGCAGTATGGGGAATCTACCAGCCGTAGACGATGGAGATGTGCTGCCAGGCAGGTGTGCCCTATCCGGAGACGAGTGATGGCAGTGTCGAGGAGTCGAGAATGATGACGAGTCCATGGACGCGGGGAGGAGTCCTCCCGGAGACCCGCCAGAGAGGAGGACCTGAGTGCTGGCTCCATCATTGCCTCCCAACTCGTCAGGCAAGTCGCCCGGAGTTGCGGGAAAATTTCGGAAAGATCTAGAGGCACATTTGCAGTCATGGAGAGCATGCGCCATCCCTGCTGCTGCGTCGGCCACCTCATTACCGACATGTGACGGAACCCATTGGAGATAGATGGACCAACCCGGAGTACCAGAGTATGACAGCAGTTCTCCACGGATCTGTGACACAGTACGACGATGGACTCGTGGACGCCGAGATGATATGAGATGTAGGGCTGTAACTGAGTCCACGTAGAAAACGACTGCAGAGGGCCCTGAAACTTGTCGAAGGAGTCGTAAGGCTAGTAAGATTGCAAACAGTTCCCCAGCCAGGCACGAATGAGCAGGGGAGAGTTTCCACGTCTGACAGAAGGAAAAAGGAGCAAAGTATGCTGCCGCAGATGTAGATGGTGGCTGATCTTTGCGGGACCCATCCGTGTAAACCTCCAAGTATCCAGAGTATAAGGAGGCTCGTAGGTCTGCAAAAATTAAAGGGTCCAAACCCTCTAAATCTCTCTTCCGACGAGGAGGCTTGGAAAAGTCGACAGAAACCCGAATGAGATCTTCTGCCCACGGAGGCACCGATGAGATGATCGGGCCAGGGGTGAGTACAGGGACGGGAAGGGAAAACTGCGAATATGCATCCAAGGCCCGGACGACAAAAGGCAACTGACGACGTCTGGAGTGTCCAGCCGGCACATTCCACCAGTTAGCCTCGAGCTGGAGGCGAGTGAGTGGATGGGTAGCAGGGAGACGCACTATTCGTTGAAACTGGTGGCAGTGGGCGAGAAGACGTTCAAAGCTCAGGGGCCATAGCCCCGACTCGGCATGGAGAGAAAGAACTGGCGGGGAGGGCATAGCTCCTAGTAAGTAAATAAGTAATTATCAATAGAAGGCACCAACGGCATAGCTCTTAGCGCTGACCGAAGGGCACCAATTTGAATGGGATCCAGCCTTGCCAAGACAGATGCTGCTGCTGAGCCATAGACTTCACTCGCATACATGATCTTGCTACGAATGAAGGCCTTATAGAGAGCTAGGAGCGACTCCCGTGAAGCCCCCCATGCCGCACCAGAGAGCCGTTTCATGATGTTCACTCGACGAAGGCATGAGGCCCGAAGGTAGTCCACATGATGCCTCCACGTCAGCAGAGGGCTATCTAGAACGACCCCCAGCCACCTGTGTTCCGTAGCGATCGGGAGACGACAGCCCCCGACGGTCACCACTGGCTGGTCTGGTAAGCAGGTCCAGGTGAAACTCATGACGCAACTTTTCACAGGGTTAATGGAGAGCCCCTTCCCCAGCACAGTTGCTGAGAACACAGTCACGGCATTTTGCAGGAAGCCTTGTGCCTCTAGGAGAGTGGCACCATCCGCCACGAGGGTTACATCGTCGGCATAGGCTAAAACCTGGACCCCCCGGAATACAGGGAGATCAGACAGAAGAATAGAGAATAATAGTGGGCTCAGAATCGCTCCCTGGGGGACACCACGCGAGACAGGGCGGGACGTAGAGACGACTCCACCAACCGCCACTTTGAATGAGCGGCCCTGTAGATAGTTTTGGAACCACCTCAACGCCGGACCCGAGAGACCTAGTCGAGCCAGACTCTGAAGGACAGCAGAATGAGACGCAGAGTCAAATGCACTCTTGATGTCGAAGAATGCTGCAAGGAGCACTCTTCTCCGGCGATAAGTGTCCATTATTCGATGTTCCAAGGAGAGGAGGCAGTCCATCGTGCTTCTTCCCGGTCGAAATCCACTGATACCCTCTGGTAGAAGACCTGAGGTTTCCACCACCCATTGTAGCCGGGTGTGAACAAGACGTTCCATCAGTTTCCTGAAACATGGAAGCAGACTTATGGGCCGATATGAACTCGGGACAGACGGATCCTTCCCTGACTTGGCCAATGGTAGAAGAATGGCGTGTTTCCACGGGGCAGGGAAGACACCAGAGGACCAGCAGGCGTTGTAGAAGTGAAGGAGGTGGGACTGAAGGATCTTGGGTGCCCTCCGAACAAATTCATATGGGACGTTGTCTATCCCTGGCATAGTGCCCGACCTAGAGAGTGACAGAGCGTCCTTCAGCTCAACAGATGTAAATGGACGATCCAGGTCCTGAGCTAGTCCTATACCCTGTCGGGAGCCCCATCCTATAGAACTCACAGAAAGGAACGGGGAACGGTAAACATCCTCAAAGTGGTCAGCCAAGAGTTCGGCTATTTGTACTTCCCCCAGGCCCCCATTACCACTGGGGTCTCTGAGTGGGATGGAAGGCTGGGAGTACCTACCTGTCATCTTGCGAACAAAGGCCCAGGCTCCCACAGAGGAAGAGTCGAATCAGAGAGAGGCACAGTAATCAGCCCAGGCCTTGCGTTTGGCAAGGAGAACTGTTCGTCTACACCTGGCGTCCGCCCTGCGGAAGGTCTGCCACTGCAGTGGAGTAGGGTGGCGCCGCCACGAATTCCACGCATGTCGCCGGTCCAGTACTGCCTGGCGACATTCAGGATTCCACCACGGTGCCCCACGGCGGGAAGGATTGGTTGTCTGGCCACTAGTCCTCCTGAAATGCCGAGAGCCTACACTGAAGAGGGACTCGGAGAGAGCATTCGCTGACCCATGCAGATCTGCAGTAACTGCGGGAAGGGTCGACCAGTCATCCGCCTCATAGCCATGCCACCCCTCTTCCGAGAAGATCCATTTGGATCTTCGGGAGGTCAGAGCAGGACGAACAGTACCCCCGAAGGAGATGACGATGGGCAGGTGATCACTACCCAGGTACGGCCCGGTCCATATCTGCGCCATCGTGAAGGGGCCTCTTCCAATGCAAAGATCGAGCGTTGAAGTATGTCCATTTAGCGGGTCTATCCGAGTTCCCAAACCTGGCGGCGTCAGTAAGGAGAGGTCTGGGGAGTCAAGGAGAAACTGAAATAGGGCTCGGCCAGCCATGTTGTGGTGGCGACCCGATAGCATAGGTTGCCATGATGAGTGCCGAGCGTTAAAGTCACCCATGACGAGGCAGGTGTCTGTGATCTGACCAAAATAGTGTTCTAGTTCCTTCTTCGTTACCGGTAGACAGGGGTTATACAGAACTCCAAAGGTGCCCCACCCATGGGAGAGGGCCACCTTCACTGCCATGAATTCTAAATGTCCACCCGGGAAGGAGTGAATCCGGAGCATGGAGCTCGGAACTGAGTCCCTGACCAAGAGGGCAAGTCCCCCTCCACCCCGTACTGGCCGATCTTGTCTATAGACCGAATACCCCGGCACCGTGAAGGAAAGATCGTCAGTAAGCCAAGTCTCACAGAGTCCCACGATCAACGGTGGTGCGCTGGCGATAAAATTGCGTAGAAATTGCGTCTTCTTAAATAGGGAGCGGGCATTCCAAAACACCACAGTATTTTCAGGATGGGGCGCCATTATCCCTGAAATACAACAGCTAACTTTTTGACCACCAGTGCACAGACGTCTCCAAAGGGGAACCACTAGAAAAAGCCATAAAACCCTCATACAAAGTAAGTAAAATATGTGGTATCAATGACAGCCAGTCCAGAGGATGTTGATCAATGCTTCTCTCTGCCTGACGGAAGCGGTGATCGGCTCGCGAACTCTCTTGACGGCGCCTGCGACTGGTGGGTGCTTCACTCTGGGCCTCATGTTCCACCGGTGTCACAATCCCTTGTGAAGGTGCCTGGGGGACCAGAGGATCATCAGGACTGTCTGTTGGAGCAGTACCTCCTGATCGATGGGTGTGTCGACGACGCCGGTGTTGGCTTCTTTGGGGAGAGGCAGGAGGGTGACGAGTGCCAGGCTCCGGCCGAGACTGAGCGTCCATGTCTGTATCCGTGGATGAGTTTCCGTCAATGTCAAGGCTACCCAGGAGGGAAAATCGATTAGCAACCTGGGCGTATGAGGCATGTGACTGGGACAGGCAAGAGCGTCTGCTAGTTCCTACTTGGGAAGAGGCCCGACCAGGGGGAACCTGGAGGCGAGAAGAAGCGATAGGCTGATTGAGGGTGCGCAACTTCTGGAACAGCTCATGTCGAGGTGTCGCCGCTGTTTTATGATCGATGTCCAACTGGAGGGCCTCAAGATATACAGGGCAACTCTTGGATGTAACCTTATGATGGCCATGGCATAAACAGCAGCGAGGTGCAGCAGAGCACCCACCGTTATCTATGTCTGTATGGCCTCTTTTGCCGCAGTTTGCACAACGTGCTGCATTACGGCAGGTGAGGCGACTGTGGCCCAATAGATGACAAGTGTAACATCGTAAAACAGGGAAGTTGTAGGGCTGAACCTGATACGAGGTCCTGTGTAGTGCCACCCGGTCAGGGAGGGCCCCATCGAACTTTACACGGAGCTCCAGCTCCAGCCTGCAGCTGGAGTCTCCAGCTATGCAGCTCCAGCCTGGAGTCCATACCTAGTTAAACACAAGACAAAGTTAGAGAAGATTCAGCGGTATGCCACCAGGCTCGTCCCGGAACTAAGAGGATTGAGCTACGAGGAAAGGCTAAAGGAGCTGAACCTCACTCCCTGGAAAACAGAAGAGTAAGGGGAGACATGATAAC